>CM061135.1:74895087-75495087 GCA_030789695.1 Scilla litardierei
TATTTCCATTGCATGCATTGTTCTTCTTGATATGGTGTTCTTTCAATTTGATCATCCTTGCAAAAGACAGGTTGTATATCAAATGCTTACATTACGGTTTGTATATCCATGTATCATCGTTATTCTATTTACATAT
This sequence comes from Scilla litardierei, assembly GCA_030789695.1. Taxonomy (NCBI): domain Eukaryota; kingdom Viridiplantae; phylum Streptophyta; class Magnoliopsida; order Asparagales; family Asparagaceae; genus Scilla; species Scilla litardierei. The sequence continues at coordinate 74,895,224 of CM061135.1, forward strand.
CCTTGTGATGTGCATACTTCATTTGAAAGTGATGAAACTTGTGGATGATTCGATCCGTGACGGGTGCAAAATGTCTGGCTGCTGTTTCAATGGCTTTTACTCCATCCGTCGAGATCAACTTCACAGAACATGCATGAATAAACAAATTTTTGTTTAGCCTTGAGGCCATTATCCATGACGAAAAAGATCCCCCATTGTTGGATAATCCATATATATGTGTTTTTGACCATTGGGGAATATGTGCTCTCCTGGACCCCTCCTAGGAACATCAAATCTCTCGGTATCTGAAGTTGCAGAAATTATGCATTGCTATGGGACAATAATTTACATGGCATGTCCTAGTGTTTATGTGTTTTCTGTGTGCACATCTCAATGCACACGTCTGAAATTCATATATTTTTATAATTTACTATGTAAGTATTGTGGATGCATCCAACGGAAGTCTATTTTGCTCTTGCACTACCTCTCATGTAATCAATATCCTAGTTTCCAAGATTTATAATGTTGCCAACGAACCGACCAGCAGCATTACTTTTGCTTCCCAGTGGGGCCACCAAGGATCGATCTCTGGTAGACGCGGGCTGTGCGCGCACCTTTAACCAGCTTTTCGATGAATAAAAAAGATTTATAATGTTTATTATCGGTCTCCTGGTGTAATCAAGCTTGATTGCTTTGTCAATGTTATGTAGAACTACATTGTTGCCTCCAAGTGTGCATGTCTTGTTGATATATGTATTAGCGAGAAAAATGTAGAACTATGAACTACATTTTTCATAGTTCATAGTTCATTTTCTGGATCTTGTCATTTCTGCATTTTGTGGTTGGTCTCATTTTGGGCAAGGTTTCTGTTACTTTCGCTTTGAGATATCTTATATTTTAAATCTCTCCTTTGGCCAATTACTTGCAAGTGAAACTCCTAGGTTGATGATTAAAGCAGATTTAAGTTCACTTCAGGAAAAGAAATGTTATGATAGACATTCAATAGCTTTGGGATGTCTTCCAGTTTATGTTGTTGCCTTGCAAGAAAACTGTTTGTACGATGTATGTTCATTCAAACTTTGATTTCTTTGCAAATTAATACCAACGATAAACCAAAAAATTAAAAAAATTAAAAATAATGGATGGTTCCTTGTACCAATGACAAACCAAAAAAACGAATGGTGAGAACAAACAAAACTTGATTAAGACAACCAGAATAATCCTTTGCCGCCTATGAGAAATAACATGATCATGCCAAAGTCCAGAATAATCCTTTGACGCCACCCTCGTTTGCCCTTCGCCTGCATTTGGAATTCCACCCTCCACCCTTGGAACTCCACCCATCGCCCTCGTCCTCCCTTCGCCTCTGCCCAATAAAAATATTAAATAATTCAAACATTAAAATAATGGAATGCTCCATGTAATAACGACAAACCAAAAACGAATGTTGAGATCTTACAAAACTTAATCAAAACAAAACCAATCTCTTATTCCCTGTAAGATACAACCACATCAGGCCAAAGCTCAAAAAAGGCTGGGAAATATGGGATAATCATTTGCCGCCGCCTCTTGTCTACCCTTCGCCGGTGCCTTCAAACTTCCCCCTTCACCCTCCGCACTTCTCCCCTCGCCCCATAATCACATATTTATAGATAAATTTCTCTTAAATCATTTGCTCATAGATTATAGTCCCAGAAATAAAGGCAACCAGTGAATATTAATAATGAAATAAATCCACTAATATTCGATACAACAAACCTAAAAAGTTAATTTTTTTGCTTCACTTAACTATAAATCCTAAAGAATCTCAAAACTATACAGAACAAATCAATTATCAATTATCATCATCATAGATCTACCATGAACAAACCAAAAATACCACACAAAATATCAATTTAAATTTGTGTCTTTTTCATGTTCTCTTGATTGCTTTTTTTGCTTTGGACAATACATGCATGAATCTAAAGCCAATAAGAAAGTTCACTAAGTTTTTTCACATCTCTCTCCCAAATAGAGATCTAAATGAAGCTTTCATACCCAGCCTCAAACCATGAAGCATACTTATTATTTCCGGTTCATTTGAATGGAACATTGTGGGACAATGCGACAACTATGCAAACAAAGAAATAATTCTGCCCCATATTGATCATGCTTAAAATATTTTGACAGGTGGTCATATGTTACTCTCAAGGTACAAACTTTCCATTTGAATCCTTGTTTTTGGAGGAATGTTTGAATCTCTAACATATAGGATTTGGTGCTTGCGCATTGTTAATAGCCAAAAAATTGCATTATTATAAACAAATGCCAACTAAATATTTGCTTCTTACTTAGCAATTATTGTTGGGTTCATACTAAATTAATTTGTGCACTTTCTATATCATCATTTGCTTATGCATCATGTTGAAATAAAAATATGCCATTTCTCAAACCGGGGTGTGTTAATGCTGATTCTATAACTAAGAAAACATCGTACAATTATGAATCTTATTTAAGTTCTTAGTTCAGTTATACTCTGGCTTCTAATTATAATCTAACTTTATAATATTGCCACTATACAACAAATCCTCCTTCTATATATTGCCTAACACATCATTATAAAATTATCTTAACACATCATTATAAAATTGTCTAATGTACAGATATCATGGATTCATTCGGAACAAATACCCACCTAGTGATAAGCACATATATGGTCAAAGGGGTCTCAATAAGGGAGATCTGGAACTTGTGGTTGGCGAATGTGATTGTGGGAGCTCCGACATGTGACTCCGGCTGTAGTGGAGGGAGGTCTGCATTACTTCAAACACCTACAAATTTACATAGAAAACGCTAAAACCCCCATAGAACAACTACACGTTAACAAAAAAATATGCACAAATGCCCAAGAAAAGGATACATGATAAAACAATGCAATCCCCAACAACAAATTTCTTTTTATGAAAAAAATGCAGCAGAGAGAACTCCAAATCAAGAAAGAAACAATTCATTAGCCAATAACATAAACATACATCACACCAAATCAAACAAAAAATTTAATAAAAATATCACATAAAAAAGAGAAGCTAAGATCATACCAATTTGCCTCCAAATACTCAAAGCTCTCATATCCCCAACAACAAATAATTAGCAGAAACTAAATAGGAAAAAAGAAATTGATTTGAGAGGCAAAGATTATAAATTTGTACCTTAAATCAAAGAAGAGAAACATAAAAATGAAAGAGAAAAAGGAGATAAAATCCACATACATATGCATCTTTGAACCCAATGAAACACCCTTCATACCTCAAAAAATGGATATAATTCTTTCCAAGGTAGTGTTTGCATAGCCTACAGCGTATCCAACATCCAACAGATATTTAACACCACGTCTCATATTCATAGTATGCAGTGTTCAAGCATCCAAATTACCAAAATTTTTACTAATTTAAGCCCAAAAGCTAAAGAAACAAATGAAGAATAAAATGGAGATAAAATCCATACATGTCCTTTGAGGCTTTGAACCCAACGAACACCACAAAGCTGCATAAATAAAGAAGCTCCAGAGTCAAACAAATCGAATTTTGAGACGAAACTTTACACAAATAATCAACAGATATTAAAAAGGAAAAAGAAATTGATTTGAGAGCTAAAGATTATGAATTTGTACCTAACATCAAAGAAGAGAAACACAAAAATGAAGAAGAAAATGGAGAAAAAAATCCATATGCTTCCTCTGAGGCTTTGAACCCAATGAAACAACATAGATCTACATAAATAAAGAAGCTCCAGAGTCAAAACAAACCAATTTTTGAGACGAAACTTTACACAAATAATTATCAAATATAAAAAAGGAAAAAATAAATTGATTTGAGATGCAACGCTACCTGAAATCAATGAGAAACACAAAAATGAAGAAGAAAATTTTGATGATAGTACTTCTTGTCTATGCATCTCATGTTGTTGCTTGTTGAGAGGCGGTCACTATTTGTCGGCCTTCATTACTACTTGCCAGGTTTCCAAACCACAATGTTCATGTTTTATGCTTGGAATTGTTGTACTTGAAATGCTCATGTTTAATGTTAGAATGGTTGAGCTTGAAAAGAAATGGTTTAGGTTCATGTTTTACATTTTAGATTGGAATGGCCTTACCTATGTAATATTGCATTTGTCAAACTTTTTTTTCAGATTTTCTGCATATATTTGTGGTTATTCTTTGTATCATGTTTAAATTTCCCTAGTAAGATGTAGACACTGTTAAAGCATCAGTGTGACACTAAAGATGAATCATTCTTTGTATCATGTTTGCGTATCTGATATCTCATTGCCAGCATTGTAAGTGATGCTCTAAGGTGCTGCTTGGCATTTTAGCTGTGCATACCCTCAAATATTAGTCCTTAGCTGAGGACTTTAGCATGCTATTTAACGTTTAACGTCAATCTTAAACAGTTTGTTCGTGTCTTGAAGTTGCATGATGACAATGCCTGTTTGGATGATAGAAAAAAATCAAACGAAAATGCCAAGCAGCCCCCACGTTTGAATGGTAATGCCTGTTGTGGATGCGAAAAAATCAAACGAAAGAAACTCATGCCCACTTTTTTCATTTGTTTAAGCTTTAGGCAATGAGTTCAAGGCATATAAGAAAAAAAATTCTACAGTTTCTGTGCGAAAATTGGGCATGAGTTTCTACTGAAAAAATCATCAGTAATTTATTCGTTTTTTTCGTTTGAGTTCAAACTCATGCCCCACTAAAAAAGTAATTTTTTTCGTTTTTTTCGTTTGAACTCAACAGCAATTTTTTCTACCAAACTAAAAAAAAGAAAGAAACTGAAACGAAAAAAACCCCCTCAAGGCAATTACTGTTGAGTTCACGGCATGAGTTTTTTTGTTGGGTTTATCACAAATCAAACTAAAAATTAAGATCAGATATTGTTGAGTTCAAGGTCTCAGTTTCTTTGCGATTTTGAGTTAAAAAATCAAACTAAATACTGACGACCGAAGAAACTCACGTGAGATGCTAGAAAAGAAATAAATCTGTGAACCAAGGCTAGGGTGATTGAAATAAAAAATCTCGGTTTCTTTGATGCCTGGCGTAAGGCGTTCAAGATGCCTGATGCGATTGAAAAAATTTCTGCACACAAAACTGAGAAAGGGGAAAAATTTAGAAATCCAAACTGGACCTTTGCGATTGAGAAATCCAACTATGCAAACCAAGGCTCTTTGGTAAACAATCCAACTCTGCAAGAAAATTTTTTAGAACGCCTCCTTGCACCAGGATGCGAAATAGTGTGGAAAGTTCTTAGGTAAACATGCTCTTGGGAAGCTCAAATGCCTCTTGATCTCCCCCAAAAAGGCCTATTGCTATCCCCAAAAACAGACGGTTGCTATCTCTAACAAAATTTTATTGATCTCCCCACTCAAAGAAGTGGGACCAACGAATTATTTCAGCTGAGTTTCAAACAAAGTTATATCAAAACTTTATCTAAACCGTTCATTTTCTTAGAATAAATCATGGCCCTCCTTCTATCAACCCCTTTGTCCTAGTCAGCTTGTCCTAGTCAGCCCTAGGATTCAAAAACAGCTGTGTTTTAATATATAGATAGGTGTATAGCATCTTTTAATTCTATTTATAATAACCTTAAATTAATCCCTAACCCTAGATTTTACCCTAAACCCTAACCCACACGCAGCCGTCGCCCCCTTCAATTTTTCCCCCTTCTCTCTCTCTCTCTGATTTCTCTCTCCCCGCGGCTCCCCTCTCAGCCGCCGGCATCCCCCCAAAAACACAACCCCCCCGATCTCCGATCCCCGCCTATCCCTCGCGGCGATCCGCCGCCCCCGTGGCCCCTTCACCGCCGCTGCGCCCCTCGCCACGCAGCCAAGAACGCCGTCGCAGATCTCCTCGGAGCCGCCGTGACCGCCATCTCCCCGACCGCAGCGACGCTCCCTCTCGCATCCCCTCTCAGCCGCCACAGTACCCCGAGCGAAGCCGCTCTCCGCCTCTCAAAGCCTCGCCGCCCGCCGCTGTGCTGCGCTCCGCTGTCGCGATTCGCGGGCCCCCGTCGAGATCCGCTGCCGTGCCCTTCGGCGAGATCCCGTTGCCAGTTCCCCTTCGAGGCCCCTCCGTTCATCGATCCACGGCGCTGCCCTAGACCTGTCGGCACTGTAAGACCCCAACCGCCGAGATCCCGATCGTCCCGATTGCCCCATCCCCATCGCCCTCTCCCTCACGGAGATCAGTCGCCGCTGCCCCCGATTCACGCCGAGGCCGCTATTGCCGATGTTTCCTCTGCGCCGCCGCCGCTGCGCTGATCATCGCGCCACCCAACCGCCCGATTGCTGCTGTGACCCGACAGCAGCACACCATCGCAGACCCCTGCGCGACGTCGATCCGGCCGTCGCGCTCGACTCCCGACTGCATCTTCCTCTCCCTCGCTCTCCCAGCGCCGCCGCACTCCCCGCATCTCCCCTCTCAGAACCGCAATCGCCTTCCGTCGCGACCTCTCGATCCCGGTCGCCTCACCTGTGCTCTCTCCGCGGCAGCCCCCATCTCCTTTCGCCGTCTCCCTCACGGCTTCCCCCGAGCGTCGTACCACCTCCCCTCCTCGACTCTCACAGGGAAGGTAAAGGGCAACTCGCTCACTGATTGGAAGTACTACATTAATCCTACTCTTTGGCCAACTTCTCAGTTGGTCATGTTGCATGGATCGTCCTATTGAAGATATTTTTCTCGTGGATTTTATGGGAGCAGTTGTGGTGTTGGAGATCCGTCAACAAGAACCCATAGGCCATCATGAGAACCGATAATAAGATAATTATGTACGCCCCCTTGCGACCATCTGGGACCTGACGATTCCCTCTTCGCTGCGCTACCCGCAGCCGTTACGATCCTGAGACGATCCCGAGACGATCTCCACTGCGCTACCCGCAGTCGGGGACACGAGCACCGTCACCGTTTTCAGATTCGACGCCAGATTTGTGTGCATCTCTCACACCAGGTTAGTCCCTCTAAACTCATAGCAAAACCCACACCGTAGCAAACTGAACCCTAACTAAAATCGGACAACTGTAACTAAATTTACTTTTCCGCACCAGTAAAACGCTGCTCACCGTAGAAATCGACCATCGGACAAACTTTTCTGTGCATATACGGTAGTGGTCGATCTAGGCTGATAAAACATCAAATTACGACTTGACGATTAGGGTAGTCCTGACAACCTAGAAATAAAACATAATAGGATTTAATGAAATTGAGACCTGACACCGTCGCCGTGGCGATATTTCAGACGGACTACCACGGACGCGACGCCTGGACGAGACGCCCCGGACGGACGACACACTCGCCACCACAGGCAAGTGTACCCACTTGCGTTTTTGACCGTGCTTTGGTCTTAGATTGCTAGAACTGTTAGACTGTGAATGTACAGAACCGGACGTGAAATGATAGCGTCCGGGATGCCCCTGACGACTTAGACTTGACGACGAAGTCTAAGCTCGACAAATAACAACTCTTGACACCGTAGGGCTATCTTGTGTGTGTATGCGTGTGGACACCCTAGAATAACAATTCCTTACACTTGTCGTGTCTTGTCCCAGTTACACAAAAAGCCTACGGGCGTTTCAGGTGCTTCCCTTGCGGAAGTGATCTCTGTGTTACGAAAAAGCCTTCGGGCGTTTCGGATGCTTTTCCTAGCGGAAGTGATCCCTGTTACATAAAAAGCCTTCGGGCGTTTCGGATGCTTTTCCTAGCGGAAGTGATCCCTGTTACATAAAAAGCCTTCGGGCGTTTCGGATGCTTTCCCTAGCGGAAGTGATCCCTGTTACATAAAAAGCCTTCGGGCGTTTCGGATGCTTTCCCTAGCGGAAGTGATCCCTGTTACAGAAAAAGCCTTCGGGCGTTTCGGATGCTTTCCCTAGCGGAAGTGATCCCTGTTACACAAAAAGCCTTCGAGCGTTTCGGATGCTTTCCCTAGCGGAAGTGATCCCTGTTACACAAAAAGCCTTCGGGCGTTTCGTATGCTTTCCTAGCGAAAGTGATCCCTGTTACACAAAAAGCCTTCGGGCGTTTCGGATGTTTCCCTAGCGGAAATGATCCCTGTAAATCTTGTCCTGAGTTTCCTGGGTTTGGGGTTGGGTTGAGCGTGCGCACGGCAAGAGGGTATGATCCCCCTCGAACCGTAAGGCGTGAACCCTTTCGTGTCTCACTTGTCCTGTCTCGTCTTGTCCCGTCCCGTCCCGTCTTGTCTTGACACCTGTAGGTTAGTCCCGTAGTTGGTAGCACACGCTACGACTACTACCTGTCCTGTTTTACTTCCATGCTGCGTTACTTCCTGTCGTGTTACCCTGTTATAACCACAGCATGCTAATCAACCAGTAAACTGTTGTCAAAAAGAACCTCAGCATGTTAATCAACCAGTAAACTGTTGTTTAAAGTTCGGTGCACTTGCAGTAAAGTCTAACCCTTCTTGTAGACTTTACCTGACGTACAGTTTCCTTCTTTTGGTGTTGTACGTCAGGTGCTCAGCCAGAGTTCGTGGACGAGGCAGACGCATTGGAGCATGAGGAGCTGAGGACGTCAACCCAGAGTACGTGCCTGATGAGGACCAGACCTAGAGGTCTTTTTAGTCGCCACTTTCAGAGGTTACTGCTTTTAGGTTTGTTTTTAAAACTTTTGTTGCCATGCTTAGGCTTCTTTTTAGACTTGCACTCGCTGGATATTAGAACTCTAATGAATGACTTTTCTGTATTTCCTATTGTTCTGAATTTTATGAATGCAAGAACCTGAAAGTTTTAAAATGGTACCCCTACAGACGCTTATTGGGTCCGAGCTTCCCAGCTCTGGCCTAAGCGGGCCTTAGTCACGCTTCGCCTTCGTCGTTTTGGGAAGCGGGGCGTGACAAGTTTTAGTGGTGGCCCATGCAGGTCTTGTAAAAGTTCGGAACAATAAAAGTACCGCATTCATTTAATATCCATGTACAAGTCTAACTTAGGTTTACCCAGTCTTAGATGGTAGGGGGACTTAGGTAGACGTCCCAATGGATAGTCAGACACCTTAGTTAAGATTTAGCCGTACCCGTCTTAGGATATCTTATTATCCTCTCCCTCCCTAGCTCTGATCAAATTAGATTTCTAGAGTTTTTTTAGTCGTTCGCTCGGGTCCATCAATTTCGAGCCCAGCAGAACGTAGCATTGATTCTCTTAGGAACCTTCTCTTTAGATCCTGAATATAGTCTTGCTCATTAGGAAGTCTTAGAGCTGGGTTATCCTAATCTTTAGACGACCCGATAATTAGACTCCCTGACTTCTAACGACTACCTGATCCTTACCCTTTCGTGTTATCGACCATAGAGTCCCATCGTAGCTTCGTGAGTCATATCCTAAGTGTGTAACCGTCATGCGATCATCTTTCTTCCCTCCCGATTCACATGATCGTTTCCTGACGATTATCGAAGATCCTTCGAATCTTTCGCTTTGCCAATTTTGCCACCTCTAAAAGTATTTTCGAAATTCCTTATTCAGTTTTTTTTTTCGCTCAGCTAAATTTCTTTGAAAACCCATATATTATATATTTCAAATTTTCTTTTTCGGTTAAGTTAAAATTCTTTCGCTAATTTTAAAACCTCCTTGCTCGTAAATAATAATAATAATAATAATAATAATAATAATAAATTATTTTACTATCCCGTGTCTATTTTCAAATCGGTATCTTTCGTAATTCAGTTTTAAACCTTATTATCAAATTCTATAATTCAATATATTTACATTACTTTTCTAAAAAAAAATTTCTAATCACTTACCTTACGTATTTTTTTTTAAAAATATTTTCTAAACTAGGGGGAACTTCAATTATTTTATTATTACTATTATATCTGTTCTATGTTCCTCGTGACCACATTTCAAAATCCTTGTGTAAACTTATTTTCATTTGCGAAACAATCGTTTCCCACCCTACCCATCCTTCCTTCGTCTTGCTTTTTCCAAAATTTTAAAATTCTACCATCTGCTCACTTCCTCCTACATTTGTTTTTTTTAAAAGTATATGATACCATATTTTTCACGTAATTCTCCCGTCATCAATCTAATTATTTTGAAAAATAATTTTCGTTCCATCCAACCAATTATCTCCTTGCCCCGTCTTATTTGAACTCGTTCTTTCTGATCTTATTTCGTTCCGCCTTTGATTTAGTTTTCTTTCCTTCTTTTGTCTAGACATTAGTTATTGAAGTTGTTCATGCTGTCTTCAGTTTAGGAGTAGGCACTTAGGTAAGTGATGTCGTTGTGGTGTGTGAGTATAGATAAAGTGTGTAGACCTGTATGAATGTGTATTAGTTAGGATCCTGATGATTGCCCTTGTGTCTTGAATGAGTGCTCCGTGTTAACCCTGTTATGCTTTAAGTTGTCTGAATGATGGTATTCATATGATGTGAATAGTGTCATAGCAGACAGTTCCTTAGACCTAGTCTTTATATTAATGAATAGTTTATCTGGGCTGTATGTGACTGTATCAAAACTTTGTTTTCCTTTAAACCAAATCTTTAAGGTTTTGAGACTAGCTCACAAGATCACAAATCACCCATCCTCCCTCATCCATTACCACAACTCCACACTTTTTCCAAATGTTTTAAAATATGTCTTTGGCCTTAAGTTTGCTTTCTCTTCTCATCTTTCCCCCCGTAGAAATGTTATGTTTATTGTTATGATATTATTGGGACTAGGCATTATTATTATAGGATTTTATTTGCAGGTAGGCTCAGGGTGAGATGAGATTTATTATAGCAATGATTAACCGATTTTGGAACAATAGGATTTTGGAATAGATTTCGTTCGGAAGAAAGGAATGGGTTGTCCGAGACTTATTATAAAACCGAAGTATGACGGACTCAATGGGGAATTCTGGTCGGATGAGATTATATGCGTGAAGATGAGAACTATCAGATTTGAGGCTTAGACGGATGGTAGATAGGGATGGCTACAGAGTATGATATGAGTTAGGATGATCATGAGATTGAGTAGAGTTTTTTTTATTAGCATCGAGACTTGATTGTTGAGTTGACGAGAGAATACATTGGGAGTAACATGACGTGCTAAGATGAATAGATGGTTAGGTAGTCGGACTTACATTGGTTGAAAATAATCATAATAAGTAGGAGGAGATGTGATTTTTGATAGTTCGATTATTTGGCGGATAAATATGACACGGAATGTATTGAGGACACGGCGATTGTTGATTTGTGAAAGTATTATAAGTTAGACAAAGTTTTTGTCCTGGATTGGTGATCGACTAGGAAATTATTTTAGCAATTGATAAATTTTGGGAAAAGATTGAGAAATTTAAAAGATGTTATTGAGCGATGATGTATAACGGAGTGGTAGGGGATGAGAAGATGATTATTATTCTTTTGTGAGGATTTGGAGTTGGAGATTTAAACAGTAGTGATGGATCTATGGTTGAGTGTTAGGATGTGGGTTTAGCCGTGGCTTTATCCAGTGAAAAGAAGGATTATGATGGATTATTTGAGGAACGATGTTGAAGTTATAGGATTAGAGATCCTGGTATGAGAGATGGGAGTGATAAGCTTAAATATTTATAGATTTTATAATTAGTCTTAGTATGAGTGATTCCGAGGGCGGAATCATTTCTAAGGTGGGTAGAATGTAACGGCCGCTTTCTGACTGTTCGTATTTTCTGCGCGCACGTGTTTTATCGTGCACATATTTTTTTTGGCTATTTTCGAACTCCGGCATACGCGATGCTATTTGCCGTTGCGATTGTTTTGGGGTGTTGAATTTTATAGTAATTTTTGGAAACGTCTTTCACGGCTCGTTTTCTCGCGAAACGACTTTGAATGATAGGGGCGTTTTAGTCATTTGACTCAAAACGCCGTTTCAAATTTTACGTAAATTCTTGGTAGGTGTTACGCATGATCGGACTCCGTAGATCTATGTGTCTCGTCTCCACGATTGCCCCGGTATTTCGGATTATTTTTCTGACGCCCAGATTGCGAGATATCACCCGGAATAGCCTCGACCGTCGATCTTCCCCCGATCAGATTCAAATTTCGAACTTGCTGCCAAATCTGGCGAAATCTGGCTAAATCCCTTATTTAAATCGTTTTAAATATTTCCTCAAATTGTTCCTCTAGCCTCCTCTAGACTTACCCCAAAATTTCACCCTCCATCCTTTTAATCTCCCCTTTAACTATAATTGTATAGGTGTATAGCATCTTTTAATTCTATTTATAATAACCTTAAATTAATCCCTAACCCTAGATTTTACCCTAAACCCTAACCCACACACAGCCGTCGGCCCCTTCAATTTTTCCCCCTTCTCTCTCCGATTTCTCTCTCCCCGCGGCTCCCCTCTCAGCCGCCGGCATCCCCCCAAAAACACAACCCCCCCGATCTCTGATCCCCGCCTATCCCTCGCGGCGATCCGCCGCCCCCGTGGCCCCTTCACCGCCGATGTGCCCCTCGCCACGCAGCCAAGAACGCCACCGCAGATCTCCTCGGAGCCGCCGTGACCGCCATCTCCCCGACCGCAGCGACGCTCCCTCTCGCATCCCCTCTCCGCCGCCGCAGTACCCCGAGCGAAGCCGCTCTCCACCTTTCACAGCCTCGCCGCCCGCCGCTGTGCTACGCTCCGCTGCCGTGATTTGCGGGCCCCCGTCAAGATCCGCTGCCGTGCCCTTCGGCGAGATCCCGCCGCCAGCTCCCCTTCGAGGCCCCTCCGTTCATCGATCCACGGCGCTACCCTAGACCCGCCGGCACTGTAAGACCCCGACCGTCGAGATCCCGATCGTCCCGATCGCCCCATCCCCATCGCCCTCTCCCTCACGGCGATCCGTTGCCGCTGCCGCGATTCACGCCGAGGCCGCTGTTGCCGCTGTTTCCTCTGTGCAGCCGCCACTGCGCTGATCATCGTGCCACCCCACCGCCCGATTGCCGTTGTGACCCGACAGCAGCACACCGTCGCAGACCCCTGCGCGACGTCGATCCGGCCGTCGCGCTCGACTCCCGACTGCATCTTCCTCTCCCTCGCTCTCCCAGCGCGACCGCACTCCCTGCATCTCCCCTCTCGGAACCGCAATCGCCTTCCGCCGCGACCTCTCGATCCCGGTCGCCTCGCCTGTGCTCTCTCCGCGGCCGCCCCCATCTCCTTTCGCCGTCTCCCTCACGGCTTCCCCCGAGCGTCGTACCACCTCCTCTCCTCGACTCTCACAGGGAAGGTAAAGGGCTACTCGCTCACTGATTGGAAGTGCTACATTAATCCTACTCTTTGGCCAACTTCTCATTTGGTCATGTTGCATGGATCGTCCTATTGAAGATATTTTTCTCGTGGATTTTATGGGAGCAGTTGTGGTGTTGGAGATCCGTCAACAAGAACCCATAGGCCATCATAAGAACCGATAATAAGATAATTAAGTACGCCCCCTTGCGACCATCTGGGACCTGACGATTCCCTCTTCGCTACGCTACCCGCAGCCGTTACGATCCTGAGACGATCCCGAGACGATCCCCACTGCGCTACCCGCAGTCGGGGACACGAGCACCGTCACCGTTTTCAGATTCGACACCAGATTTGTGCACATCTCTCGCACCAGGTTAGTCCCTCTAAACTCATAGCAAAACCCACACCGTAGCAAACTGAACCCTAACTAAAATCGGACAACTGTAACTAAATTTACTTTTCCGCACCAGTAAAACGCTGCTCACCGTAGAAATCGACCATCGGACAAACTTTTCTGTGCATATAGGGTAGTGGTCGATCTAGGCTGATAAAACATCAAATTGCGACTTGACGATTAGGGTAGTCCCGACAACCTAGAAATAAAACATAATATGATTTAATGAAAATGAGACCTGACACCGTCGCCGTGGCGATATTTTAGACGGACTACCGCGGACGCGACGCCTGGACGAGACGCCCCGGACGGACGACACACTCGCCATCGCAGGCAAGTGTACCCACTTGCGTTTTTGACCGTGCTTTGGTCTTAGATTGCTAGAACTGTTAGACTGTAAATGTATAGAACCGGACGTGAAATGATAGCGTCTGGGACGCCCCTGACGACTTAGACTTGACGACGAAGTCTAAGCTCGACAAATAACAACTCTTGACACCGTAGGGCTATCTTGTGTGTGTGTGCGTGTGGACACCCTAGAATAACAATTCCTTACACTTGTCGTGTCTTGTCCCAGTTACACAAAAAGCCTACGGGCGTTTCAGGTGCTTCCCTTGCGGAAGTGATCTCTGTGTTACGAAAAAGCCTTCAGGCGTTTCGGATGCTTTCCCTAGCGGAAGTGATCCCTGTTACATAAAAAGCCTTCGGGCGTTTCGGATGCTTTCCCTAGCAGAAGTGATCCCTGTTACATAAAAAGCCTTCGGGCGTTTCGGATTCTTTCCCTAGCGGAAGTGATCCCTGTTACATAAAAAGCCTTCGGGCGTTTCGGATGCTTTCCCTAGCGGAAGTGATCCCTGTTACACAAAAAGCCTTCGGGCGTTTCGGATGCTTTCCCTAGCGGAAGTGATCCCTGTTACACAAAAAGCCTTCGGGCGTTTCGGATGCTTTCCCTAGCGGAAGTGATCCCTGTTACATAAAAAGCCTTCGGGCGTTTCGGATGCTTTCCTAGCGGAAGTGATCCCTGTTACACAAAAAGCCTTCGGGCGTTTCGGATGTTTCCCTAGCGGAAAGATCCCTGTAAATCTTGTCCTGAGTTTCCTGGGTTTGGGGTTGGGTTGAGCATGCGCACGGCAAGAGGGTCTGATCCCCCTCGAACCGTAAGGCGTGAACCCTTTCGTGTCTCACTTGTCCTGTCTCGTCTTGTCCCGTCACGTCCCGTCTTGTCTTGACACCTGTAGGTTAGTCCCGTAGTTGGTAGCACACGCTACGACTACTACCTGTCCTGTTTTACTTCCCTGCTGCGTTACTTCCTGTCGTGTTACCCTGTTATAACCACAGCATGCTAATCAACCAGTAAAATGTTGTCAAAAAGAACCTCAGCATGTTAATCAACCAGTAAACCGTTGTTTAAAGTTTGGTGCACTTGCAGTAAAGTCTAACCCTTCTTGTAGACTTTACCTAACGTACAGTTTCCTTCTTTTGGTGTTGTACGTCAGGTGCTCAGCCAGAGTTCGTGGACGAGGCAGACGCACTGGAGCACGAGGAGCCGAGGACGTCGACCCAGAGTACGTGCCCGATGAGGACCAGACCTAGAGGTCTTTTTAGTCGCCACTTTCAGAGGTTACTGCTTTTAGGTTTGTTTTTAAAACTTTTGTTGCCATGCTTAGGCTTCTTTTTAGACTTGCACTCACTGGATATTAGAACTCTAATGAATGCCTTTTCTGTATTTCCTATTGTTCCGAATTTTATGAATGCAAGAACCTGAAATTTTTAAAATGGTACCCCTACAGACGCTTATTGGGTCCGAGCTTCCCAGCTCTGGCCTAAGCGGGCCTTAGTCACGCTTCACCTCCGTCGTTTTGGGAAGCGGGGCGTGACAAACCCACACTATCCTACCCAACATCTCTCACAACTAGATATGTCATCCAATGAGTATCGTGAGAGGCCTCAAAGAAACTCAAGAGGCAGCGGGAGGATCAGAAGCAACTGCAGGCTCAGCAGGAGCAGAGGTGGTGACTGGATCAACAGGAGCGTCTGGAATATTAGCAGGAGCGACGGCAGAAGTGGCAATCTCTGGAGCAGCAACCGTAGTGGCCTCGGGAGCACCAGTCGGAGTATCCACCGCAGGAGCGGTGGCAACAGGTGTGCTCTCGGGGGCACCAGCAGACGAAGCAGCAACAGCAGCACCAAAAGAGGAAGCACCAGCAGCAGTACCAGAAGGGCCCTCAGGGGCACGAGTGGAAGTACGACAAAGCTCCTCAATGTCCTCCTCAGCCAACTCATCCATCTCCTCATCCTCAGAAACAGAAGGAGGAAGCTCAACACCCATCAGACGAGCCATACGGCAAACTACCTCCTCGGTACGAGCCAAACGAGACTCGTGACGACGAAGTAACCGTACGACATCATCAAGGGTGGCAGAGGGAGCAACAAAGGCAGAGGCAGAGGCAGATGCTGAAGGTGTCGTCCTCTGAACGTGACGAAGCGTCACAAGAGATTTCTTGACGGCCGTCGCGTTCAGGGGAGGACCAAGGGGACGCTCATCGTCACGAGGCAAGGGGACACAGAAGTGACGGAACACAAGGGTCAACAAGCAAGGAAATGGGATATGAGCCGATTTAGAGGACTTGCGAATACACTCGAAAGAATCAATCTTATCGAGTATAATGCGAGCCCAATTAATCAAGCTCCCCATGAATATGGCATAGATCAGCTTCAGAAAGGGCTGGGACGGGAGAGATGAGGAGCCGTACTTGGGAAGCAAGCACGACTTCAGAATCAAGTTGAGGACCCATGCATTCGGCTTGAAAGATTTTGAAGGCACGCCAATCATGGCGGGAGGGATCTGAAGGAAAATCTCAGAGAGGACGGTCTGATCTAAGGAAGAAATATCGTCAACAGAAATATTTGAGGGGAGGAGACCAGACGAAGAGATACCCAAAATCTCTCCTAAGATTTCTTCCATGAGGACTATAGGAGTCCCCAAAACAGTCGTCTCAACAGAGTGGGTCTCATCGTACTGACCCCGGATCCTATTGGTGTAGAATAGCTTCACTAATCGAGGGTACGGGTGAGGGTTCGCCTTCGGGTCATATCGAAGGTAATCGAGAAGACCTGAGGATGACAGAAGATCAGCTAACCCTATGAAGTCACTGAACTGGACGAAATGCTCCAGAAGCAGCGGGCAATGTTCGATACGGTTGTAAGCCGCGAGACACATATGGTCGTCACGACACAACGAGATATCGACACCGCCCACCGGCATCGGAGCCTTTCCCTTAGGCTTACGGGTAGATGTACGAGGTCGGGAGCTAGACTCAGGATGGGTAGGAGGAGTGGGTTCCCTATGAGTCTCTGTCTCGGGGTTATACTCGGTGTCGGAATCCGAAGCACCGGGTGGAGTAGGAGCACGAAAAACTACAGGCTTGGTCTTGGGCTGAGTTTTGGCTCGGGGTTTCGCAGTCGCCGTCCTCTTACGCTTAAGAGGAGGCGAAGACGAAGAGGGTTGGGTGGTTTTGGCACGGCGTTTCGGAGGGGTTCTAGTAGGTTGAACGGGTTCCGTAGGGTTTGGTTCTACGTTCATTGGCGAGGGGCTAGAGGGAGTGATCGGTATACATGTACGAGCCATAATCTCGGCACGACACGACGCAAGAGAGATCAAAGAAGCAACCCTAGCACAACCCTAGGAAATCCGAAACCCTAGAAGCTGAAAACTAAAGAGAAAACCTAACCCTAAACAAGGAAATGAACCCTAGACAGGAGAGGGAGGAGAGAGGGTTACCCTAGGAGGAAGAACGACGGCCGGCGACGGTGGAGATGATCGGAACAAGGCCGGAAGTCGAAAGGTCAGCGAGGGGTCGGGGGTTTTGCTGAGGGAGAGATGTGGTTTCGATCGATTAGAATGAGAAAGAACCGACTAAAAGAAGATTAAGTCAGTCGGAAGCTCAAAAGACCAAACAGTCCCTGGCACAACTAGTCGGTCACAGTTCAAGCACTGACCGACTAGATCACGATCTAGTCGGTCGGTCAATGAGCTTGAACCGACTAGTTGCAAACAGTGGCTGAATCCAAGTTTAACTGACAAGAATTAGTCGGTCTGTGTTCATTTACTAACCGACTAGATCTCAATCTAGTCGGTCAGTCACTGAACATGAACCGACTAAAGAGTTAAGATGGAGAGGAAGCTCAAAAAGCTTGAGTTAGTCGGTCTAAGTTCTTCTACTAACCGACTAGATGGTAATCTAGTCAGTTGGTGGTTGAACTGAAACCGACTAAATGAGTCCAAAAGTTAATAATCAAGTTCTCTCCTCAATACACTTGGATGATACATCGCAATACTCTCAATAATCATCTAAACTACCCCATTAAACATCGAAATCTCAAATACGACATTCAAAACATGAATTCGAGCAAAAATTCAAAATATCACATAAATTCCCGAAAAATCCAATAAGTCTAGCATGAACGAAATATTTCGAAATATAATAGCATGCAAGATTATTGAATGAAACATGAATCCTCTCGGATTCACCCATAATCCCCAATTCTCGACGCAACCGCACAAAGGAGTCCTCCTTTAGGGGTTTTGTGAAAATATCGGCGATTTGCTTTTGGGTTTCAACATACACTAAAATGATGTCCTTTTTAGCAACATGATCATCTAAAAAGTGGTGTCGGACATCTATGTGTTTCGAACGGGAATGGTGTACCGGGTTTTTGGAAAGACATATTGCACTTTGGTTGTCCACCATGATAGGGCAAGTATCACAGTTTATACCAAAGTCTTTAAGTGTGTGTCTCATCCATAGAACTTGAGCACACGCGGCACCGGCGGCAATGTATTCCGCCTCGGTGGTTGAAAGTGATACGGAATTTTGCTTCTTGGAAAACCAAGAGACAATGGAATTTCCTCTAAAATGGCAAGTGCCACTAGTACTTTTCCTGTCGGATTTGCATCCCGCATAATCGACATCACTATATGAGATTAACTCATATGTGCTAGATTTCGGATAAAGTAATCCAAAATCTAAAGTGTAACTTAGATAGCGAAAAATACGTTTTACCGCTACTAAGTGAGACTCCTTAGGTTGAGACTGATAACGAGCACATACGCATACGGCAAACATAATATCGGGCCTACTTGCGGTAAGATAAAGTAAACTACCTATCATACTTCGATATAGACGAATGTCTACATCCTTACCGCCCGTATCCTTGTCAAGATGTGTAGTCGTGCTCATTGGAGTCTTCTTCCCGGAGGCACTCTCCATTCCAAATCCTTTAGCAACTCCACCGTATACTTCGTTTGGTGGAAGAAGATTGCATCGTCCATTTCACGAATTTGGAGACCTAAGAATATTTGAGCTCACCCATGTGGCTCATCTCAAATTGTTCCTTCATAACATTAGAAAACTCTTCGCAAAGAGCAAAGTTAGTAGCACCGAAAATGATATCATCAACATATATTGGAACTAAAATTATATCATTATTCGAATGCTTAACAAAAAGTGTAGAATCGGCTTTTCCCATTTTAAAATTCAAATCCAAAAGAAAATTCTTTAGGCGATCATACCAAGCTCGAGGAGCTTGTCTCAAGCCGTAAAGTGCTTTCTTTAGTTTAAAAACATGATTTGGAAATTTTTCATTAATGAAACCCGGAGGTTGAGAAACGTAAACTTCCTCAACAACATCTCCATTTAAAAATGCACTTTTAACATCCATTTGAAATAATTTAAAATCCTTTTGGCATGCAAAAGACAATAATAATCTAATTGATTCTAATCTAGCTACCGGAGCGAAGGATTCTTCGAAATCAATACCTTCCTCTTGGCGATAGCCTTGAGCAACTAACCGAGCTTTGTTCCGGACGACGACTTGGTTTTCGTCAGTTTTGTTCTTGAAGATCCACTTTGTCCCTATGACGGTGTGGTTCTTCGATGGCAATGGAACAAGCTCCCAAACTTCATTCCTCTCGAATTGAATGAGTTCCTCCTCCATGGCTAAGATCCACGCGCTATCTTCGCATGCTTCATTAACATTCTTTGGCTCTATCGAGGAGGCAAAGGCACAATGAGCGAAGTAGTTCACTTGCGATCTCATCTTGACACTATCATGGATATTGCCAATGACTTGCTCATGAGGATGGTCACGAACGGTATGAAGCCGTTTGGGAATACCTTGGTCACTAGAAACATTCTCAACAACTTCATTAGATGTGTTAGTCTCAATAGAATCAATAGAATTATTAGACTTAGAATTATCAAACGAATCACATAAAACATCCATAGAATCATTATCATTTGAAATTCTAGTTGGAACAAATCCTTCATTAAATGAGACATGAAGCGACTCCTCGATCGTTGAGGTTCATTTGTTGAATATCCGGTAGGCTTTGCTACGCGAAGAATATCCAACAAAAATCCCCTCATCGGATCTTGGATCGAATTTGTCCAAACTACCATACATGTTCTTAATAAAACATTTTGAACCAAAAACACGAAAATGTTTAACTTGAGGCAACCTACCAAACAACAATTCATAACAAGTTTGTTTAGTGCCGGGCCTCAAAAGTATTCTATTAAACACATAGCAAGCGGTGTGTACCGCTTCCGCCCAAAATTGATGGCCAAGTTGGCTATCATCAAGCATAGTGCGAGCACACTCCACTAGCGTCCTATTCTTTCTCTCAACTACACCATTTTGAGGAGGTGCACGAGGAAAAGAGAAGGTGTGTGTAATACCAATTTCATCACAAAATGTCTCAAAAGACTCATTCTCAAATTCACCTCCATGATCACTACGAATAGTGACAATGGTGGTTCCTAAGAGATTTTGTACTTTCTTAACAAAAATTGTGAAGTTTTCAAAAACTTCATTTTTATTACACAATGAAAACACCCATGTAAATCTCGAATAATCATCTACGATGACAAGTCCATATCTTGCATTTCCTAAGGAAGCAACTCTAGTTGGCCCAAATAAGTCTAGATGTAATAGCTCTAGTGGCCGTTTAGTAGAAATAATTTTCTTAGGTTTAAATGAAGATTTAGGAAGCTTTCCACGTTGACAACAATCACAAAAACTTTTCTTTTCAAAAACGAGCTTCGGAAAACCTTTAATGGAATTTAATTTTGAAAGCTTATAAAGTGTTCCAAAGTTCACATGTCCAAAGCGTCGATGCCATAAGTGTTGTTCACTTGTGTTGGCAACGAGACATTGTTCATAAGACTTAGGAAGATCCAAAATATAAGTATCTTTATAACGAGTGCCGGAAAATAATAATGTATTATTATCTTTTCTTAAAATATGACACAATCCTTTCGTAAAGCTAACTTTGTAACCTTTGTCACAAAGTTGGCTTATTGAAATAAGATTATGATTTAAGCCATTAACTAGATAAACATCACTAATTAAGGGTTTAGATGGGTTACCCACTTTACCAACACCTATGATGGTTCCGCTCTCGTTGCCTCCAAATACGACGTGGTTTCCATTAGCAATGGGAACCACTCCGGAGAGCAATTGAGCGTCCCCCGCCATGTGTTTTGAACACCCGCTATCGAGTATCCAATTACCCTTGGAGATAAATTTAAATTTGTTGCTCCTTTTCTTTTTCTTTTCCTTGAGTACCTAAAGATAGAAAATTTCATATCATGGTACCCAAGGTCATTGGGTCCAAAAGATTAGACCTTTGGAAGCCAAGTCCAACTGGACTTAGACTTCCCCACATAATTCCTACTATGCACAACATCCGAAAAATAAGCATTCATATACACTTGTTTTTCATCCATGCTTGTGTCCTTTGGGCTCCAAATAGTGAAAATCTTGGGAGCCCTCATCCTATTGGGTGCATGCATGCGACGTTGATTTCTACGTGATGCATGTTGTGGATAGGCATAAGGAACATGATGGAATGGTGCACGACGAGAATTATTCATATGATGAGGTGGGTGAACATATGCTTGTGAGGGAACACGTGCGTGAGGGTGTCTCACATGGTGTGCACGTGCCCGAGAATGTGTTGCATAAAAATCATCAGATGTGTGAGACGATGGAGTAGGACGTGTGTTCCTACGTGGCATGGTATTCGTGTACATATAAGCATGCCCCTTCTTTGGAGGTCCACCCAAAGTGGGTTTCTTTCCGAAAGAGGGTGTGGACGAGGTGGAAGCACCATTGGTAGAAGAACTACCAATAGAGTGTTTGCTACCACTCGTAGAGTCACCAGAAGTTGGCCTAACAAAAGTAGTGGCCGATTTGGATGGACATCCCATCGTATACCCCAAGCCAATGTGGTGATTGGCCGGAAGTAAGTCACTTAGGATTTTATCCAAATGGTCCTTACCCTTATTGAATTTATTAATTCGGCCTAATATGTTCTCATATTTCTCTTTGAGAGAACGCATAGAAGTATCCAAGTTGGATACTTGCGATGTGAGCACATAAACACGAGATTTAAGATTCTCATTCTCAATACTCAAAGTCGAGTTTTGAGAAGTTAAATCCGCTATCTTATGTTCTTCCGGATCTTCAATGCAAACATGTTCAAGTTTAGATTTGAGATTAACAATCTCATTTCTTAACTCTTCAACAACGGTGTCGTTGTTGGTGATGATAGTCTTAGGTGAGGTTTGAATGCTAGCTAGGTCATCTTTTACTTTAGTATATCTATTTACTAATTTAGTGTATTTAGACCATAATTGAGAGTTAGCATTCCTAAGATCATCCATAGTTACCTCATCGCATTCGTCGTCACTATCATCGGAAGAGGAGGATCCTTGATCATGCTCCTCTCTTGCCATGAAGCACATGTGCGCTTGCTCCACTTGCTCATCGTCCGACTCTCCACTTGAGGAATCCTCGGAGTCGGTGAACGTTGCTCTGATAAGTCCCTTTTTGTTTCCTTTCTTGTACTTCTTGGACTTATCGAATTTCGGTGCCTTCCACTTCTCCTTTTGCTTGTTGAGAGGACACTCCGCTTTCATGTGTCCTGGCTTATTGCACTTGAAACACAAAGGAGAGGAAGAGGCGTTAGAAGAACCAAATTTAGCTTTGTTCTTATAGTTACCTTTTCGGAAGAAACGGTTGAACTTCTTGGCCATGAGTGCAATGGACTCCAAGTCCAACTCGTTTTCCGAGTCTTCATCATCGGTTGATGTGGATGTGGATGGAGCGGCCTTAAAAGCAATAGCCTTCTTCTTTGGCTCGTCTTGCTTTAGGTAGGACTTCATCTTTTCTTGCAATTTTAGCTTGCTATCCTTGCATACCTCGTATGACATTAAAGTACCCATTAGTTGAACTACGGTGTACTTATTCATATCATTACCTTCCTCAATGGCGAAGGTACGCTTTTCCCAAGAAGAAGGAAGTCCTTCAATAAGCTTCGAACACTTCTCCTTTTGGGTGTAGGATTTGCCGAGAGCCTCTAACTCGTTTATGATGTCGACGAAGCGAGCGTAATACTCCTTCATCTTCTCGCCCTGTTGCATATGAAACATTTCGTAATCTTTGTTAACAACTACGAGTTTAGAGTCTCTTACCCTACTCGTCCCTTCATGTAGATTGAGGAGGGAGTTCCAAATTTGATATGCACTCTTACATGTGCATATCTTATTGAAGTCCTCGGGCTCCAATGCGCATTGCAAGGCGTTCATTGCCTTGGCATTGCTTACCTCCGCGGCGACCTCCGCGGTTGTCCATTTCTCAATGTCTTCTTCTTCGGGCTCGACGTATTCCTTCATCGTGGTCCTACATAGAGATGCACTCCGGAGGAAAGTTTCCATCCGGCATTTCCAGTACCCGTAGTTGGTACCGTTGAAGAATGGAGGCCTCTTTGAGGAATGTCCTTCCATCACCAAAGATGCTCCTTCACGGTTCCTGAAGGTGCCATAGTCGGAAGGTGGACGAACGGCCTTCTTGTCGTTGGCAGACATAGCTAAGTATCTGGCTCTGATACCAAATGTAATGCCCTACAAACTACTTCACAAGTACTAGAGGGGGGGTGAATAGTACTTTAAAATAACAAGGAGTATAATTCCTAATTATAATGCAAACAACTACCAAATCAATTTGCGGAAGCTTAAATTGAAGACAACAACAAAATTAACAATGCTAACAATAGAAGTTACTGGGTTCGGATCCACCCAAGTCTCTCCGACTTGTTCCCGGTGATCCTACGTCCCAACCACCCGGATCCCCTCCAGATACTTGAGTTAGAAACCCTAACTCAAGATTTCCACTATGAAATACTTGTGAAAAACCTCCACAAGTCAAATCATACAAAATGTAATTTGTGAATCCCACAACCCGGGATCACAACCACACTCTCACAACCGAGAGTGAAACTTATAATTCAAATATGAAATGAAATAAGAAAAACTTCTTACCGAACAAAATACCTATGCCTTGAGTATTGCTTACGCATTAGGGCAAGGATGATTTTGAGGAAGAAGTGGCACCAAACCCTAGCTCCAAGATGTAGATCAGCGATGGAGAGCTTTGGGGATGTTGGTGACCTAGAATCAAGCACTTGGCTTGGAAGGCTTCACACTCAATGAATCTCTCTTTGGAAGTAAGAGTTAGGAGAGATTATTGAATGGAAAGAATGAGCTTTGAATGAGCTTGGAATGATTTCTCTTGATCTCTAAACTTGCAATAATATCAGCCTTGGCAGCAATGAATGCAGCCCATCAAGTATTTATAGGTTAGAGGAGAGAGAGAAAGAAATTCGAGTCATTAAATGCTCCAACGACTCTTTTCTGAACCCAACTAGTCGGTCAAAGAACAGCCACCGACCGACTAGTTCATCAACTAGTCGGTCGGTCAATTAACTTATACTGACTAATGAGTGAACAGAGAAAAGATCAAAGTACAGACATAAGGAACTAGTCGGTCCAAGAAGAGTAGCTGACCGACTAGTTTCACAACTAGTCGGTCGGTTACTCAACGTAGACTGACTAACAGATAAAACTGAAGTCTGAGCTAAAATAGACTTAGTCGGTCCAAGAGCAAATGTTGACCGACTAATTCACCAACTAGTCGGTCACCAAATGAACATAGACCGACTAACAATAAACAGTAAGTATGGTGAAAATTTGGTATGTACAGTAAACTAAACTAGTCGGTCCAAGAAGGATAGTTGACCGACTAGTTCATCAACTAGTCGGTCGATCAATGAACACAGACCGACTAAAGATAAACAGTAGCTTAGGCTCAAATGTGCATGTACAGGGAAAGCTCAACTAGTCGGTCACAGAAGCATCACTGACCGACTAGTTCACAAACTAGTCGGTCAGTGAGTCAACTTAGACCGACTAACTGTAAACAGTAAAGAGCTTAGAATTGACTGAGAAGAACTAGTCGGTCCAAGAAGCTTTGCCGACCGACTAGATCACCATCTAGTCGGTCAGTTCTTCTTCTTGAACCAACTAACATGCACAAGAAGTCCCGAATCGAAGCGCGAAGCTTCGGGAAGGATTGTATGGACTTCTACTAAGATCCTAGAGCTAAGATATGAGCGTTATGAAGATTTAAATCGTAAGACCTACTCAAGGCTTAACATTCTACGAAAGAAGCTTAAAGACCATAAATAAAACTTGACGATACCGTCTTCAATAGCTTCAATCGAATCTTCATGACTACAAAATTGGTCCATAAGCTTCAACGAAGCTTTAGGCATACGATCACGTGCTTTGAGAAGTCTTGAGACGTTGTAATTGATATTCTTATGAATTTGGCGACGATCTCCATAACTGCGCTCACAAAGTGTTAGTTCACGTTATATTTATGTTTGTTCATCATCCAAAACCAAATCCGGGGAGTCAAATATCCAACAATTCCTTCCTCCCTTGGAGCTTCCCTCTCGCCATTTTGGCCGGCCACCAACTCTAGATCGCCGGAAAACCCCCAAATCTCGTTTTCTCTCGATTTCTCCCGATTTCCTCGCCATTCCAGATCTGAGCCCTAGTTTCCCAGACCGTTCTTCCGTTACCGTGCTTGCTCGGCATCGATCTTCTGCTTCTATACGGTAGGGTTCGATCCTTTGGTTTTCTCATAACTCTCCTTGTGATTTTATGGAAACCCTAATAATAAACTAGGTTGGATGTTGTTCTAATGTTGTTTTGCCATGGCAGCGATTTCATCTCCGTAGATAACTTTTCGTGGCGTGCCTCGTTGATCGTCTTCCTTGGCGTGAGGCAAGTGAAACTTGCCACTTAGGGTTTAGGCCATGTTTTAGGCCAATTGCTTGTTGTAGCGTAAAAGAGACTAGACGGTGAAATGATAGCCGCCTAGACCTCAATTGATCTAGTTTGACAATGAAACTAGACCTGTCACCTCAATTGATCTAGCTTGACAACGAAGCTAGATCCAACCCTTTTACCTTGTTGTTCATGCATACTATACTGCCATGTTTACTTCCAATTAATGGTACGCGATTATCTGCCATGTTTTAATACTATAACTGTACACAATGCATTATAACTTGCCGTGTCATCCATGCTATCCAGGTTGAATGTTGCATTCGTAGCACACGCTACAATACTTGTACTTCCTGGCTCGTGACCAGAAGCGAGCATAGTGAGTTGCTAACCCCAACGCTCGATATTGAGGCTAGGTGCACCCCTATGCCAAATACACTTCCTGATTCGTGATATGGAAAACGAGCTCCCGTGCGGGGCAACCCTGGCTCATTTACTGAGCTCCTGTGCAGGGACCCTGGCTCGTCTACGTGTGGGTATTGGGGGTAAGAGTTAAGCGGCCAATCAACTGGGAGTCTGCCCGATCATCAACTGCAGTGGTAAGGCGTAAACTCTGGGTTTTTGGGGTAGTGTTAAGCGGCCAATCAGCGTGAAAGAAAGACAATTTCAGCTGTAAGGTGTAAACATCTACAAAACATTCGTGATACGTGATTCGTGATGATCGTGATTAGTGAAATCCTTGATAATGATAGTAGCTTTGCTACTCTTGCCATGCCATGCTCCTGTCTTGTCGTGCTCGTTTACCTACTTGTTGCTCTTTTGTTATATGCCATGTCATCGCATCATGCTAGAACTGCTAGGTTGTTTTACTTTCAGTTTCCTTGCACAAGTCTTTTTAGACTTGCTGACATGTGCCCCTCTCTCTTTTGGGTGTCACATGTTAGACCCAGAGCCAGAGCTTGTTGCAGGGGATTTGGTGCTGCTGACGCACTTTTGTTGATGTGGTGGAGTCTTGTGGACACCGGTGACCTTGCTGAGTTTCCTTTCTGTTTTAGGATTCCTGTTAGTTGTCGGTGTGTGGCACCTTTGTTTGTACTTTGTTCTTTTGTTGGCCATGTTTGGGCCTTTAGATTCTTTTCTCTTTAAGCTTGGTGGCTTTTTCTGTGATATTGTAATTTAATATGATGGATATTCTGAGCTTGTCTTTTGTCTCATTTTCTTTATTATTATCTTTGTTTCGTATCGCGTTGCAAGGACCTGCCAATTAAATGTTGATTGACGCTTATCGGGCTTGGACCTTTGTAGCTTCAAGTCTGAGCGGACCTTCTCACGCTTCGCCTCCACATTTTTGGGAAGCGGGGCGTGACACGCAAGAACTTCCGTTGAGGGACTTAGGCAATTTGTGGACTTTTGCAGAAAACAAGGCCCCAACCGATCGGTTGATAACTCAACCGATCGGGTGGGATGTATCAGCTGCTGGCCGTATCAGTCGCTCAACGAACCGATTGGGTGAAGATATGCGAGACCGGTTGACAGACCGGGTGAACTGAGCTGAATTCTCAGGAATTTTTGGGAAATGATCAACCGATCGGTTGATACGCAGAGCGATCGGGTGACAGACCGTGTAACCAAACTTTCGGGAAAATTTGTGGAGCGGCCAACCGATCGGGTAAGTTATCAACCGACCGGTTCGCCTGTAGCGTTTCTTCACCTGAAAATCTCGACCTAATAGTCAACCGATCGGGTGACAACTCACCCGATCGGTTCGACTTAAACCCTATAAGTAACCCCCCCATTCGTTTTCTCGCCCGATCTCGCCGATTCCGCCATCGTTTCGTCTCCTCCGTGCTCCCAACGGCCAGAAATCTTCTCCCACGATTTCCACTCCCCCTCTAGCCTCTCTCTTCACCTACCCCTTCCATCTCTCCATCGTTTTCGCTCCCTCTCTTTCCCCCATTTCGATTTCTCAAACCCTAATCCCCCCCCCCCCATTTTTGGATTTTTCGCTGAAGAAAAGTGCCGCGGCTCCACACTCCGTCCGATTGCATGGTATTGGGGTCAATTTCAAGCAAGGAACTCCAACCTCTGCTGGGTAACTTCGCTCCACTGCTCAAGTTTACTTTTTACCCTAGAATTTCTACTCCCTTGATTGTTTTTGTGTGCATGATTTTATCGTGTTCTACCCTCATTTGCATCACACTCACTATGGCCTAGGATCGTGATAAGGGGAAGGGTATCATGCGGGAGGAGGAACCGTCTCGAAATAGACGCAAACAAACACGTCCTCCTCCCAATACACCACGTGCACTATCACTAGCCCCTCCCCCACCTGTTATCCCCCTTGAGGACCCAATGTTGGGCCCGCATGGGTATCGATTTAGGAACCAAGAGCATAAGGACTTCTACCTTAGGCTGGATGCCTGGGGGCATCTGTCGACCAAGTTTGCACACACCCAATCGCTTATCGATCTCGGTGTCTTCACCGAGGTCGAGACTCTTTTTGCGAACATAGGTTGGTTAGCCTTCCTGAACACCACTGCAGTGTCCTACCCGTCCCTCACACTAGAATTTCTTTCCTCACTCGTTTGTGAGTCGGGGTCGACCGTCATTTTTCGGGTGGGTAACAAAACCATCCGCACTCATCTCAACACGATTAATGATATATTTGGTTTCTCCATCCTTGGGGACAACGCCATCTGACATTACTGATATCCACCCGAATTCGATGTCGATAACTTTTGGTTCCGCCTCACCATACTCCCTCGATATCCCCGAGGTAAGGCCAAGGCATCCTCAATCATCCTTCCTATATTTTGTCTGGCCCATCGGATCATATCCTCCGCATTTTTCCCCAGGGACGAGTCAGGAACCGTGACCATCCCTGATCTTTTCATTCTATGGGCCATGACTTTCCCTTTCGTTCTAGACGATGATGGGATTAGCTTTTGGGCCCCTACTGTCCCCGTCCATGCCGGCGACTGGCTTATTTACAAGATCCTCGAGATTAGCCGAGTCGGCAAGGGCAAGATTTGTTGTGGGGGAATAATCACTATCATTGCTTCTTATTCCCAATTTAATATCCACATCCCCCGTGATCTTCCCACTGCCGCAGGACCCTCACGTCTAGATCTTGATGTCCTGCGGCATATTCATATAATTACGCCCCGCCCTGATCATCGATTTGATTTCAACTACGGCCACCCCCAGCCCCCTACACCATTCTCCCCAACCCCGCTCGCATGACTATTGCTGTAGTGGGAGATTGGACTTTTTCGCCCGATCCCGAGTTTCTAGTGGGGTTGCGCCTTCCTTTCCTTCCCCCGGACGCACGTAGACAACCTTCCCCTGCCACCCGCTTAGGCGAGCAGGATATCCCTGCGTCCCAGGGAGATATCGGGGCTGGCCCAAATCACACCACCCGTGCTCCTGGCCCTATCACTGCTGAGGATCTTTCTGCGGCCATCTCCGGCCTTGTGTCTAGTGCCGGCATGACCACTTCTGCCGGCACTACTTCCACATCACTTCCCGGCACCACTTCCGCTTCACGTCAGTCCACTTCTTTTGGTCACCGCCATGCCTCAGCTCGTCTTGCTCTTGAGGCCGAGGTCGCAGCTCTCCGTGATCTTGCCACGTCCTCTGTCCCCTCAGACCCATCACCGTCCTTCTTTCTCACTCACCCACGTTTCCTCGCACTTGAGAGGAACGTGGCCGCCATCCTCCGCCTTCTCACTCACGTCCACAGACCACCACCACCCACACCACACCCCTCACCACCACCTTCACCACCTCGACGAGCGTCACCTCCCCCATCACACTCTTCTCCTCCACCATCACACCCATCCGCACCTCCTTCACCCCCACCTAGGCGATAATCCCCCCTCCCACATCTATTCCCATCCCCGTATCCACTTCTCCTATCACGACCACTTCTGTCGCCCCCACACCACCTCCTCCCTCCTCCACCGTCACTTCATATGTGCGCCGCAAGAAATTGCTGGTGCGCTCCAGATCTCTCCCACCGCCACCCACTACCGTCACCATCACGCCTTCTCTCCCTATTTCTATCCCTTCTACCACCGCCTTGATCACCGTACTTCCACCACCACCCACCTCCACCGACACTTTACCCATCCACACTCTCTTTCCCCACTTCTCCGCACACCCCCCGCCTCCCCCGACCTCCCATCCACACTCTCTTCCGAGGAGGGCGAGGACTCCACATCTGTTGCTTTTTGATTTCATTTTGTTTTCTGACCTCCCCCTTGCATATCTTTGCATCCTCACGTTCACGTCATATCGCTAGCACTGTCACGTCTAGCTTGGGGGAAGCCAAATTTTTTGGGTGTGCTGTCGTATTTCGTTTTTCTTTGTGTTTTTGTTTATTTGTCGTGTCGTGTGATTTTTTTTCTTTTTTTTATTTTTCTTTTCTGTTTATATGTCGTGTGGTGTGCTTTTTATTTTTATTTCTTATTTTCAGTTTCGTTTGTATGATTTTCTTGTCTTTCGTGTGTTTTTTGTGTCTGTGCGTATTCCCCCCTTATTCATTGCCCTCCCATATTTAATTCTATTGCATTGAGGGCAATGCAAGTTTCAGCTTAAGGGAGTCGCACTTTGTGCGCCATTTGTGTCGTTTTTCTTCGTTTTTGAGTCATTTTCCATCGTGTTTTTCTTTTTCTTCTCATCTTTTGTTCTCTCTCTCCTAGAGATGAACCCTATGATGAATTGCCACAAAATCACACACACCTAGCATGGCATCGATAATCACATTCACTAGCCCTAGGCTATCGAGTCCTCTTACATTTCATGCATCGTGGATCCACTTAGCTTTTTGTGAGTCGTGCGTCATGCCTAGCTGTGTGGTGTACTTCTACTTTGTGATTTTACTTTATATACCTGTCCAGGAATGACCCCTAGATTATCATGCTTCGATTTGAATATCCGGTATTTGCTTCTACTGTTTGCTTCTTCTGCATGCTATATATATATATATATCGTACGCTTCATTTCGCATGTGTCGGGATTCCACAATTAAGGACTAGGATAACCCATTTAGCCCATGTTCTAATTAGAGAGAATAGTTTCCTTTGCCCAAGTGTTTAGATTCCGATTTCTTTTTTGTTTTACTAGGTGCAAACCCCCTCATCGTATACCGTTCTCCCACTTGGGAGAGTACACAAGTGTAAAGCCAAAAAACCCCAAAAGAATCCAAAAAAAAAGAGAAAGAAAAGAAAAACCCAAAAACAGAAAAGAAAAAAAAATTGTATAGCCAAAAAGCCAAAAAAAATACATATATCCAAAACCCGAAAAAAATTCCCGTGTGAATATTTTTCCTACTTGCTGTGAATAAAGGGAAGGCGAGAGTTTGCACCGAGTGTTCTACTCCACATCATCTCAACCCCCATCGTTTTCGAAAACACTTGGCTTAGGAACTTTTTAGCTATTATCTAGGCTATAGTATGGTGATTTCCTTAACCCTAGTTGTGGAGTCCCTGACGCATGATATGTTTCGATTCTCGCTCTATTCTCATGCATGCTTGAGCTATATATTCACCGCTTAATTCGAATCGAATCGATATTTGGGTTAATTCTTGGATTTGTGTATATCGAGCTCTGTTGCACATCGTAGATAGTGACACCGAATGCTAGCACACGACCACACTCACTTGGGCTTCACCGCATGGGCCCACGGCGCTTGTCTGGACTCGTATTCCTTGGTTTAGTGATGTGATTTGGCGTCCGCTTGCTTGGTGTGTCGTTTTTGATTATGTTGGCCCTGACGGGCGATCTAGGATATAGAGTTCCCTTTTTCTCTCTCTCTCTATTTTCTCCCTCCGAGCTCCTACTCTCACTCGTCTTCCTCGAGGATAAGGAAGAGTTCAGCTTAGGAGATTTTGACGTGAATTTATATTTCATATATTTGTGCACGTTTTCTTCCGTGTTTTTCCCTTATTTTCTGCCGTCTTGTATTTGTTTTCCCGTGTTTTCTTGTTTTCTTTCACTTTTCCGTGTTTTTGTATATTTGCATGATTTTACCGGTGTAGGGGACATAAAACAACGATATCATGAGTCCCCGGAGCAACGGGAGGAGTCAGGTGTGATCCAGGGGGGGTCAAACGACGAAGATCGCATCTTTCAACCCCTCACCCGACCGGTTGGTCATTTCCAACCGATCGGGTGATGCACGCGTGCACCACCCGGACACAGGTTGGAGCGGCCAAGAAGTCACCCGGTCGGTTCAGTGACCGGTTCAAACGCCCCAACTCTTTGGAATTCTGATGCTGAATACCAACCGATCGGGTGACCTTCACCCGATTGGTTCACATGTAGCCGATTCTCCGAAGCCATGACACGGAGAGCTCAACCGACCGGTTCACCTGACGGCACGAAGATCCAACCGATCAGCTTCAAGCCTCAACTGACCGTGCCGTGGTGACCAGGTGAAGTCCTATTCTGAGCTACCGAAGAAACGAAGCAGGTCACCCGATCGGGTGACTTTTCACCCGATCGGGTGATATCGTATTCTATATATAGGACCCCTAGGTTTTCCAAAAACGGGAGTTGTTATTTTTTGCTGTTTTTTCTCTTTCTTGACGGCTGTAATTTTTCAAATATTTGTAAGTTTTCTGATCTTTGTTAAACTTTAATATAGTGTTATTAGCATTGCTCTTACTGCTTTTCAATCGCCTGATCATGATTTTTACGGTCGATTTTGCTTTAGATCGCTTTTTACTAAATATGTGTGAGTAGTTCCCAAATCTGGGATTTTGGTGGAAACCCCTTCGTGGGTTCTTCCCGATGCGTCCATAGGACTAGGAAATCGATAGGGATTAGGAATCTAATGGTTACGCAGGGTGTTTTATTGTCATCGACGGGAAAAAGACCACCTTTGACTGTTGGGCCAAGGGGGAATAAACTTGGCGGTTGACTCCCTAGCCATAGCTCACGCCCTTAGCGTAGACATCGAATCCTAGCGCGCGGGAGCGGCAGGATGAGACGTTGGGAGTTATCGTTGCGAACTTATTGCTCCCGGAGTCGGTCAGTGTTAATGGACACGGGAGTGCCCACTGACCGAACCTGGGAAGTCCTGTGTATCATCCTGGGCACCGACCGGAATATCAGGCCCATGGAACGCTGGTACCACTTTCAGAGGCAACGTCTCACCATTAGACCCTAATTCCGATCGTTATCCTACCTGTCGGCCGTATCGGCGAGAATCGCACGATAGGGTAGAAACCAAAGTCTCGGGTTTTCTCTTTATATTATTTATCCCTTGCATTCCATTTACTCTGACAACCCATTATCCGATTCGGGCTTGCTCGTCCATGGGATGAATTTGATCCTTCTTGACACAAGCACATCCACTCCTCCCTGAGTTCGACCCCCAAGCCACACTACAACACCGTGTGCTTGCGGTTACAAATATTTAAATCTCACGCCCCCAATCATATTATTGCACACATCAAACACGCACAACGTGGGGACGTCAGCTGTGCAGTCGGAATGGCAGACTTTGAAGCAATCGAAACATCTACCGAAGGGATGGTGGCAGCAGGAGTGCCCTCGGGGGCACGAACAGGAGAGGCAGTAGCAGGCTCCTCATCGTCAGCAGCATCCATAGCTTCCTCATCAGAAATAGACGGAGGAACCTCAACACCCAAGTGATAACAGAAGCGCTCCAGCATCTCCTCACAACGCAAGAGATGAGCATCCTGACGGCTCATGGATGCTGAAGAGGTAGTGCTAGACGATGGAGGAGGAGCAGAATGGGTCACCCGCTGAAATGTCTCAAGGCAGCAAGAGATTTCTTGACAGCGGTCGCGTTCAAGGGAGGACCCAAAGGACACTGATCGTCAAGAGGAAGGGGAACTCCAAAATGACGGAAGACCAAAGTCAAGAGGCAAGGATATAGAATATGCACGGCCTTGGACGACTTCCTGTTGCACTCAAAGGAGTCCATCTTGTCCAGAATGATACGAGCCCAATTGATTTCGCTCCCAGCAAAAAGGGCATAGATGAGCTTCAGGATGTGCTGGGATGGTAGACTAGAAGAGCCGTACTTCGGAAGAAGACACAACTTCAGAATCAAATTGAGAACCCATGCATTCGGCTTGAAATATTTGGAGGGAACGCATATCATGGCGGGAGGAACGACGTGAAACATATCAGCCAACACAGATTGATCGAGATCGTCGATCTTCTCCACAGAAATGTCAGATGGAAGCAGACCAGAAGACGAAATCCCAAGAATCTATCCTAAGACCTCTGCAGTGAGGATAATGGGCGTCCCCAAAACAGTGCTCTCAATACAGTGCTTTTCGTCATACTCACCCCTAACTCGATTGGCATAGAAAAGCTTAACGAGTCGTGGGTAAGGATGAGGATTTGCCTTGGGATCGTGGCGAAGAGAGTCAATAAGCCTGCTATATGATAAAAGATCGGCAAGCTCAGGGAAATCAGAAAACTTGACGTAGTGTTCGAGAATCAAGGGGCAATGCTCAATGCGATTATAGGCGGCAAGACATAACGGATCATTGCGACACAGAGAAATATAGACCCCACCAGAGGGCATAGGACCCTTCCCCTTGGACTGTTGCAGGTAGTGCGAGGAGTCTTGACAACCTCAGACTCCGGGATATAATCCTCGTCGGAGTCAGAGTGTGCGGAAGAAGCACGATATGGTCCAGGGGTCAAAATCTTTTTGAATTTAGGCTGGGACTAGGGTTGAGGTAAGGGCTTAGGTCGAGAAGATGTCGTCTTCTTCTTTTTGAGTGGAGGCGAGGAAGACGATGGTGGACGAGCGGATTTTGATCGACGTTTGGGTGGATTAAGATTAGATGGTGGCTCGACGGTCATCTCAGAGGGACCAGAAGAGGGGATAGGGATGCTCGTTCTCGCCATGAAATCGAGAAGAGAAATACAGCAAATACGAAAGGAAATCAAACTCTAAATAAAGAAGATAGAGAGGAGATACCCTAGGAGGAGGAGGACGACCGACGGTGACGGAGGTGGCCGGAGACGGCGATTGACGGCGGGAGATGACAAGGGGTCGGCGGTTTAGGGTTTTTGGAGGAAAGAGCACCGATTAGAATGATTTCTAATTGGTGTGGGGGTGACTTAAATGATTGAAAAGGGGCCAAAGATGAATTTTCCCTTGCCCAACTAGTCGGTCTGAGTTCAGTAGCTGACCGACTAAAACGCATTCTAGTCGGTCGGCAAATGAACTTGGGCCGACTAAGTGATAGACAATGAGATTGGGCAAGAAGAGGGCACAAACTAGTCGGTCTACATTCAATGTCTAATCGACTAGAAGTCAAACCAGTCGGTCTGTAGATGAACGTGAACCGACTAAATAGTCCAAAAAGTTGGAGATGAGAAATTTTGAGATCTTTCCAAAGAGCACTTGGACTAATAATCTAAACACTCTCATAAGCACTTATGCTACCCCATAAAACCATAAAACCATAAATGCGACGTGCAAAACATAAACCAGTCATAAATCTAGCATGAATAGAGAATATCATAACAAATGTATGCATGAGCTTATTAATATCACAATCATGCAAACAATATATAAAAAAATATGAATCCTAAATCTCGGATTCACCTATAATCTCCAATTCTCGACGTAACCCCACAAAGGAATCTTCCTTAAGTGGTTTCGTGAAAATATCGGCGATTTGCTTCTGGGTTTCAACGTACACTAGTATGATGTCCTTTTTAGCTACACGATCATCTAGAAAATGGCGACGGACATCTATGTGTTTGGTACGGGAATGGTGTACCGGATTCTTAGAGAGACATATCGCACTTAGGTTGTCCACCATGATAGGGAAAGTATCACAGTGTACACCAAAGTCTTTCAGTGTGTGTCTCATCTAAAGAACATGTGCACATGCAGCATCGGCGGCGATATATTCCGCCTCGGTGGTTGAAAGTGATACAGAATTCTGCTTCTTGGAGAATCAAGAGACGAGGGAATTTCCTATAAAATGGCAAGTGCCACTAGTACTTTTCCTGTCAGATTTGCATCCAGCATAATCTGCATCACTATATGAGATTAACTCATATGTGCTTGACTCTGGATAGAATAATCTGTAGTCTAGTGTGTGACTTAAATAACGGAAAATACGTTTAACGGCTATTAAGTGTGATTCCTTAGGTTGTGACTGATACCTAGCTCAAACACATACGGTAAACATTACGTCTGGCCTACTAGCAGTAAGATATAGTAGACTACCTATCATACCTCGATATAGACGAATGTCTACATCTTTGCCGCTCGTATCTTTCTCAAGATGTGTTGTGGTGCTCATCGAGGTCTTCTTGCTAAAGCACTCTCCATTCCAAATCACTTTAGCAGCTCCCTCGTGTACTTGGTTTGGTGGATGAAGATCACATTGTTCATTTGACGAATTTGGAGTCCTAAGAAGTATTTGAGCTCACCCATGAGGCTCATCTCAAACTGATTCTTTATACCATTAGAAAACTCTTCGCAGAGAGTGAAGTTAGTAGCACCGAAAATGATATCATCTACGTAAATTTGAACTAGAATAATATCATGATTATCATTCTTAACAAAAAGCGTTGAATCAACTTCATCCATTTGAAACCCAAATCCAAAAAAGTTCTTTAAGCGGTCATACCAAGCTCTAGGAGCTTGTCTCAAACCATAAAGTGCTTTCTTAAGTTTGAAAATGTGATTCGAAAATTTTTCGTTTATAAAACCCGGAGGTTGAGAAACGTATACTTCCTCAACGACATCTCCGTTTAAGAATGCACTCTTTACGTCCATTTGAAAAAGTTTGAAACCTTTATGACATGCAAATGGCAATAATAGTCTAATAGATTCTAATCTAGCTACAGGTGCAAAGGATTCCTCGAAATCGATACATTCCTCTTGCCTGTAGCCTTGAGCAACTAACCGAGCTTTGTTCCAGATGACATTTTGGTTCTCGTCTGTCTTGTTCTTGAAAATCCACTTCGTTCCTATAACGTTATGGTTCTTCGGAGGCAACGGAACGAGCTCCTAGACCTCATTCCTCTCAAACTGAATGAGCTCCTCTTCCATGGCTACGATCCAAGAACTATCTTCGCACGCCTTGTTGATATTCTTTGGCTACACGAAAGAGACAAAGGCACAATGAGCGAAGAAGTTGACTTGAGACCTTGTTTTGACACCATCTTCCATGTTGCCAATAACTTGCTCATGAGGATGGTCACGAACAGTAGGAAGCTTTCTGGAAACACCCTGGTCACTAGGAACATTCTCAAGGGATTCATTAATCGGGTTAGTTTCAACAGAATCAATAGCATTACACTTATCAACAGAATCACAAACTACTTCCATAGAGTCATCGTCATCGATAATTCTAGGAGAGACAAAGTCTTCATTAAATGATACATGAAGTGATTCCTCGATCGTTGAGGTTCTCTTGTTGTATATCCGGTAGGCTTTGCTACGGGAGAAATATCCAACAAAGATCCACTCATCGGATCTTGGATCAAATTTGTCCAAACTGCCATACGTGTTCTTGATAAAAAATTTTGCACCAAAAACTCTAAAATGTTTAACTTGAGGTAACCTACCAAACAACAATTCATAACAAGTTTGTTTAGTGCCGGACCTCAAGAGTATTCTATTAAACACATATCAAGTGGTATGTACCGCTTCAGCCCAAAATTGATGGCCAAGGTGGCTATCATCAAGCATAGTGCGAGCACATTCTACTAGCGTCATATTCTTTCTCTCAACAACACCATTTTGAGGGGGGTATGCGAGGAAAAGAAAAGTGTGAGTAATACCAACCTCATCACAGAAGTTTGAGAAAGACTCGTTTTCAAATTCCCCTCCATGATCACTACAAATAGTGACAATGGTGGTTCCAATGAGATTTTGTACTTTCTTAGCAAATACTATGAAGTTTTCAAAAGCATAATTTTTATTAACTAAAGTAAATATCCAAGTAAACCTAGAAAAGTCATCAACGATGACAAGTCCATATCGGACATTCCCTAATGAAGCAACTCTAGTTGGCCCAAAAAGATCTAGATGTAAAAGCTCTAGAGGCCGTTTAGAGGATATGCTTTTCTTATGTTTGAATGACGATTTTGGAAGTTTGCCTCGTTGACACGAGTCACAAAAGCTTTTCTTTTTAAAAGAAAGCTTAGGGAATCCTTTTATAGAATCTAGCTTGGATAGTTTGAAAAGTGTTCCGAAATTCACATGACCAAAACGTCTATGCCATAAGTGTTGCTCACTTGTGTTGGCAATAAGACATTGTTCATGGGAATTTGGAATATCTGGCCTGTGCCAGAGAACAACAAACTATTATTATCAGTCCTTAAAATATGGCACATTCCTTTCTCAAAGCTAACTTTGTAACCCTTGTCACAAAATTGACTTATAGAGATTAGATTGTGATTTAAACCTTTAACAAGGTAAACATCATTTATAAGAGGTTTAGAAGGGTTACCAAGTTTCCCAACACCTATGATGGTTCCACTCTCGTTGCCTCCAAAGACCACTCGGTTTCCATTTTCAATGGGTCCACTTCGGATAGCAACAGAGCTTTACCAGTCATGTATTTTGAGCACCCGCTATCAAGTATCCAACCGTTCTTGGAGCCAGATTTAGATTTGTTGCTCCTTTTATTTTTCTTGAGTACTTGAAGATAAAAACATTGTATCATGGTACCCAAGGTCATTGGGTCCTAAAAGATTAGACCTTAGGAAGCCAAGTCCAATTGGACTTGGACTTCCCAATATAATCATCATTATGCACAACATTCATAAAATACGAGTTTATATATGCTTGTTTCTTATGCATGCTAGTGTCCTTCGGGCCCCAAATAGAGAATGCCTTGGGAGCCCTATTCCTATTGGGAACATGCACATTTTGTTGATTTCTACGTGGTGCATGTGTTCTACGAGGAAGTGGCCTAGTGTATGCATGACGTGGATAAGTATGCGGCACATGTTGAAATGGTGGTGGCAACATATGCATGGGGTGTTTACTCCCACTAGTTGAGGCCTCGGAGGTGGCCTCACAAAGGTGGTGGAAGATTTGGATGAATTTTCCTTATTATATCCCAACCCAATGCGATGATTGGCCGGAAGTAAGTCATTCAGAATATTATCCAAACAATCCTTGCCTTTGTTGAACTTCTCAACACGGCCTAATGTGAACTCATATTTCTCAGTGAGAGAAAGTATTTCAGCATCCAAAGTAAACACTTGCGTGGTGAGTTTACAAACACGTGACTCATGTTCATCCAAAGTTGAGTTTCGAGAAATCAAATCCGCTATCTCATGTTCCTCCGGATCCTCAATGTTAACTTGCTCAAGTTGAGATTTGAGATTTACAATCTTAATTCTCAAGGCTTCAACAATTGTGTCATTGTTGGTGATGACAGGTTTAGGTGTGTTTAGAAGACTAGTTTGCTCATCTTTGATTTTAGTATATCTATCCACTAACTTAGAATACTTAAACCAAAATTCTTCATTAGCTAATCTAAAGTTATCCATAGTTACCTCTTCACCTTCATCCTCACTTTCATCTGAAGCGGTCTCTTGATAATGTTGCTCTCTTGCCATGAAGCACATGTGTGCTTTCTCCACTTGTTCTTCATCTGACTCACCACTTGAAGAATTCTCTTCCAAGTCGGTGAATGTACCGACAAGCCCTTTCTTGTACTCCTTCTTGTACTTTCTTGACTTGTCGTACTTAGGTGCCTTACATTTCTCCTTTTGTTTGTTGAGGGGACAATCGACCTCAATGTGTCATGCCTTATTGCATTTGAAACACAAAGAAGAAGAAGCATTAGTAGAACCAATTTAGGATTTGTTCTTGAAGTTACCTTTTCAGAAAAACCGGTTGAACTTCTTTGCCACGAGGGCCAAAGATTCCATGTCCAACAGTATATTTAGACATATCATTATCATTACCTTCCTCGATAGCGTAGGTTCGCTTTTTCCAACTCGAAGGAAGTCCGTCAATGATCTTTGCGACTTTCTCTTTTTGGGTATAGGTCTTCTCAAGAGCTTCCAATTCGTTGGTTAGATTCACGAAACGAGCATAGTATTCCTTAATTCTTTAACCCTGTTCCATGTGAAATAACTCGAACTCTTTATTAGCAACAGTGAGTTTAGAGTGTTTTACCCTGCTCGTTCCCTCGTGCATGATGAGAAGTTGATTCCAAATCTGATATGCACTCTTACACGTGCATATATTATTGAAGTCTTAAGGCTTCAATGCACATTGTAAGGCATTCATTGCCTTGGCATTGCTCACCTCCACGGTAACCTCCGCGGTAATCCACTTTGTGAAGTCTTCTTTAATAGGCTCAACATACTCCATTAAGGTGACTCTCCAAAGTGATGCGCTCCGGAGGAAAGTTTCCATCCGGCATTTCCAGTACCCGTAGTTGGTACCGTTGAATTGAGGAGGCATGTTTGAGGAGTAACCTTCGAGCATTGAAGAGGCACCTTCACGATTCTTGTAAGAGCTGTAGTCGGGAGGTGGTCGAACGGCCTTGTTGTCGTTGTTTGTCATAGCTATGAACTTGGCTCTGATACCAAACGTAATACCCTGGTAGCTACTGCACAAGTACTAGGGGCGAATAATACTTTAAAATAATTAAGAGGACGATTCCCAATTATCGTGCAAACACAAACAACAATGCGGAATAAAGATGGACAACACGAATAACACAACACAAACAATAGATCTAACAGGTTCGGATCCACCCAAGTCTCCCCGACTTGTTCCTGGTGATCCTACGTCCCGGACACCTGGATCCATTCCGGCTACTTGAGTTAGAGCCCACTAATTCAAGCTTCCACTAAAAACTTCTTGTAGCAACTACTATAAGACAAATGAATACAAAGATTCAATCGTGACTCCCACAAACCGGGATCACGTACCTCTCACAATCCAAGAGCAAACTTTAATAAAGAGTTTAATGAAATATAAAATACTCACCACAAATTTCGATGCCTTGAGAGATACTTACAGTATTATGGCAAGGAAAGATGATGGAGAGAAAAGATCACGAAGAACGATTGAAACCCTAGCACCACTGAGATGAACAGATGGAGACGGTGTCACGCCCCGCTTCCCAAAAATGTGGAGGCGAGAAGTGAGAAGGTCCGCACAGACTTGAAGCTGTGAAGCTCCAAGTCTGATAAGCGTATAAGAACACTTATTATGGCAAGTCCTTGCAAAGCGAAACGAAACAACAATGATAATAAGGAAATGAGACGACATTTTATTGAATCTCCAAATGTCCATAAACAAATTACAATATCGCAGAAAAGCCACCAGGCTAAAGGAAAAAGAGTCTAAGGCCCAAACATGGCCAACAAGGCATAACATACATAAAAAGGTGCCACGCACCAACAACTAACAGCAAACCTAAACAAAGAAGTGAACACGAGCGGTCTTCAAGACAGGCCCCTGGTGTCCACTCACCACCACAGCAACATCAGCATCAGCAATACCATGTCCCCTGCAACAAAGCTCTGGCTCTGGGTCTAACATGTGACACCCAAAAGAGAGAGGGACACATGTCAGCAAGTCTGGAAAGACTTGTGCAAGGAAACTGAAAAGAAGGTAAACTAGCAACCTAGCACTTATAATATTAAGCAATGACATGACAGTTAAGTATGATGCGATAGTTTAAAGGAAGAGACAAGCACGCACGATGTAGCCAAAGCTACCAAACCACTAATCACTTATCATTTATCAAGATTATCACTTATCACGATTATCACTGTTAATCACTTAGTGCATAGAGAGTCCACCTGCTGGCCGGAGTGGCGGATCAGGCCAACTCGGGCTCAGTCCGCTTATCTCGTATCACTATTAATCATTGTTTATCACTTAGTGCATAGAGAGTCCACCTGCTGGCCGGAGTGGCGGATCAGGCCAACTCGGGCTCAGTCCGCTTATCTCGTATCACTATTAATCATTGTTTATCACTTAGTGCATAGAGAGTCCACCTGCTGGCCGGAGTGGCGGATCAGGCCAACTCGGGCTCAGTCCGCTTATCTCGTATCACTATTAATCACTTGTGCACTAGAGAGTCCACCTGCTGGCCGGAGTGGCGGATCAGGCCAACTCGGGGCTCAGTCCGCTTATCTCTTACCCCACCCATGTGTATCGAGCGTTGGGATTTTCAACACACTGAGCTCGCTTCTGGATCACGAGCCAGGAAGTGTATTTGGCATAGGGTTGTGCCCGCAACACAGGTGCCTAGCCGGTATCCGAGCGTTGGGGTAACCAACTACAGGGCTCGCTTCTGGAACACGAGCCAGGAATATAATGGTGTAGCGTGTGCTACGCAATCACGAGGACAAATCAATATGCAATGCCAGGAACAGATAATTGCGTACCGTTAATTGAATTTAAACGTGACAGGCAAAATGCAATGACATGAACAGATATTCGCGTACCGTTTATCTAAATGAAAAATGGCAGTTAAAATGCAATCACAGTTAAGGATGCATGGATGACATGAACAGTTAATACTCGTACCATTAAGGGAAAGTAAACGTGTCATACAAGCATGATGAGGGTGACGGACCAAGCTTCGTTGTCAAGCTAGGTCAATGGCGTCTAGACGGCTATCCTTTCACCGTCTAGTCTCTTTTACGCTAAAGCAAGAAAATGGCCTAAGACATGGCCCAAATCAAGAGATGCAAGTTTCACTTTCCTAGCACCGAGGAAGACGATCACGAAGGTTCGTCTCACGAACGCTAATCTACGGGGAAGGGAATCGCTGTCATGGAGAAACAATCATCAAACAACATCCATTATTATTAGGGTTTCACAAATCATAATGGGGGTTAAGAGAATATTAAAGGAAGAACACTACCCGAATGGAAGCGGAAGATCAACGCCGAGCAACTACGGCAACGGATGAACGATCCGGGAGAACTACCACTCAGATCTGGAAATGAGGGAAAACCTGGAGAAATGGGTTTGGATGAGGCTTTTGGGGATTTGATGAGGGTTTGAGGTTGAGGAGAGGTAGGATATGTGAAATGAGGGTTTGGATGATGATGGATGAGCTTGGGATGAAGGAGGAAGGGTTTGGGGATGAAGGGGGATGATTTGGGGAAGGAGGAGATTCAGGAGAAGAGAGGGAAGAGAAGAAAACGATTGGGGGTTTATATAGAAAATCGTGTGGAGGCTAGGGCAAACTAGGGTTTCCTGGGCTGATTAGTCGGTCAAGGAAGGATTGGTGACCGACTAGTTGAGGATCTAGTCGGTCGGTCGTTCAACATGGACCGACTAAGAGTAAACAGTAGCTCGCTCAGGAAAACTGGACTATGAGTTAGTCGGTCTGAGAAGGATTCCTGACCGACTAGTTGAGCATCTAGTCGGTCGATGGTTGTTCTTAGACCGACTAAGAGTAAACAGTAACTCCTGAATAATTGATTGAATGAACTAGTCGGTTCCAGTTGATTTCCTGACCGACTAAATTGGAATCTAGTCGGTCGGTCGATCTTCTTAAACCAACTAACATGCACGAAAAGTGCCGATTCGAAGTGCGAAGCTTCGGGAAGATTTCTATGGCTTCTAGGATCGATTTATACTCTAAGATATGATCGATATGAAGCTCGTCACGAGTGACTTACTCCGAGTTCAATGATTCTAAGGAAGAAGCTAGAAGATCGCATGAAAAGGAATGAAAACGAAAGCTAGGAAATCTCAACGAGATGAATGAAAGCGAGAACAATAGAAATGGAAACCACACAAGGAGAGAACCCACCATCGCAAGCAAAACACACTGATAATCCAATCATACAAAAACCAGTCGTTACATCCTACCCACCTTAGAATAAAGTCCGTCCTCGGACTTTCTAACATACATATAGTCGCTCTGGTAACTACCCTCAACCAATTTCACATCATAAATTCAAC
This sequence comes from Scilla litardierei, assembly GCA_030789695.1. Lineage (NCBI taxonomy): Eukaryota > Viridiplantae > Streptophyta > Magnoliopsida > Asparagales > Asparagaceae > Scilla > Scilla litardierei. The sequence continues at coordinate 74,938,927 of CM061135.1, forward strand.
CAAGTACTTTCATTTCGAGTGCTTATATATATGCACTAGAAATCCAATATTACTACCACTACACACATATTTTCATGCACATAGTACACTCATACTTATTATAGTCAATCAATTTCATACACGTATTCCAATCACAAATATATAGTCAATATATTTATACAACAATAAACACTTATTACTTACTATAAGAAAATATCCAAGCCTCTCTTATTTGAAAATAATTTCACATTTGTTTAGTCATTCAAGTACATGCAATATTTCACCATATTTTCACCTCACATATAGTCCTATAACCATATATTGGTATAGCCACCCACAATCGTGTGCGTAACACAACCAAGCATAAACAACTCAAACACCATACATACGTCATCCATCACTATTCACCACCACATACAATTTATACCAAAGTACATAGAGTATACTCACTCAAGCTTGAGTGAGACTCAAATCATAGTAGGACATTTATATGCGTAACACAGTAATCATACACATATCAATACCACTCCAAGGCATACACGTCCACGTATCACATATTTTCACACCATATCCATCCATTTATAATTACCATATCAACACATCAACTACATACAAGTTTAAGAGATGCCATAGTCGGGTATACCTCCTGATATACATGCATACGACATCTCATAAAACAAGTGGTACCAATCAAAATTATCATTCTGCTTTCATACGTATATCACATCATACTCAAGCATAAAATTACCTACACACAACATACAAATGCCAACACCCATACCACTATATACACACCACGAAATCAACACTATGACGACATAACCACTTAACTAATAGGCCCACCAAACTATAACAAGGTTGACACAGGCAACGACAAGCTCTATTGGCTACACAAAAGGAAAGAACCGAACCTAGATCATGACGAATAGAAAGATCGAAAAACATGGGTTCAGCAAGGACGAAGATAAGGAGCCAAGTTTGGTTAGGGGAAACAGGGTAAGACTGTGAATGTTTAGGTGGAGAGAAAGATGCAATGATACCCTGGAAGAATACGTAGAGAAGGTAGTATAGACAACATAAGTTAAAATACGTGAATTCGAAAACCGTTATACTTCGAAAAGTCGTGTCCCCGTTTGTATAAAATTATTTAGAGGTCGATAAACAAGTTGTTTGAAAACGAGTTTGAGACGAATATACGTAATAAGAGGTAAAGTGGTTTATTGGCTTATATAAAATCATCATGAGGAAAAAGGAAATCATTTACTCGAAAATTAAAACACAGGTCAGAAATGTTTTGCGGTAGTAATCTAAAAATTTTGGAAAAGTTTTGAGATTCGAAGATTGAAATCAGATCAAGTATAGTGTGGAGAATCTAAGCGCATGCTAAAAGTTTTCCAAATCTTAAAACTGAAGAGGAATCCCAAATAAACCATATCGAAAATACTTTTAGAAACATCCGGATTTGCCAACAAAATTGATTTATACAAGATCTCAAAGTACGAGCAAAACGAACGCGGCACCGATATATAAAAATAATTGAAGTCACATTTAGAAATTATCTTAAAAGTGTGTATGGTGAATGGAAGATAATATCCTAGTAGCACGGAAAGAGAAAAGGATATTTAAACTCATCAAGTTAGTATTAAAACTTTTAAACCGTTTTATGAAGGGTCTAAGTCAGGAATGATTTCGAAATAGTAATTTGTTTTTTTTTGACGAAAATCTGAAATATGGAAAATGTTGAGCATAAAATCGACTTGCTAAAAGCCGAAGTCCAAAGGGACTTGAAAAGTTTATTATGAGTAAGCATGAGGTGTTTTCGAATAAAATTTTAATGGCACAAGTAAGAAAACAATTTATGAATCGAGTTAGGAAAATAGAAATACGGTTCAGAATGAAATTGGTATATGAAAAGGGACAAGACATTTATATCGATACGAAGGCATATGCAGAAAATATTATAAACTTCTAATCTACAAATCTCAACACAAGTTTCGATATTTAAAAACATAAATAATTTAAGTCGGCGAAGGAGCATGAACCTTACATATATCAAAAGTGTTTCGAACAAATTTAAACTTAACGAAGGAAGAAGATCGAAGGTATTTTTAGGGAAATAAGGATTCGCCAAAAGAACGTGTTGGTATATATATATATATAACTTTTTGAAGTACGAGTACGACGAACCTATAATTGATATATACAAAATTTGTTGAAGTCCATTCAGTTTTGGAAAAATACCCCTAAAGGTATGTACGATAAGTGGTTAAAATAAATTTTTGTATTTAGGAAAAAAAGAACGGTACATCGAACCATCAGGATAGTAATAAAGTTTAAAAATCGAAATGCGAAAGATACATTGTTAGAAAATAGTACAAGATAGTAATTTTAAGATTACAGCCAAAAGTCTTCAAAATTCAAGAACGACTTTGAACTCCATCGAAATTTAGGGAGACATATTTAAAGAAGTTTAGAACAAATTTAAATTGAGTGGAACTTCAAATAAGGAAAGCATTCGAAACTAACTTTGGAAGAATCAAGATTTGCAACGGAAAACATTTGAAAGATCAAGGATAATTGTAATGAGGTGGTCATGTGAACATCTGTGACTTAAAAAGTATATTAAGGGAGCGCGACGAGTCATTTGAATATCATAAATAAGAAGGAAAATTCATAAATCGAACTTGGAAAATAGAATTGCGGCTCAGGATTAAATCGATTTATGAAAAGGGACAAGATATTCAAATAGGTATGAAAGGTATAGGCTGCAAAACATTATAAAACAGTAATCAAAATCTCGTCAAAACTTTCGAATTTCAAAAATTAATTTAAGTCAACGAAAGAGTACGAGATATAAGTATACATATAACAATTGAAATTCCATTTAGATTGGAAAAGATTTTAAAGTATGTCATGCGATTAAAATGGATCTCATAGTTAGAAAATGGTACATCGAATTCTTCCAAAATAGTATTGGGGTCTTTAAACCGAAATGCGAAAATATAGACAAGAAAATGGTTACGAGATAGCAATTATAATTACAACTATTAGACTCCGAAATCTACAAGGAATTTTGACTCAATCGAAAAGTGAGAAATTCAAGTACATACGTAGCGGGTTTAAAATAAAATTTAAACTTAACGAAAACTTTAATAAGGGAAATCGAAAATATCTTTAAAAGAAATTAAGCCTTGCCAAAGGGGACATCCGAAGGATCAACGATAATAGTAAGGAGGGGATCATGTGAATCGAGTGCAATGAATGTGGTTATTTGAGGCATGCACCTAAATCACAATGCAAGAAAACCATGATGAAGATCTACGGTCAGTAACACCAAAGTGTAGTGACCAGGAAAGATTGAATCAGGGGGGTTCTAATCATCGGGTTAACTAAAGGCCAAGGGATTTGGTCGGATAATCAAAACATAAATATGCCTAGGATATGACTTAGGAAAATCTACGGGAATCTCCTACGGTCAACCAGCTAAAGATTATGGAACTAAGCGCTAAGACTCTCTAGGGCTAGACAGCGATGAAATGAGTCCAGCTGGGTCCGAAATCGATGAACCCAAGCGAACGGCTAAAGAAATCCTAGGAATCTATCATGGTCAGGGCTAGACAGGAACCACTAAGGTAACTCTTAAGACTATCATAGCGATCACTAGCATGGAGTCTAACTAACAGTCAAGGATCCCTAACTAGCAAGCACAAACTTCTAACTAAGTCTCACTATAGTCCTGACCTAATGGATTTCCTATCAAGCTGGGACAGGTGCTCTAACACGCCTACTAGCCACCTAAGGCATAGGAACGCTAAAATCCTAGACTCCGGGCTTATAACTTGGATGTTCTAATTTATTTAATGGACATTCTATAATTATTATTGTTGTTCCGATAGTTTGCATTTGCAAATGGACCTGCATGGGCCACCACTAAAACCTGTCACGCCCCGCTTCCCAAAAATGTGGAGGCGAGAAGTGAGAAGGTCCGCACAGACTTGAAGCTGTGAAGCTCCAAGTCTGATAAGCATATAAGAACACTTATTATGGCAAGTCCTTGCAAAGCGAAACGAAACAACAATGATAATAAGGAAATGAGACGACATTTTATTGAATCTCCAAATGTCCATAAACAAATTACAATATCGCAGAAAAGCCACCAGGCTAAAGGAAAAAGAGTCTAAGGCCCAAACATGGCCAACAAGGCATAACATACATAAAAAGGTGCCACGCACCAACAACTAACAGCAAACCTAAACAAAGAAGTGAACACGAGCGGTCTTCAAGACAGGCCCCTGGTGTCCACTCACCACCACAGCAACATCAGCATCAGCAATACCATGTCCCCTGCAACAAAGCTCTGGCTCTGGGTCTAACATGTGACACCCAAAAGAGAGAGGGGCACATGTCAGCAAGTCTGGAAAGACTTGTGCAAGGAAACTGAAAAGAAGGTAAACTAGCAACCTAGCACTTATAATATTAAGCAATGACATGACAGTTAAGTATGATGCGATAGTTTAAAGGAAGAGACAAGCACGCACGATGTAGCCAAAGCTACCAAACCACTAATCACTTATCATTTATCAAGATTATCACTTATCACGATTATCACGACGGATTCGCCACGACGGATCGAGTCTTCTCACGAACGGAGTAAGGCTACTAAATCCACAATCTAAATCTCTACTTTTAGATTAATAACTTGGATAAAAAGAGAGGAAGGATTTCGGCAGAGCTTCGCTAGAATGAAATGCAAGGCAAGAATACCATGCAAAAGTGTAAGGAAATGGCTAAGCCTTGGGTCTTATTTATAGCCCCCAAGGTAGTTATTTTAGGAGTAATTGTTCCTTTGGAACAATTTAAATAAAGTGTACCATCATACATGGCACATTATAAGCTTAAGTTGTACCATATGCATGGTACAACATAAGCTTAAGATATTCCCCCTTTATTAGCCATATGTCGCATGCACTTATGCACATATAATGCGACTTTCCCACTAATCTAGAGATCCTCTCTGCAAGGGAACAGATTCCCTTTGCACACGACTTCGTGTACGCGACGTTCGAGGTCCGTATTCCCTCGTACATCCCCTACAAGGGTGTACAAATGTCATCCATATCCAACATCTCCCACTCACACTTGAGGGGATTGTAAGAGAACGTCTTTCTCTTAGTTCTTTCATCTATCATACCGAGAAATAGACCGTGCGACCGTCATGCGCGTAGAGTCTGTTGTTGTGCACTTGTTAGAGATACACAACGACCTCGAAGGTGCAAAGTTGAGTAGTTCAACGCATGCTTTACCCTAGATTATTTCTTCACATTTCTTATACTTTATATTCAACAATTTGAGTCCCCGTACTACCCATGAAATATTCCCGGACTCTCATCCTGCATAAGACAGATATGATTTAAAAAATCCTATGAGATCTCTTTTAAATATCCTTGTGATACAGATCTCAGATCTTTTGTAAGCATCCATATGATGCAGATCTTTCATTCGACTATCTTGTTTAAGTCACGACTCTAAATCATTTGTCTAATGATTTTGACTTTAAACTAGTCTCATCTCTATCTTATCCATCTGATAAGATAAGGCGGTTGCTCATGAGAGAGAGCCAACCTTAATCTGTCCGACATACACACAATAAAATAGCTGAGACTTAAACACAAATGTATATAAAATCATTTGTAAGAAACTTGTATGCAATAAAAAAAACTTCTTGTTTTTATTAAACTTTGATCTTCTATAGACATGGGAAATATTACATGATACAGCTCAGCACATACGCATTCCCATAGATGATAAGTGTTTGAAGAACACATCTCTGGGGATCGCCTTAGTAAGGGGATCCGCTATCATCTTATGAGTGGATATGTATCCTATGTCTACTTCCTTCCGTTTGTCATAGTCCTTCGCAAACTTGAATCGAATATCAATGTGTTTGGTCTTACAATGAAATTTAGGATCTTTGACATAGGCAATCGAAGCTTGACTATCACTGTATATAGGAACAGTGCTCGAGTCAGTGGCATCCGTCAGCCTGTCTAAGAATTTCCTAAGCCAAACAGCTTCTTGGACTGCCATGCTGAATGCTACAAATTCGTCTTCCATGGTTGATACGGCGATGCAGGTTTGCTTCTTGCTGCTCCAGGATATTGCACCATTCCCGAGCAAGAAAACAAAGCCTGAGGTAGATCTTCGCTTGTCGAGATCACCTGCCCAATCAGCATCGGTATAGCCTTCGAGTCTTAAGGTATTACCTTGATAGCATAACGCATAGTCCGCAGTCCCTTTGAGGTACCTTAATATCCTCTTCACCTCTTTCCAGTGTGCCTGTCCTGTGTTGGATTGGTAACGGCTTACCATACCAACAGTATAACAAATGTCCGGTCTGGTACATATCATGGCGTATATCAGACTCCCGACAGCACTGGAGTATGGAACCTTTTCCATAGCTTTCTTTTCTTTTGGATCTTTGGGACACATTTCCAAACATAGACCCTCGCCTTTGCTTATTGGAGGTAAAACGCACGACAGGAGAGAAAGTCTCTTCGTAGTCTATTCCTTCCTGTTGCGTGAAACCTTTCGCAACAAGGCGAGCTTTATATTTCTCGATGGAGCCATCAGCCTTATGCTTGATTTTGAGAACCCACTTGTTCCCAATGGCTCTATGTCCCTTAGGTAAATCAACCAAGTCCCAGACTTGGTTTGTTTTCATGGATTGAAGTTCTTCTTCCATCGCCGCTATCCATTTATCTTTAGCAGGGCATGTGACGGCCTGTTTGAAATTTGCAGGTTCGTCATCATCTTGTAGTAATGTCATGAATGTTTGAGGAAATTCATCCTCAAATCTCAGAGGTGTTAGCCTCGTTCGATTACTACGTGTTGCTTGAGTTTGATCACTCCCACTTGGAATGACATCACTCCCACTTGGAATAACATCACTCCCACTCGAAATAGGATCGGTATCGTTCGTATCATCCATAGGTGAAGTATGAGGGTCATTTTCCTCTTCACCAAGAATTCTCCCACTCGAACGTTCCGATCCTTCTTGATCCCAAGTCTCAAACAAGGATAAGTATTGACTTATCTCACCCTGTCTTGGAAACTCGTTTTCTAAGAAGACAACATTCCTCGATTCGAATTCTATTATACCCCCATTATCCTCTTGACCGACGAAAACATATCCTTTGGAGTTTTCAGCGTATCGGATGGAGATACACTTCCTCCCACGTGGCCCAAGTTTGCCATATTTGTGAGAGGATAAATGTGCGTAAGAGGCACAACCCCAAGGTTTTAGAATGCTTAAGTCTGGAGTTCTATTGTTCCACAACTCATAAGGAGTAGAACTTACCGACTTCGAGGGTACACGGTTTAAGATGAATGCTACCATCAATAATGCATCACCCCAAAAGGTGATGGGCAAATTTGCCTGAGACATCATTGATCGGACAATTTCCATCAATGTCCTATTTCTTCTTTTCGCAACACCGTTTTGTTGCGGAGTATAAGGCATAGTTATTTGATGAACTATGCCTTTTTCATCACAGAGTTCCTTAAAACTCGTTGATTGATATTCTCCACCCCGATCGGTTCGCAAGACCTTTATCTTGCGATCTAGTTGATTTTCCACTAAACTCATATAGTTTTTGAAGCAAGATAAAGCTTCATGTTTGTGGGAAATCAAATAAATGTGACCGAAACGGGTGAAGTCATCAATGAAGGTGATGAAAATAGGACTTCCCGCGTCTTGTCTTAACATTCATTGGACCGCAAATGTCCGAATGGATAAGCTGTAATGGAACTTCGGCCCTTGTGCCAGTTCCAAACGGCTTGCGACAAGTTTTCCCTACAAGACAATGTTCGCAAGTTGACATTTCAACTTTTGAAACATTAGATAGCAAGCCACTTTTGGCAAGTCTATCCATTCTAGTTGGTCCAATGTGACCAAGTCTTGCATGCCAACAAATGATCTCAGATTCAGAATTAGAAGCATTTGTCAAATGGAAACTTTCATTAATAGAAGAAGAATCATCATACATAGTGTTTAAAACAATCAATCCATTACAAACATTACCCGACCCAACTAAAGAACTATTACAAACAAGGTCAACATTTTGTTCATAGAACCTCCATTCATAACCTAAAGACATTAACATGACCACGGATACGATATTCCTTCGAATATCTGGAGCAAAGAGGACGTCGTGCAATAATAGAGTCCGGCCATTGTCGAGAACTAGCTTGCATGTTCTGACACCCTTGACTTCAATACGAGTGTTGTTGCCGACGTATATCCACTTTGTTCCTTGAGTTATCCTTCGATACTCTACGAAGAACCTTCTTTCCTTCGCTACGTGGTCTGTGGCCCCTGAATCAATCAACCAAAAAATAGTTAGATTCAGTAAGAAACATGGAACTAGAAACACATATGTAACTAGCCCTACAAGTTACCTTATCACTTCAATCCGTACACATACGGGCGAAGTGACCGTACTTGTTGCACTTAAAGCACTTGATCTTCTTCAAGTTTTTCTTCTTTGAGTGCACATTCTTTTGCCACTTTTTGTTCTTAGTCTTCTTTGAGGTTTCCGGTTCTTGCTTTCGTTCGTTCATAAACCTTAAGCGTTTATCCTTCCGCTTCTTTCCTCCATGTGAGGAACTAGCGGCCATGTGCACTTCGGCACTAGGTTTTGCGGCTTGAATCCGCTCTTCCTCGAGTTCGAGGTGTTTGGATACATCGCTTAAAGTTTTAATGCACTCATTATGAGTGAGGTGCATTTTCATGTTATCCCAGCTATCTGGGAGTGAACGAATGACTGCTTGGATCTGCTGTTCGTCAGACAGCGTAAGACCCGCATCCTTCAATTCAGCTATGAGATTCGCCATGTGGCGGAGATGCTTTTTCATAGATTGATCTCGCCGCATTTTGTACGAATCAAATTGAATATTTAAGGAGCGGAGTTTGGTGACCGAAGTTCCACCAAACTTTATTTCTAGCCCAGACCATATGTCTTTGGCTAGGTCGAATTCCCGAAATAGACGCATTATGTCATTGTCCATTGCGGACAATAACGTAATACGTGCTATTTTGTTCTTTCGAGTCCAAGTCTCATAAGCTTCTCGGTCCCTCTTGTGTTGGGCCGTATTGCCCAACTCAGGTTCTTCCATTACGTTTTGGAGTGTTTCAAGCACATCTTGCTCCTCCAAACCATATTGGATTTTTATTGACCAAAGTTTATAATTGTCGCCGTTGAGCTTCTCACCTTTGTTAAGCTCGGCGACAACGTTCTTAGAAGCGGTAGACATATTCGAATCAAAAAACTGCAAAGAAAATGAAAAACACGATCAAAATTCTATGTATAAAGTTTCGATTCTTTAAACACTTGATAAGTTCCTTGGATAAGCTGAAATGTTACTCTAGAATCGAGAAGTTCACTACGTTCCCAACTACCATCTAGAAGTAACTTTCAAAGTATCCCTCTTACTTATCTCATGTAAAAAGAAATCAGAAATGATACCCGTATGGTACCAGCAGCGGAAAAATACTTTTGAAAAACATATCTTTCAAAATGGAATAGGTGAGAGTTTGCGTAAAGAATTTTAGCGCAACAATTGCCAAGCCACGAGACCTGTTCTACACACTCATGGGTTAGATAACCATGGCCGGATCGTGGTAGGACTTAGAATTCTAAATTGCGCTATCCTGATTAAGGACGGGACATAACCTATTTGAAAACATCTTTTTCAAAAAATTTGAAATACATTGGCTAAACTCCGTAGAGTATAGCACAATGTCATAAGTACATTGGCTAATCTCCGTAGAGTAGAGCACAATGACATGGCTAATCTCGCATGAAGTAGAGCACTACGGCTAATCTTCAAGGAGTAGAGCCCAAAAAGCGTTTTTGAAAACGTATTTTTCAAAACATATGAAGACGTATTTTTCAAAAATATATTTCAACATAGTACCCTTATGATACTAGTGAAATATTCGGCAATCCCTGGCCATTGCCGGGTTTAAGCCGTTGCCGTGTCAAGGTCGGATCCCCCCCTTTAGGAGATTTTTCTGCAAGCCATCGTCGTCGGCTCCCGTATGGATCCAGGCGTTTCCCCCGTATGAGAGAATTTTGGCGCAGACGACTGTCGTTTGGCCCTGTATGGGCTAGTCGGCACGTTCGTGTTCGACCAAGGCCTTTTGCCAAATTGGTCGACCAAAACACCCGAATTGGTCGACCAATACTAATGGTCTGAAACTTCTCCCGGCCAGTGCCGGCCAGGCCGGCCCTCGGCCAGGCCCTTGCTGCTGCCAGGGCCAGCTGTGGCCCTGGCAGCGGCCAGGGCCAGCTGTGGCCCTGGCAGCGGCCAGGGCCGGCTATTGGCCAGGCCCTGGCCGAGGCCAAGGCCAGCCGTGGCCCTGGCAGCGGCCAGGGCCAGCTATTTGCAAACAGAGAATATGTAGGATCCTGTCAAAACAGCGTTAGAATCGATAAATGAAGTTGACTTACGCTTGCGTATGCGGCACGGTAGTCTCGGAACTTCGCCTTCGGATTCGCCACGACGGATCGAGTCTTCTCACGAACGGAGTAAGACTACTAAATCCACAATCTAAATCTCTACTTTTAGATTAAGAACTTGGATAAAAAGAGAGGAAGGATTTCGACAGAGCTTCGCTAGAGTGAAATGCAAGGCAAGACTACCATGTAAAAGTGTAAGGAAATAGCTAAGCCTTGGGTCTTATTTATAGCCCCCAAGGTAGTTATTTTAGGAGTAATTGTTCCTTTGGAACAATTTAACTAAAGTGTACCATCATACATGGCACATTATAAGCTTAAGTTGTACCATATGCATGGTACAACATAAGCTTAAGATATTCCCCCTTTATTAGCCATATGTCGCATGCACTTATGCACATATAATGCGACTTTCCCACTAATCTAGAGATCCTCTCCGCAAGGGAACAGATTCCAATTGCACACGACTTAGTGTACGCGACGTTCGAGGTCCGTATTCCCTCGTACATCCCCTACAAGGGTGTACAAACGTCATCCATATCCAACAGAATAGTGCGAAAGTTAGAGGGAAAATCTAGTCGGTCTAAGAAGAAACACTAACTGACTAGTTTGAGAACTAATCGGTCGGTGAACCTTCTTGGACCGACTAGTTGGTCAACAGAGATTAGGCTAAGATTCAAAGGATGGCTAGTCGATTCAAGAAGAATTCCTAATAGATTAGATTGACATTTAATCGATTAGTTTTTCAACTTGAACCAACTAAGATGCATACAAAGCCAGGAGAAGGAGCGATAAGCTAAGGGACCCTTTCTAATGGCTTCTAAGGCATTCCTAGGAAGTAGATCATATAGATATGAGGGTTGCAAAGCAAGTAAGACTCAAGGCTTAACATTCTATAATATAGAGCTAGAAGACACACAAATATACAAGACACACTGTCTTCAAAGCTCTAACATGATGAGTCTGAATCTCTTGACTTCATCAACAAGTTCGTGAGCTTCAACAAAGCTTCAGGCACAACGATCATGCGCTCTAAAGAAGTCTTGAGACGGCACCTGAGATCTACAGAGTAAAATTGGCGACGATCTCCATAACTCGCTCAAAGAGAATTAGTACATGATATTTATGTTTGTTCATCATCAAAACCAAATCAGGGGAATCAATACTCAACAGTTACTAGACTAAAGCTTGCCGTTGCTATTAAAGTTGATGTACTGACCATCTTAAATGATTCCTAGTTAATGGTTGGATAACTGAGCGATGAATTTGAGGTCAATGAATCAGTCAAGGTAAAGTACACATCTGATTGAGAAGTTGATGATGAACTTTGAAAAAGTTGAAGTCATTCACGTACCAAAGGGTAACAATGCGGAAGCTAACGTCTTATTCAGCCGTGATATGAATGCATGATAAGATACACTGGTGGATTTGTTAAGCCATCCAAGCATAGAGTCTGGCTTAAAGATGATGTCAAACAATGCGACATTTATTGATAATATGAATGAAGAGATAGCTTAAAGAGAGAGTCCTTGCAATATACTTTGGCGTGAGACATATTATACAAAAGATATTTCATCATTGTTGATGGTCGATCACTGTTGAGTCATCATGTTGCTCAAGCCATCATGGAAGATACAAAACACGCCCTTAAGAAATTCATGATAGAATATGCGCAAGCCATCATGTTGCTCAGATTATTACCCTGAAGGATGTTCTCTTGAGTTACTACTGGCCAACAATTATGACAAATGTCAAAAGCCATGTCAACAAGTACAATACATGTCAGAGATACAAACCTAACAAAGGAAACATGAAGCTAAGAGATCATATTTATAATCAAAAGATATCCTCTCCTACACGAATACTCCATTCAGTAGGAGATGTTTGGAAGATTCACTGGAATATAGTCTCTAATATCGTGTGCTAAAAGTTAGATTGAATTCTCTAATAAACACATGGCCAAGAGGTGTATTACTATATGAATGCTAATCAACAGAGATTCCTCCTTGCATGTGAATCATAATCAATAAGGATTACACATTGCATATGAATCCTACTCAATTAGGATTCCTCCTTGCATATGTATCATATGCGAATTAGGATTTTTTTTCTTGATGAAGAGACATTGAAGCTAATTATTACGTTCAAGTCAAGCTAAGCGGAGTTTATATTTTATCATGAAGGTGGCAAAGAGTCCTACACAGGTGAAATATGACGTCCTCATAAATTCTCTTTAATTAAATTCTATATGAATTAGGATTGGACTAGGGAGGATTAGTGGTGATATATCACCTAATAAGATAGTCCAGAGCTTATTATTAACAACGATTTACGGATCCAGAAGCTAAAGTATACACAACAACTCAGGTACTAACTTGAGCGTTGGCCGAAGCGGTGCCCATGTTTGGATTTAACTCGCTAATACTTTTAGCTATCGCGGTGCATGCAGATCAACAATACAATTCAAGACATGTGGAAAATATTTGTCCATACCCATAGCGTACACGACACACAGAGGAAAGTCTCAAACCAACTTACACATTTGACATGTGATCCACTTACGTAAAGGAGTCGTTCAGATCCATTTGCTTGCCCGAGTGATGTTGCTCACCTTGCTTGAAGATAGTAAAGAAGCCAGTAAAATTAAAGCTTTATATTCTTCTTCAATTTTCACATCAATACTTAACAATTAATAAGTTAATCTATTAAACAAATTTAGGTGCTCATTAATTGATGTACCTTTCTTCATAGATAACTTACGTAACTATTGGTTCATGGACAATCTATTTGTTGGAGATTTTTCATGTAGAGATTTAAGTCTCTTTCATAATTCTATTGAACCATATCCTAAAATGTTATATAATATCTCATCAGCCAAGCACAATTGAATTGTACTTATAGTTTTCAAATCTAACTTTATCTTATCTTCATTTGCATTAATGTATCTTTCGCTGATTTTCCTTTCAATACTTTATGCAAATCTTGTTAGATGAGACGATTACAAACTTTTACTTGACACAAATCAAAATTGTTCATTCCATCAAGTTTCATCCACCAATTTTTCATCATTGTAGCCGTTTTTCCGTTACCATAATAACCCAATTAAATCACCTTTAGTTTTGGTACCAATTAATTATCACACAACTAAAAAATTGAACAACTTTTTATTTTTATTTCACATCTCAATAAACCAAAATTTCTAAAAAATCTCAAATTCTTTTAAAAAACCTCTCATAATCCATACAATAGATTCTCACAAATCTCAATAATTTATTGACACAATTAGATCCAAGACCTCTTATTTATAATAATACACAAACTTCTAAATCAAATTGAACTACTAAATATAATTGTAATTCAAATTAGATTACTAAATAATAACAAACCCATCCAAAAAATACAAAAAGAAAACCTAACTCAGTTATGACTAAAATTAGATTTTGAGTCAATTATAACAATTTATATGTGCTAAAAATTTTACTTTTCATTATAGAGGGAAGTTGTATGCAAGGAAGCCTGGACATGGAGATCAGACAATGACATGGGTACACGACGTGACAATTCCCTAAGATGTAAGATTTGATGAAGTGGCGACAGTTGGTCAAAACAATATGTACACCATGTGAGAGGTTGTGCATACATACGTGCATATGTAAATATGTACATTCATCATAAAGTATAGATGCATTTCTATTCATATAGTACACATAATAACTAAAACCTATTTCATATTTTCATGACTTGGAAAAATGAATAGTCTTCACTTCTTTAACTTCATATATATCTTAATATGTCTCATTTTCATATCAAAATATATCTAAAGTCATCATAGTTTTAAATACTTTTACAATCTTTTCCACTAAGATGTATTCATTGATATATAAATATGATTGCATAAACATTTCAAAGTTATAAGGATGTGTTATGTAGTTATAAGAAGAAAGAATGTATGATTCATGCAGCATGTCTTCAATGTTTTCATAAAGTAATCTAGACTAGAAGATATGATATTTAATTTAGGATACATTTGAAAAGTGTTAGGCACTTGTCAAAAAGTGTCCAAAAGTGTGGGTGTCTAGTGTTCGTGTCAATTGGGATATTATAGCCAGAAAAAATTCAATGGGGGGCCAAATACAATGCAAACACAAATAATAGATAAAACGAAAAATTTAAGCCTAAATAAAATTCACCGTTCACCTAAATGATGAGTGATCCAAACTTCCAAACATGACTTAATAGATCTAACGCATTAATCAAATATTGAGAAAATATAAAAAATGTAAAACTTACTAGACGAATGCTCTCCTAGTTTCCTTTCAAAATATAAAATTGCTTTAGAAAAGGACTTTGCTTAATCACTTCATGACATGAAGATCAAACTTCCAAATTCGAAAAAAGATAAAAAAACCCCACCTTGATTTTTTTTAACTTTTATTGACAAGTCGGGGTGGGTTTGAAATCGATGAAAATGGATATAATATAATCATGTTTAGGTTTTCTTTTGATAAAGGCAACAACATAAAATTCTAATTGGGGTTCTACTTAATACAGGGATCACATTTGTACTCCCCAAGTCTAATGGCAGGAAGTCCGCCAGCACCTGTAACCCCTGCAGTGCCAGAATCAGCCGCAACAAACTCCTCAGCTGCTCTCCATCTTGCTCGTACCCATCATGACACCGAAACTGCCAGTGTCTATCTGTTAAAGTCCCTGCTGCTCCACCACTCTCTTGGAGATAAAATTATAGGTAGCCTCACTGTCAATCAGTATAGTCACCTCCTGGTTATAAATATGTCCTCTCAACTTCATGGTATGGTTCTGTGTGAACACTACCACGGAGTTTAGGGAAAGCTCTGCCATGTCCAGCTGGTGCTGCTCAGTATCCTCATACTCGATGGTTTCATCCTCAACATCCGCCTCATCATCCTCATCCTCTAGTATCAGCACCTGGAGCATGCGTCCTACACACATGTGTCTTGGAGTGAACCTCTCATCGCACTTGAAGTATAGCCCCTTCTGTCGCTTCTCCATCATCTCTGTGTCAGTCATCCTCCTAAATTGTCCCCAGCATGCGGTGCACTGCTCTTCTCTCCACTCTTCTTCTTGGTGGCATGGTGTGCTCCTGTAGTCCCTTTATGTCTTCATGTCGTCATCTGGCTGCAAAAAACAAGTCCACTCTAGTTGCCTCTCACCCTCCTCTCCATCAGGCGATCCTCCATCATCTGGGCATACTCCTTGACCTCTATCAGGTCTTGAGGTTTCTGGATGCAAATCTCTATGAGAATAGTAGGCGTTAGCTCTTTCATGAAGGTGCTCTCCATCTCTAATCAGAAACTCGATGTACCTGCCCTGGCAGCGTCTCGAACATATCCCTGTAGTCCCTCACCATGCTGTCCTGCCTAAGGGACAGTAGCTACTCCCACAAATTCTCCAAATGAGTATCGCGAAATCTCTTGACCAATCTGTCCTTAATCTCCTCCCACAAGCGAAAGGGTCATATCTCATCCCTCCATTGATACCACACGATGGCCTTCCCATCTAGACACACAGCCGTCGCTGCCAGCTTCAAATCAACCGTCATGCGGGAGACCCTAAAAATCTCTCCACTGTGTAAATGTATGCCACACGATCCTCCTCGAATACATGCATTTTCAGCTTCTGCAGTATGTCCACCGCGAATGTCCCCTGGTCTCTTCGCCTTCCTACGTGTCTGGGCTGATGATAGTATTGCCACATCTTCTGATGCAGCTCATAACCCCTCTGTGGGCCTCCCTCGTGATCTCCTTGCCTTCCCCTTGGGTCACATCCTCGTCTTTCATAGTCTCCCCAGTCATCGCCACCTCCTTAGGCCCCTCCTTCATCTTCGTAGTCTTCACCCCCTCCATCCCCGGGGTAAAACCCATCGCCGTGTGCATGCCCTGAATAGACGTGGGGTGGCTGAAAATAGTCCTCGGTGTCGTGGCACACCTTCAGCCTGCTGCTAGGGACATACGTGGGTCGGAATTGGCCCTGGCGGCTGCCGGGGGTGGTTGGGCCTGCCGAGGCTTCGGCGGGCTCTGGGGCTACTGTTGGTGGGCCATTAGGGTCGGCCGACCTTACTGGTGACCAACAGGGGGCTGCTGGCCCTTCCGGTTGCTGGGGAAAGCCAGCTGGCCTTATGGATCCCAATTTTGGGGCTGCCGGTGCTTTGAGATGCTCCTAGGGTTCGGCCGGGCCTCTTCCCCTTCTGATGAGTTGTGGTGATATCCTCCTTCCTCCATGGATCTTCCTCGTCATCTTCGAAGTATCGATCGGCGTTGGAAAGCAACCCCTCCTCGTAGTCCTCCACTTTTCCCTTCTTCTCCAAAGTTGTCACCTTTTTCGAAGTATTATGGTTTGCGCCGTCGTTTCCACCCTTCGCCGTGAGGATCGTATGTTGTTGGATGATATGGGCAAAGGTCTCGTTTTGTTTGTCATGGGACGCCGTCAACTTTGCCAATGATTCACCATGTTCTGTTAGGATTTTCTTTATGTCTTCAATCTTCTCATTGTATTTTTCCTCCAAAGCTTAAATCTTGTCCTTAGATATCATTGTCGCCACCATGGATCGTAGATGCTCTGATACCAAATTGATAGGAACACGAATCTGATAATTTATTGATAGGAAAAAGAGATAAATTGATTACAATTAAAGGGGTAACCTCCCTTCCAAGACTCTGAGTGAAGAGGACGTCAGCACTCTCCCGTAGAACGAAGAACTATCTCTCTGTTTTATCAGAATAATCAAAACTCACATACCCTAGGGCCAGTTGCACCCTCCCACTCTAATACACTACCACTTTTTAGAAAATTACTAATACGCCTTTATAACAATTAAAATAATACAAAGGGCCTAAAAGTTGCGAATACGCCTTTGAATCATGCAGTTGGACCCGGTCCTCTCCTTTGGTGCGCCGTAGGCCGTAAGTGATGAGTCCATCAGACTAAAGTGTACTTGATCCGGTAACTCCTGAAAGTTGAGCATTTGAGCTTTATTTGATGGAATTGACGATTTTGGGTCCTCCTTGATGTATTGGGATCATTCGTGTTAACAATGTGGCTTTGGGGCTTTTAGCAAGTCGAGGAAAAAGTATACAAGAAGTCAAGGATCTACCTAACTGGTTGCTCTGTATAACCACCACATAAAATCGATAATCCCCCTTTATCTTGATGAGACCGCATCATCCTAGGCGGCAGATATGTAGTTTTGGCCTGTCGGGGGTGTTTTCGTAATTTTTGGTTTTCTAAGGGGTTTTTCGTAAATTTCAGGTTTAGGGTAATTTTCTTATTTTCACTTTGGTATTTATATGGGGCTAGGGAGATTAGAGAGGGGCATGAAAGATTGAATAGAACTTGTGGGAGGTTGAGATTTCCCTATTTCGTTGGAGAGCGCATCCTCCTCTCGAATCGACTGCTTGTGAGAGCGGTCCACCTCTTGAACACGGCCAGCGGTTTTCATTTGAAAGAAACCAACCTATCTTTGTATTCACTTTTATTTCAGTTATTATTAATAAAAATCATGTCTTTCCTTCCTAAATCCCTCTCTCAAACCCTAAAAATCCATCTTTAACCCTAAAAATCCCACCTTTCTACCAAACCCTAACTTTCTACATCAAAATCATAACAAAATTGCATAAAAGACCCCTAAAACTGAAAACTACGAAAAACCCCTTAGAAAACCGAATATTTCGAAAATATCACTAAGACTTTAAAATTTCCAGATCTGTCCTTTTATTCATAAATGAGGTATCATCATTACTCTGTTTCCGAAAAACTAGCATGTCTTCAAGGTGGTGTATGAAGTGTGTGTGCCATCTGCACCAAGTAGGTTGCTTGTCGCCTCATGGGTCAAAATGATAGGATTGGTCTCCTCTGTCTTTGTCATGGTTCGAAAAGGTCACCGACTTCTTGAGGACTTCTTTTGGCCTTGCCGAAACATTGTGCGTCTCTACCGCCGTCGTAGGGCCACCCAAGGACTCCACCACCCACCGCGAAGCCTGAAAGGAAGCTACTGTAGTTGTCAAGCTTATCAAAAAATCTGTCCAAACATGAATGCTGAACCTTGGGAGGTCGTCCAACTGAGAACCATGGGCCATATGTCCTGTAGAAGTGTCGACATGCCATGGTGGGCCCAACAGAACGGTGCGCGTGCCCTAGAGGGCCTGCAGGCTTGCGGGTAGGCCCTGAAGGGTTGCCTGTAGGTCGGACAGACCAAACAGGACCTGAAGGGTTGCCTGCAGGTTTAGGCAGCCATCCTAGGGGCCGGTGAGCCCTTGAAGCCCGTTGTCTATGTTCTCGTCCTTCTCGTTTTGATCCGCATCGGAGTCGTTGTCGCCGTTCAGATTTGAAGCCGAATCATTTTTTGGAGGGACCAAAAAAGATGATTTTGCCCTGGTCGCTTTCCAAAGTCAACGCCTTTTGCCATAGATTTGGATTGTCATCCTAATCTGAATTTTTTGCCACTTTTATGATATGAAAACTATCGAGTTAGGTTTTGTAGGGCTTGTATGATAGCATCAAGCTTTTTGTCTGACGCCTTGGATATTTCTTCGATCGATGTCATTGATGCCATAAGTTTATCCATAGATTTCTTCAATCCTTCGATTACGTCATAGTATTTTTCCTCAAAAACTTCGAACTTTTCTTCGATCTTGTGCTTTCCATGAGGATCGATCGCTCTGATCCCAAATTGATAGGATCTGCTAGGATTTTGATGATAAATTATGGTTTTTATAGGAAACATTTGATTTTTATGAGAAATGTGGGATATTTAGGGTTTGATATGAATGATTTGAGGGAAAAGTGGAATTTTTATTGATGGAAAACTGAAAATAAAAGAGATGCAATGCTATAATGAGTTCTTTCGAGTGGAACTCGCTCTCCCTTGGCCACGTTCGAGAGGTTGCCCTACTCTCCCAAGTTTCTATTCGAGGCGAAGCCGTCCCACAAAAGAGTCTCCTTTATCTCAAGATTCAACCTGATAAAAATCCATAATCCACTAGCCATATATAAATAACAAGCTGAAAATACAAAATTGCATAAAAGACCCATATCCCTAATCCTCCTAGCCATATATAAATAACAAACTGAAAATACAAAATTGCATAAAAGACCCCAAAAATTGAAATTTACGAAAAAACATAGAAAGCCAAAAATTACAAAAATGCTCTTGACGGGCCAAAGCTACAAATCTGCCTCTTAGGATGATGGGGCCTCATAATTTTCAGTTTTAGGGATTTTCTAGTGGTATCAAACATCACCTCCCTCCTTGCCATCGACGACCTAATATCATATCTGAATTTCTCCATTGATTTCTTCATATCCGTCGCCATTGATGCCATAATCGTTGCTCTGATACCAATTAATATGATTTTTCTGGGGTTTTGATGTAGAAAGTTAGGGTTTGGTAGAAAGGTACGATTTTTATGGTAAATGAAAGATTTTTTGGGTTTGAAAGAGGGACTTGGGGAGGAAAGACATGATTTTTATTAATAATAACTGAAATAAAAGTGTATACAAAGATAAGTTGGGTTTTTAAGAGGAAATCGCTCTCCCTTGGCCACATTCGAGAGGCAGACTGCTCTTCCAAGCCGTCGATTCGAGACGAGCACCGCTCTCGCAAGTCGCAGATTCGAGAGGAGGCCATGCTCTCTAACGAAAGAGGTAAATCTCAACCTCTCACAAGTTCTCTTCAATTTTTCACACCACTCTCTAATCCCATTAACATCATATAAATACTAAACTGAAAATAAAAAATTACAAAAAGAACCTTAAACCCGAGAATATTAAAAACCCTAGAAAATCAAAAATTATGAAAACACATTTGACATGCCAACGCTAAAGATCTATCTCTTAGGATGATGCGCTCTCATGATTACTTCGTCTCTGGAAACCCACTTTATTCTCAAGTGATGCATGAAGTTCGTTGGCCATCCGCTCCAAGTGGGTTGCCTGCCTCCTCTTGGATCAAAACGATATGATTGGTCTCCTCCGCCCTCAACGACGCCCGCACAGATGTACGGTGATCACGTGGCTCGGCTGAAGGCCTTCTACACCTAAAATACGAACGTTGATGCTCAGGAGGTTGTCCGACTAAATACAATGGGCCATGGGACCCCTTGACAGCGTCATCGGGCCATAGTGGGCCCAGCAGTACAGCTCATAGGCCTGGACGGGCATGCAGGGCTATGGGCAGGACCTGCAGCATTGCGAGCAGGGCCTGCGAGGGCTTCCTGCTGTCGTGCAGGCTGCCAGTGGGCTGTCAGCAGGCATGCAGGAGGCCTATAGGATGCTGGGTGGGGTCCCCCCCGCTTCACGGGGTCTTCAACCACTTCGTTGGATTCTTCCGCATCGGAAAGAAGCCCTTCTCTGGACTCTTCGTTCTTCTCCGTCTCTTTCGCCAAAGTTGACGCATTTTGCACTAGATCTGAATTGCTCTCTACCTTCGATTTCTTCGTCGCTTTCAGATCTGAAATCTCTTGAGTTAGGGCTTGCATGGCTTGCATGATAACATCAAACATCGCCTCCCTTCTTGCCATCAACACCCTAACCTCAGATCTGAATTCAGCCATAGATTTCTTCTGATCTGTCGCCAATGATGCCATGATCGTTGCTCTGATACCATTTGATAGGATTTTTCTAGGGTTTTGATGTAGAAAGTTAGGGTTTGGAAGAAAGGTGAGATTTTAAGGTAAACGAAGGAGTTTTAGGGTTTGAAGGAGGGATTTGGGGAATTTTTATTACTAATAACTGAAATAAAAGGGGGATATAAAGATATGTTGGTTTCTTTCGAGAGGAAACCACTCTCCCTTGACCACGTTCAAGAGGCGGAACGCTCTCCTAAGCCGCTGATTCGAGAGTGGGCCACGCTCTCCAACAAAAGAGGGAAATCTCAACCTCTTACAAGTTTTTCTCTTCAATCTTCAACACCACTCTTTAATCTCGCTTGCCCCATATAAATACTAAAAATAAGAAAATTACAAAAACAATGAAAATTAGGAAACACCCCATAGAAAACTGGAAATTACTAAAATACCCATAAGACCACAAAATTTCCAGAACTGTCATTTTCTTCATAAATGCGGTCTCATCATATCCACTTATTGTTCCTCTACTGCTTCTGAAACCGGCAGATATGAATTCAACCCAATTCTATGCAGTTCAGAGCACATATTCCCATGTGACCTGATGATTACGGAGAACAATAGTTAATGGCAAACTTATATGCATCTTGTTTACATTTCTTTCAGGACATTAAAGTTATATGATCTGGAAGAAAGCTTTTTCTTCTTTCTCCTTATTTTGTTCACCATTCAATACAACTAGTGAAATCCAAATCCTCGGTTTGTTAAAAAAAATGTAAACCCCACATGTTTCTTTGATCTTTCCTATATTTGGAATGAATTTCAATCTTGGTTTATATAGTCATGAATGTATACATGCAAACTGCTCTGTTTGATCTATTGAGAAGTGAATTCCCTCTGATTACCTCAATTGTAAGATATGCAAAATATAACAACAGATCCATTTTGGAATAAATTCCCGCGGAAGAATATGTTACAATGTACAATGCTATGTTTAAACCTAATCACTTTATGTTTCCCTGGAACAACTCCCCTCCCCCTCCCCTACCTACGGCCCCACAAACAATCCACCCACCCAAACAACAACAACAACAAACACCCATTATTCACACACACGCACCCCAACCACAAACAAAAGGGCAAAGACAAATGTTTGGATGTGAATCTGTGTCCAAATTGCATATTATCTCAGTATCTCAGTAATTATGTGTGTCTATTTATTTATTTATGTCAATGTTGCGCCAGTTAAAGTTGTTCGAACCAGCTAGGTCTTATGTTGATTCACATTTATTTTTCTTAATCAGAGCACAGTAGCATATTCTAAGGCAATACCTCATCCCCAAATATTGCAAATAAAAGAAGATTTGTGAAGAGGAAAAAGAATTATAAAGTGGATTTTTATTTAAATGAAGAATACGGTGATAGAATGATCTAATCTGGAGTGGATCTCTCCCTAACTTGTCTTAATAAAACAAGTCTAATCCCCCAAATAGGATTCTTGGAGAATCCTAGCCGTCACCACAATTTCTATCACCAATATTCGATCAAATTACAACTAGGGCAAGCCTCCACTTAAATACTCCTCCTAACATTTGCTAAACACACCACAAAAATAAAGCAAATACTAAAGCAAATATTAATCAAAACAATGGGCTAGCAGTCACCTAATGGGCTCCCTAGACAGGACCCGCCGCTGCTTGACCCGTGCGCCTCCACCTCTGGTACACAACCACATCATTACTCCCTCCTAAAAAACGAATTTTGTCCTCAAGGTTGAAGTCAAGAAACTTTGACAGTATGGTGTCATAGGACTCCCATGTCTCATGGTCAAGAAGTCCCCTCAAACGTACCAGCACCTCCTTGACCCGTCCACCCTCGCGCCGCACCTTCAAGATATCATGTGGCTTCAGCAACACTTCCAAGTCTTTCGTCAGAGTGGGTGGTAAGGTGGATGTCGCTATGTGGTCTCCTATAGCCCGACTCAATTGTGATACATGAAACACTGGATGCAATGTCGATCCTGGGGGCAGATTCAACCTGTACGCGACTGGGTCTATCTTCGCCTGAATCTCGTAAGGTCCATAAAAACAAGCAACAAGCTTTTCATTCCTCTTCCTAGTCAAAGACTTGTGTCGATACGGTCTCAGCTTCAAATAAACATGATCCCCAACCTCGAAATGAACCTCTCTGCGATGTTCATCAGCATACGCCTTCAGATCTGCTGCGTCCTTATGAGGTGCTTCTTCAACTCATCCAAAATGCCATCTCTCTTGCTCAAGTACTGTTCCAACTGCAAAATTGGAGTTGCTCCCTTGCTGTAGTGGACCAAGGAAGGGGGGTCTCTCCCATACAAAATCCAAAACGACGTACTCTGTACAGACGAGTGATAGGAAGTGTTTTACCAATACTCTACCCAGGCTAGCCACATATACCAACTCCTCGGACAATCAGAAGCAAAGCAACGGAGGTACGTCTCGACACTCCTGTTGACGACATCTGTCTGGCCGTCCGTCTGGGGATGATAGGCTGTCTCCTCCTCAAAGCGGTCCCATGAACACGGAAAAGTTCCTTCCAGAACTGGCTCATAAAAACTGTCCATATCTGACACTATCGAAGTGGGAAACCCGTATAAGCGAACCACCTCCCGTAAGAACGCTGTTGCCATCATCACTATCGTGTAGGGATGACGTAGTGCGATGAAATGCCCATATTTGCTCAGACAGTCAACCACCACCAAAATCACTGTGTAACCATCGGACTTTGGAAACCCGTCAATGAAATCCATACTGATGCCCTCACATACCTGCTCAGGTACAGTAGCCCTGCTGGAGCCATGGCAAAGTATTTTTGACGCTGGCAAATGTCACAACTGGTGACCATCCTCGTAATATCCCTCTTCATTCCCCGCCAGTAAAGCTCTCTAGATATCCGCATATATGTCTGCTGAACCCCAGAATGCCCCCCAACCGTGCTTCCGTGGAACTCCTGAAAAATCAAGAGAATATGTATCGAAGTCCGCGGTATCACCAATCACCCCTGAAATAATAACCTCCCCCTGTCAAACAAATAACTGGGGTGATCAGCTGTCTCCTGGGTCAGACCCTCTAGTATCTTAGACAGCTCCTCATCTGCATCAACCTCTCTCCACAATGGCTTCAAATCCATCAACAGTGGTACTGATAATGATGTGATGCAAGCGACATCCCCCTACATGAAAGAGCGTCTGCCGCCTTGTTCTCCAATCCAGGTCGGTATTGTAGCTCAAACTTGTACTCTACAAGTTTGGATAACCATTTCTGGTGCATCTCCGTAATCAACCTCTGCTCCAATAGGTAATTTAAGCTCCGCTGATTTGTGCGCACTATGAACTGTCGCCACAATAGGTAAGGCCACCACTTCTGGATTGCCAATATAATCTCCATCAACTACAGCTCATATACGGACTTCAGTCTAGCTCGTGTCGACAGTATCTGGCTGAAATAAGCTATGGGCCTCTGTTCCTGCATCAGGACTGCCCCCAAACCATACCTCGAGGCGTCAGTCTCCACTACAAACGCCTTGACGAAGTCCAATAAGGCAAACACGGGGACGGTGGTCATAGCTCGCTTTAACGCCTCAAATGTTTGCGTGTCATCCTCACTCCACTGAAAACTGTCCTTTAACTACTCCGTCAATGGCCATGCGATAGCGGCATACCCCTGAACAAATCTACGGTAGTACCCAGTCAAACCGAAGAACCCCCTCAACGTGCGCATTGTCGTCGGTTGCGGCCAGTTTAGCATCGCCTCTACTTTCGCCCTGTCAGCTGCTACCCCCTCCGTCGAAACGACATGGCCCAATACTCCACCTTCGACTGTGCAAATGTGCATTTCTTCTTGTTGGCATAGGCCTGCAGCTCTTGTAAAACTGTCTCCAAATCTCCGACATGATCCTGCAATGTCCGACTATATACCAGAATGTCGTCGAAAAACACCAATACGAACTTCCTCAAGTAGGACTTAAAGATTTTGTTCATCAGTGCTTGAAACGTGGCTGTGGCATTTGTCAGCCCGAATGGCATGACCAGGAACTCGTAATGTCCCTCATGAGTATGGAAGATGTCTTCGGTCTTCATTCTAATATGATGGTACCCCGACTTCAGGTCAATCTTCGAAAAGACTGCCACTCCATGTAACTCATCCAGTAGCTCATATATCACAGGTATAGGAAACTTGTCAGCCACCGTTTCCTTGTTGAGGGCGCGGTAATCCACGCAAATTCTCCAACTACCGTCCTTCTTAACCAGAAGTACCGGGCTAGAAAAAGGACTCACACTGGGCTGTATCACTCCCGCCTGTAGCATCTCTCGTATGAGCCTCTCAATCTCATCCTTTTGTATGTAGGGATACATGTAGGGACGCACACTAACTAGAGACGCTTCCTCGCGCAAAACGATAGCATGCGTGTGATCTCTCTAAGGAGGAAGCCCATGTGGCATCTGAAACAAGTGCTTAAAACTGCCTACCAACTCACCCAAATCTACAGGCACCACCTGCTCCTCCACTTCTACTCCCTACTCCCGGTACTCCACCAAAAAGCGTTCCCCCTTTCAGCATAGTCTGCCCTAGGGACTTGAGGGAGGCTACACAACAACATAGGCTTGGGTTGCCTTACAGCACTACTGTCCTGCCCTCCTCCTGGTACTCCATCCTGAACAATTTTCAGTTGAACTTGGTGTCCACCAACTTCTGTAGCCATTGCATGTCCAACACTACATCAACCTTTTCCAACTCCAAGGGTAAAAATCCTCCACTATCTGAACTCCCTGCACGGTCAATATCACTCCTAGGCAGACCCCACTGCTCTTTACTCTTCGACCCGTGCCCAAAATCAACCCAAAGGTCGCTGTATTGCTAAGATGCAGCTCCTGCAGCTCCACAACCTTCTCTGAAATAAAATTATGCGTAGCCCCATAGTCAACAAGCACTGTAACCTCCTGGGCTGCCACCATCCCTACCAACTTCATGGTGTGATGCGGAGTGAATCCCATCACAGAGTTGAAAGAAATATCTACTGCGTCTAAATATGAGGGCTGCTCTGTCTCATCCTCCCCTCCGTCCAGTATCACTACGTCCTCTTCCTCCTCTACCGCAACCTCCAACTGCATAGCCCTCTATGCACAACGGTGCCCTGGTGTGAACCTCTCGTCACACTTGAAGCAAATGCCTTTAGCCATCCACTCCCTTATCTCTACATCTGTCATGCGACAAGTCTGTCCTCCGGGCCTTATCTCCGCCGCATCCCATTTGCCCTCGTTGGAGCCCCCGTAGTGGTCTTGGGTGTCACAGTAGTGCTGGACTGTGGTATGTTGCTCCGCCCCAAGCCCCATAGACCTCTCATCAGACAGTCTGTCCTCCACTCTCCTTACAACTCGCATCATGGTAGATAAACCCCGAGGGTCCTGAACCCTCAGCTCAGCTCTAATCATATGCTTCAGCCCCTTCAGGAAGTTCTCCTCCATTGATTCTGCAGATATACCCTCCACTCGGCTCGAGAGCCTCTCAAACTTCTCTATATATTCCCGCACCGACCATCCTGCTTCAAGGCATACATCTTGCTTAAATAGTACTCCCCCATGGATCTCCTGAAATCTCTCCATGATGCACTCAGTCAACTCCATCCAAGTTCGTATCGGCCTCTGCTTTTGGGTCCATCTGTACCAAGATAGTGTATCGCCTTCAAAACTTAGTGCTACTGCTCTCAATCTTTCTGCCTAGGTGAAACCTGTGACGTCAAAATATCTCTCAATCTGGTACATTCACCCATCTGTATCCTTCTCCTTAAAGAGGGGTGTCTTCAACTTCCTCATCTTGTTTTATGTATTGACTAGTCATAACCCGTGCCCGCGGGCACGGTTCATTTAAAATTTTTCACCGCAAAATCTTTGTTTCCCAAAAAAATTTACACAGCCAAAATTGCATGGAACAACAAATTAGCGTAAAAATATTTAGCGGCACGAACGCCTTCGGCGCGGAACAACAAATTTTGTACGGTTGCCTGTAGCGCAGAACAACAAATTCTACGTAAAAAAATTTAGCGAGCACCTTCGACACGGAACAACAAATTAGCGTAAAAAAATTTCACATCGGACGTCTTCATACACAAATGGGCGCCTTCACAAAAACATCTTCATGCCAAATCAACACATAAATTATCACATGCTAACCAACACAAACATAATATTACATTCTAACCAACGCAAACACAAATGGGAGGCCAAAAAACAGCTCCAAACCATTCTATCTAATCAAAGTGAATCTCATGAAACTCTCCAGTCTTATTGTCGAATTGTATGGAGAAAAGGAGGGCCAACAATAACTTAAAGAGGGGGGTAAATATAAGAAAAAGAAAAAGAAATGCACATAACAAAAGTAACGGTTGAATGCTGATGTGCAAGGGTTGCCGGAGAGGGGGGCAGTGCCACAACGGCTCGAACCACCCAATCGCTCTGCTTCATGCGATTTTATACATTTTAGTGAGAGACCCAACACCTTGCCTTCCTTTTCTTCTACTCCATATGACATGATGCTGATACCCCGCCAGTATTAAATTAAGCATACATTCTTAAAATGCAAGAGCTGGGGCGAAGCACAGAAAAAAGAAATAAGGAGAACAAAAGGAGGTAAAAAATAAAAATATAAAATGAAGCATAAGCCTCCTCAAGACTCATTGACCTCCAAATAATGTGGATATAGGAGGCTGCAAGGAGAGCCGCTCCAAAGCCGGAACCATCGTTTGCACGGGTAGTCACAACATTTTTTGCTAACTCTTCCCCAAGCATCTCTCCTAGGGTGCTCTCCAAGCACTTTCTGAAGATGATGTAGTGATCGAATAAGCCCCCATCCACCGCAATCACAGTACTCTGCTTAGTTGTAATAGTGTCCCGGCCTTGTTTCTTTAGGATACCCCAAAGATACCGCAAGATGCAAAGAACGGCAGTGTAAAATGGACTGTAGTAGGCAAAATGACAGACTAATAACTACATGAACAGCATGTGCAATATTTGGCACATTTGGACAAATGATAGTAATGTAAACAAAGATAAACATCAAGTTCCAATTATATTGCATAGTGTTTTTGACTGACATGAATACATGTACCGTTTTGTAAGAAGCATGGATACAAATCAACGCAGACAGTGTTCAACCATCTATCGGATCACAAACAATTAATATATGCCTAACTTTCGGACCTGATGCAAACCTGAATCTGTGCTTTCATTAAGTATGGGCAATGAGTTTTTTTAAACATGCTGATTGGTCTTGCATAGCACAATCTTGTTACGGTTTGTTCTAAGATTCTTGTTACATGGTTAATTCACGCATATTATCTGGATGGTAAAACAATACCAGCGGCGATACCAAGCACGACATTTCATACACATCAACGTTCACAGCAGCATCTCACCCCCCTTGGCATCGTCAAGACATATACATATCATACAATATACACAGAGTCTCAATGGAACGCTATAGGAAAGATACAAAAACTAAACTTAAAAAGAAATGGATCAAATTGTTGGGACCCTCCTGTGGTCGTATATGATACATCCAAATAAAACACACACACACATTGTTTTTTCTTTACATAATAATGACGCATTGAACAACACAAGAAGTATGTTCCATTGGCCTGCAGTGCCACACCCAGATCTTGGCCGCCGGATGTTTGGAAAGGAGTGATACCCTCTATCCAAGGATCGTGGTAGTGTCTATTTTTTGGGTAATCTCTATAAATAATATCATAGCTCAGTGTTTAGTGACGCAATATCTATAGTACTATAGGTGTTGGCAGAATATGCCCAAAATGAAAGGAAAACACACCCCAAATAAATCCCTCATCTTATTGCCAACAATTTGGAGTTTGGAAGATGAGTCATGATGCATGGCAGACATATCTTGAGTCCTGCAAAACATCAAATTCCAGGAATGTAAACCTCAATGGCAGTACAATATCCAATACAGCTGCATAGAACGAAGTATTTAACAAAGAAATTGGTTACGCAAAAAATGAGAATATAAGATACTTTATGGCAAAATTTATAGCTTAACAGGATCAAAGAGGCTGCACCAAATGCCAAAAAAGAGACTACTTTCAACATGGTTTACATTGCTAGGAGCACTAAGTTGGACAAATAGCTAACAATTATATTGTCTAAAATGTTTGCTGTAAAACATCTATAATAAGATGAAAATTTTTACCTCGAAAATCAAATTAGTCCTTCACCATATCGATGGCTTTTTTGAGGTTCTTTTTGACCACAAAACACCACGTGTAAACAGTGTCCGAACTAACATCGATTTTGATAAGCTTCTTCGCCATGAATGCAATTTGGCTGCAAGTTCAAGATCATCTGAACATATCTGTTAAAACTCCCCCCACACCAACAACAATGCAGAAACTGACATCATGAGTAAAGTATAACGAAGTTCAACAGCGTTGGAGTTTTCAGACTTCTTTTAAAGAAATCACAGAAAGGAGCATATCAAAATATAAGTACGCTTCGGAGGAATCTGTCAGCAGGAAAATTTCAAGCATATCTTTTCATTTGGAGGTTTCAACCTGGATTTGGAGACAAATCTGTAACAAAACCTGTTGTTTCGGCAGTACACTGTAATAAAAATTTCAAACAGCAAACTCTAACAAATTTTTTTCCAAATCAAGCAGCATGTCTTGGCAGCAAACCAATCCGAAGCATTAGATCTTGAGCTTCCCAAAAGAGCAACCCATGCAAACTGCAGAGATATGCTTCCAAGATATGCTTTACAATATGCCTGTAGAATAAATTTTTCATGCAAACTGCTTTAAGCATGGGTAGTCACAGTATGCATGTAAATTAAATTTTTCCAAATCAATCCAAAGCATATCTTGGCAGCAAACTCTAAATGCATATTTGCCAAAAATCTTATTATTTCCCCAAGATGAAATAATAAGATGAAAATTTCAAGCAACAGGCATTTCCCCAAGATTTACCCATTGTGTGTTTCGGCTGCATACTTAAAAAGGATAATTCTTTTTCACACTACGAATATAACAAATACAACCATTCATGTTTCAACCTTATTATATATGTTTTTGGCTCATAGCCCCGTCAAAAAAGCAGATAATATATCAAACGGGCATTATATAAAACGGGCATAGCCAAAAACCAATTTCTGCGTGGGAAGCCCAAAAACGGGCATAGCGGGCTTGGGAGCAAATAGATTAACTGATATATCAAACGGGCATTATATCTTGAGCTTCCAAAGAGAGAAACATGCATTATATATGTCTGATTCTTATAGCAGTGCTTTTGAAATTATAAACCAAGCAGATAATTGTCTTTCATGAAAAATTCATCCTGGAAAAGAAACTATCAAACTCATACTGGAAACGAAAAAAATGTCAAACTGCATCATCAATCTCAAGTCTTCCACTATTGGCCTGGAAACGAAAAAAATGTGCAAGAATAGGACCTGGAAACGAAAACTCAAGGAGGGGGAAGAATAGGACTGTGAAGATTAGCCCAGAACTGAGGACCGAGGAGGAAGAACAGGACCTGGAAGCGAAAAAATAGAGGACTTAAAAGAAGAAGAAATCAGCCGTGATCTGTGAAGAAATCAGCCGCGATCTGATAACCCAGGATGAAAAAACTAAAAAATAAACAAATTAAAGTCTCAAAAATACCTAATCTGTGAAGAAGTTAGCCCCGGACTTGAGATTTAGCCGCGATTGCAGATGTTAGCTGAGATTGCCCAGGACTGAACCTGGAAATGATTTGGAAACGATTTAGAAAACCAACCTTGCTCAATTGAGAAAAAGGCTAGGGATACAGATTTTTTGCTTTGCTGCCTTTGCATCGTGCGAAACAGAATGCGAAATAGGATTGGGAAGCTCTTGGGGAGAAAAAGTGCTCAATTTTTGTTTCTTATAATCTTTTAGCTGTTGAAAATAAGGGATGAAGCATAATGGGAAGAAACAAAATATTCACCATCACAGCTATGTTCCAAGAGAATATGATAAACACAAATCTCAGAAAGAATCAGAGAATACTACATAATAATAGCGAATGGAGACTATTATTATATTGATACATATGGTAGAATAAGTAGATGAAGAAAAGAATCCTTGCAACCTAAAATCAGATAGTCCACAAGTCAAAAGATATGCATATAACATGAACTTTTTTCGGATGACACTATTTTCTTTATAACTTAATCTTGAAATGGAGACTTCTACCATGAAGCTGCATGTGTGTATATGTGCTATGCATACAGACATGGGCACATGTTTGATGCTTCACACATGCATATCGGAAACCAAAATCATTTTTCACAAAAAAGATCAAATTTTCCCCAAATTTAGAAAGAAAAAGATGAATTAGAAAGGAAAAGATGATGTGGTCATCCAAATCCCCATGAATCGGATCGATTTGCAACTATATTTCATCTCAATTCCCTGCCGGCCTCGACATATTCTTTGCAAATGTTTCAAAATTTTCTATAAAAAAATTAACTGAAAAAAGGAGATGCACTTGAAACAAAAGATCCCACAATGTGGAACACCATTTGAAATGCTACTTAAGTCCTCAAATAAACAACCGGTAATCCCTATGCAATTATCAATACCCATATGAACCGTAATAATAGATATTATGAAACAAACTTACATTAGTCAAAAGTAAAGCCCAAACTTGGCAAAACTTAGTTTGGCATAGAAAGGGTAAGATTCCACTCCAACTTACCGAAATCAGTTGTAATAATATATGTTAAACTGTTAGTTCTTCTAATATTTAACTAAAAACATTTGCATTCAGAATTTTCCCACTAATTATTAAGTTTTTCTGTTTTTTGGTCAAGTGTAATGGGAGAAGAAAGTAACAATTTTATAGTGTTTTGCACAAACTCAACCATTTAACAATCAACAATGATCAATTCCAGCTTAAACTCATCGGGATAAATTTTAATCACAGATTTAGTTGGAATGCATGCTCTAGGAATATTTCCAGGAAACTTTCCCGATTCCCTTATTGCCTTCAACCAAGGTGAAAGAACGAAAAAAGAAATATAATTATTCGAATCTCCAAAACAAAAAAACCATTTTTAACACACAATCAAACAAAAGATAATCAAATCCAATTAGACCATAACATGATACCATGAATAATAACTAAAGAATCTTCAGAGGCAAGATCAAACCCTGATGATTCAATATTCAAATAAGAAGGGTAAAGGGATTAGATTGGATTCTAACGTGAGGCATGTACATCTGATCATAGACATTGAACTCCTCGACAGCTATATTGCCTTCAACTAATAGGAAAGAATAAAAAAGAATATAATTACTCAAATCTTCAAAATAAAAAAACCATTTTTACACATAATCTAATGAAAGATAATCAAATCCAAGTAGCTCATAACATGATTCCATGAATAATCACGAAAGAATCCTCAAGGGCAAGATCAAAACCTGATGGATTTGGGATTCAAATAAGAAGGGGAAAGTGATGAGATCGGAACCAGACCTGAGGCTTGTAGAACGGATCGGATGCGAAGAACCCTTCAACGTCGACGTCGGTCCATTTGAGCAGTGGCTTTATTGCCTTCAACTGATGGGAAAGAAAAAAAGAAATATAATTACTCAAATCTCCAAAAGAAAAGAACCATTTTTAAACACAATCAAATGCAGGATAATCAAATTTAAGTAGATCATAACATGATTCCATGAATAATCACTAAAGAATCTTCAAGGGCAAGATCAAACCTTGATCTATTTAAGATTCAAATAAGAATGGAAAAGGGATGAGATACCAGACATGAGGCCGGTAGATCAGGTCGGAGGTGATGAACACACGGTAATATATAAATCGGAGGTACCTGCAATGTCTACCTGCGATCAAGATCCGTGCACTCAAATGGGGTGATGAAATCGGAATTACGAAAATGAAATCAATAGTTACCTGCGATCAAGATCCGTGCATGCAAATAGGGAGATGAAAGCGGAGTTAAGCAAATGAAATCAAGAGTTACCTGCGATCAAGATCCGTGCACGCAAATGGGAAGATGAAATCGGAGGCTAGATGAAGCACTGATCTTGATCGTAACCCATTGATGGAGGTTTTTGTGTAGAAGGCGAGGCGTCGTGGGTGATAATTCATGGAGATCTAAACGCACGCGTGCTGCGTGGAAGTCGAGGTAAAACTCAGATATAGACCCTCTCACTTCGCAGCTGACCCCACAGATTTTTCCTCATAAAAATCAGATTTTTGGGTTGAAGGGTTGTCAAAAAGAGAAATAATTGCTGTCATAATCAAATTAAACCCAACACAAAGAAGCACACCTATCGACCCTCCCTATTTCCAGCTGACCCCATTTATTTTTCTCTCTTAAAACTCAAAGTCATCTCCTCCAAAGTTTTACAACTACTCTTTTCAGCCATTGATTTTCCATGATCAAATCTTAACTGTCTTTTATCTTGTCCTAGTCAGCCCTAGGATTCAAAAAACACTGTCAAATGTATAATAGATGTCACCCTGCGGTGGCCCTTCCTGGTACCCAGCCTGGCATCTTTGATAAGGAGGCTACTCGAACCGCCACTGTACCTCAGGCCGTTTCCTATCGTATCCAAGGTCTCCTCCCCTGGCCCTCTCGTTGGCAAGTTTTCCTACATCTTCCCACTCCTCTTCCGGCTCCAGACCCATGCCCTGCTCACGACGAGGTTTCCCTTTGAGCCGCCCGCCTTCGTCGCCCCCCACGGGACGTACCACCTTCTGCGGCCCCTTGGCGGGCCGCTAGCCCTCACCGCCCCCTAAGGGGGAGGACCACCTCCTACCCCCTGGTGGGGCTGCCAGCACTCGACGCCCCCACGGGGGCAGATTACCTCCCGCGGTCCCCTGGTGAGACCGCCTGCCTTCACCGCCCCCACGGAGGCGGATTGCCTCCCGCGGCCCATTGGTAGGGCCGCCCGCCTTCACCACCCCCACGGGGGCAGATCGCCTCCTGCGGCCCCCTGGTTCCTCCCCTTCGCCTCGATCTTCTCCTGCCGCCCTAGACTTGTCTGTTAGACCAGATCTGATGATCCCGATGTTTTCGGATCTAGGTCTCTTTGGAAAATTGTTGTTGGAATATCTTCGCCATCTCAGCAAACCTTTCTTTCATCTCCTTGGAAATTTGCTCTGACATCCTCTTCATGTTCGCCTCCAACGAAGCGTTCAGAAATGTCTTCAACTCATCCTTTAGGTCGGTCATCTCTTTCCTCAACCTCAAGATCTTCGCATCGAGTCGTTCCTCCAGAGTTTTTGCCGCTGTCGCTCGCGTGTTCGCCATGGGATCGAGCGCTCTGATACCAAAATGATACAATTTTCCCTAATTATTGCAAATAAAAGAAGATTTGTGAAGAGGAACAAGAATTATAAAAGTGGATTTTTATGTAAATGAAGAATACGGTGATAGAATGATCCAATCTGGAGTGGATCTCTCCCTAACTTGTCTTATTGGAACACGTCTAATCCCCCAAATAGGATTCTTGAAGAACCCTAGCCGTCACCACAATTTCTATTACCAATATTCGATGAAACTACAACTAGGGCACGTCTCCACTTAAATACTCCCCCTAACATTTGCTAAACACACCACAAAACTAAAGCATATACTAATGTAAATGCTAATCAAAACATTAATAGGCTAGAAGTCACCCGATGGCCCCCTAGACATGACCCGCCACTGCTTGACCCGGGCGCCTCCGCCTCTTCTGAAACACGACCGCATCACACGTCATACAGTTGATTTTTTCTGGCCCTTTTACTGGAAATATGTGATTCACTAGGGCCATTTTCCACCAATGTTCTTGATATATAATTTGCCAAGTCGTCAGCTTCTTGTTAAAGAATGCATAGTTCAAAGAAAATGTTGTGTTTGGAAATACGAGATGACAAAGTCATCAGTATCATTGTACTTGCTGACATTACCTGGTTGGATCATAACTTTTGCTCTAATTTTATGTGATATATGTCCAGGTCATCCAGCTCTGATTGCACGTCATCGACCATTTCCAGTCACACATCAGGCACCTGAGAGGTGGTTACACCACATGCAACATGAATTAGATACCACTCCTAGCATTGACCCAGATTCTAAAAATTAAAATGACGAATTTCTTCAGGCAAGTATCTGTTCTCTATCCTGTTGTTTCAAAGCATGATCTTGTTTAGTGATATCTTTTAGCACTTACTGATGAATCTCACCTTTTTCTTTCCCTCTCAGGCACACTGCCTTCTTTCTGGCAGCTGGAAATGAAATGACAAGGCAAACTCAGCAGAATACAAACAAACCAGCCGATGTGTAAGATTTTTAGAAGCTCATTTTCTATATTGAGGATTATTCATAAACACAGAATTGGGAATTCCATCTATTCACAACTGCAGGACATATATGTAGGTGTTTATCTGGAAAAATAAGCATTAAAACAGAGTATTATATGCTTGCTGGCTGCTGTTGCTTGTTGGTTATCTCGTCAGATCTTTTATGCCTGCCAGTTTTGCTATTTGTATGACGATTGCATCTAATGGGGGTAATTTTCGGTCCAAAATGTTTGCATGAACTTATCTACACCCATATTTGTCGTCTACGACCAGCTTGCAATACTTCAATATTGTGAATAATGCCAAAGTTAATTGCTGTTGATGCCTAGAATCTCACGGAGCCATGATCCGATTGCTGGGACGAGTATTCACGCAACAGAGAGTCCAGTCAGGGTTTCGCCGGACATGCCCCCTTTCCTAATACCTGAAAGAGAGAGGGAAAGACATCAGAGCATCAGGGGGCGGACCTCCCTCCGACTACCCACCGATACCTAAGTCAAACGATGGGGGAAAGAAGGTGTTAGACTTAAGACAGCCTATATGTGTATTGATGCATATGCGTTTAGCCATTAGAGTTGAGTGTGTGTTTAGAGTTGAGTGTGTGTTTAGAGTTGAGACGTAAATTATCCATTTAAAGCAGAGATTGTGAGATTAGTGTTCATATACCTTGTGACGGAGATGGTCTGTTGATTATATAGAGCTTGGTGGAGGTTACGTCACAACAGACAGTTATGGTGATTGAGGATACACAGGTGTAACGGACTCCCGTGGATTCGGCCAGAGGCAAGATGAAGATATGCGAATATCCTGACATAATCGACTCCCGTAGATAAGGCAAGGAGTGATGGCTTCAGATTCTTTGACGCAACATGCGTCCGTAGATAAGGCTGATACAGACGCATTGAGTGGATATTGAATGTTATCTGTTGTCAACAGTCTGGAGAGAAGACATTTTGCCTGCCTGAGATCGAGTAGGCTGATCTTGTCAGGTGGGCATGTGCTTGGGCCACAAGGTTGAAGAGATCAACCTGGCGTGTTGAGGTCATCCTTGTATGAGTCTGCTGGCAAGGAGCCGACAGCGAGGTCATCCTTGTAGAGATCTGCTGGAAAGGAGGCCAACCTCGAGTAGCGAGGTCGTCCATGTAACAGTCTACTGTTTAGGAGCTGGCCTCGTGGAGGCCGACCTGGTGTACTGTGCTGCTGAAGGAGTCAATCTCATGGAGGTCATCCTTGTAGAGGTCTACCATTGATGAGCCGACATCGTGGATGTCGTATTGATAGAGCCATGCTGCTGAAGGAGCCGACCTCGGGGATGTCGTCCTTGTATAGCTGTGTTGCTGGAGGAGCTGACCTTGGGTAGCGAGGTCGACCTTATAAAGTTGCATTAGGGTCTAGTCAGGCTAACCTCTTAAGCCAAGTTTAGGAGATCTTCATAGAACGAGGGTAACTCAGGGTGGGCCTCCTGTGTCGAGCTTGGTTGGACCCCATTGCTAGCGGACCCTAGTCTAAAACGTCATCTATAATGGTCTCTCGTCTTTGGTCTCGACACTACCGATCCGAGCTGCAACTTTGGAGTCGGAAGTGGAGAGATGAGGAGACGAACCGAGAGAGAAGCTGATGATTCAAAAATTCGTTGACTAACTTTGTATGACTAGATCAACTCGTCTTTGAGCATGTAGTGCCCAAGTCAAAAGAGTGGTGCTTAGGCGAAGGTGCCCTTATAATGGCGTGCTGATGTGACTGTCATTTCTCGGGAGTCGAAAAGACATCACTTCACATCTTCTCTTGGAACCTAGACTTGGGTCTCGAGGAACTGTCGCTTGATGATGTGTTGGAATTTGATTTACCGGCGACACGTGTGAAAGTTGATCAGACGTGGGGATCCGAACGTCTACAGTCGGTTCTCGCGTAGCAGTTGTCTATTCTTGCGCTTACCCCCATTGCCTTTTTCTTCTTTACTTTTGCGTTTCAAATTTTGTTGTGACCTTTTCCTCTAAAGGTCATGTTTGAGCACCACCGGAAGCTACCTTTCGATGCTTCTGCCGGTAGAGAGGACAGCCATCCCTTTAAGGGGATGCGAGAGAATGAGGTGGAGTTCGGGCCTATGAGGCTGGATATGGTTGCATCTGCCATGTGAAGGCTGTGGGTCTGACACCACGGTGCTGCTATGCGATATGCTCCTCACTGACCTGCCGTTTTGGTTGAGCCGCATTTTCTAGTGGTGGCTGCCTAAACACCGGTGGTCCACGCGACTCAGATGATGAGATCGATTCCTACAACTGCGCCTTGGCTGAGCGCCTGAGGAAGAGTAAGGGGAAAGAAAAGATAGATGATGACACAACCCCTGAGTTACCGTAGAAGAATATCAGGTCGTCGGCTCACGCGCAGGCGTCGGGCCAACCACCTCCCGAGTTGGGACAGGCGGAGGACTACCAGCCTGGTGGGGGCCCAATGTCTGACAGTGAGGCACTAAACTGGGATGTGTCGCCCAGATACAAGACCAGGAATGATGCTAAACTTCTTGGGTTGGGGATGATCAGCTACATGTTGGAGGAGACTAGAAGAGAGGCCGGTTTTTTGGGCTGGAGATCGACAGGTTTGTCATGGTCCTCCAGCGCATGAGTCAGGTATGTTGCGCATGAGTCAAGTATGTTCCGCTGCATCCGCTAGTTTTCACGCCTTAGTTTCGCTCTAACCTCTCTTCCTTTGTTTAGGGTCAAGCGGAGTTGTGCCGCTACTTTCATAGCCACTGTCTTTAGAGTGATCGGCCCAATCTCTTGATGAAGAGATTGCCTCTATCCAGGAGCTGGCTGCGAAGGTTGGAGGTCCGTCAGGGGTCGATGCAATTCACTTCAAGGTCCTTGCTACGAAGGGGGAGCTGAAGAAGGAAGCTGCCCATGCGGCCATGGCTCATTATGCTGAGCTGAGGAAAGCCGAAGCTTGGGTCGATATCGCCTTTGAAGCTGGGATACGATATGTGAATAACACTTTCCTAAAGACGCACCTTGGTCACGCCAACATGCTCTCCTTCCTGACGGAGGATGAGATCTCCCTTGCCGATGCTATTGTAACTTTGGCCGAAGCCCCTGAAGGTGGGGCGGTCTGTTGTGGATGAGCCTGTTCCAGGACAGAATATGTATTTTTTGTAGAGCTTCTCGAATGCCGTGTGAAACGGCTTGAAGACTTTTTATAAAGGAAAACTTTTTTATGAAAAAAAAATGTTTCTTTTCTACCAACTTATGTTATAGTTTGACTGTTTTATCTTGCACTTTATCTTTTGCAGCGCTCTTGTGTTTAATAATTTAAGACAGAGGAACAACATGGTTCAATAATTTACGAAGCCTCAAAAGGAACAACATGGTTCAATAATTTAAGACAAGAAGCGATCCAAAAATTTTGAAAACTGAAAACAATTATCGAAGGGTCTACAGATAAAGCAGTCACTGCTATAATGGAGTCAAGCACGGCTAGAGCATGCACAACTAGAGGGCAGGGACGTGTGGTTACTGGTAGGGTGTAGGGTTACAGGCTTCCTGCTAGGGTAAAGATGGCGGCATCAGCTGACGAGGGAAACATGGGCCAGGGCTTAACAGCGAGGAGCTGCGGCCCATGGCTGCAGGAGGCAATGTCGACAGCAGCCACTGCTTGGCATCCATTGGGGAAGAATGGCAGGGTGTAGTACATCCGTTGGGTCCAAGGGGAGCATCCACAAGTTACGGTTGTGGGGGCAGCAGCCTTGGGCAGCTTCCTCTGGGGGCAGCGCCAATGGTTAGGGGAAATTGGGGCGATAGTAGCGCATGCTGTTGGAGGCAGTCCGCACCCTCAGCCAAAGGCTGTAGGGGCGCAAGGGAAATAACGGCCAAGCCACAAGAAACCAAGGCCAGCTATAGGGCACGCTTGCAAGGGCCGTGACAGAGCTGCATGGGCAATAGGAAAATAAGTCACACGGTACAAACCAAGAGGAAAAACCAAAATTCAATTTTGACAAGGGATATCAAATCTTTAACTCATAACACGATGCATGTAAAGTTTCTATCAACGTTAAAGGTTTACACTAAAAATTTATAATCAACAAAGCTAAAAATTTTAAAGAAGAAAACGTTGGGTAACCTACTTGATTATCACTACGGATGATGGGTGTGATCTTCCTCTTCGTTATCGTCTTCTTCTTCTTTTATTGAACCAGTCTAAGGTTTTGAGGGAGATGGAGAGAATGTCGGCTAGCTAGGGAGATGGGGGTTAGGGTGGAGAAAGATTAGTTGTATTTATATGGTACAGTTCTTGTTGGATAGGGTTTTGGTTTAGGATTTAGGGTTAGAATTAGGAATTGGGTTTTAGCTTTTAGATTATGATTTGAGTTATGATTTTGATTAGAAATTTAATTTTTGGTTAAACGATAATGTTGTTTATTTGTATTTCTTATCTTTTAGATTTTAGATTTATTAATTTAACACAATTTTTATTTCTTCTTTTTATTAAATGGGTTTGAATTAATTAAAATAGAAATAATCACATCAAAAAATCATGAGAAATTTTAAAGAAAAATATATTTTAAAATAATTTAAGTAAAAATACGTTAAGGTCAATCAAAGAAAAATAATAATATAAAGGGTTGAGACTGTTACATTTTAGTAATTATCACGACCCGCTTCCCTAAAATGGAGGCGAGACGTGAGAAGGTCCGCACGAGAGTGGAGCTGTGAAGCCCCAAACCCGATAAGCGTAAATAAAACATAAGCAGGTCCCTGTAACCATAAACGGAACAACAATAATAACACAAGGAGAGACAGAAATAAAATTCTCATATCTCATAAATTGTCCAACATGAAAATAAGTTCAACATCCAGAAAAGCCACCAGGCTAAAAGAAAGAGTCTAAAGGCCCAGAACAAGGCCAACAAAAGCAACAACATAACAAAGTATAGGTGCTACGCACCGACAACAAAACAGCAGTCTAAAACAAAAGGAAAGCTCAACGAAGACACTAGGACTGGTCCCCAGTGTCCACGTACTCCCCGTCAAACACAAGCTCGGGCTCGGCGTCAGCAAACACCTCGTCCTCAACAAGGTACTCAGGCTCAGGATCTAACATGTGTCACCCAAAAGAGTAAAGTGGCACATGTCAGCAAGTCTAAAAGACTTGGGCAAGGAAACTGAAAGTAAGGCAACTAGCAACCTAGCAGTTATAGTATGCATGACATGGCAGTTATAACATGAGTGCACAAGCAAGACATGGCGAGACAATAAGTACAAGAGAACAATTATCGGGACAAGACAAGAGTAGCCAAGCTACTAACAATCTCAATCAATTCACTAGTCACGTTTTACGTTGTTTTGTAGATGTTTACGCCTTACAGCTGAATGGTTTGGCATTCACGCTGATTGGCCGCTTAACAAGTACCCCAAAACAAAGAGTTTACGCCTTACCACTGCAGTTGCTGATCGGGCAGACTCCCAGTTGATTGGCCGCTTAACTCTTACCCCCAATACCCACATGTAAACGAGCCAGGGTCCCCGCACACGAGCTCAGTAAATGAGCCAGGGTTGCCCCGCACAGGAGCTCGTATTCTAGTTCACGATTCATAAACAATTGGCGTAGGGGTGCACCTAGCCGGAAACAAGCAATTCGGGCATTGGCTATCAACCAACACATGGCCCGCTTCTGGAACACGAGCCAGGAACACAAGCATTGTAGCGAAGCAACGCATTCACGGAAACACTTTAAGAATGCAATGACATGACAATTAATTTGCGTACCGTTAATAGAAATTAAACATGACATGGTAATTGTGCAACATGATATATGTCAGAACTAGCTTCGTTGTCAAGCTAGTTCCCCAATTTGCGCCTAGGCGAGTATTATTTCGTCGCCTAGCCTCTTTTATGCCTACAACAAGCAAATGGCCTAAAACATGGCCTAAACCCTAAGTGGCAAGTTTCACTTGCCTAGCACCGGGGATGACGATCACGAAGGTTCGTCCCGCGGATGCTATTCTACGGGGAAGTCGCTGTTATGGAGAAACAACCATCAAAACGACATTTATTCATTAGGGTTTCATAAAAACACAACGGGTTATGAAAACATCAAGAGATCAATTTCTTACCGTGAGGAGGCGGAAGAAACACTCCGGAGAACCTAGGGACCAGATCTGGAAACGAATGGAGAAGTTTGGAGAACTAGGGGTTTTGGGGGATTTTGGGGGTTTGATGAAAATTTGTGGAAGATGAGAGGTTGAATGTGTTGAGGGAGGGCTTGGATGATGGAGGATGAGCTTGGGATGAACGAATAAGGGTTTGAGGTAGAAGGGGGCTCAATGGGGGAGAAACTAGGGTTTTTGGTCGAGTGGAGGAAGAAGAAAACGTTTGGGAGGGGTTTAAATAGGATGGGCTGGCGGCTGCCCAGAAATTAGGGTTTTAACACAGATTAGTCGGTCAAAGAGCAACCACTGACCGACTAGTTTGGAAACTAGTCGGTCGGTTGACCAACGCAGACCGACTAAGTGTAAACAGTAACTTCTGAACAAAAATAGGATTTAGATTTAGTCGGTCAATGAACAACTACTGACCGACTAGTTTGTCATCTAGTCGGTCGATGAACGTTCTTAAACCGACTAAGAGTGAACAGTACTGATACTAAAATTTAGATGATGTGTTAGTCGGTTAAAGAAGCATTGCTGACCGACTAGTTTGCAACCTAGTCGGTCAACCAACGTTTTTAGACCAAATAACGATAAACAGTAACTCCTGAGAAATTTAGAAAGCCAACTAGTCGGTTCAAGAAGGATTGCCGACCGACTGGATCGTCATCTAGTCGGTCGGTGCCCCTTCTTACACCGGCTAATAAGCACCAAAAGTTTCGATACGGAGCGCGGAGCCCCGGGATCGATTCCTAAGACTCCTAGGCTTCATCTAATAGTAAGATACGACCAATACGAAGCCCGTCATGAATGACTTGCTCCAAAATCGACGATCCTAAGAAAGAAGCTAAGAAAACACGACGGTACGATCGAAAATGAAAGTTACGGAGACGAAAACCACACATGAGGAGAAAATCCATCAAAACATATATTATAATATAATAAATCCAGATACATGAAAACCAGTCGTTACATCCTCCCCAACTTAAGAAAAATTCCGTCCTCGGAATTTCCAAACACTCACGTGTCCGGAAACAAAAGGGGGAAACGCTCTCGCATCTCATCCTCATTCTCCCAAGTAGACTCTCCAGGTAAGCCGTGTCGCCACATCAGCCTCACAAGATTGACAATCTTGTTCCGAAGTGACTTCTGACGCCTGTCCAGAATCTGCACTAGATGCTGGTCATACGTCAAATCTGGGCGGACGGTAATCTCCGAGAAATCCACAGCATGAGATGGATCGCTAATGTATCGACGAAGCTGCGACACATGGAAAACATTGTGAACTCCCTCCAAAGATGGCGGCAAGGCTAAACGATAAGCTACCTCGTCAATCTTCTCCAAAATGTCAACCGGTCCAATGTATCGCGGGCTCAACTTCCCTCGCTTCCCAAAACGAATCACACCACGATTCGGGGAAATCTTCAAGAACACATGGTCGCCCGGCTGAAACTCCAAAGGACGACGTTTAGCATCCGCCCAATGCTTAAAACGGTCCTGAGCAATCCGCAACCTCTCCCTAATAATCCTGACGACCTCCACAGCCTCCACGACCATCTCAGGTCCCAACAACTCCCGATCACCGACGTCATCCCAACTCAATGGCGATCGACATTTCCTCCTATAAAGAGCGGCGAAAGGCGCCAAGCCAATACTCGCCTGGAAGCTGTTATTGTAAGAAAACTCCACCAAATGCAGATGGTCCTCCCACGAACCCTTGAAATCCAACATGCACGCCCTCAGCATGTCTTCCAAGATCTGAATCGTCCTCTCGGACTGGCCATCCGTCTGCGGATGGTACGCCGTGCTAAAACTCAGACACGTACCCAAACTTTTCTGCAAACTCTGCCAGAACTGAGATGTGAACCTCGTGTCTCTGTCCGACACGATGCTCACGGGGACTCCGTGAAGTCGCACAACCTCCTCCTATATCTCCTCGCTAGCGCCTCAGTGGACTGTCCCACTCGGAACGGAATAAAGTGCGCAGATTTGGTCAATCGATCTACGATCACCCAAATCGCGTCATTCTGCTTCGGACTCCGAGGTAGTCCAGTCACGAAATCCATAGTGATGTGTTGCCACTTCCACTCCAGAATCTGAAGTGGTTATAGCAACCCGGCCGCACGCTGATGCTCCGCCTTCACTTGCTGGCAAACCAAGCACTTGGCTACACTCCGAGCCACACTCCTCTTCATACCATGCCACCAATAATTCAGACGAAGATCCTGGTACATCTTGGTGCCACCAGGATGCACAGAATACGGCGAACTATATGCATCCACCATCAGC
Organism: Scilla litardierei; assembly: GCA_030789695.1. Lineage (NCBI taxonomy): Eukaryota > Viridiplantae > Streptophyta > Magnoliopsida > Asparagales > Asparagaceae > Scilla > Scilla litardierei. The sequence continues at coordinate 74,982,826 of CM061135.1, forward strand.
TCCTCTCTAATATCTCCAGCTGGCACACACAACCTGGCTCCAAACCTCAGCGAGCCATCCTCATGAATCAAAAAGTCAGTCCGCAGACCGGCTTCCACCTGCTCCCAAATCTTTACCAGCTTCGGATCCTCAGCCTGACCCACCTTGATCTGATCCACAATCGTTGACTGTACCTGCATGTACATCAACGAAGAAGCCTCCCCAGAAAGAACAATCTCAACACCAGACTCGTAAAAATCCTGCTGCAATCTCCACTGCGAGGTCAAAATCATCACCGCTGGAAGCCTACTCAGTGCATCAGGGACCACATTCACCTTGCCAGGATGAAACTGCAAATCAATATCATAATCCGCCATGAGCTCCAACCATCGACGCTGTCGCATGTTGAGCTCCTTCTGAGTAAAAATATACTTCAAGCTTTTGTGATCGGTGAAAATCTTCACTTTCTCACTCAGCAGGAAGTGCCTCCAAATCTTAAGAGCAAACACAACGGCAGCCAACTCCAAATCATGCGCCGGGTAGTTCTTCTCATGAACCTTAAGCTGACGAGACGCATACGCCACAACATGCACATGCTGATGCAACACACAATCGAGACCCTTGCCAGAAGCATCGCAAAAGATCTCAAATCCACCGCTACGGTCAGGCACAACAAGAATAGGGGCAGTCGTCAGACGCTCTCTCAGGACACCAAAAGCACTCTCACAATCATCCGACCAAACAAAAGGCACATCCTTCCGCGTCAACCTGGTCATCGGCTCAGCAATACGAGAAAAGTCCTTAATGAAACGCCGATAATAACCGGCAAGTCCAAGGAAACTCCGAATCTCAGACGCAGACGACGGAACAGGCCACTCTCTGATGGCCCTAATCTTCTCGGGATCCACAGAAATACCATCTCCAATCTCCACATGCCCCAGAAAAGCAACTCGATCCAGCCAGAACTCGCACTTCGAAAACTTAGCATACAAACGATGCTTCCTCAGAATCTCCAACACCGTCCTCAAGTGCGAGGCATGCTCTTCCTCCGACCTCGAATAGATCAGAATGTCGTCAATAAAGATAACGACAAACTTATCCAAAAAGTCATAGAAAACCAGGTTCATCAGATTCATGAAAACTGCGGGTGCGTTAGTTACACCGAAAGGCATAACCACAAACTCGTAGTGTCCATACTTCGTCCTGAACGCTGTTTTCGGAACATCTCCCTTCTTCACCTTCAACTGATGGTAACCACTTCTCAAATCCAACTTAGAAAACACCCTCAAACCTCCAAGCTGATCAAAAATATCATCGATGCGAGGCAACGGGTATTTATTCTTAATGGTCACCGCATTCAACTCCCGATAGTCCACGCACATACGACGCGAACCATCCTTCTTCTTCACCAGCAGCACCAGTGCTCCCCACGGAGACACACTAGGATTGATATAACCCTTCAGCAAAAGCTCATCCAGCTGCTTCCGCAACTCCTCCAACTCAGCGGGTGCCATACGATACGGCGCCTTCGAAATCGGCTGCGCTCCCGGAACAAGATCAATAGAAAATTCTAGAGCTCGATCAGGTGGCAAACCAGACATCTCCTCGGGGAAGACGTCGCCAAAATCTCGCACCACAGCTGGCCACTCCATCTCCATCTGCATAGCCACAACCTCCACCGGCCTGGCCCGAAACCTGACAAGACCAAGTGAACTGCTACCACGACTGAACTCAAATACTGGATGTCCAGGAATCTCGAACACCACCTTCTTCCTCCTGCAGTCAATCGTAGCATAAAAGCTCGTAAGCCAGTCCATTCCAAGAACTGCATCATAGTTGATGATGTCGTGGACAATGAAATCGGCGAAAAGCTCATGTCCACAGACCACCAACGAGCAAGAATTGTAACCACGATACACCGAGACCACGTCATTCCCTGTAACGATATTCCAACTCTTAGGAAGAGGGGACGTCGACAAGGAATGCCTCTCCACGAAGCTCCGAGAAATAATGCACATCGATGCACCAGAGTCAAAGAGGACTCGTGCAGGAAATGTGTAAACCAAAACCACACCTAACAAGCAATTAACAATCAAATCCTAGTCTAGCAAACAATCATGTTCAAGCAAACAACACAATCTAACAATCAAAACCAGCTAGGAAGGTAACAGCTAGATTGAGGATTACCTGCGATAACCTCATCCACAGCCTCGCTCTCCACATCGGTCATCAGAAAAGCCTGCCTCCTCGGCGGAACAGCCTACTGAAAAGCCTGCCTCTGCGGAACAAGAGCTGCTCCACGTCCAGCAGGAACAGACGCTCGCTGCTGCAACGGCTGTGCTGCAACAGGTGCCCTCCGCAGCTGATTCGCATACCGACAATCCTTCGCGACATGGGAAGCATCACCACAAACCAAACACTGGCCCAGAAACTTCCTACACTGATCCTTGATGTGGCCAGGCTTGCCGCAGAAATGGAAAGTCTTCAGAACAGGACCTCCCGGCCTCTTGAACTGAGCTGGCTGATTAGGCTTGAAACCAGGCCTAACCACCGCTCTGGCCTGCTCCATATGCCTCTTCCCAGCACCCGAAACATGTCCTCTCCTCTGACTCAGGTTCAGCTCCTGCCTCCTCGCAGCGACCAGAACCTTCTGATAAGAGTCCAGATCGGAGGAAGACACAAAACTCTGGAGCTCCAAAGCAAGTCCCTGCAGGAACCTCTGAGCCCTCTCATCAGCATCCTGTACCATCTTCGGTGCGAACCGACTCAGCCTAGTGAACTCTTGGTGGTACAGGTCCACCGTCAAGCTCCCTTGCTTCAGATCAATGAAACGCTGCAGCATCTCCTTCCTGGCAGCCTTCGGAAAGAACTCCTCATCAAACCTGGACTTAAAGGTAGCCCAAGCTATCGGCTCTACCAACATCTTCTCTTCCGCATCCCATCAGTTCCGAGCATTATCCTTGAATTGCCGCTTCGCCAAATCAACCCATCCAGCCGGGGTGATCTTGGCCATCTTCAAATTGTCCTCAATGTTCCGAATCCACTCATCGGCAGCCAGAGGACCCTCAGACCCATCAAAATATGCGGGACCCAACTCCCAAAATTGCTTCGCTCCCGGCTCGGAGCGAGGGGCATCCGGAAGTGCCCGGGCAGCTCGAGCAAGTGGAGCATTCTGGACTTGCAGGAGCACGCCCTGCTGCACTTGCATCATCTGGAGCATCATCCGCATCATCTCTCCGTTAGTGAGTTCCCGCTCAGGCTCCTCATCATGAGGGAGCGCACCACTACCTCCACCACGGGTGAATCGCCTTCCTGCCATCTAATGACACAGAAAACGAAGCAGATTAGACTCATAGCTTATGACTCGGACGTCGAACTTAGTTTATTGGACATTCTAATATTATTATCGTTATTCCGACAATTCGCAGTTACAGAAGGACCTGCATGGGCCACCAACAAAACCTGTCACGACCCGCTTCCCTAAAATGGAGGCGAGACGTGAGAAGGTCCGCACGAGAGTGGAGCTGTGAAGCCCCAAACCCGATAAGCGTAAATAAAACATAAGCAGGTCCCTGTAACCATAAACGGAACAACAATAATAACACAAGGAGAGACAGAAATAAAATTCTCATATCTCATAAATTGTCCAACATGAAAATAAGTTCAACATCCAGAAAAGCCACCAGGCTAAAAGAAAGAGTCTAAAGGCCCAGAACAAGGCCAACAAAAGCAACAACATAACAAAGTATAGGTGCTACGCACCGACAACAAAACAGCAGTCTAAAACAAAAGGAAAGCTCAACGAAGACACTAGGACTGGTCCCCAGTGTCCACGTACTCCCCGTCAAACACAAGCTCGGGCTCGGCGTCAGCAAACACCTCGTCCTCAACAAGGTACTCAGGCTCAGGATCTAACATGTGTCACCCAAAAGAGTAAAGGGGCACATGTCAGCAAGTCTAAAAGACTTGGGCAAGGAAACTGAAAGTAAGGCAACTAGCAACCTAGCAGTTATAGTATGCATGACATGGCAGTTATAACATGAGTGCACAAGCAAGACATGGCGAGACAATAAGTACAAGAGAACAATTATCGGGACAAGATAAGAGTAGCCAAGCTACTAACAATCTCAATCAATTCACTAGTCACGTTTTACGTTGTTTTGTAGATGTTTACGCCTTACAGCTGAATGGTTTGGCATTCACGCTGATTGGCCGCTTAACAACTACCCCAAAACCCAGAGTTTACGTCTTACCACTGCAGTTGCTGATCGGGCAGACTCCCAGTTGATTGGCCGCTTAACTCTTACCCCCAATACCCACATGTAAACGAGCCAGGGTCCCCGCACACGAGCTCAGTAAATGAGCCAGGGTTGCCCCGCACAGGAGCTCGCATTCTAGTTCACGATTCATAAACAATTGGCGTAGGGGTGCTGACGTGCGTTTATATTTCATATATTCACGCACGTTTTCTTTTGTGTTTCTCCGTGTTTTTCCACCGTCTCTTATTCGTTTTCGTGTATTTTCCCGTTTTCTTTCACTTTTCTTTGTTTTTCCATGATTGCAGGGGATCGACCATGTAGGGGACGTTTAACGATGATATCCCAAGTCCCCGGAGCAACGGGAGAAGTCATGCGTGATCCAGGGGGTCGAACGCTAAAGAATTCATCTTTCAGCCCCTCACCCGATCGGTTGGTCTTCTCCAACCGATCGGGTGATGCACGCGTGCACCAACCGGTCTCCACCGCAGCTCACAAAGAAGTCACCCGACCGGTTCGCAGACCGGTTCAGCGGGGGCTATTCTCTGTTTTCTCGAAGCAAAGCGCCAACCGATCGGGTGACTCTCACCCGATCGGTTCATCTGTAGCTGAAAAAGATGAGCTGAAGACACTGACATCGAACCGATCGCTTCACCCGACTGCTTCAAGATCCAACCGGTCACTCAAGAACTCACCCGACCGGTTCATGAGATCGGGTGAAAACTCGCCGTTTTCTGATATTTATTTGTAACGGATCAACCGATCGGTTGACTTGTCAACCGATCGGTTGATGCGACGGCCTATATATAGAACCCCTAGGGTTCCAGAAACGAGAGCGGTTATTTTTTCTACTGTTTTATTTCACTGTGACGGCTGTAATTGTTGCTCTTTTGTAATTTTTCAGATCTTTCTAAAATTTTAGTATTGTCTTTATTACTCTATTACTTCCGCATTGCAATTGTCCGATTATGATTCCAACGGTTAAATTTCATTTAGATCGCTTTTTCATGAATTTTTGTGAGTAGTTCCCAAATCTGGGATTTTGGTGGAAACCCCTTCGGGGGCTCTTCCCGATGCGTCCATAGGGTTAGGAAATCGATAGGGAGTAGGAATCCAATGGTTACGCGGGGTGTTTCATTGTCATCGGTGGGAAAAAGACCACCTTTGACCGTCGGGCCAAGGGGGAATAAACTTGGCGGTTGACTCCCTAGCCATAGCTCACACCCTTAGCGTAGACGTCGAATCCTAGCACGCGGGAGCGGTAGGATGAGACGTTGGGAGTTATCGTTGCGGGCTTAGTGCTCCCGAGATCGATCAGTGTTTATGGACACGGGAGTGCCCACTGATCGAACCCGGGAAGTCCGGTGTATCATCCTGGGCACCGACCGGAATATCGAGCCCATGGGACGCCGGTACCACTTTCAAAGGCAACGTCTCACCATTAGACCCTAATCCCGATCGTTATCCATACCCGTAGGTCGCGTCGGCGAGAGTCTCTCGTCGGGTTGGAAACCAAAGTCCCGGGTTTTCTTTCTTGTTGTTCATACCAGTTTATTTCCTTTCGTGACAACCATTCACCGATTCGGGCTAGCTCGCCCCTCGGGGTGATTTAGGTCCTACCTGACCCAAGCACAACCTCGCCTCCCTGAGTTCGATATTCCCGCACCCTACACTAACCGTGAAACTTGCGGTAAACGACACCGCACCGCCGCGACTCTTGCGGGGCGCCGGTCAAGTTTATGGCGCCGTTGCCGGGGAGGCAACGTGCTTGTTATTCTAGGATCTTGTGAACCCTCGTGTCTAGCTCATATCCCTACCTCGCGATAATTTTCGCATTCTTTTTTTTTCTTTTCTATTTTTCTTATTTTTATTTCTTATTTAATCTGTTTCTTTCCCACTTGTCGCTTCACGGGTGTTTGTTGTTTTTCATGCGCAGGAGTTCAAGGAGTCTTGACGACTTGATTCCCCTCGATCCAGAGATTAACGCCACCCTTAGGCGTTTGGCCGCCGAGAAGCGAAGAAGGGAAGATCCCGAATCCATGGAGGAGAACACCCCACCTCACAAGTCTCTGTTGGAGTACTCGATGCCATCCATCGAGTCGACTTCCGCCATCCGATCTCCAGCTATTGCGGCCCAAAGCTTTAAGCTGAAGCCGTCTCTAGTGACATGGATCCAGCAAGACCAGTTTGCGGGTGCGCCCATGGAGAGCCCGATCGAGCACCTGGACTCCTTCTTGGAGAAGTGTGACACCTTCCGAATTAATGGTGTCACGACAGAGGCTATCCGTCTGAAGCTGTTCCCTTTCTCTTTGCGGGACAAGGCGAAGCAATGGTTAAGGGGGAAGGACCCCAACACTTTCAACACCTGGGAGAAGCTCTCCAATGCATTTCTGACGAAGTTCTTTCCTCCGGGGAAGACCATGAAGTTGAGGAGTGAGATCTCCTCCTTCTCCCAGGCCAGCCACGAGTCCTTGCATGAAGCTTGGACGAGATATAAAGAGATGCAAAGAAGATGCCCTCACCATGAGCTTCCGAAGTGGCAAATTATCAATCTGTTCTACAATGGGTTGAGGGATGACCTTAAATCTTCTACAGACGCCGCGGCTGGGGGGTCCTTCATGTCTAGAAGCGAGGAAGATGCCGGGCATATTCTGGAAAATATGGCATCCAACAATGAGCGGTGGTGTGATGAGAGAGCCACACCAAGATCTGGGGGTATACATAGAGTCGAGGACGTCGACAAACTATCAAGCAAGTTTGACTTGCTCTCGACCCAGATCTCCGCACTGATGGTAGGAGTCGGTGGGGCCGGTACACAGCAAATTTCTGCGGTAGAGTCCGAATTCTTTGGGGAATTCGACGGTGGTGACATCTCACCACCGTTGGATCAGGCGAGCGCACTATTTTACAATCCCACGGGAAATGCACCGTATCCGCCAAGGACAAATTCCAACCCGGCCTACTCTCCCAACAACCGGAACCACCCAAACCTCAGTTACCGGCCACAATTTCAGCCCTCGCTACCTCAGCAGCCGCAGCAACAGATATATCAGCCGGCTAGGCCACAACAGAATCAGGTTCAGCAGCAACCATTTCAGCAGCAACCATTTCAGCAACAATCGTACGCCCCCAGGACTCAGCAGCCGTTCCAACAGCAGCAGCAGTATGGCCAACAGAGGGCCGTCTCTCCGGTTGAGTCTCTCTTGACTCAATATATTACCAACCAGGAGAAGATCAACCAAAGGCTGGAAATGGGTCAGCGGACCCTCACGGACCAAGTAACCCAGCTGGGGTTACAAGTGGCAAACATTGCGAGGGCACAAAGCCAATTACCGCCACAACTGGAGGTGAACCCTAGGGGAGCAACACAAACATCGACACTCGTGCATGAGCACGCAAATGTGTTCGCTATCGTTCTGAGAAGCGGAACACAAATTCCCACTAGAGTGCCCCCTAGCAACCCGGAAGCACCATTGGTCGTTGAGAGGCCGATTGAAAAATCAAATGACGTCGGTGCTTCGTCATCAAATCCCATGACTCCGGAGGGAGTGTCTGAAGAAGAGAAGAAGAAGGAGGAGGAGAGCCCGAAAGTTTATAAACTCGTTGTGCCATTTCCCCAACGGTTGGCTCAAGCAAAAATTGATGAGAAATATGGGAAGTTCTTCGCCATGGTCAAGGACCTAAGCCTGCAAATCCCTTTTTTAGAAGCTATCGAGACGATCCCCTCCTATGCAAAATTCTTGAAAGATTTGGTGACCAGAGGGTCAAGAAAAGAGAAAGTGGTGCTGACGGCGGAATGTAGCGCTCTTATTCAGAGGGCAAACCCGCCGAAACTCAAGGACCCGGGGAGCTTCTCTATTCCTTGCACAATCGGGGCTGTGAAGATTAATCGTGCACTCGTCGATCTAGGAGCGAGTGTTAGCTTTATGCCCTTGTCGATGTACAGAAGAATAGGATTGGGTGATCTGGAGCCCACCGGTATGACCCTACAATTAGCTGACCGGTCGGTCAAATACCCGGTGGGGGTTGTTGATGACCTCCCCGTGAATGTGAGAGGGGTGCATGTGCCTGTAGACTTTGTAGTCATGGACATGCCCGAAGACGCACACACCCCGATTATCCTGGGACGGCCCTTCATGGCCACTGCTGGCGTTCTAATAGATGTGAAGAACGGAAAACTCTCTTTGAACGTCAGCGGAGAGAAAGTTGAGTTCGATCTGGGATTATCAATGAAGCACCCCGATCCACCTGATGACCCCCGGTGCAATTTGCTTGAGATAGAAGAAGAAAAAGCTGCAGAGGAGAGCTCCTGGGAGATTCTCCTGGAAAAACCCCCCGATGACTTAGGGGATTCTGAAGATGGAGACGGCCCCAAGTACAAGGAAGCTGCTGGAAAACCGAGTGCAGCAAGAACGACCCCTCCCGGGTTCGCCAAAGCCCCTCCTGTGGGGAGAACGGGGAAGGAGCCCACGGACCTCACTAAGGACGAGGTCCGAATCCTAAAGAAGATGGCGGGAAGCGCCAACACCAAGGAAAAGCCCCCGAACCCCAAGAACAAAGGGAGGGTAGTCGAGCAAGTATTTTTCCAGCCGTTGACTACCCCAAGTGCCTCCAGCTCCAATGAAAAAGAGATGCCGAAATCTGGGCATCACCCGTATCAGCCACCATGAGGATCTCTTGCGGGCGTCGAGCCAACGACGTTAAACAAGTGCGCTTCATGGGAGGCAACCCATGTTCTAAACTTTTTCCCACTTTTTAGCGTTATTTTTTACTTTATTTTATCTATTTTCATAAATAAAATCAGCCGCGAGAACATCCGTTCGGGGACTTAAGCGGATTTCTTGGTTTTTGCAGGAGACAAGCCCCAACCGATCGGGTGATAACTCACCCGATCGGTTGGGATGTATCAGATACATGCCGAGATCTGTCCCCGAATGAACCGATCGGTTGAGTAATGAAGAGACCGGGTGGCAGACCGGGTGAGCTGGGGAGAACTTTCGGAAATTTTTGGGGAATATCAACCGATCGGTTGAGTTCTACCGCGATCGGTTGACGTGACCGGGTGAGTAGCCCTAAGTTCTCGGGAAAATGTGTGGAGCGGCCAACCGATCGGTTGACAACTCAACCGACCGGTTCGCCTGTAGCATTTCTTCGGTAAGATTTTCGACCTAACAGTCAACCGACCAGGTGACAAGTCACCCGATCGGTTCGACTTAAAACCCTATAAATACCCCCGACATCCGCTCGTTTCCGCCCTCGCACGATCGCAAATCTCGCCGTCGTTTCGCCTTCCCCTCTTCTCCAACAACCGACCCCCACTCCCCCACGTCCCCTACTCCTCCATTACTCTCTCTCTCCACCTCCTCCATCGATTCTCCATCACCTTCACTCTCTCTCTCCTCCCGTTACGAATTTTTGACCTAGTTTTCCCCCAAACCACCCCCATTTCGAAAATTTTTGCCGAAGGAGTTCGCCGCGGCTCCAAGCTACTCTCGCTGAACAGTGTGGGGACATCTACGAGCAAGCTCCGCCATTCCGCTTGGGTAAACTCGCTCCTAAGCTTATATTTATATATTTGCCCTATTTATTGCGCTTGCTCGTTTGCTTGTGTTAGTGTGCATCCACGGTTTTTGCACTAATTCTTGCTCTCACACACATGGCTAAAAATAAGGATAAGGGGAAGGGTATCATGCGGGAAGAGGAGCCGTCTTGAAAGATACGAAAACAAACACGCCCCCCTTCCCGTACACGAGCACTTACACTTGACCCTCCTCCACCTGTTGTCCCCCCTATGGACCCAATGTTGGGCCCACACGGGTATATTTTTCGGAACCAGGAGCACAAAGATTTTTACCGTAGGCTTGATGCTTAAGGGCATCTATCCACTAAGTTCCCGCACGCACGTACACTTGTCGATCTCGGTGTCTTCACCGAGGTCGAATCTCTTTTTGCTAACTTAGGATGGTTGGCCTTTCTTAATGCTCATGCAGTATCCTACCCGGCACTCACTCTCAAATTCCTCTCCACACTTACTTGGGAGTCCGGGTCGATCATTAAATTCAGGGTGCGTAACCGTAGTGTCACCACGAATCTGAACACGATCAACGATATATTTGGTTTCCCCAATCTCGGGGACGATTCCATCCGACACTACGGGTACACGCCCAAGTTTGATGTCGATCAATTCTGGTTCCACCTCACTTTGGTCCATGATTACCCCCGAGGAAGGGCCAAGGCCTCCTCCATCATTCATCACGTGTTTCGTTTAGCCCACAGGATCATTTCATCTGCATTCTTTCCTAGGGACGAGTCTGGTACTGTGACTATCCCTGACCTTTTTATCCTTTGGGCCATGACTTTTCCCTATGTCCGGGATGATGATGGAGTCAGCTTCAGGGCCCCTACCGTCCCCATCCATGGCAGCGACTGGCTTGTTTACAAGCTACTCGAGATCAGCCGGGCCGGGAAGGGGAAGTTCTGTTGTGGGGGCATCATCACGATCATATGCTCTCACGCCCAATTCAATATCACCATCCCCAATAATCTTCCAACTGCCGCAGGACCCTCACACCTCGATATTGATGTCCTGCGGCACATCCACATGATCAAGCCCCGCTCGGATGGCCGCTTCATATTTCATTATGGCCACCCCCCAGCCCCTTACACCATCCTGCCCAACCCCGCTCGCATGACCCTTGCTCTCGTGGGAGATTGGACTTTTCCTCATGATCCCGACTTCTTAGCTGGGTTGAATCTTCCTTTCCTTCCCGCAGGCGCCCGCAGATCACCGTCCCCTGCCGCCCACTTAGGCGAGCAGGATATCCCTGCATCTGTGGGAGACTTAGGGGCTGGCCTGAGTCGTCCTGTTAGTGCTCCGGGACCGATCACGTCTGAGCACCTCTTTGCGGCCATTTCTGGCCTTGTCTCCTGTGCCGGCATGACCACTGCCGCCGGCACCTCTTTGACCTTACCTGGCGGCACCACCTCTGCCTCGCGTCAGTCTACATCTTTTGGTCGCCGTCAGGTATCTGCCCGTCTGGGACTTGAGAGGGAGGTCGCTGCCCTTCGTGAGCTCGCCATGTCCTCTGCTTCCTCGGACCCATCCCCATCCTCCTTTCTTACTCACCCACGTTTCCTCGCACTTGAGAGGAACGTGGCCGCCATTCTCCGCCTTCTTACTCATATCCACAGACCACCCCCACCTTCACCACCCCCACCTTCACCACCCCGGCGATCTTCTCCTCCACCCACCCACACTTCTCCACATCCATCACCCCCCTCTCCACATTCATATTCTCCACCTCCTAATCCCATCCCGGTATCCACTTCACCCCTCCCGACCACTTCCACCGCAACCACGCTACCTCCATCCTCCTCCGTCACTCCATACGTGCACCGGAGGAAATTACCGGTACGCTCCAGATCCCTCCCACCACCTCCCACCACTGTCACCACCACATCTACTTCCTCCATTTCTATTCCTCTCACCACCGCCTTGATCGCCTTCCTACCACCACCACCCACCACCACCGACTCTCCTCCCATTATTCACACCACCACTGCCCATTTACCTTCACCTCATTCCCCACTTCTCAGCACACCCCCAGCCTCCCCCGACCACCCATCCCCACCCTCTTCCGAGGAGGACGAGGACTCACCTTCTACTGCTTTCTGATTTCCCCTCTTTTGTTTTTGACTCCCCCTTGCATATCTCTGCACTTCCTCGATCACATCATTTCGCTAGCACTTTCTGGTCTAGCTTGGGGGACGTCTGTTTTGGTGTGCTGTCGTGTTTTGTTTGTTTTTCTCATTTTTGTGTGTATGCTTGTTTTTCACTTTTTGAGTGTCGTGTCGTGTGATTTTATTTTTATTTTTCTTTTCTTATTGTTTGATTTTGATTTTGATCTTTCTTCCTTTTTCAGTTTCATCTATGTGTTTTCCTCGTTTTCATTTCTTTTTGTGTCAGTGCGTATTCCCCCCCATTTTCATTGCCCTCCCGTACTCACTCATATTGCATTGAGGGCAATGCAAACTTCAGCTTGGGGGAGTCGCACTGTGTGCGTCGTTTGAGTCCTTCTTTTCATTTATTTGAGTCGTTTTTCTCCGTGTTTTTCTTTTTTTTCTTTTTTCTTCTTTTCTAGCTCTTTCTCCTGGAGATGAATCCTATGATGAATCGCCACAAAGTCACACACACACCTAGCATTGCACCGATAATCACACTCACTAACCCTAGGATTTCGAGTCCTCTTGCATTTCACGCATCGTGTGTCCACTTAGCTTTTTGTGAGTCGTGTGTCGTGACTAGCATTTGGTATGCTTCTGCTTTGTGATTCACTTTATATACCTGTCCAGGAATGACCCCTAGATTATCATGCTCCGATTTGAATATGCGGTATTTGTTTCCACTATATGCATGCTATATTTATATTGTATACTTCAATTCGCATGCGTCGGGATTCCACAACTAAGGACTAGGATAGCCCATTTAGCCTAAGCTCTATTTAGCGAGAATAGTCTCCTTTGCCCGAGTGTTTAGATTTCGACTTCTTTTTTGTTTTACTTGGTGCAAATCCCCTCGTCGTGTACCGTTCTCCCATTTGGGAGAGTACACATGTGTATAGCCAAAAATCCAAAAAAAAAATCCAAAAGAAAAAAGAAAAACCCAAAAAAAGAAAAGAAAAAGATTGTATAGCCAAAAAGCCAAAAAAATATGTAAATACCCATAACCCAAAAAAAATTCCCGTGTGAATATTTTCCTACTTGCCGAGAATAAAGGGAAGGCGAGAATTTGCACCGAGTGTTCTTCTCCACATCATCTCAACCCCCGTCGTTATCGAAAATACTTGGCTTAGGAACTATTTAGCTAGTATCTAAGCTATAGTGGCGTGATTTCCTTAACCCTAGTTGTGGAGTCCCCGATGCATGATACGCTTCTATTCCCACTCTTCTCATGCATGCTAGAGCTTATATTCGCCGCTTAATTCGATTCGGATCAATATTTTGGGTCATCTCTTGGGTTTGTGTATATCGAGCCTCATAGCACATCGTAGAAAGCACACCGTTTGCTAGCACACGACCACGCTCACTCGCGCTTCACTGCGTGGACCCACGACACTTATTTGGACTCGCTTTCCTAGGTTTAGTGGTGTAATTTGGCGTTTGCTCGCTTGGTGTGTGTCGTTTTTGATTTTGGTGGCTCTGATGGAAGATCTAGGGCTTAGAGTTTTCTTTTTCTTTCTTCCTCTCTATTTTTCCTTTCCGAGCTCCTACTCTCACTCGTCTTCCTCGAGGACGAGGAAGAGTTCAGCTTGGGGGATTTTGACGTGCGTTTATATTTCATATATTCACGCACGTTTTCTTTTGTGTTTCTCCGTGTTTTTCCGCCGTCTCTTATTCGTTTTCGTGTATTTTCCCGTTTTCTTTCACTTTTCTTTGTTTTTCCATGATTGCAGGGGATCGACCACGTAGGGGACGTTTAACGATGATATCCCAAGTCCCCGGAGCAACGGGAGAAGTCACGCGTGATCCAGGGGGTCGAACGCTAAAGAATTCATCTTTCAGCCCCTCACCCGATCGGTTGGTCATCTCCAACCGATCGGGTGATGCACGCGTGCACCAACCGGTCTCCACCGCAACTCACAAAGAAGTCACCCGACCGGTTCGCAGACCGGTTCAGCGGGGGCTATTCTCTGTTTTCTCGAAGCAAAGCGCCAACCGATCGGGTGACTCTCACCCGATCGGTTCATCTGTAGCTGAAAAAGATGAGCTGAAGACACGGACGTCGAACCGATCGCTTCACCCGACTGCTTCAAGATCCAACCGGTCACTCAAGAACTCACCCGACCGGTTCATGAGATCGGGTGAAAACTCGCCGTTTTCTGATATTTATTTGTAACGGATCAACCGATCGGTTGACTTGTCAACCGATCGGTTGATGCGACGGCCTATATATAGAACCCCTAGGGTTCCAGAAACGAGAGCGGTTATTTTTTCTACTGTTTTATTTCACTGTGACGGCCGTAATTGTTGCTCTTTTGTAAGTTTTCAGATCTTTCTAAAATTTTAGTATTGTCTTTATTACTCTATTACTTCCGCATTGCAATTGTCCGATTATGATTCCAACGGTTAAATTTCATTTAGATCGCTTTTTCATGAATTTTTGTGAGTAGTTCCCAAATCTGGGATTTTGGTGGAAACCCCTTCGGGGGCTCTTCCCGATGCGTCCATAGGGTTAGGAAATCGATAGGGAGTAGGAATCCAATGGTTACGCGGGGTGTTTCATTGTCATCGGCGGGAAAAAGACCGCCTTTGACCGTCGGGCCAAGGGGGAATAAACTTGGCGGTTGACTCCCTAGCCATAGCTCACACCCTTAGCGTAGACATCGAATCCTAGCACGCGGGAGCGGCAGGATGAGACGTTGGGAGTTATCGTTGCGGGCTTAGTGCTCCCGGGATCGATCAGTGTTTATGGACACGGGAGTGCCCACTGATCGAACCCGGGAAGTCCGGTGTATCATCCTGGGCACCGACCGGAATATCGGGCCCATGGGACGCCGGTACCACTTTCGGAGGCAACGTCTCACCATTAGACCCTAATCCCGATCGTTATCCATACCCGTAGGTCGCGTCGGCGAGAGTCTCTCGTCGGGTTGGAAACCAAAGTCCCGGGTTTTCTTTCTTGTTGTTCATACCAGTTTATTTCCTTTCGTGACAACCATTCACCGATTCGGGCTAGCTCGCCCCTCGGGGTGATTTAGGTCCTACCTGACCCAAGCACAACCTCGCCTCCCTGAGTTCGATATTCCCGCACCCTACACTAACCGTGAAACTTGCGGTAAATGACACCGCGCCGCCGCGACTCTTGCGGGGCACCGGTCAGGTGCACCTAGCCGGAAACAAGCAATTCGGGCATTGGCTATCAACCAACACATGGCCCGCTTCTGGAACACGAGCCATGAACACAAGCATTGTAGCGAAGCTACGCATTCATGGAAACACTTTAAGAATGAAATGACATGACAATTAATTTGCGTACCGTTAATAGAAATTAAACATGACATGGTAATTGTGCAACATGATATATGTCGGAACTAGCTTCGTTGTCAAGCTAGTTCCCCAATTTGCGCCTAGGCGAGTATCATTTCGTCGCCTAGCCTCTTTTACGCCTACAACAAGCAAATGGCCTAAAACATGGCCTAAACCCTAAGTGGCAAGTTTCACTTGCCGAGCACCGGGGATGACGATCACGAAGGTTCGTCCCGCGGATGCTATTCTACGGGGAAGTCGCTGTTATGGAGAAACAACCATCAAAACTACATTTATGCATTAGGGTTTCATAAAAACACAACGGGTTATGAAAACATCAAGAGATCGATTTCTTACCGTGAGGAGGCGGAAGAAACACTCCGGAGAACCTAGGGACCAGATCTGGAAACGAATGGAGAAGTTTGGAGAACTAGGGGTTTTGGGGGATTTTGGGGGTTTGATGAAAATTTGTGGAAGATGAGAGGTTGAATGTGTTGAGGGAGGGCTTGGATGATGGCGGATGAGCTTGGGATGAAGGAATACGGGTTTGAGGTAGAAGGGGGCTCAATGGGGGAGAAACTAGGGTTTTTGGTCGAGTGGAGGAAGAAGAAAACGTTTGGGAGGGGTTTAAATAGGATGGGCTGGCGGCTGCCCAGAAATTAGGGTTTTAACACAGATTAGTCGGTCAAAGAGCAACCACTGACCGACTAGTTTGGAAACTAGTCGGTCGGTTGACCAACGCAGACCGACTAAGTGTAAACAGTAACTTCTGAACAAAAATAGGATTTAGATTTAGTCGGTCAATGAACAACTGCTGACCGACTAGTTTGTCATCTAGTTGGTCGATGAACGTTCTTAAACCGACTAAAAGTGAACAGTACTGATACTAAAATTTAGATGATGTGTTAGTCGGTTAAAGAAGCATTGCTGACCGACTAGTTTGCAACCTAGTCGGTCAACCAACATTCTTAGACCGACTAACGATAAACAGTAACTCCTGAGAAATTTAGAAAGCCAACTAGTCGGTTCAAGAAGGATTGCCGACCGACTGGATCGTCATCTAGTCGGTCGGTGCCCCTTCTTACACCGGCTAATAAGCACCAAAAGTTCCGATACGGAGCGCGGAGCCCCGGGATCGATTCCTAAGACTCCTAGGCTTTATCTAATAGTAAGATACGACCAATACGAAGCCCGTCACGAATGACTTGCTCCAAAATCGACGATCCTAAGAAAGAAGCTAAGAAAACACGACGGTACGATCGAAAATGAAAGTTACGGAAACGAAAACCACACATGTGGAGAAAATCCACCAAAACATATATTATAATATAATAAATCCAGATACATGAAAACCAGTCGTTACAGTAATATTTTCAGAGTATTTTGGTGATTTTTCAATTGTTTCTCGAGCTTTTCGTGTGAAATTTTTAGCATTGATTATCTATATTAAATCTTTACAAGTTCAAAGGCATTATATGATGCTTCAAAGCTGATATTCACTCCAGTTAAACTCTAATCTGATAAAATCTTTAATTGTTTAATTCCAAAACATTTTCTATTTAGTTTTATTTAGATCAGTTAATATCACTGATAAATGTATCATTTTTAGTCTTGATTTATATGTTACATCATCATATTTTGTACCACATTTTACTATATAGACTTGGACCTTAGGTATGTTGTTTATTGGCATAATTAGTATACACATATAGTTTAGGACCTTTCACCTGCATTCGTGTGATTGATTGATATTGCATGTTGTTATAAATGGTAAAATCCTATGATCGATGATAATGCAATTCAAAGGTTAAAAATCAACTAGAAATGATGTACATAGAACTGAAAGCTGACATAAATCAAACATAAAATCACTAGGAGCTCTAAAGAACAAATTGATACAAGAATAAAATTTTGAGGATGAAGCATAAAGTGTCGAGTATTGAGTCATCGATAGGTATGTTTTATGATGAGCAAACATGTAATGTACTAAATAATTATGAGTATATGTATAAGGATTAAAGAGTTCAAAGCTTAAATAAAGGTTAACCAATACGTATGAAGACAAAAGAATTAAATATAAGATGATGGAGAACAAAAGACTACATCAAAGCTTCAAGATTAAGTAAAGTTTGATGTAATTTTTTCTTTTCATAGATTTATTGTTAAAGTCTGGTTGAACCACTTACACACACTTAGAAAAACACTTAAATTGTTTTAAAAATGATTTGAAAAGTTTTTGAAAACATTTCTTAAGTTTTTAGAAGGCTAAAACTATGTTATTATAGGCTGAATATTTGACTAGAACAGATGCTCAGACGACTAGAAGACGACTAGAAGTTTGAAAACTATGGCTAGCTGCATATCAGTGCTAGTCGACTAAAGTATACGAATTAGCCGACTAGTAGAGTACTTTAGTTGACTAGTGCTAGGACAACAAGTTTGCTGTATCGACATGCTTGGGCTAGTCGACTAGAGCTTCCACCTAGTCGATTAGCTGAACCATTAGTCAACTAGGTTGAATACTTTTGTTGACTTGGAAATAGTTGGCCTTTGCTAAAATTCCGTAACTAGCCATTTTGTGACCGTTATATGTGCAATTTTTGGATTTCATTGAGCACGATTTTTACCTCATACAATGAGGGTTCATAATTTATTCCCATGAATTTATGATCAATATTTCTTAAGAAAATTCAATTTTAAGTGCTAAAAGTTTTTAAGAAAAAATTCTCTCTTTGGTCTTTGTTTTCAAAAGTTCTTAATCAATCTTTTGGCCAAGTTTTTTCTTGATCTCCAAAGCTAATATTCTTTATAATCAATGAGATCAAATTTCTCTATAGCCTCACATAACACACGGTGATTCAATCAAGGCTATAGGTTGATTGTCTTCAACAAAGGTTTTATAAGTATATTCCTTCTTGGTGTGTTGAAGGAAGAGGTTGTAGTGACCCTGTGCTATGAGGAACAAACACTAAAGGGGGGTGAATAGTGTTTTATAGAATTATAAGGAATTTACGCCAAATAAAACCCTACTTAACCAACAAATGCAGAATATAAGAAATGAACAACAACCCAAGCAAGAAAGCAATGCTAACAAGCAATCTACCCTGGTTCGGTGCCACCCAAGTCTCCCCGACTTGTTACCGGTGCCATACTCCAGCAACACCTGGATCCCCTCCGGATACTCTAGCAAACCGCTAGAGATTTCCTTTAGCCCACTTGTGAAAATCCCACAAGTGCAATCGACCTACAATCGATGTCCGTGTATCTCACAACCCGGGAACACGCAAAGTACCTTAATCCCATAACCTGGGACTAAGCACACTCTCACAAACCGAGAGTGAAACGAAATCTTGACTCCCACAACTTGGGATCAAGCCAATCCTCTCACCACCGTGAGTATACAACAAATATGAAGTATAAAGAATGAAATATAATGCTTCTTACCACAAAATCCTATGCCTTGAGAAATACATACCAATTTGGGGCAAGGATGGATTTTGAGGAAGATGAGATCACCAAACCCTAGCTTCACCAAGATGATCAGTAATAGATGGTTAGGGAGAAGTTGGTGACTTGGATTCAAGCTCTTAGCTTGAGAAGCTCATAAGGAATGAGAATCTCTCTGGAGGAATTAGTGCTCAAAGAGTGAGGGAGAGATTCTTGTGAGATGAGAGAGCTTGGAAATGGAGTTGAATGGCTCTTCTCAAAGATGTGAAAATGTCTCTAATTTCAGCCTTGGATCCCTGGTTTGAAGCACTCAAACTTATATAGGGAAGAGAGAAAACGGTCATAAAAATCGTGGCATTAAATGCCATAACGGCTCTATTCTAAAGCTGCTTAATCGGTCTAAGAAGGATCACTGACCGATTAGTGTTGCAACTAGTCGGTCGGTGAACCTTCTTGGACCGACTAGATGGTTGACAGAGAAGATGGTAAAATCATGTGTAAGAACTAGTCGGTCTAAGAAGGATCATCAACCGACTAGATTGACAACTAGTCGGTCAGTGAACCTTCTTGGACCGATTAGATTGGCTTTTAATCGATTAACCATCCTTCTTGAACCAACTAACTGGTTAACAGTACAAAGGTCGAATTTCACAAGGAAAACTAGTCGGTCTGAGAAGAGACACCAACCGACTAAATCGTCATTTAGTCGGTCGGTGAACCTTCTTGGACCGACTAATTGGTCAATAAATGGTCTTGAATTGATTAGGATAACTAGTCGGTCTGAGAAGGATTTCCAACCGACTAAATCGTCATCTAGTCGGTCGGTGAACCTTCTTGGACCGACAAATTGACCAACAGTGAATGGGCTGAATTTAACTAGGATGTCTAGTCGGTTCAAGAAGAATTTCCATCCGACTAGATCGTCATCTAGTCGGTTGGTTCTTCTACTTGAACCAACTAAGATGCATACGAAGCCGAGAAAAGAAGCGATAAGCTACGGGAACGTTTCTAATGGCTTCTAAGGCAATCCTAGAGATAAGATATGAAAGTTATGAAGATTTCTAGGCAAGTACTACTCAAGGCTTAACATTCTACTAAACCGAAGTTAGAAGACAATAAAGGTAAACACGACAAACCGTCTTCAAAGCTTGAACATAGAGAATCCGAATCCCTTGACTTCATGAATACTCCTTGAGCTTCAACGAAGCTCCAGGCACAATGATCACGCGTTCTGAGGAAGTCTTGGGACGTCGCTTGAGATGAACAAATTACTTTGGCGACGATCTCCATAATTATTCATGGACTTGAGTCTTTTAGTTGAATGACTTGAATATCTTCAACATCATAGTCTTCGAAGCTTTTGACTCAACCATTCCTATCTTCTCTTTGGATTGAATTTCCATTCATCTGTTGATGCCATTGGCTTGAGGTTTGAGGTAGCCTTTGAGTTCTTCAAGCCAATGCTTCACCTTTGTTGATCTACCAAGTTCTCCACTTGAATCAACACGTGTAGTCACTTTTGATCTTCTTGAATCTAATTGGTGACTTTATAGCTAACTGCAATCATAAGAGTTAGTCACAATGATTTGTGTTTGATCATCATCAAAATCAAGGTGGAGAGTCCAATACTCAACATTCTCCCCCTTTTTGATGATGACAAACCAAATGTAAACAAGCAAATAATTGTGCATTAAATATTCTTACTCCCCCCTGCAATGATGCTAATCAAGTTAATATCAATAATCAATAGCATCATTCAGCAATTAATAGTTTGTGTATCACATGAGGTTGTGTATATATCGCATGAATGACCAGAAATAATATGCGTACACAATACAAATCATATATGTGATACACATCATAAACATGAGCATTATTACCAATATAAATATAATGAAATCAATATAAACCAAGGTAATCACCAATGCTCCCCCTGAATCATATACATGAACGATCAACAATAAAGTCTATATGATCCAAGTTATTGTTTAACACTCAACATTTAATAAGCACATCTTATTTATTTCTCTCCTCCTTTGTCATTAACAAAAAGATATGGGGGATAGAAACAACAAATGCAACAATAGAGTGGAAAACATAAAGGTATATCAATTGTAAAGTTACCAATTGCAAAGTTCTCTAATGTAAAGTTACCAATTAAAAACTAGATATCAAAATAAAGATATCAAATGCAAGAGAACATATCCAACAACAACTCAATTACCCTCAATTATCATAGGAAGATAAGCAATAAGCATACGTGATAAAATATTACAATAGATACTAATTGTAAGGAGAAGTGTGAGCAGTGTTAGAAGAGTGACAATAGCATGAATCATGACATCACTTGTGAAGTAATAACAAGTGATCAAATAGTGTCAAGTACACAAACAAACTCAATTATCACAAAATTTACAACATTAAGCATAATGTGATAGACTGTCCTTGAGCAATGAGCCTGTCATATTATATGGACATGATTAGATACATAACGGTGGAATCAAAAATCATCACAATGACATAGATCAATAATTTTAGCAAATTGAGTGCATGGAAAACAATTCTATGTTTTCATACAAACAAAGCTATCAAATCAATATAATCGTCGAGCGACGAAGTAAATATCAGATACCAATTGTGTAAATATCATTTATAAACCGAGATCTAAGTCAAACATAAAAAAATACAATGATAAGCCTGGAATTCCAAACATGACTATGGAAAATTTATAACCATGTGTACAAAGTCATGTTATTAAATAATAACACAAATTTAGTATAATGGCATGAGGTACTAACTGTAGTCATTCCAAATCATCTCCAAAAGTATCTCCAGCCAAACTCCATAAAGCATCTCCAAAAGTAAGCATACCAAATATAAGTGAAGTGTGCGATGTGAGGTGACAAGGTGATACAATGAAAATGAATATAAAATATCTATATCACGCAAAAGTGTTCTGCCAAAATAGAGATAGAAACATCATAAAGCGTATGGCATACACAAGTCTAGTACATTAGGATATTAATTGAAACAATGTTCAAAAGAACCATAGTACTAGCATGCATTCCAGAATAGATACTCACAAAATGAGTCAAAGATAAGCATGGAATGCCATGAGCATAAGGAAGATAAGCACTATATCATAAGCTCAAAACTAGCATCAAGCAAAATCATGTAAAGATGATATCCAATATCAATAGTCTAACAATTGTAAATATGATACCAAATGTAGATATGCTATGTAGAGATGATACCAAATGTAGTCTAACAAAGTATGCCAAGCAGGCAAATAGTGTCAAGATCATGACATCACTTAAGAAGAAAACCAAGTGAACAAATAGAGACAACATTTCATCCTAGCTCAATTATCACAAAGGATTCAACATGAGGCATAATGTGACAAAATATCTTTTGAGCAAAGGCATGAAGATAGTCTACGATCAAAGTCACAAGGTAGGACATAAACAAATAAAGTTATCATGAACATTGCATGCATGCATACCAATTGTGCGAATAGAATAAAAACTTGAGTAAGCACAATATAATCGGATGTAGCATCAAAGAAGTCATAGTGCATCAAGATATATTCAAGGAAGAATATCTATGATAGAATATACATATCATCAAACACAATATAAAGCTTATATGATCTTGTATAGCAAAAATTATTTATAACATATCATAAAAATAAGCTTGAGATGAGAGATAATCAATGCGAAAAATATAGCATGAAAATCACTAACAATTATGCATGAGTGTTATGTCACTTGTGAAAATATCATACATGAACAGATTTAGCTATAGACATGAAAGATCTCTTGAATAAAATTATAGCTAAACATTAGTCATGAAGTAATTAAAATGACAAGTAACATACATTGATCACCCCAAACCATATCAATACGTCTCATAAAGACAATCATACAAATTATAAGAAAAGTATGAGATGTGTGGTGATACAATGAACAAATATGCATAAAGATCCTAAATCATTAATCTTATTCATGACATGAATTATATATAACAAGATGAAGTATAGCATGCCATAATGAAATGAAAGATTCTACTACAATGGTATGACAGATCATGATATAGTCTAAATAATCCATGAACATAGTCATCAATGATAATTAGGTACAAGTTGTAGAATCAAAGCAGCAATGAATCTTAAGATCAATATACTTAAAACAATCTAATAAACAAACAAGCATGTCATACACATCAGTTATCATATACATAACATATAACAATCTTTACATAGAAACATGCATGTGAGGAATGTGATGTGTAATGACAACATGTTCCAAAGATATGAACATCAATAAACAATTAAACAATTCATTTTATGAATGTTATAACTACCATGATTCATGAGTCAGAATAAGACATATATGACATACATGAAAATGGCAGTCACAAAAGCAAACAATCTTCATGAGGGTGTGACAAGAATGAGCTAATGAAGAAGTATGTTATATTACACAAATCGAATATATTAAAATACCAATTGTAAATATGGTAGTCACAACCAATATATTAAAATACCAATTGTACAAAACACATACTTACAACCATTTAGCTCTCCTTATATGTGTGCATTTCCAATGCACCATCCTTTCCTTCGAATTGATCCATCATTTGTAAACCAAGGAATGTGTAGGGTAGGCATCTTGCACAACAATCTGTCAATACAACAATTGGTGGTATCCAAAAACTTTTTGGATCTAATAGGTTAATGAACAAAATCAAGTAGTCCAATAACCAATCATTTACCAATTGTAAGTAACACTCATCAAAAGAAATGCATGACATGCATTAATATGAGTTATTATGATCATGAAAATCATACATATCAGGAATTAACAATTCACAAACATTAGAAGTTTAGGTACACCTAGACTAATAATTCCTATGAATATGATTTAGTCAAGCAACATCATTATGAATACACACATCTAATACAATAGTGTGTGCAAGAAAGATTCCTCGTTCAATATGCATATGTGCACAAAATAAACATTCACGGCACAACACATATTGAAGGAAGGCATGAAAAGTAATACCACAAAGAGTGTGCATGAAAAGCATAAAGTATTAATTTTCAAAACCAAATTTCTCTTTCCCTTTGGCATATCAACAAGATAGGAAGGTACAAATGATAATACATCACCAAGAGTTAGAGAAATCAACTAATCTATATGCACAAACATAATACAAATGAAATGAAATGACATATAGATGAACATAACATGATAGAAATCAAAACATGTCATACTCCCACACAATCATACAAACTATGCAAACTTGGGAGTAGTTGACAAACTCACATATATATGGGTACAAAAAGTAATCATACAAGCATGGTACCCAAGCAATGAAGTGCAATATGAGTGAGTAAGCAAGATGGAAATCAAATAAAAATTAGAGTTTGATTTTCATATAAATAGTCGCATGAGAATATGTCATTCCTAATATACGATTCTATATGTGTGTTCATACCATGCCTAGAAACATTCTTAGGAATCCAAAGGATAGTGATTTGGGATTCGTAAGAGGTTGTAGAGGCATAAGTAGGAAGTGGGGATGCACTCTTGTGAAGTGGAACATAAATATAAGCGTGTCCAGTGAGTGAAACATGCAAATGAGCATTAGTTCTAACATGAAAATTTTTAAGCCACATGTTATAAATAATCCTCGAATAAACATATGAGTAAGGATTATGAATACACAATGCACATCAGTCAAGAATTTGACACACGTGAAATACATAGACATGAATGACATACAAGACACACAATATGCAAACATAGGATATGCATGAGATAGTCTCAAACACAAAGTGACATCTACATGCATCCAACACACATGGATACCAAATGTAAGAATATACTTACAATATTAAGCTCCCCCTACTTTGGTGCATCACTTTAAGCACCATCAACTCCATTTGAATGAAAATCTTTGCAAATCAAGGAGTTGGTAGGGTTAGTACCCCAATGTGGATTGAACCTAGAAAACATAATTTTGGTATCCAAAAACCTTTTTGGATCCTATGGGTTAGTCAACAAGTTTAAAAAACTAAATTCAAATAATTGTAACCCATATTTTAATGTAATCATACACAATATTTATGAAACATGTAATCATATTACTAGATAAATATATAACCATATACATGCATATACCAAAAGTACCAAAAGTAAGTATATATATTATAATCCAAATGCATGACATGTATTACATGCAAAAAAACATGAATATGAACCAAAGCATGTGTTGCATAGAAATATTAAATATTTTAGACATGAAAATCATAAACACAATGATTTACTAATAAACATGCAATGGAAATCAAATTCAATATACATTTACGTTTTTAACAAACATGAGCATCTAAGACCAAAATGCAAACAAAAGAGTAAATCAATTCATAACACAAATGCTTTGGTACCCATAAAATGAATATAAGCTTATGGTACCAAGCAAAGAAGGGTCAACGAAAACTAACCCTTCAGAAACCAAGTCCAAGAGGACCATGATTTCCCAACATAATCATCATTCATAATAATATCATTAATATAAGATTGCACATACATATCCTTAGCATGAATGCTAGTGTTCTTTGGACCCCCAAATAGTGTATGATTTGGGTGTCCTCTTCCTAGTGGTTGCATGCACAAAAGGTTGATCTATACGTGATGCATGTGGCCTAGGAACATGAGATCTAGTAAGAGCATGAGGAAATGTGTATGGAACATTGTGTTGTGCTAAAGCATGATGATGAGCATTTGATCCATGGTATGGTATAGCATACATATGTGGATAAATATGAGGTGTGCATGCAAGAGGATGATCATGTGAATAAGCATGCATATGTGGATGTGATGTGTGATCATGAGCATGTGAAGGTGCATGAGCATGAGTACGTGCATAAGAGTGTCTCAAATGAGTGTTTGCACGTGCTCGTGGGTGTGGAGCATAAAAACCATCATTCGTGTGAACATGTGGATTAGGAGGTGTGTTCCTACAAGGCATAGTATTTGTGTACATGAATGCATGACCCTTCTTTGGAGGTCCACCCAAAGGGGGTTTCTTTCCAAAGGAGGGAGGAATAGGAGTGGTAGTTTCCTTAGTAGTAGAACTACCCAAGTTGTTATAGACACCACTCGTGGATGCACCGGAGGATGGACTCACAAAATCTATAGTTACTTCACTATAGGAGGTGCGTGCATTGGATGCACTTGCCTTAGAATAACCAAGGCCAACACGATGGTTTGCCGGTAGTTAATTCTTTAGCAAATCATCCAAATTGTCCTTTTCCTTGTTGAATCTCTCAACAATGGAGGACATGAGCTCATATTTCTTCGAAATTGTAGAAATAGTGGCATCCAAGGTGGATGCACGTGTGGTGAGCTCGTGCACTTGGGATTTGAGATCCTCATTCTCAATGCCCAAACAAGTGTTTTGAGATTGAAGATTTTCAATCTCAAGATCGTTACTATCCACAATGGAAACACGATCAAGTTGAGATTTGAGGGACTCCACCTCATTTCTCAACAAGCCATTTAGAGTAAGCAAACTTGCTTTCTTAATAGCGAGTGTCTCAACAATGGTATCATTGTTAGAGGTGCTACATGTAGATGTGTTAATAAGACTAGCAATCTTATTCCTAGCCTCACCATATTTTTGTATAAGCTTTTGATGATTATCAAGTAATTGTCTAAATGCAATTCCAAGATCATCCTTTGTTACCTCTTTATCGTCGCTATCACTTTCACTTGAATCGCTTGATTCGTCACTAGAGTCGTCCTCTCGTGCCATCAAACCCATGAGTGAATATCTTTCATCATTGGAGGAAGAACACTCCGAGGTGGACTCTTCTTGCTCCGCTAGCGTGTGCCATATTTGATATGTCGTTGTTTCCTTTGACACACGCATAAGAATATCATAAGTTAAAACATCAAGCAAGATATTCATTACCTCATCATGTTTCTTCACCAATTCTTTTTGCTCATTTGTCCACTTATGTTCAGAAGTGGTTGGTGCGCGAAAGGGCTTCTCCACAAGCTTCCAATAATCCTCATCGATGGATTGAATATAGGCCTTCATCTTTACACTCCAAATTTGATAATTGGGCCCAAGGAGATATGAAGGAAAAGGGCTTCGTGTGTTGTTGTTGGTTGCCATAGCTATAACCTTGCTCTGATACCAATTGTAGTGACCCTGTGCTATGAGGAACAAACACTAGAGGAGGGTGAATAGTGTTTTATAGAATTATAAGGAATTTACGCCAAATAAAACCCTACTTAACGAACAAATGCGGAATATAAGAAATGAACAACAACCCAAGCAAGAAAGCCATGCTAATAAGCAATCTACCATGGGTCGGTGCCACCCAAGTCTCCCCGACTTGTTACCGGTGCCCTACTCCAGCAACACCCGGATCCCCTCCGGATACTCTAGCAAACCGCTAGAGATTTCTTTTAGCCCACTTGCGGAAACCCCACAAGTGCAATCGCCCTACAATCGATGTCCATGTATCCCACAACCCGGGAACACGAAAAGTACCTTAATCTCACAACCTAGGACTAAGCACACTCTCACAAACCAAGAGTGAAACGAAATCTTGACTCCCACAACTTGGGATCAAGCTAATCCTCTCACCACCATGAGTATACAACAAATATGAAGTATAAAGAATGAAATATAATGCTTCTTACCACAAAATCCTATGCCTTGAGAAATACTTACCAATTTGGGGCAAGGATGGATTTTGAGGCAGATAAGTCACCAAACCCTAGCTTCACCAAGATGAGCAGCAATAGATGGCTAGGAAGAAGTTGGTGACTTGGATTCAAGCTCTTAGCCTGAGAAGCTCACAAGGAATGAGAATCTCTCTTGAGGAATTAGTGCTCAAAGAGTGAGGGAGAGATTCTTGTGAGATGAGAGAGCTTGGAAATGGAGTTGAATGGCTCTTCTCAAAGATGTGAAAATGTCTCTAATTTCAGCCTTGGATCCCTGGTTTGAAGCACTCAAACTTATATAGGGAAGAGAGAAAACGGTCACAAAAATCGTGGCATTAAATGCCCCAACGGTTCTGTTCTGAAGCTGCTTAATCGGTCTAAGAAGGATCACTGACCGATTAGTGTTGCAACTAGTTGGTCGGTGAACCTTCTTGGACCGACTAGATGGTTGACAGAAAGATAGTGAAATCATGGGTAAGAACTAGTCGGTCTAAGAAGGATCATCAACCGACTAGATTGACAACTAGTCGGTCAGTGAACCTTCTTGGACCGACTAGATTGGCTTTTAATCGATTAACCATCCTTCTTGAACCAACTATCTGGTCAACAGTACAAATGTCAAATTTCACAAGGAAAACTAGTCGGTCTAAGAAGAGACACCAACCGACTAGATCGTCATTTAGTCGGTCGGTGAACCTTCTTGGACCGACTAATTGGTCAACAAATGGTCTTGAATTGATTAGGATAACTAGTCGTTCTGAGAATGATTTCCAACCGACTAAATCGTCATCTAGTCGGTCGGTGAACCTTCTTGGACCGACTAATTGACCAACAGTGAATGGGCTGAATTTAACTAGGATGTCTAGTCGGTTCAAGAAGAATTTTCAACCGACTATATAGTCATCTAGTCAGTTGGTTCTTCTACTTGAACCAACTAAGATGCATACGAAGCCGAGAAAAGAAGCGATAAGCTACAGGAAAGTTTCTAATGCCTTCTAATGCAATCCTAGAGATAAGATATGAAAGTTATGAAGATTTCTAGGCAAGTACTACTCAAGGCTTAACATTCTACTAAATCGAAGCTAGAAGACAATAAAAGTAAACACGACAAACCGTTTTCAAAGCTTCAACATGGAGAATCTGAATCCCTTGACTTCATGAATACTCCTTGAGCTTCAACAAAGCTCCAGGCACAACGATCACGCGTTCTGAGGAAGTCTTGGGACGTCGCTTGAGATGAACAAATTACTTTGGCGATGATCTCCATAATTCTTCATGGACTTGAGTCTTTTAGTTGAATGACGTGAATATCTTCAACGTCATAGTCTTCGAAGCTTTTGACTCAACCATTCCTATCTTCTCTTTGGATTGAATTTCCATTCATTTGTTGATGCCATTGGCTTGAGGTTTGAGGTAGCCTTTGAGTTCTTCAAGACAATACTTCACCTTTGTTGATCTACCAAGTTCTCCACTTGAATCGACACGTGTAGTCACTTTTGATCTTATTGAATCTAATTGGTGACTTTATAGCTAACTGCAATCATAAGAGTTAGTCATAATGATTTGTGTTTGATCATCATCAAAATCAAGGTGGAGAGTCCAATACTCAACAGAGGTTATTTCTCTCTTTGTGAGAGGTGTTGAAATTGGTCATTATAATTGACTCTTACACCAAAGGTTGATGGGGACATCAGGGTTTATATGTGCATGTGACATCGTAATCAACCTAGTTCATTATGGATGGGCCCAAGCCCATTTGAAAGCTGAATTTTGTATCTTTTGTATCTTTTGGTTTAGTCTCACATTGAGTAGAATATGAGGGTTGAGGGATTGTAATCCTATTTAAATCCATGTATTGGGATATTTTTAATCAATGTAAGCTTGAGAACGATTTTCCCTCAAAACTTGTGAAAGGTTCTCTCCTTGGTGCGAAGCTTTGAATCCTTTGGTGTGAAACTAGATTATTTTCTTCCCCAAATCCCTAAATTGTACGTGTTCTACATCAAATTGCTATCAGAGCCGAACGATTCTCCTTGCCTCTCGAATAACCCTAGTTTTCTAAACCCTTACCCATAGCCGCCAAAAAGAAAAAACCATAACGTCTATTTCTGTTGTCATCCTCTTTAAAAAAAACCCTAAGACAACTTTCCCATGCCTAACCCACTCCTCAGCCGCCACCTTTCATCATACCAAATTTTTCAAAAAAAACCGCCGACGAAGCCGCTCGCCTCACCCGTCACGAGGCCCCTTCCCTGCAAAGCCCTTGTGAAGCCTGCGCGCTGCATCCATCGGTCGCTCAGGATGTCGCATCCGTCGCTCGCTCAGGTCACCGCCTCCATCGCGATCGCCACCTCTCCCTCTCAGATCTAACAGCACCATCTCAGATCTCGCTCAGATCTCCACCTCAGATATCGCTCGCTCAGATCTGACAGCGCCATCTTCCAGATCTGACGAACACCGCCTCCACGGCTTCAATCCGACCTCATCACTCCTCCGTCGAAGCCCCGCAGCTTCGATCCGACAACGAAGAAGTCACCATCTCCGATGCAGGCGACTCCTCTGGCAGCACCACAGCACCACACCCCATCTCTACCGACGACGATCCTCACATCTCCATCTCGGGTAGCCTCTGAGACCGTCGCCTCTGTAATGCCCTACAAGCTACTGCACAAGTACTAGAGGGGGGTGAATAGTACTTTAAAAATAACAAGGAGTATAATTCCTAATTATAATGCAAACAACTACCAAATCAATTTGTGGAAGCTTAAATTGAATGACAACAACAATAATAACAATGCTAACAAGAGATGTTACTGGGTTCGGATCCACCCAAGTCTCCCCGACTTGTTCCCGGTGATCCTACGTCCCAACCACCCGGATCCCCTCCGGATACTTGAGTTAGAAACCCTAACTCAAGATTTCCACTATGAAATACTTGTGAAAATCCTCCACAAGTCAAATAATACAAAATGCAATTTGTGACTCCCACAACCCGGGATCACAACCACACTCTCACAACCAAGAGTGAATCTTACAAATCAAATATGAAATGAAATAAGAAAACTTCTTACCGAACAAAATACCTATGCCTTGAGTATTGCTTACGAATTAGGGCAAGGATGATTTTGGGGAAGAAGTGGCACCAAACCCTAGCTCCAAGATGTAGATCAGCGATGGAGAGCTTTGGGGATGTTGGTGACCTAGAATCAAGCACTTGGCTTGGAAGGCTTCACACTCAATGAATCTCTCTTTGGAAGTAAGAGTTAGGAGAGATTATTGAATGGAGGGAATGAGCTTTGAATGAGCTTGGATTGATTTCTCTTGAACTCTAAACTTGCGTTAATATCAGCCTTGGCAGCAATGAATGCAG
Organism: Scilla litardierei; assembly: GCA_030789695.1. Classification (NCBI taxonomy): domain Eukaryota; kingdom Viridiplantae; phylum Streptophyta; class Magnoliopsida; order Asparagales; family Asparagaceae; genus Scilla; species Scilla litardierei. Next base: position 75,013,647 of record CM061135.1, read on the forward strand.
CCCATCAAGTATATATAGGTTAGAGGAGAGAGAGAGAGAAAAACGTTTCAATTAAAGCTCCAACGGCTCTTTTCTGAACCCAACTAGTCGGTAAAAGAACAACCACCGACCGACTAGTTCATCAACTAGTCGGTGGGTCAAATAACGTGAACCGACTAATGAGTAAACTGAGAAAAGATCAAAGTATAGACTAAGGAACTAGTCGGTCTAAGAAGAGTCACTGACCGACTAGTTTCACAACTAGTCGGTCGGTTACTCAACGTGAACCGACTAACAGATAAAACTGAAGTCTGAGAAGAATTAGATTTAGTCGGTCCAAGAACAAATGTTGACCGACTAATTCACCAACTAGTCGGTCACCAAATGAACATAGACCGACTAACAATAAACAGTAAGTATGGTGAAAATTTTGGCATGTACAGTAAACTAAACTAGTCGGTCTAAGAAGAAAAGTTGACCGACTAGTTCATCAACTAGTCGGTCGATCAATGAGCACAGACCGACTAATGATAAACAGTAGCTCAAGCTCAAATGTGCATGTTCAGGGAAAGCTCAACTAGTCAGTCATAGAAGCATCACTGACCGACTAGTTCACAAACTAGTCGGTCGGTGAGTCAACTTAGACCGACTAACTGTAAACAGTAAAGAGCTAAGAATTAACTGAGAAGAACTAGTCGGTCCAAGAAGCTTGGCCGACCGACTAGATCACCATCTAGTCGGTTAGTTCTTCTTCTTGAACCAACTAACATGCACAAGAAGTCCCGAATTGAAGCGCGATGCTTCGGGAAGGATTGTATGGACTTCTACTAAGATCCTAGAGCTAAGATATGAGCGTTATGAAGATTTAAAACGTAAGACCTACTCAAGGCTTAACATTCTACGAAAGAAGCTTAAAGACTATAAATTAAACTTGACGATACCGTCTTCAATAGCTTCAATCGAATCTTCATGACTTCTAAATAGGTCCATAAGCTTCAACGAAGCTTTAGGCATACGATCACGTGCTTTGAGAAGTCTTGAGACGTCGTAATTGTTATTCATGTGAATTTGGCGACGATCTCCATAACTGCGCTCACAAAGTGTTAGTACATATTATATTTATGTTTGTTCATCATCCAAAACCAAATCCGGGGAGTCCAATATCCAACATTCTCCCCCTTTTTGGTGATGACAAACCAACATAAATAATAATCAAAATAATAATTCAAATGAAATTTACTTACTCCCCCTGCATTGATGACACGTTAATTTCCACTTTAAACAAAAATAATACGCATCAAGCAGACGAGTGAAGTATATTAAATGAGAATCGATTATTGAATTATTGAAATACCAAACGTAGGTTATTGAAATATCGGATTTGAAAATAGATTTATATATCTTAACTCCCCCTGAATCTAACACAACAATTTAGATTCTTGGAGAAATGCTTTAAATTTTCATTTGGCACATCGTTATTATTATATCTCTCCCCCTTTGGCATAAGCAAAAAGAGCGGGAGGATAACAACGACAACAACAATGGCCTCAAATTAAAAGCACGAGAGTCGAAGAATACGACGATGGTTCAAGTGACACCAAATAGAAAAATACGAGTAGAATCAAGGCGTGTCAATGATACCATAGTCGAAAAGTCGTAAAACGAAATCATCAAAACTCAAATCTTTTTAACGGATTGAGTTATGGAATATACTCTCCAATATCAACATTTCTTGGTTAATTTAGTGCATGGAAAACAATTCTATGTTTCCATAGAAGAAATTTCTATTAAACCAAGGTAATATCGTCGAGCGACGAATTCAAACATCAGAGACATTAAAAATTAGAAATTGCACAATATAATGAAATGTCAACTGCGATGCATTTATGTATATATAAAATGAAGCAGAGTACATCACCGACATACAACAAAAATACATCATGATATGTCAAAATATCCGCGTGTCAACAAAAAATACATCATCATCACACATATCAAAATACATCATCACAAAGATCAAAAAGATATCAAAATGATCCAAAAGACACAGCCACCCACACTATCCTACCCAACATCTCTCTCAGCACGATATATCATCCAATGAGTATCAGGAGAGGCCTCGGAGAAACTCAAGAGGCAGCGGGAGGACCAGAAGCAACTGCAGGCTCAGCAGGAGCAGAAGAGGTGACTGGATCAGCAGAGACGTCCGGAAGATCAGCAGGAGGAACGGCTGAAGTGGCAACCTCTGCAGCAGCAACCGTAGTGGCCTCGGGAGCACCAGTCGGAGTATCCACCACAGGAGTGGCGGCAACAGGTGTGCTCTCGGGGGCACCAGCAGAAGAAGCAGCAACAGCATCACCGGAAGAGGAAGCACCAGCAGCAGTGCCCTCGGGGGCACGAGTCGAAGCACGACAAAGCTCCTCAACGTCCTCCTCAGCCATGTCATCTAACTCCTCATCCTCAGAAACGGAAGGAGGAAGATCAACACCCAGCAGACGAGCTATACGGCAGACTACCTCCTCGGTACGAGCCAAGCGAGACTCGTGACGACGAAGCAACCATACGACCTCATCCAGGGTGGCAGAGGGAGCAGTAGAGGCACTGGCAGAGGCAGGGGCAGACGCTGACAGTGTCGTCCTCTGAACGTGACGAAGAGCCACAAGAGATTTCTTGACGGCCGTCGCATTCAGGGGAGGACCAAGGGGGCGCTCATCGTCACGAGGCAACGTGACACGAAAATGACGAAAAACGGGGGTCAACATGCAAGGAAATGGGATATGAGCCGATTTATTGGACTTTCGAATACACTCGAAAGAGTCAAGCTTATCGAGTATAATTCGAGCCCAATTAATCGAGCTCCCCATGAAGATCGCATAGATAAGCTTCAAAAATGGCTGGGATGGTAAAGATGAGGAGCCGTACTTGGGAAGCAAGCACGACTTCAAAATCAGATTTAGGACCCACGCATTAGGCTTGAATGATTTAGATGGCACGCCAATCATGGCAGGAGGGATCTGATGGAAAATCTCTGAAAGGATGGTCTGATCAAGAGAAGAAATATCGTCAACCGAGATATCAAAGGGAAGAAGGCCAGACGAAGAGATACCCAAAATCTCTCCTAAGATTTCCGCAGTGAGGACTATAGGAGTCCCCAAAACGGTCATCTCAACAGAGTGGGTCTGATCGTACTGACCCCGAATCCTATTCGCATAGAAAAGCTTTACTAATCTAGGATAGGGGTGAGGATTCGCCTTTGGGTCAAATCGAAGGTAATCGAGGAGACCCGACGACGAGAGAAGATCAGTTAACCCTATGAAGTCGCTAAACTGGACGAAATGCTCCAGAAGCAGAGGGCAATGTTCGATACGGTTGTACGCCGCGAGACACAAAGGGTCATCGCGACACAACGAAATATCGACACCGCCCACCGGCATCGGACCCTTTCCCTTAGGCTTTCGGGTAGACGTACGAGGGTGGGTGCTAGACTCGGGATGAGTAGGAGGAGTGGGTTCCCTATGAGTCTCTGGCTCGGGGATATACTCTGTATCGGAATCGGTAGGAGTATGGAATGAAGAACGAGAGGCAAGATCTTTGGCCTTGGGTTTAGGTTTGGGCTTTGGTTGACCTCTAGGCTTGGCGGTCGTCGTCCTCTTCTTCTTGAGAGGAGGCGAAGACGACGAAGGTTGGGTGGTCTTGGCACGGCATTTCGGAGGGGTTGGATGCTCGGGATCCGAAGGGTTTTGCTCTACGGTCATCGGAGAGGGGCTAGACGGAGTGATCGGAATACGTGTTCTTGCCATATTCGAAGCAAGACACTGGACAAAGAGATCAAACGAAGAAGCCCTAGCCGAAAAAAAAATAGCTAAACCCTAAGAACCCTAAAAACCGAGCAAGCCCTAGCTCTAGGAAAGGAAATCTAACCCTAGAAGGAGAAGAGATCACCTAGAAGGAGGGGCCGACGGTAGAGATCGACGGAGACGGCCGGAAAATGGCCGGAGAACGATCGGAAGACGAAGGGTTTTGAGAGGAATCGGGAGTTCGAGCTAAGGGAGAAAGACTGTGGACCGATTAGAATGAGAACAGACCGACTAAACTGAGTTTAAGTCGGTCGAGATCGCAAAAGACCAAACAGTCCCTGGCACAACTAGTCGGTCACAGTTCAAGCACTGACCGACTAGATCACGATCTAGTCGGTCGGTCAATGAGCTTGAACCGACTAGTTTCAAACAGTGGCTGAATCCAAGATTTACTGACAAGATTTAGTCGGTCTGCGTTCATTTACTGACCGACTAGATCTCAATCTAGTCGGTCGGTCACTGAACATGAACCGACTAAGGAGTCCAAAAAAATGATAATCAATTTCTATCCTTAATACGCTTGGGCGATATATCTCAAAACTCTCAATAATCATCTAAACTACCCCATTAAACATCGAAAACTCAAAATTTGACGATTACGCACAAATCGAACGAAAAATCAAAAATATCACATAAATTCCGAAAAATCCAATAATTCTAGCATGGATGAGATATTGCCAAATATAATAGCATGCAAAATTATTGAATGAAACATGAATCCTATATCTCGGATTCACCCATAATCCCCAATTCTCGACGTAACCGCACAAAGGAGTCCTCCTTTAGGGGTTTCGTGAAAATATCGGCGATTTGCTTTTGGGTTTCAACGTACACTAAAATGATGTCCTTTTTAGCAACATGATCATCTAAAAAATGGTGTCGGACATCTATGTGTTTCGAACAGGAGTGGTGTACCGGGTTCTTTGAAAGACAGATAGCACTTTGGTTATCCACCATGATAGGGCTAGTATCACAGTGAATACCAAAATCCTTCAAAGTGTGTCTCATCCAAAGAACCTGGGCACAAGCGGCACCGGTGGCAATATATTCCGCCTCGGTGGTTGAAAGTGACACGGAATTTTGCTTCTTGGAAAACCAAGAGACAAGGGAATTTCCTATAAAATGGCAAGTGCCACTAGTACTTTTCCTGTCGGATTTGCATCCCGCATAATCGGCATCACTATATGAGATCAACTCATACGTGCTAGATTTTGGATAAAGTAATCCGAAATCAAGTGTATAACTTAGATAACGGAAAATACGTTTTACCGCTACTAAGTGAGACTCCTTAGGTTGAGACTGATAACGAGCACATACGCATACGGCAAACATAATATCGGGCCTACTTGCGGTAAGATAAAGTAAACTACCTATCATACCTCGATATAGACGAATGTCTACATCCTTACCGCCCGTATCCTTGTCAAGATGCGTAGTTGTGCTCATTGGAGTCTTTTTCCCGGAAGCACTCTCCATTCCAAATCGCTTTAGCAACTCCACCGTGTACTTCGTTTGGTGGATGAAGATGGCATCGTCCATTTGGCGAATTTGGAGACCTAAGAAATACTTGAGCTCACCCATGTGGCTCATCTCAAATTGTTCCTTCATAACATTAGAAAACTCTTCGCAAAGAGCAAAGTTAGTAGCACCGAAAATGATATCATCAACATATATTTGAATTAAAATTATATCATTATTCGCATACTTAACAAAAAGTGTAGAATCGGCTTCTCCCATTTTAAAATTCAAATCCAAAAGAAAATTCTTTAATCGATCATACCAAGCTCGAGGAGCTTGTCTCAAACCGTAAAGTGCTTTCTTTAGTTTAAAAACATGATTTGGAAATTTTTCATTTATGAATCCCGGAGGTTGAGAAACGTAAACTTCCTCAACGACATCTCCGTTTAAAAATGCACTTTTAACATCCATTTGAAATAATTTAAAATCCTTATGGCATGCAAAAGACAATAATAATCTAATTGATTCTAATCTAGCTAACGGAGCGAAGGATTCTTCGAAATCGATACCTTCCTCTTGGCGATAGCCTTGAGCAACTAACCGAGCTTTGTTCCGGACGACGACTTGGTTTTCGTCGGTTTTGTTCTTGAAGATCCACTTTGTCCCTATGACGGTGTGGTTCTTCGATGGCAATGGAACAAGCTCCCAAACTTCATTTCTCTCGAATTGAATGAGCTCCTCCTCCATGGCTAAGATCCAAGCGCTATCTTCGCATGCTTCATTAACATTCTTTGGCTCTATCGAGGAGGCAAAGGCACAATGAGCGAAGTAGTTCACTTGAGATCTCGTCTTGACACTATCATAGATATTGCCAATGACTTGCTCATGAGGATGGTCACGAATGGTATGAAGCCGTTTGGGAATACCTTGATCACTAGGAACATTCTCAACAACTTCGTTAGATGGGTTAGTCTCAATAGAATCAATAGAATCATTAGACTTAGAATTATCAAATGAATCACATAAAACATCCATAGAGTCATTATCATTTGAAATTCTAGTTGGAACAAATCCTTCATTAAATGAGACATGAAGCGACTCCTCGATCGTTGAGGTTCGTTTGTTGAATATCCGGTAGGCTTTGCTACGCGAAGAATATCCAACAAAAATCCCCTTATCGGATCTTGGATCGAATTTGTCCAAACTACCGTACGTGTTCTTAATAAAACATTTCGAACCAAAAACACGAAAATGTTTAACTTGAGGCAACCTACCAAACAACAATTCATAACAAGTTTGTTTAGTGCCGGGCCTCAAAAGTATTCTATTAAACACATAGCAAGCGGTGTGTACCGCTTCCGCCCAAAATTGATGGCCAAGTTGGCTATCATCAAGCATAGTGCGAGCACACTCCACTAGCGTCCTATTCTTTCTCTCAACTACACCATTTTGAGGAGGTGCACGAGGGAAAGAGAAGGTGTGAGTAATACCAACTTCATCACAAAATGTCTCAAAAGACTCATTCTCAAATTCACCTCCATGATCACTACGAATAGTGACAATGGTGGTTCCTAAGAGATTTTGTACTTTCTTAACAAAAATTGTGAAGTTTTCAAAAGCTTCATTTTTATTACATAATGAAAATACCCATGTAAATCTCGAATAGTCATCTACGATGACAAGTCCATATCTAGCATTTCCTAATGAAGCAACTCTAGTTGGCCCAAATAAATCTAGATGTAATAGCTCTAGTGGCAGTTTCGTAGAAATGCTTTTCTTAGGTTTAAATGAAGATTTAGGAAGCTTGCCACGTTGACAACAATCACAAAAACTTTTCTTTTCAAAAACAATCTTCGGAAAACCTTTAATTGAATTTAATTTTGAAAGCTTATAAAGTGTTCCAAAGTTCACATGTCCAAAGCGTCGATGCCATAAGTGTTGTTCACTTGTGTTGGCAACGAGACATTGTTCATAAGACTTAGGAAGATCCAAAATATAAATATCTTTATGACGAGTGCCGGAAAATAGTAATTTATCATTATCTTTTCTTAACATATGACACAATCCTTTCGCAAAGCTAACTTTGTAACCTTTGTCACAAAGTTGGCTTATTGAAATAAGATTATGATTTAAACCATTAACAAGATAAACATCACTAATTAAGGGTTTAGATGGGTTACCCACTTTACCGACACCAATGATGGTTCCGCTCTCGTTGCCTCCAAATACGACGCGGTTTCCATTTGCTATGGGAACCACTCCGGAGAGCAAACTAGCGTCACCCGTCATGTGTTTTGAACACCCGCTATCGAGTATCCAATTTCCCTTGGAGCTAAATTTAAATTTGTTGCTCCTTTCCTTTTTCTTTTCCGTAAGTACCTTAAGATAGAGAATTTCATATCATGGTACCCAAGGTCATTGGGTCCAAAAGATTAGACCTTTGGAAGCCAAGTCCAATTGGACTTAGACTTCCCCACATAATTTCTACTATGCACAACATCCGAAAAATAAGCATTCATATACAATTGTTTTTCGTCCATGCTTGTGTCCTTTGGGCTCCAAATTGTGAAAATCTTGGGAGCCATCATCCTATTGGGTGCATGCATTCGACGTTGATTTCTACGTGATGCATGTTGTGGATAGGCATAAGGAACATGATGGAATGGTGCACGACGAGAATTATTCATATGATGTTGTGGGTGTACATATGCATGTGTGGGAACACGTGCGTGAGGGTGTCTCACATGGTGTGCACGTGCTCGAGAATGTGTTGCATAAAAATCATCATATATGTGAGATGGTGGAGTAGGACGTGTGTTCCTACGTGGCATGGTATTGGTGTACATATAAGCATGCCCCTTCTTTGGAGGTCCACCCAAAGTGGGTTTCTTTCCAAAAGAAGGCGTGGACGAGGTGGAAGCACCATTGGTAGATGAACTACCAATAGAGTGTTTGCTACCACTCGTAGAGTCACCGGAAGTTGGCCTAACAAAAGTAGTGGCCGATTTGGATGGACATCCCATCGTATACCCCAAACCAATGTGGTGATTGGCCGGGAGTAAGTCACTTAGGATTTTATCCAAATGGTCCTTACCCTTATTGAATCTATTGATTCGGCCTAATGTGTTCTCATATTTCTCTTTGAGAGAACGCATAGAAGTATCTAGAGTAGATACTTGCGATGTGAGCACATAAACACGAGATTTAAGATTCTCGTTCTCAATACTCAAAGTCGAGTTTTGAGAAGTTAAATCCGCTATCCTATGTTCTTCCGGATCATCTATGCTAACATGTTCAAGTTTAGATTTGAGATTAATAATCTCATTTCTCAACTCTTCAACAACGGTGTCGTTGTTGGTGATGATAGTCTTAGGCGAGGTTTGAATGCTAGCTAGGTCATCTTTTACCGTAGTATATCTATTTACTAATTTAGTGTATTTTGACCATAATTGAGAGTTAGCATTCCTAAGATCATCCATAGTTACCTCATCGTTGCCTTTGTCATCACTATCATCGGAAGAGGAGGATCCTTGATCACGCTCCTCTCTTGTCATGAAGCACATGTGCGCTTGCTCCACTTGCTCATCGTCTGACTCTCCGCTTGAAGAATCCTCGGAGTCGGTGAATGTTGCTCCGACAAGTCCCTTCTTGTACCCCTTTTTGTACTTCTTGGACTTATCGAATTTTGGCGCCTTCCACTTCTCCTTTTGCTTATTAAGAGGACACTCTGCTTTCATGTGTCCTGGCTTGTTACACTTGAAACACAAAGGAGAGGAAGAGGCGTTAGAAGAACCAAATTTAGCTTTGTTCTTATAGTTACCTTTTCGGAAGAAACGATTGAACTTCTTGGCCATGAGTGCCATGGACTCTAAGTCCAACTCGTTTTCCGAGTCTTCATCATCGGTTGATGTGGATGTGGATGGAGCGGCCTTGAAAGCGTTGGCCTTCTTCTTTGGCTCGTCTTGCTTTAGGTAGGACTTCATCTTTTCCTGCAATTTGAGCTTGCTATCCTTGCGTACCTCGTATGACATTAGAGTACCCATTAGTTGAACTACGGTGTACTTATTCATGTCATTACCTTCCTCGATGGCGAAGGTACGTTTCTCCCAAGAAGAAGGAAGTCCTTCGATAAGCTTCGAGCACTTCTCCTTTTGGGTGTAGGATTTGCCGAGAGCCTCTAACTCGTTTATGATGTCGACGAAGCGAGCGTAATATTCCTTCATCTTCTCGCCCTGTTGCATATGAAACATTTCGTAATCTTTGTTTACAACTACGAGTTTAGAGTCTCTTACCCTACTCGTCCCTTCGTGAAGAATGAGGAGGGAATTCCAAATTTGATATGCACTCTTACATGTGCATATCTTATTGAAGTCCTCGGGCTCCAACGCGCATTGCAAGGCGTTCATTGCCTTGGCATTGCTTACCTCCGCGGCGACCTCCGCGGTTGTCCATTTCTCAAAGTCTTCTTCTTTGGGCTCGATGTATTCCTTCATTGTGGTCCTCCATAGAGATGCACTCCGGAGGAAGGTTTCCATCCGGCATTTCCAGTACCCGTAGTTGGTACCGTTGAAGAATGGAGGCCTTGTAGAGGAATGTCCTTCCATCACAGAAGATGCTCCTTCACGGTTCCTGAAGGTGTCATAGTTGGAAGGTGGACGCACGGTCTTGTTGTCGTTGGCAGACATAGCTAAGTATCTGGCTCTGATACCAAATGTAATGCCCTACAAGCTACTGCACAAGTACTAGAGGGGGGGGTGAATAGTACTTTAAAAATAACAAGGAGTATAATTCCTAATTATAATGCAAACAACTACCAAATCAATTTGCGGAAGCTTAAATTGAATGACAACAACAATAATAACAATGCTAACAAGAGATGTTACTGGGTTCGGATCCACCCAAGTCTCCCCGACTTGTTCCCGGTGATCCTACGTCCCAACCACCCGGATCCCCTCCGGATACTTGAGTTAGAAACCCTAACTCAAGATTTGCACTATGAAATACTTGTGAAAATCCTCCACAAGTCAAATCATACAAAATGTAATTTGTGACTCCCACAACCCGGGATCACAACCACACTCTCACAACCGAGAGTGAATCTTACAAATCAAATATGAAATGAAATAAGAAAACTTCTTACCGAACAAAATACCTATGCCTTGAGTATTGCTTACGAATTAGGGCAAGGATGATTTTGGGGAAGAAGTGGCACCAAACCCTAGCTCCAAGATGTAGATCAGCGATGGAGAGCTTTGGGGATGTTGGTGACCTAGAATCAAGCACTTGGCTTGGAAGGCTTCACACTCAATGAATCTCTCTTTGGAAGTAAGAGTTAGGAGAGATTATTGAATGGAGGGAATGAGCTTTGAATGAGCTTGGATTGATTTCTCTTGAACTCTAAACTTGCATTAATATCAGCCTTGGCAGCAATGAATGCAGCCCAACAAGTATATATAGGTTAGAGGAGAGAGAGAGAGAGAAAAACGTTTCAATTAAAGCTCCAACGGCTCTTTTCTGAACCCAACTAGTCGGTCAAAGAACAACCACCGACCGACTAGTTCATCAACTAGTCGGTCGGTCAAATAACGTGAACCGACTAATGAGTAAACTGAGAAAAGATCAAAGTATAGACTAAGGAACTAGTCGGTCTAAGAAGAGTCACTGACCGACTAGTTTCACAACTAGTCGATCGGTTACTCAACGTGAACCGACTAATAGATAAAACTGAAGTCTGAGAAGAATTAGATTTAGTCGGTCCAAGAACAAATGTTGACCGACTAATTCACCAACTAGTCGGTCACCAAATGAACATAGACCGACTAACAATAAACAGTAAGTATGGTGAAAAATTTGGCATGTACAGTAAACTAAACTAGTCGGTCTAAGAAGAAAAGTTGACCGACTAGTTCATCAACTAGTCGGTCGATCAATGAGCACAGACCGACTAATGATAAACAGTAGCTCAAGCTCAAATGTGCATGTTCAGGGAAAGCTCAACTAGTCGGTCATAGAAGCATCACTGACTGACTAGTTCACAAACTAGTCGGTCGGTGAGTCAACTTAGACCGACTAACTGTAAACAGTAAAGAGCTAAGAATTAACTGAGAAGAACTAGTCGGTCCAAGAAGCTTGGCCGACCGACTAGATCACCATCTAGTCGGTCAGTTCTTCTTCTTGAACCAACTAACATGCACAAGAAGTCCTGAATTGAAGCGCGATGCTTCGGGAAGGATTGTATGGACTTCTACTAAGATCCTAGAGCTAAGATATGAGCGTTATGAAGATTTAAAACGTAAGACCTACTCAAGGCTTAACATTCTACGAAAGAAGATTAAAGACTATAAATTAAACTTGACGATACCGTCTTCAATAGCTTCAATCGAATCTTCATGACTTCTAAATAGGTCCATAAGCTTCAACGAAGCTTTAGGCATACGATCACGTGCTTTGAGAAGTCTTGAGACGTCGTAATTGTTATTCATATGAATTTGGCGACGATCTCCATAACTGCGCTCACAAAGTGTTAGTACATATATATTTATGTTTGTTCATCATCCAAAACCAAATCCGGGGAGTCCAATATCCAACAGCCTCCCGCTAGCCAATCCGCCTCACTCAGGAGAACTTGCAGCATAGATCGGGTGGTGAAACCTGCACCGTTAACTTTGCAGCTGCTACAGTGCCACTGCTATGGTAACCCACCCCATTTTCATTTTCGCTTATTTTCGGTGGATTTTGCGCTGGTTCAGAACGTTAGCTATTCCGAAGTCGATTAAAGTCCAAATTCAAAATGGTTCGAGCCAGTGCTTAGAGGACTCAACCACGGACGTGTTTCCATCTTATCTGGACATATTTATCTTCTTTATGAGACAATCTGTTGTGAGTTTTATTATCCATTTGTTGCTACAATTTTGCTAGCCCTCTTTGCAAACAAAATAACCCTAGAATCACATTTTGCCTAGAGCCATAAATATTTGATATTAATAGGAGGGCTTCAATTTACTGCCACATTGCAACAAGACTTATTTTCATTAAGACGAGTGAATAGTACAGCTCACTAAACATCATTACATTCACCATATTAAAATATTTGAATTTGCTGTGAGAACTACATATGACCTGAAATTTGAATTGCTCATTGACTTCTGCTAGTTCATCTCTCCATCATTCACCTACATCATATATGAATTTTCATTAGTTAACATCTCATTTACATTCAAAAAAGGCATTAGTCAAGTGTTCATCATCTAGAAGTATTTGCATTGCATGTCCACACGTAGTGGCAGAATTTATCAGACTTCAAATACCATGGATGCTGACCAAAATACTCTGAGAGATGTCATTAACCGGTTAGCTGCTTTAGAAACCCAAGTCCGTGAAGGTAGATCGGAGTCTCGCGAGTGTCTAGACCAAGTGATATGCCTAGAGAACACTAGGCAGAGGGCGTCAGATGAGGGTTCACAAGCACATAATACGCCTACCCCACCTAGACAAAATAGAGAGAGACCCCACCATGAGAGACGAGTGCCTAGTCCACACAGGCGATCTAGAGAGACATCGTCATGACAGACACATGCCTAGTCCACCTAGGCAATCTAGAGAGAGGTCCCGTCACGACCGACGTGACAGAGACGATAGTGTGATCAAGGGCATTACGGTAGACGCACCCACTTTTGGTGGTCGCCTAAATCCCCCGGCTTTTATTAATTGGATAGCCGATATGGACCATTACTTTGGATGGTATGACATGTCTGAGGAGAGAAAAGTAAGGTTTGCGAGGATGAAGCTGATTGGCCCTGCCAAGTTGTATTGGCAGAATGTTGAGCGCATGTTAGCACAGGGTAGGCAAGAGCCCATAGGTATGTGGGATGAGATGAAAGAGAAGCTGAAGGAGAACTATTTGCCCACGTCATATCACCAGCAACTTCTACACCAGTGGCAGAATCTCACCCAGGATAATGGGTCGGTTCGCATATATGTCGATAAGTTTAACGAGTATATGATGAGATGCGATGTAAAGGAAGATGTGAGTGTGACATTGTCTAGTTTTAGAGATGGCCTTAGACCAGACCTACGTAAGGAGCTCATCCTTCATGATGTCCACACACTAGAGCATTCGTATCAGATCGTGTTGGATATTTATAGCTTTCATCAAGCTCCAGTTGCTAGTCGATACGATTCACGAGATTTGTCACGTCACCCAGCACCAGCTGGTAGCAAACCACCCCAGAGTCAATCCCAACCTAGATCTGACCCGAGACCCCCTATCCATATGAATGACAAAGGAGAATGGACTATGGGTGAGTCTTCAAGGGCTGGTCCACGTACCCAATGTTATAAGTGTCAAGGTTTTGGTCACTTCGCAGGAAGCTAACCTTCTAAGGCCCTGTTAGTACACGATCCTGAGGGAAATGACCAAATAGACGAGGAAGAAGAAGTTTATGAGCCAGTGGAGGCACGCTATGAGACCGATGAAGAATTGGCTAGACTAGGTTGTATTCAGAGCATACCCATACGAGTAGAGTTAATCGGTACATGCTCTGAAACCCCTAGACTTGGTGTTGTACGTTGTACCCTGGCTCAGGCCAAAGAGAGCGATGACTGGCGAATGACTGCGATTTTTCACACCTTTGTGACGCATGGTGACAAGCATAGTAAGGTGATCACTGCGGAAGTTGCATAAATGCTATGTCATCTAAGCTCGTTACCCACATAGGTTTACAGCCAGTCCCACACCCTAGTCCTTATAAGGTATCATGGGTGGCTGCTTTATCCATGGCATCAAAGAAAGATGTCTTGTCCCTATTCAGTTTGGATCATATAAGTGCAAGATTTGGTGCGATGTGTTGCCCATGGATGTTGGTCATATCATCTTGGGGAGGCCTTGACTTTTTGACATGGATGTCACAATTTTCGGTCGCTCGAACTCGTGTACATTCACACATGAAGACAAGAAAATCAAGCTGAATCACATACAACCCAAGAGGACCGCTTTTGAAAAGAAGGAAGCAACTAAGGGCAAGACTTACATATTATTAGTCCTAAGGAGCTGAAGAGAGAAGTTAGAAAGGACACAGTCATGTATGCCTTAGATGTGAGGGAGATTTGTGAGATTAGTCAGGAGGTCCCAGAAGAGATAACACCTATAATGAAGAAATTCCGTGACATTTTCCCTGAAAACCTACCAGACTGTCTTCCACCCATGCGTGATATTCAGCACGCCATATAATTGGTCCTGAGAGCTACACTTCCCAACTTGTCTCATTACCGAATGAACCCTACTGAGCATGCTAAGGAGCTGAAAAGGCAAGTTGACGAATTGTTAGCCAAAGGTTTTATCAGGGAAAGTTTGAGCCCATGTGCAATGCTAGCTCTCCTCATACCCAAAAAGGATGGATCATGGAGAATGTGTGGATAGTGCAATTAATAAGATCACGATCAAGTATCATTTTCCTATCTTTAGGCTTGATGACATGCTTGGTTTGATGACTGGCGCCACGATATTTTCAAAGTTTGATCTTAAGAGTGGCTATCATCAGATTAGAGTCCACCCAAAGGACGAATGGAAAATGGCCTTAAAAACGAAGGATGGTTTATATGAGTGGATGGTCATGCCTTTGGCCTATCCAATGCCCCTAGCACATTCATGAGAGTGATGACTCAATACTACGACCATTCATGGGGAAATTTCTAGTCGTATACTTTGACGACATCCTTATTTATAACCGATCTAGGGAGCAACACATAGACCACCTG
Source organism: Scilla litardierei (assembly GCA_030789695.1). NCBI lineage: Eukaryota > Viridiplantae > Streptophyta > Magnoliopsida > Asparagales > Asparagaceae > Scilla > Scilla litardierei. The sequence continues at coordinate 75,028,697 of CM061135.1, forward strand.
CGGCAGGTATGCATTACCATGAGGAAAGAGAGCCTTTATGCAAACCTTAAGAAGTGTTCCTTCTTGACTGAAAGCGTCATCTTCTTAGGTTTTGTTGTTTCCTCGGAGGGAGTACGAGTGGATCCCCAAAAGATCCAAGCTATAGTAGATTGACCTGAACCCCACAACCTACACGAGGTTAGGAGTTTTCATGGGTTAGCCACATTCTACCGTCGATAGCGGGATTCAGCACCATCATGTCCCCAATCACTGACTGTATGAAAATGGGGACTTTATATGTACTAAATCTGTTGCCAATGCGTTTGAGGATATAAAGAGAAGTATGACTAATGCGCCTGTTATGCGCCTCCCGGATTTCATGAAAGCATTTAAGGTTGCATGTGATGCGTCAGGTATAGGCATATGTGGAGTTTTAAGTCAAGGACATCCTGTGGTATATTTTAGTGAGAAACTTAGTGAAGCCAAACTACGCTACTCCACCTACGATAATGAATTCTATGTGGTAGTGCATGCCTTACGATATTAGAGACACTATCTCCTACCGTAAGAGTTTGTATTGTACTCGGATCATGAGGCCTTAAAATATCTTAATTCCCAGAAGAAACTAAACTCTAGATATGCTCTGTGGGTTGGTTTTCTTCAGGAGTATACATTTTGTCCTCAACCATAAGGCGGGGGTTGAGAATAGGGTCACTTACGCACTCAGTCATAGGGTTGCTTTACTTTTTTTCCTATGAGTGTTCAGGTAATAGGATTCGAGAAGATTAAGGAAGATTATATGTCGTGCCCAGACTTTGGTGAGATTTTTGCTATCCTTCAGGATGAGTTAATACACGAGCAATATAGTTATTTCCCGTAAGATGTGTATCTTTTTAGGGCCACACAGTTATGTAGTCCACGTACTTCTGTGAGAGATTTTATTGTCTGTGAGATACATGCTGGAGGTTTATCTGGACATTTTGGGAGAGATAAGAAGATTGAGTCGGTAGATAGTCGGTTTTATTGGCCGAGCCTAAATAGAGATGTTTCCACTCTGGTGGGTCAATGTCGAGTTTGTCAGATGGCTAAAGATTGAAAGCAGAATACTAGCCTCTACACACCTTTACCTGGGCCAGATTGTCCCTGGCAAGACGTTAGTATGGATTTCGTGCTAGGACTACCACGCACACTTAAGAAGCACGATTCAATTTTTGTCATTGTGGATCGATTCTCCAAGATTGCACACTTCATCCCTTGCTCCAAAACTTTAGATGCCTCACATATTGCCAAGCTTTATTTTGATGGGGTTCGTCTCCATGGTCTACTAAAGAGTATATTGTCTGATAGGGATGTAAAGTTCATGAGCTACTTCTGGAAAACCCTATGGCACATGATGGGCACTAAGCTCAAGTTCTCCACTGCTTACTATCCCTAAACTGATGGCTAAACTGAGGTAGTGAACCGTAGTATAGGGAACCTTCTCAGATGCTTAGTGGGTGAAAATCCTAGGAATTGGGATCTGATATTGTCCACTACCGAGTTTACATATAATGGGTCAATAAATAGGTCCATTGGCATGAGTCCATTTGAGGTAGTCCATGGTTACAAACCTAGAAAGCCTATAGACCTCATTTCCATGTCCTATCATCATAGAGTGTCTGAGTCAGCTGAGTCATTTGCACAACACATTCATGACTTGCATAAAGAGATCAGCAGGAGAATTCATTCTAGCAATGAAAAATATAAGGCTATTGCAAATACTCACAAGCGCTTCAAAGAAATTAATGAAGGTGATTATGTTATGGTGCGAATCAGATCTGAGAGGTTTCCTCCTGGAACCTTGAAGAAACTGCATGCTCGTAGTGCTGGCCCATTCAAAATCTTAAAGAAAATTGGTTCTAATTCATATGTGATAGATCTCCCTGCTGAGTATGGGATTAGCTCAACTTTTAATATTGAAGATCTAGTGGTTTATAAAGGTCCAACAGTTATATCCACAGACACATTCTTCGAGCCCTCCCAAGATGACTTGAGTGTCCCTGCTATTCCTCCTCCTACTCCTTTACCACCCATACATCCACATAGAGAGCAGATTGATCACATATTAGATGAATATGTTATATCAACCAGGCAGGGTGGTTATGAGCGTTACTTGGTGAGTTGGAAAGGCCGGCCAGAATCAGACTGTACTTAGATTACCAAAACAGAACTCCAGAGGCTAGGCCCAGATTTGCTTGAGTACTATGACAGCAAGCAGACCTACACTCGTCAGAGCTGAGTTCTTCTCACCCGGGGAGAGTTGATGGGGACATCATGGTTTACACGCACATGCGACATTGTAATCAACCTAGTTCATTATGGATGGACCCAAGCCCATTTGAAAGCTGAATTTTGTATCTTGTTTTAATCTTTTGGTTTAGTCACACATTAGGTAGAATGTGAGGGTTGAGGGATTGCAATTCTATTTAAAGCCATATATTGGGATATTTTTAATCAATGAAAGCTTGAGAACAATTTTTCCTCAAAACTTGTGAAAGGTTCTCTCCTTGGTGCGAAGCCTTGGATCCTTTGGTGTGAAACCAAATTATTTTCTTCCCCAAATCCCTAAATCGTTTGTGTTCTACATCATTAGTGTATAAGAGTTGTAATATTCCTTATATTGTGTAATGTAATAATTAATTAAAACAAGTGGAGCTGGACTAGGTCAAAGGTGACCAAACCAGGATAACTATCGTTTGTTTGCGATTGCTCTCTTGTTGTGTTGATATCTTTGTCTTGCATTGTTGAGCTTATACTTTTACATTTTATACTTGCAAGATTTAGTTTGTTGATTAAGACTCAATCAAGGTAACACTTGTTGAAGTCTTAGGTATAAATATTTAGAGGATTTTCTTAAGTTTCACAAAACATTATTCAGATCCTTTAGTGTTTCTGCTAGCTATCCAAAGGTCATAACACAAAGTACATTTGCTGATGAACCTAGAATGATTGAAAATAAAAACAATCAAAATAATAGGAGACAAGTTGAAAATTTTATGGATAACTTTAGGTGTCTAAGGGGATTTGACCCTCAATCATGGCATTACAAAAAGTTTTATTGTTCTGAAATCGCTAAATTTGTAACAGCTTGATCGATGGTCAATCCCACTATGGTTCACTCATTATTTTTCACGAGATAAATAATTGTATAGATTGAATTATGAAAAGAATTTTTGAAAAAATTGAAAAAAAAACTAATAACATTTTCACACTGTAGTTTGGTGCGAAATGTTTGCAATAGAATACTCATGTATACTTATACATGTATATATACATATACATGTATATATACATGTATATAAAATAATGGGTATCATACGACATATGAGGCATTGCCTCATATTCTCTCTCATCTAAAGCAACTAAGTACAACCAAGTACAAGCATATGTGGGCTTGTATTTGATTGCTTTATGTGAGAGGGAATATGAGACAATGCCTCATATAGCGTATGATACACATTATTCCTATATATATATATATATATATATATACATGTACATGTATATATATATACATGTACATGTATATATATATACATGTACATGTATATATATATACATGTACATGTATATATATATACATGTACATGTATATATATATACATGTACATGTATATATATATACATGTACATGTATATATATATACATGTACATGTATATATATATACATGTACATGTATATATATATATATATATATATATATATATATATATATATATACATTATTCCGATATATATATACACTAGTCATTACCCGTGCCCATAGGGCACGGTTCATTTAATGGCTGAGTTTTTCTCCCCCACAAATTTCAAGTTCCCCCAAATTTCAAGTTCCCCCAAATTTCAAGTTTACCCACAAAATTTCAAGTTTCCCCCCAAATTTAAGTTCCCCCCCAAAATTTAAGTCCCCCCAAAATTGTCATTACCACCAAGGACAAACTTGCCACGTAGGACAAAGCTTTGTCCTAGTAGGATAAGATTCAAAATCTTCATAGAACTGGAAAAAAAATGGCCGGAAGGGGTGAGAATAAAAAGTGTGGGTGTGTGTGTGGGGAGGGTCCATATGCAAAAATGCAAAAACCGAGGTTGTATGTGCAAAATTCCCCACCTCCTCTTTTATCCCTCAAAATCTCATCTCTTATATTTTCTCTTATTCAATTTCCCTGTTTTATATAATAGATATCCAAATTCTCTTATCCAATTTCTCATGTCCAAATTCTCTTATCAATTTCTCTTGATAACATCAGTCTTTTATATAATAGACTAGTCATACCCCGTGCCCGCGGGCACGGTTCAATTTAGATATTTCCCCCTCAAAATCTTAGTTCTCCCGAAAATGTAGGCACGATTCATTTTAGATATTCCGCCCTCAAAATCTTAGTTCTCCTGAAAATGTGGACATGATTCATTTTAGAAATCCCCCCTCAAAATCTTAGTTCCCCCGAAAATTTAGCTCATCCCAAGGAATTTTGTTCCCCAAAAATCTTAGTTTCTCCCAAAATTAAGTGCACTCCAAATTTAGTTCCACTTCAAAATTTTAGAGTTTTTCCAGCTAAATTTTCACTTTCTAAAAATATTAGTTTCTTCCAAAATTTAGTTTCCAAAGATATTTTAGTTCCCCTCAAAAAATTTAGTTTACCCCAAATATTAATTCCTACCAGATTTAGTTCCCTCAAAAGTTCCATCCAAAAATTTGATTACCTCCAGATTTAGTTTCCCTTAAAATTTTAGATTTTAGTTTCCCCAAAAATTTATTTCCACCAATAATTTATGTTTTAATTACCCGAAAAGTTTAGCTCCTCCCCAAAATGTAATTCCCCTTCAAAATCTTAGTTCCCCCGAAAATGTGGGCACGATTCATTGTAGATATTCCCCCCTCAAAATCTTAGTTCCCCTGAAATTGTGTATATGATTCATTTTAGAAATCCCCCCTCAAAATCTTAGTTCCCCAATCAAAGTCTTAGTTCCCCAAAATTTAGGTCACCTCAAGAGATTTTAGTTCTCACATTGTTTAATTTCTCACAAAATTTTTAATTACTGACAAAAATGTTTGTCCCCCAATATGTATTTCGTTTATAAATTTTTTTGTAAAGTTAGTTGCATTTTCCCCACATTTTTAGATCTATTCTATAAAGATGGGAGCTAAACACATGTTACAGTATTAAGATACATGAACAAACATAAAAATAGAGATGGACGTAAAAATTAGCCATGTCACCAAAACTTAGGAGTGCGAAAGTTAGCAGCATTGATCAAATTATGTGCATTAGCCATGTCACCACGTTCCCCCAAGCAACATCATCATTCCGTGCAAACAGAATTATTCGTTCAGTCAGGTATGCCGGAGTCACTGCACCCTCAATATCAAGCTGCGGATAAATTCGAAGTAATAACTCGTTTAAATCCTTGCACCTGAATATGTGAGAAGGAAGTTCTACCACCTCTGTAGGATTTGTACCAACCTAATATATTATATAGATAAAATTTAAGTTAAGGACTGGCTAAGATAAAAATAGTAAGTAAAATTAAATTAGGCATGAAATAAAATTAGGCATGGTTCATTTAAATTTTTTCCCCAAGTTTTAATTTTCACCCCAATATATTACATCAAATTTCAAATTCAACATTTAAATTTTTCCCCTCAAAAAGTGAATTCAAAGTTAAATATTTCCATGCATTTAGCTTTTCCCCAACACAAAAATCAAATCTTATTTAAATTTCCCCCCATATTCCAAATTCAAATCATTTTCCTATTATAATTTCTAATTCCAACTTGAGTGATCACCTTCAATAATAAATCTCTCACCGTATTAAATAGTTTTTACAAAGCTCAACATCGATTTGTTGGTGAAGACATCGACGTCTCATTTATTAGTCATATAGTTAAAGGGGACATTGAAAAGAACTAATGCTTGTTGTTGAACAACAATTTCAAGCGGGTCACATATTTCCATCTTTATTGTGGATCATTGAAAGACTGAGACTTTGCAGAGGCACATCTAAATCAAACATTGATCAATTGTGAAATGACATGACTTAAACATCGATATAATGACAAATATGATACCAAGAATTTGTCTTAAGTATGAATATGAACATATTCTTTAAGAATTTTTTTCGTTTCACACCACTTTTATCATGTAAGCCTAAAGATATAAATTTAAAGGTTTTCACCGAAGTAACCTCCAAACATTATATTACGTCTACTTCTCTCTCATCCAAAAACATCTTTGTATATGTATAAAGAACTAACTTGAATGCATGTTACTTCCTGAATCTATCAACAATTCATTTTGAGAGCATTCCAATTGTTTTACTCCTATCAGAATTCATTTGCTCAATGAAAAGCCTGAAAGCATAGTCGATGATCCTTGAAGTAGACATTTACATAAAAAAGATCCCATCATTTCAAAGCAATTAATGTCAAATCTTAGGATAAATTCTTGAACACCATCATAATCAGTGAAAGTAAAATTTTGCACGTCAAAATACAGGGGCATCTTTACCGTCATGGAACATGGTGATATCCCTTTCCAGTCAATGCTCATACAAAAGCGATTCATATTCAAAACTCAGCCATATACCCTTTTTACATATACCCTTTTTATATACATACAGTTGATGTCCTAATCTTGTTACATAGACAGTAAAATGAATATAGGGTGGCGCGTAATCTAACAGACAAAAAAAATTGCTTCTTGATGCCCAGTTTTATTCTCAATTCATTTTCACATGCTTTATGTAAGTTGAATACATTTGTTGCAAACAAAAAAATACACAATCCAAACTTGAGAAGTTCTACGATTTACACTCATATTTGAGAAGTTCTCTAGAATTTGCACAGAATTTGTAGTTGCACTCATATTTGAGAAATTACACTCAAAATATATAGTCCAAATAAAGAATACAGGATCCAAACAAACAGAATTTGCACAAAAATACACAATCCACACAATAATACTGAATTTGTAGTTACACTAATATTTGAGAAGTTCTCCAACTTCATATTTGCATATTTAAGAAGTTCTCCAGCTTCCAATTGCACAAAATTTGCAGTTGCAAAGAATTTGCATTTCAAGCTTCTAGGTATTTGTAGTTGCACAGAATTTGCGTCATGATTTTATGCATTCCAACTTCCATGTATTTCCAGTATTATAAGAATTTGCAGTTGCATAGAATTTGCTTCATGTTTGAGACGTTCTCCAGCCTCCAGGTTGCACAGAAATCTCCTGCGAAAGTGCTTATGCTAGTTTCCCGCCAAAGTGCATCTGCTAGCTTCCAAGTTGCATCGAATGTTCCCACCAAAGTTCTCTAGCTTCCAGGTTGCACAACCTACATATATGCTTCCAGGTTCTAGCTTCCACGAATTCAATGTACATGCATGATGCAGAATCAGATACTGATTCAGACAGGGAAACATGATTAATCGTTGTTTTAGGCTCAAATTAAGTTCTGCAAGCTCATAAAAAGTGAAAATACTGTAAAACCATTCCGAAGACAATGAAGAAGATCAAATGTCTAAGCTAGTTTAAATGCAATGTCTCATCAGGATGTGTGGAAGAAGTATATATGGGTCAAATGACCTCAATGTTGGAAAGGCTCCAGTAAGTATTGTGCCAGAGGAGCTGAAATGAAATAAATCTATAAATATATAAAGCAAAAAAGAACATGAATTCTATGTTCAAGAAACCAGTGCTCCTCGGTTCCATAGGATAGTCAATTTGGTTGCAACAAATAAAAGACATCATTTTAGTTTTAATTATACAAAGGATTTCCGTACATGCAGGATTGTGAGAGGTCAAAGGGGCCTAAGTTCTCTCTAAAGCTACATATATGTGATCAATAGTGATAAGCCGAAGCCGTAGACCAGACAAACAGTGTCTTTATGAATATATGTGATGATTTGAATACACCCAAGCAGCCATCAATAGCTACCAATTATTAAGGTGCCTACATTTAAAGACTCTCTCCTATTCTCAAATATAGTGATCAAATTCACTTTCTGCAAGCAGCAAATAGGAAAAGTCTTATAGAATCTTGGCCACAAAGTGTTATTCTTTATGTTACAGGTTAAATAATAAAATGATTGTCCTAGTTGGAAAAGGAAAAAAATGAAAACGAAAAGGACTACACATAGTTTTGTATCCATATTTCAGCTATGAATATACAACGTAATGCTAACTGATCACTGACTAATTTTACCAGTTAGTTTGCATCCCAAGATCCCAATTTGAAATTTTCATTATGTATTCCATTTCCATAGGAAACCAACCCATATGGAAATTTCCAGTGAAGGATATTTGAGGCTTCACATAAGAAATCAAAATCAAATTATGAGTTCAATAAAAAGAGATGTCTTTAAGGAATAAAAGCAAACATCTCCTGTGAAATGGTCTTTGATGAATGTTTGCTGTAAGAAAGAGGATATGTACACTTAAGGCAAGTTTGACTGCTCATGGGCTTGTTATTTTGCTGTTAGGCCTCTCACAAAGAGTTCATATGCTTCTTATTGATACAATTTATTGATTAGTTTGAAACATATCATTGTCAGTTAGAGACAGAGATTAAAAAATTTTAGGGAGCAGAAATTGGGAGACCACTTATACATGGTACCACTTGAAGCAGAGTTTTTGGTATGATTGAATTGAGAAATCTTAAGAAGATATATTTCTTATATTTCTCTCAAATGGGCAGCCTCAGATTGGAAGCATGTTATGTAAGAAATGGTTTACATTGATATATGGACGGCTATGGCAGGAAATGTTCACTGCATTTCTAATGGTGTAGTAGAGATACTTAGGATATCCCTTTGGGGATAATATTGAGTCATGTCATGATCATATTCCGAAAGAGTTTGTAAAAAATGATGCATAATCGAACAAAAGATTTAACCAAGACAACTTTCCAATCTATTCTTATAAATATAAATATAGTCAATTTTCCAAGACATATAGGCAATTTCCCAACAGTGTTCCCAACAGGTCATAATGAATATAGTAAATGTCACAGGTCATATAGTCAATTTCAGCTATTCTTATAAACTTCAAAATAGAATTCAATAAGCAAAATTTACCTTAAGAAGAAATTACATCGAATTATGAAGCTTACAAAAATTTTGGATTGACAATAAGAAATTTTAGGTTGATAATATATTTTGAAGCTTAACAAAATTCTCCATCTGAATAATAATGAGAGATATATATGAACATGCATCAAATTCTCTATAGTCCTTATATTATACATGTTACCCGAGTGTTATCTTGTAAATTTATGGATGCCATGCTGCATCAAATGCTAAAAGATGTTTCAACAGGAAGATCTATATAAATGTTCAGCTAGATGAATCTTTCAGCTTCTAAGATGGCAAGAGAAAGTACTAAATGGACATGGAAAGCTCTGAAAGGATAAAGTGCAAATTCTACATGTTCTTCCATTAAGGTTGAGGAGGGATTAGAAATCCTATTTAGTTTAAAAGGCATAAAAATAAGACATGGTCTTCCATGATTCCAACCGATTAACCTTAAGAAAAATTGTTCTTAACCCACAGCTAAATCTAAAATTTGAAACAATCATATAATTAAGTATATAAATCAATAAGGCTTACATTGACAAACTATCAAGCATGTTGGGTGCATATCTCTTATGTATTTAGATCTTCCCTTCACTCCGCTCATGTGATGCACAAATAAAGCATATGAAATAATCAAATAAAGGATCATGATTAATATTGGCAACAACAGAGACAGTTGCAATCACTCATCAGGTTCATCGCTAACTCTTCACCAAATGTTATAATCCAAAATCACTCATGAGGTTTGTATCCAGTCTCAAACAAAATTAAACAGTTAAGTTAAACAAAATTTGTATAGCAGTAAAACACTTGAATTAAGTCTTTCGCAGTAAACGAATACCAAAATTGAAATAACTCCCATTCTCAACTCCCATTCTCAAATGCCATAAAAAAAATTCAAATCACAACATATTTCTAAATATCCTGGATATGAAATGAGAGTTCAGGTTTTTTGCGTGCATGGCAATTTTGAATAGGAGAGTTACTGGAATGTTATAATTAATAAAAAAATACGCACTCACAGCTCGACTACCTACCTTAACTGTCCAAATGAAGAAACCCAAGGGCTCGAGGGACCTCGCATGTGAAAACCCAACAACTGAAATAAAATTCACAAAGTCTCCTTGTGAACCTGCAAATGAAGCAACATAACCAACAAAAAATACGGATACTAAAATCCACAAAAATTAGATCGGCATCACTTCCCAAATGACACGAAGAAGGAAATAAAAATCCAAAAGACCCCACAAACTTTTTGCATGGATATTAATAAAAATTTCCTTCTTTTACAATGGATATAGTCGTACTCAGTGATTTTTTGAAGGGAGTTTTCCCCAAATCATATTTTCAACAAAAATAGTACTTAAGACAACATTTTTTTACATCGACTTATAATATCACACAACCTAAACTATATGCTAAAAGAAAAAACCCTTAACTATGAACAAACATACACAAAAATACATTTTTGATTGAACCATGCAGTCCAACTTCAAAAACACCATCTCTCACACAGGCATTTAAAACCAACAAAATTTACATATGAAGCTAGTGCCGTGTGTCCTGAAAATAAAAAATAAAATCATAGATTAGAATAGAAAAATTAGAAACGAAGATATATCTAATTACTTTGTAAAACTCACTTTTATTACCTTCATCATGTTTAAGCAGAAAACCTTTTCATCATAACATTATAAAAAGATGACGTGTCAAGCTCAATCCAAAGTGGAGAGTTAATAGGATGAGCAATAACCTAGATAAATTAAGAACATAAATTTCTAAGAAAAATGAATATATATTTGATAATATGGAAAATTTTAAATTTATACATTTATTTACCTTTTTTCGTTGGAGTGGTGGAGGTCGTGCTTTCTGGAACCAAGCAAGCTCGGCAAGAACCATCTTCCACTTCTATAACAAAAAAGGTATTTGGATGGTCAATGAACAGGATATTTTGAAAAACAAAATCTAAGATTTTTATATTACCTCAGAAAAGAAGATTGCTTTGTCTTCAATGTGACTCGTCGCCGTTGCTTGTAAAGTTCTTTTAGCAATTTGCTGGAAATAATAATAATAATAATAAACAGTCACTAATTTTTAATTTCAAAAATGGGAATGTTTGTAACGGTATGCATACCTTATCAAACCAAAATCCGATATAACCCCGTAGCCTGACATTTATGTGATTGTTTTGAAGTAACAGAACCTGTGAGAAGAAAAATGTTAATGCAAACAGAGTAGATTAAAAATATAATGTAGAATTATGATAAGAAACTTACAGTTTTTGCCAACTCTGCATCGTCATCTATCTATATAAAAATACAAACCAATATTTTATCAAACAATGCATACCGAAAACTATTAAGTCATGCAATGAAATGTAGTAAAGGAAAAAATTTCTTACCCTGCCATATATGGTAATGTGGGTCCACATTTTAATGCTTGGTAACGTATGATAATGCTATACCTGTATGTTAGACAACAATCGATAATAATTTTTTAAAACATCATTTAAACAAATAATATAAATAAAACAATGTGAAGAAAGAAAGTTAAAAAACTTACATACAATTTTTATCATACATTGGAAATCATAGCAGAACTTCTGGGTAAACGATGTTTACTGTGTTATTTATGTTGGGCTGAAGAAGGACACATACACGATCAAAAGATGTGCACCTTGAAAGTGCAACATAAAGATGTCCATGACTGAAAACTGGGATCCGCAAATCAACTCCAACGAATTTTACAGATTGTCCTTGGGCTTTATTAATCGTCATAGCATATGTCACACGGATAGGAAACTGCCTTCTTGTCATATGAAAAGGTAATTCTGTAGCCGATGGTGACAAAGATATTCTTGGAATAAACACAAAACAACCGGCTTTATCCCCATTTAAAATTTGAGCTTCAATGACACGGGATGCACATCTGACAACCATCAATCGAGTGCCATTGCAGAGCCCGTCTTTAGGTGCAATATTTCGTACTAAAATAATAGGACAACCAACCTTAAGATCAAGTGTAAATTGTGGCAACCCAGGAGGATCCAAAGAGTTTATGTACTCAGTTGGATATCTATTCATAATGGTTGGATCGGTTTCATCATTTTCAGAAAAACTGTCTGCAGCTTGATACGTAATCTTCTGTCCAGGAAAAATGTTCAATGCAGCAGCATTTATAAAAGTAACATCATCATTCCGTGCAGAAAGAATTATTCGTTCAGTAAGGTATGCCGGAGTCACGGCACCCTCAATATGAAGCTGCGGATAAATTCGAAGTATTAACTCGTTTAAATCCTTACACCTGAATATGTTAGAAGGAAGTTCTACAACTTCTGTAGGATTTGTCCCAACCTAATACATATAGATATAATTTTAGTGAAGGAATAGCTAAGATAAAAATAGTAAGTAAAATTAAATTAGGCATGAAATAAAATACCTCCAAAATAAATTTTGCAAAATTTGCATTCTCAACAAATGAGTTATTTAACCGCATATTTTGATCCAAGATCAAAACTTGTACAGAGCACCATAATACAGATCGTCTCAATGAGGCACCAACAATTTCTTCTCGAACCCCCTTTGGTATGACGGGCAAGATTTGTCGGAAATCCCCACCAAGAACAACAGTAATACCACCAAATGCTCTGGGGTTATCACACATATCTTGTAACGATCGATCCACAGCCTCAATACAGTGCCGATGTTGCATAGGTACTTCATCCCATATTATAAGTTTTGCTTTTCTGAATAATTGAGCTTGCATGGATTGTTTGCTAAAATTACAAATTGAAGTATCATGCACATCTAACGGGATACGAAATGTGGAATGTGCAGTCCGACCTCCACTAAGTAGCAATGATGCAATACCGGAAGACGCGACGGTGATAACTATATTTCCAAGACTACGCAACATTGTTGCTATTGCATTGTACAAAAAAGTCTTTCCAGTTCCAGCACCACCGCTCAAGAAGAATGTAGTACCTTTGTTTTCAAATACTGATGAAGTAATTGCTGAATAAGCATTGCGTTGTGCATCATTGAGGCAATCAATGTCTTTTTGTGCATCCAATTGTTTCGCTTTATTTATAAGTTCCTGATGTTCATGCAACAATCTATTGCCAACAATTGCATTCCAATCTCCAGCAGGAAGTGGCATTGGTGGAAAGTCGGATAGACACTTACCGTACTCCTCAAGCAATTCATTGATAAGGAATAATCCATAATCTTCAAGTTGTCCTTGAGTTGGGGTATAAATTGCAAATAAAGTGTGCAATTTATGTGGTAGATCATCGCAAATGTGCATTGAAAATTCATTCCATAATGCAAGGGGGTCGATCAGCACACATTCGATAAGAATAATACAAAACAGTCTTCGTAATTGATATCTTGTTTTCATAATTGAAGCCTCGGAAAGACATTGTCTCCACTCGGAATCATCTTCAAGAAGACCTCTTGCAATACATGTTGCTTTGAATGTAGGATACTCGATAGAATTGAATGTGCGTAAATTTTCCCACGATGTTGGCCCTTTAACAACTGTTAGTAGCAACCGTAGATAAAATCTCTCTCCAGAATTAAGGGAGGCAAAATACATTCTGCCAATTGCATATCCAGATTGTCTTGGAGTCCAGACCTTTGTTGACGAATGCCACCCAAACTTTTGGGAAATTCTTGATATGTGAGATCATGTGCAGACTCATGTAACGCGCAACATGTAAAAAATTCAGTCAAAGTTGTCTTATCATTTTCAGACCTAGACCTTATTGCATCTACATCTTCATCTGGATCAAAAATAACATGGTGTTGCCCGGGTAAATGAAGTATCAATCTTTGAACTAACGGAATCTCTTGATGCAAAGGATGCTCAAATATTCACCAGGCAGCCTCAGGTGGTCCAATATATCTTGCATCAAGGTATTTTTGGATCTCATTTACTGCGCCCAATACCATTGTGGTCCGATCATGACCTTTATAAATATACTTATGAATGTACTTCACACATCTTACCCCGGCACAAACTTCGACATTAATGTGGCAATTAAAGCGCCTTGAGAGATACCTGTTGTGCGGCACAACATCTCGGTTATCAACCTGATGCCCCCTTACAGTATATAGATGCCCATTACTACGACGACGGTAAATAGGATATCCATCACGATCCAAGGTTGTTACATCTGCATAATTTCGAGGGTATTTCTTAGTACACTTACCATTTTCCATACATGAGGCATTTGGATTCCGAGCACCATATGGTCCATGTACCATACATTTTGACACAGTATCGAATAATGCAGGATCTTGAGCAGGATCAGGAAATTCAGCACATACAATTCTATCCACTTGATCACATGTATGAATCTTATCGGGTCCACGAAGAAAGAAAAGAGCATGCATATGTGGAAGACCCCATTTCTGAAATTCAATTGTAAATACATGTGCTACTTTCTTTCCAAATACATTATTGCCATCAATCTCCTTCATCAAAGCCTTTCTTTTTAACCCAAATACACGTGCGACTAAATCTGGACGGTCGGTAGCCTTTTGATTGGGCAGTAGAGCCGAAGTAATTTCTGGCCACTTTGGATTTGCGGTCATGGTAAGAAAAATATCCAGGTGCTGGTTATAACGTGTGATAGCCATCGAGTCTTGAAATATTTCAAACATGTGACGTGCACTGCCAGTGAAAGATGAAGAAAGTATCATGCGCTGTCCAATTTGGTCGCATCTGGCATATGCATCGATATCTACAAGACCCTGATAGAGCTCTGAGCGGAGTTTTCGTTGATTAAGTTTGATGAATGTCAAACGATGTTGCTCAATTGCTGCCCAAGCACCAACTAAGAACTCCTGGAATAACTTTCCCGCTCTTAAAATTGAAGAATACTCGTTCTGTCTTTCAAACAGACGGTAGCTATAAAACTCACACATGGTCAGGCGTCTACTTGAGGATATGTTTTGAACTGGATCCCACTGCTTCAACTCAGGTTCCCATCCAAGCTGACCATCAGGAAATAATAAGACGTAGTGTAATGGTAAGTATGCAGGATGAGTCTCATTGATTTGCATTAATTAATGATTTCGTCGAAGATGTAAAACTATATCTCGCATCCCGGAAGGTCGATAGCCATCGCCAGGTAAAATAACCGCAATCTCATCTACGGTTGGGAGGTTATAACGGTGACGATCCTTGTTTTAATTGTAATGCAGATATACAGGAAGATCATGACCACATGAATCTGCTTGAGATAAAACAGAATACGCCTGACAATATAGTTTGATGAATGGATTTATGCCCGATAAACAATTTTGAATAATTTGTAAGACATCCTTGCTCAAATGTGGATTTCTATTACTTCGTAACTCCATAGCAGAATCTGGATCATATATGTAAAGTTGACAATAACTTGCTGTTTGATCCGGTTGGGGCAGAAATGATCCTGTTCGATGGCGTAATTCCCCATGAATAGTAAATATGTTCGGGCCTCTGCCAACAATCAATCTTTGATCCATTGTCACACCAAGGCTGGTAAATGCATTAGCTGCATTATACTCCCGAGTATACATTCGAAATGATTTTGATACCTCACTGTCACCATCATATAATTCTCGAAGTGCTGGAGGGGGTTCATTAAGTTTTGGCAATTTTACTTTTCCTTGCAAACAACATGTTCCAAAAAGATGTGTTCTCAAAGTTGACTTCGACAAATGTTCATCCAACCAGTGTAAGGCTGAACAATGAGGGCATGGAATGTTCATTAATCCAAGATAGTGCCGACCAAAATCAACCTGAGTTGGTGGACCAGAGCCATGCGGAGTTGATCGACATCGGAAGATCGAGGATGAGCCAGCGTCTTCTTGTTCAACTGGAGAAGTTATTAATCCAGGTGTTATTTGAGGTATACAGATAGGAGTCATATATCGAGATATGTTTCGTTGAGCTTTTTCTCGTTCTCTCCTTTGACATTGAGCTAAACACCTAGCCAAAATAAAACCATAATAATAATTAAATAAAATTAAGTTACATTAAAGCAGCGGAGCTCTTATGAATAATAACCTAACAGATGGTTCATCATCTTCATCACATATCGTATCGTTGTGCGAGGCTGAGACCGCATCTACATGTTCAACGGGAGAATTTGGTACTGCATATGTGCTTTGAGGCATGTCGAGTACACTGGTAGGAGTCATATATCGAGATGTGTTTGCTTGTATTTGTTCTCGTTCTCTCCTTTTGCGTTGAGCTAAAGCCCTATCCAAATTTAAACACAAAAATAAACACAACTAAAATAAATGGGAGGAGAAAAGATTTTATGTACATGCGGGTTGATAATGACCTGACAGATGGTCCAGGAACTTGTCCGGAAATCATATCGTTACGCAAGGCTGAGACAGCATCTTCTTGTTCTACCGGAGAAGTTGTCACGGCTGGTGTTATTTGATGTATATCAAGTACGCCGTCAGAAGTCAGAGCATGAGATATGTTTCATTGTTCTTGTTCTCGTTCTCGCCTTTTGCGTTGAGCTAAAGCCCTATCCAAATTTAATCACAAAAATAAACCCAACTAAAATAAATGGTAGGAGAAAAGATTTTATGTTCAGGCGGGTTGATAATGACCTGACAGATGGTCCAGGAACTTGTCCAGAAATCATATCGTTACGCGAGGCCGAGACAGCATCTTCTTGTTCAACCGGAGAAGTTGTCATGGCTGGTGTTATTTGAGGTATATCAAGTACACCGTCAGAAGTCAGAGCGTGAGATATGTTTCGTTGTTCTTGTTCTCGTTCTCTCCTTTTGCTTTGAGCTAAAGCCTATACAAATTTAAACACAAAAATAAACACAACTAAAATACATGGCTTGGTGAAAAGGTTTTATGTATAGTCGGGTTGATAATGACCTGACAGATGGTCCCGGAACTTGTCCAGAAATCATATCGTTACGCGAGGCTGAGACAGCATCTTCTTGTTCAACCGGAGAAGTTGTCACGGCTCGTGTTATTTGAGGTATATCAAGTACACCGTCAGAAGTCAGAGCGTGAGATATGTTTCGTTGTTCTTGTTCTCGTTCTCTCCTTTTTCGTTGAGCTAAAGCCCTATCCAAATTTAATCACAAAAATAAACTTAACTAAAATACATGGCTTGGTGAAAAGGTTTTATATACAGTCGGGTTGATAATGACCTGACAGATGGTCCAGGAACTTGTCCAGAAATCATATCGTTACGCGAGGCCGAGACAGCATCTTCTTGTTCAACCGGAGAAGTTGTCACGGCTGGTGTTATTTGAGGTATATCAAGTACACCGTCAGAAGTCAGAGCGTGAGATATGTTTCGTTGTTCTTGTTCTCGTTCTCTCCTTTTGCGTTGAGCTAAAGCCCTATACAAATTTAAACACAAAAATAAACACAACTAAAACACATGGCTTGGTGAAAAGGTTTTATGTACAGTCGGGTTGATAATGACCTGACAGATGGTCCAGGAATTTGTCCGGAAATCATATCGTTACGCGATGCTGAGACAGCATCTTCTTGTTCAACCGGATAAGTTGTCATGGCTGGTATTATTTGAGGTATATCAAGTACACCGTCAGAAGGCAGAGCGTGAGATATGTTACGTTGTTCTTGTTCACGTTCTCGTTCTCTCCTACTGCGTCGAGCTAAAGCCCTATCCAAATTAAGCCCAAACTAATTACAATTAAAATACATTATTAGCGTATATTAGATTTTCATTTTAAGAATATGGTAGATGTTCAATTAAAATACTCCCAGTTTGGAATTGGGTGAATATGTTCATTTTGAGAATGAACACTCCCAGTTTCTAATTGAGAATTTCAGAATTTGAGTAGTTATTGAACTTCAATTTCAAATGCACAAATTCCATATCTTCAGAAATTTTAGAATTGCAAATTACATGAGAAATATTCCCAAAGTATACTCTTCTGAAATTTGAGACTTTCAGAATTTGATTACTCAAATTCCATATGAATAACTCAAATTTCAGAAGAGTATACTGCATGAGAAAAATTTGAATACTCAAAATTGAATTTGGGCATTAGAAAAATTCAAGTTCAAAATTAAATTCAATTTCAAGTTCAATAACTCAAATTTCATTTGATAATTTAATGTTATGGTCAACATTTTTCTTATATCATCAAATACCTTAGTTCAGTGTAATTTCATGTTAAACTCAAATTTCAGAAGAGTTGAGGTGCAACATTTTGAAATTAACAAAATCAAGCTCTTCATTTTGAAATTAACATTTTGAAGAGGTGAGTTGAGTTTTTGTCCTTTTAAATAACATTTTGAAATTACCATTATGAATTAGCAAATATTCAGTATCTCAATTTATGTCCTGTTAATTTTTGTCCTGTTAATTATCTCAATTATGAGATGTGTATTGCAAATTTTCATTATCGTAATTTCAATCTCTTATATCATCTTCATATGGAAATTAGCAATTCATATGTATTGAGAATTTGAAAAATATTTTAGAACTGGCCTCATTTTTAGTTAAATCCATGTTGAAAATATTTTCAGTTTAATATTGGTGTTACTGCCAATTGGGTAATTGAATTGTCCTGTTAAAAATTTTAGCAACAGAGAACTTACCTGAATACACATGTGAGAACACTATAAAACTCATTGTTTATGAATTGAGTTATGAATGGAACAAAGACTTTGAACACTATAAAAATTCAAAGTCCTATAAAACTCATATGTGAGGACCAGGACAATCACATATGAGTTTTGAACAGAACACTATAAAACTCAATTTTTAAGTTTTGTGTTTTGACATGTGTATTCAGGTATGAGTTTTGAACAGATCACTATAAAACTCAATTTTTAACAGGAAAATCAAAGTCTGATGTGCATTTAGTTAACAGGATCAACATTTTTCTGATGTGCATTTTCCAGGATATTTTTTCTGCGAGGCATTTTTTCCTGGAATATCATGTTGGTCTAATTAGCCCATGACATGTATTTGGTTGTTAATTTGATAACATGTATTTGGTTGTTAATTTGATAACTTACAGATAAGATCACTCATAGGTAACATTTTCTCATCATAATACCTGCAAGGAGCCCTTAATGAGAACACCCTCATCTAACATTGCCTATCTAACATGTATTTAGGTGCTAATTTGAGAACGTACAGATAGGAACATATTAGAATAAACATGCACATATTTTTATAGGCACATATTTTTTAACATGTTTATTTTAATATGTGCCTATCTAACATGTTTTTTGCAGGTATTTAGTTCCTATCTAACATGTGCCTATCTAATATTTTTTAGGCACATTCTATGAACCATCAGAAAAATGAGCTCATCTAAACATTCTATGAACTAAATACCATCATCTAAATACCTGCAAGAAAGGCACATATTTTTTTTTCATAGGCACATTCTATGAACTAAAATAAACATGCACATAAAATTTCTCCAGTCCTTTTGTTTGCCAGCATAACCTCTAATAAACCTCCCCTGTATTTGTTCAAAAAATGAGCTCATCTAAACATTCAATTAAGAATCCAAGGATAAAACAGTAATTTCTTTTTTTTCAATGATTAAAAAACATCCAATTAAGAATCCCAGCATACTTGGTTGTGTTGGATAAAAAACATTCAATTAAGAATCTCATACTTGGTTGTGTTGGATAAAAAACATTCAAATATTCAATGATTACAAAACCAAGTATGATCAAGATGCTGGGATAAAAAATATTCAATTAAAAATGAGCTCATCTTCACATACTTGGTTGTGTTGGATAAAACATTAATTGAATGTTCAAAAAATTTCTCCAGTCCTTTTGTTTGCCAGCATAACCTCTAATAAACCTCCCCTGTATTTGTTCAAAAAAATGAGCTCATCTAAACATTCAATTAAGAATCCCAGAATTAAACATTAATTTCTTTTTTTTTCAATGATTACAAAAAAACATTCAATTAAGAATCCCAGCATACTTGGTTGTGTTGGATAAAAAACATTCAATCCAATTCCATTAAGATTTGAATTTTTATAGGACTTTGAACTTTATCATATGTGGGACCAGGTATGCATATATAGGACAACCAAGTATGCACATATAGGACTTCAAAGTATGTGGACTTCAGTATATTGACTGTTATTAACGTATATAGGACTTCAAAGTATGTGGACCTCACATATATGTGAGGACCAAGTATGACCAGGTATATGTTCAAAGTATACCAAAGTATGTGGACATCACATATACCAATTATCCAATACAACCAAGTATGCACATATAGGACCAGGTATGCACATAAAAGTTCAAAGTCCCAGCATACTTGGTTGTGTTGGATTAAGATTTGGTTGTGGTTGATGCTTTTAATTGGAATAAAGTTCAAAACATTAATTGAACGTTCAATTTTTTCATTTTTCTCATCTAAACATTTTCTCTTCACATGCACATATTTGATTATTCCTAATTAAGAAATGAAGAACACAAAAAATTTCTCTTCACATGCACCAGGTATGCACATTTTCTCATCTAATCTAAACATTTGTGTTCAATTAAGAACTGTTTTTAATAATCCCAGGATATTCCCAAAAGTTCAAATGTAGAACTACAATCCAATTAAGAACTACAATTCAAAACATTCAATGGATAACTACAATTCAACAATTCAATGATTACAAAAAAATGAAGAACACAAAAAAAAACAGGGACAAAAATATACATATACCTATACCTCAAACATATGTCTTCTGATTTCTCTTCTAAATTATACATATACCTCAAACATATACATCTAGATGTATATCCTCAAAATACTGTCAAAATTGAATTGAGGATCAGGATATTAAAATAGATGTATATGTGTTTCTGCTATTTTTAGCAGAACACATTAATAGTGTGGAAGGTGCGTGGTCAACGCGGTCAAAGGGGGGACGCGCGGGACCTTCGAGTTATCGTGGCTGTCGCTTGAGACGGAGATGACCGGTGGGGTCGACCGACGGCGCGCTCGCTCGAGCGGAAAGGTGCGGCTCCGTTCTTTGGCGGGCCGAGGGGTAGCCTCGGCGAGATGACAACCTCCGGGATCGGTTGAAGGCAGAGTCGCTCGCTGCGGGGCGCGCGGATCCTTGCGTCGGCTCGGCGAGGGGTAGCCTCGGCAGAGCGACGTCCTCATGGTGGAGGAGACGAATGAGCTCGGGGAGGAGGGCGCTCGGCTCCGGTTGGAAGGACGCTAAGGGGTAGCCAAGGCGTCGCTGGATCTCCTGGACCTGAATAGACGAGAGAGCTCGTCAGGGGGGTCGGACCTTGGTTCCGACCAATTCCCCTCCGATGCCTAAGTCAGAACGGATCTGTGTAAAGGCTTGGTGGGAGCGAGTATGGCTCGCGGAGAGACCGATACCCGATCCCCGGGCCAAGTTATGGAGGAGAAATATTGAGGTGGAAGAAGGAGTAAGAGTGTTTGTATGTGATACCATTGTTCTCTATCGTCAAGATCCCCTTCAAATGACGCCCGCCCCCTCTTCATATAGGCGAGTCCCATAGTAATGGGCCATGATGAGACATCATGGTCGATGTTGATGAGGTCGCACTAATGGGGCATGTTGACCCCAAAAATTGCCATGCTTTATGGAGGGATAAATGCCATGAAGGTGGAGTGATGGCATTGAAAGTGGCCGCCATTATTGGCGAGTCATGGCCATGAAGTCGGTTGCCATATTTGGCGAGCCATGAAGGTGGCTGCCATAATTGGCGGATCATGATGGCACGGGGCGGCTGCCATATTTGGCGAAGGCTTCCTCAATTTGGGCCCCGATTTCCTCCACTACAGAAGTGGGTAATCTCTTGGGCCTTCGTCGGGGGTGGAGAAACGCGACCCGCCCGTAAGATCCTCGGGCCGGAGCCCGAGGCCGTAGTTTGACTGGTTGACTGGTCGTGGTTGACTTGGCTCCTCCGGACCCGGTCAAAATAGTCGTATCAATTGCCCCCATCTTCTGAGCTCTACCATTGTTGAGGTGGAGGTCGGGAGATGTAGTATAATGGGGAAGAAGTTGCTCTTTCTGTAGAATTTGGTCCGTCCTGCGGAGTTGGCTAGTGACGATAGATCGTCGGTCCGAGATCCGTTCGGTGGCGAGGGGAGTTGCCCCTCGGCTTACGGCCGACGAAGGAGATCCGTTCGGTGGCGAGGGGAGTTGCCCCTTGGCTTACGGCCGACGAAGGAGATCCGTTCGGTGGCGAGGGGAGTTGCCCCTCGGCTTGCGGTCGACGAAGGAGATCTGTTCGGTGGCGAGGGGAGTTGCCCCTCGGCTTACGGCCAACGAAGGAGATCCGTTCGGTGGCGAGGGGAGTTGCCCCTCGGCTTACGGCCGACGAAGGAGATCCGTTCGGTGGCGAGGGGAGTTGCCCCTCGGCTTACGGCCGACGAAGGAGATCCATTCGGTGGCGAGGGGAGTTGCCCCTCGGCTTACGGCCGACGAAGGAGATCCGTTCGGTGGCGAGGGGAGTTGCCCCTCGGCTTACGGCCGACGAAGGAGATCCGTTCGGTGGCGAGGGGAGTTGCCCCTCGGCTTACGGCCGACGAAGGAGTGCTCGGCCTGCTGGGGAGTTGCCCCCAGCCCTTTGACCGATCTGTTTGTTCAGTTGCGAAGGGAGTTGCCCCTCGACTTATGGCCGACGAAAAGGGTGAAGTCCTTGTGAAGCCTTTCGAAGATTCCATGGTGGCGCTCTGCCACTGCTTCGTCCAGCTCGGTGGATGCAGGAGTTGTTCGACAAGTGGGGACCCAGCTGCACGGTCGGAGGAGCGGTCTGGATGCTCGAACTCGGACGATGGTGCTTCGACCAGATTGGCTCGGCCACGGTCGGAGGAGCGGTCTGGATGCTCGAACTCGGACGGTGGTGCTTCGGCCAGATCGGCTCGGCCACGGTCGGAGGAGCTGCTTGGTTGCTCAGACTCGGAAATTTTCCTCGCATCTTGACCTGATGAGTATCTCTCAGGCTTGATTATGGGGATGAGCGACGGCGAGCATCTTCCGGTCAGGCGACTCCTGAAGCTGACATGCTCAAGAACCTTGAGATGCCTCTTGAAGTGTTGATGACGGAGCCTGTACTGTCCGCTTGGAAGGTAGTACTGGTTTTACGTCATCGCCTCGGCTTCTCTTCTGTTGCCGTTGAGTGATCTTGGAAGGTGGTCGGCCTCCTCCTATGTCGATTGAACTGGTGCGGTCGGCCTCCTCTCGGATGGGTCGGCCTCGTCTAGACACAGCTTCAGTTCTATTTCCAAATTCAGCTCCAGCTCCATCTCCAGCTTTTGTCTGGACCGCATCTCCCGCTCCGGCTCCAGCTCCAGCTCCAGTTTTTGGCTACAGCATCTGTCTGGATCGTATCTCCCGCTCCAGCTCCAGCTACAGCTCCAGCTCCAGCTTTTGTCTGGATCGTATCTCCCGCTCCGGCTCCTGCTCTCGCTTCGGCTCCCGCTTTTGTCTGTTTGGCTGTACGACCAAGGTAGCTCGGCAGGGGCGGCACAGTGATGGGAGCTCAGCCCATATGTTTGGCGATGGCAGCACGGTGTTGGTATGGCGGACGTCGAGACAATGGCCAGAGATGGTGGTAGGGCCATCGATGAAGGCCGAGTCGGGGCTAAGCCCGACGCTTGCGAGTGTCATCGGTGCTGTCTCTTGTCTGAACTCGATCGAGATCTCATTCTCCTTGGCGACCTTGCCAGGCCACTCGTAGCCCCGCGTCTTCCTGGCCCGTCCCCGGATCTAGACGCACTCCTTGCGCCTCTCCCTCAAGTTGGCCGAGGCCGTAATGCCGGTCGCCGTGTGATCCAGTGTTGTCGCGACCATGGCTGCCTTATCTACAAGCTTTTTGTGAGATATTTGTTGAAACCGGAGGATGTGGCTTTTTATCACCATCTCGCAAGAAGTTTAAGAGAGGAGAATTGTTTAGGGAAGCTCTTGTAGTTGTCTGATAGCACACAATTAATTAGCAAGGGGGAAGAGGACAGTTTGACCTTTTTGCTGGGTCGGCTTCGGCCTCGGCCTCGGCCTAAACTGGTCAGCCTCCTCTGGGGTCGGCCTCGGCCTCGGCCTGAACTGGTCAGCCTCGGCCTCGGCCTGGACTGGTCGGCCTCCTCAGGGGTCGGCCTTGGCCTGGACTGGTCGGCCTCCTCTGGGGTCGGCCTCGGCCTCAGCCTGCACTGGTCAGCCTCGGCCTGGCCTGGACTGGTCGGCCTCCTCTGAGGTCGGCCTCGACCTCAGCCTGAACTGGTCAACCTCGGCCTCGGCCCGAACTGGTCGGCCTCGTCTGGGGTCGGCCTTGGCCTGGACTGGTCGGCCTCCTCTGGGGTCGGCCTCGGCCTCGGCCTGGACTGGTCAGCCTCGGCCTCGGCCTGGACTGGTCGGCCTCCTCTGGGGTAGGCCTCGGCCTCAGCCTGAACTGGTCAGCCTCGGCCTCGGCCTGGACTGGTCGGCCTCCTCTGGGGTCGGCCTCGGCCTCGGCCTGAACTGGTCAGCCTCGGCCTCGGCCTGGACTGGTCAGCCTCCTTTTGGCGATGAGACGGTCACGAACATTAGGATGCATGTTGAGGTGCAGATATCGGAGCGACGTTCGGCTTCTTTGAGGAGAGGCGGGCTCAGATTCGGCTCTCCCCTTTCATGGAGATGGAGGAATAACGGACGAAGGGATCAAGGTCGGAAGAGGAGCAATGTTCGACGTATCGCTCGGGATCAGACCCTTGCCCTTTACCTCGCTCGAGTTGATTCTCGTCATCGCCACCGGATCTGACCCCGAACTCGACAGCGGGAAGAACCCATGCCCCCTTGCAACCCCGAACTGGGCAAAGATCTGCCGGCGAGCTGTTATGTCGACGTTGGAATCCGATCCATTGTCAGCCAAATCCGGTGGTCGATGAATTCAACAGGTCGGCCTAGGACGCCTCCACTCGACCTGTTTCGACATTCGAGTTCCTCATCAGACTTGCAGCTCCGAGATCACCGGACGTCCGACCTGTCGTCCGACAGAGCGCATTCTCCTGCCTGATCGATGGATCGAGATTCCATCGAGATCCAGACACGAGAAATGCTCGAGCAGCCGTGATAACGGAGGATGCCCGCATCGGCTGGGGCGGATCAGATCGGACCTAGCGCCCGTGCTCGGGACGATTGGGTGGCAATCCCGTCAGCGGTGAGGGGAGACGAGGGAAGAGTGGCTGAAGATGGAGATAGGCACCGGTTCTTTCCCCAACTCGCTTTAGATCTGAGCGTAGGTAGATCTCAGTCGAAACGAGGCAAGAGGAGCTCGTTCATCGTCGAACATGGAAGGGGCACCTCGTTCTCAGTTGAAACGAGGCGGGGACGGACCGATATCTGTCAGGAGTTGTGCTGAGCCGAACAACTCGTCGGATCTGATGTCCCCTCGGGTCGAATGTCGATTTCTCCCTCAGGGCGATGGACGTGGATCGAAGGCCCAGATCGGGCCCTGTCGAGACGCGGTCGGTGATGCCAAAGGTTGACGCTTCTCCCGGGACGCCGGTGCTTCGTCGGAGTCCCCATTCGAGGCGAAGCTTGTATGAGGCTGAGAGGCTCTGATCAGAGCTTCGTAGAATTGATGGGTTCATCCGGTTGAACCCTGATGCGTCTGGATGATCGAAGCTTCCTGTCAACCAAGTTCGACCTTGGATTGAGGGCACCAGCTCCTGCTCGAGCTCGGGTTCTATCTGAGACAGAACGCTTGCTCCCGCCGTCGCACGGCCTCGGTCTTCTTCGGGAGTCTGAAGTTCGAATGTTGGGAAGAAGAGAGAAGCAGAGCGGTCGATCTCGAGTTCAGTTGAGTCTGCTCACTTTTGAGAGGAAAAGGGAAACGATCTGGTGCGAATTCTCCAGCCCAACGCTAGTCTTCTGCTCCGCCCACAGCATCAATCTTGGATCGCGGGAGGGGGAATCCCATCTAGTCTTTACGGGGAGACGGGTTTTAGATCATGGAATGGGTCGCTACCGATGCGGTTGACGTCGTAGGTGTCGACTCGTTCCCACAGACGGCGCCAAATGTTTCTGCTATTTTTAGCAGAACACATTAATAGTGTGGAAGGTGCGTGGTCAACGCGGTCAAAGGGGGGACGCGCGGGACCTTCGAGTTATCGTGGCTGTCGCTTGAGACGGAGATGACTGGTGGGGTCGACCGACGGCGCGCTCGCTCGAGCGGAAAGGTGCGGCTCCGTTCTTTGGCGGGCCGAGGGGTAGCCTCGGCGAGATGACAACCTCCGGGATCGGTTGAAGGCAGAGTCGCTCGCTGCGGGGCGCGCGGATCCTTGCGTCGGCTCGGCGAGGGGTAGCCTCGGCAGAGCGACGTCCTCATGGTGGAGGAGACGAACAAGCTCGGGGAGGAGGGCGCTCGGCTCCGGTTGGAAGGACGCTAAGGGGTAGCCAAGGCGTCGCTGGATCTCCTGGACCTGAATAGATGAGAGAGCTCGTCAGGGGGGTCAGACCTTGGTTCCGACCAATTCCCCTCCGATGCCTAAGTCAGAACGGATCTGTGTAAAGGCTTGGTGGGAGCGAGTATGGCTCGCGGAGAGACCGATACCCGATCCCCGGGCCAAGTTATGGAGGAGAAATATTGAGGTGGAAGAAGGAGTAAGAGTGTTTGTATGTGATACCATTGTTCTCTATCGTCAAGATCCCCTTCAAATGACGCCCGCCCCCTCTTCATATAGGCGAGTCCCATAGTAATGGGCCATGATGAGACATCATGGTCGATGTTGATGAGGTCGTGCTAATGGGGCATGTTGACCCCAATAATTGCCATGCTTTATGGAGGGATAAATGCCATGAAGGTGGAGTGATGGCATTGAAAGTGGCCGCCATTATTGGTGAGTCATGGCCATGAAGTCGGTTGCCATATTTGGCGAGCCATGAAGGTGGCTGCCATAATTGGCGGATCATGATGGCACGGGGCGGCTGCCATATTTGGCGAAGGCTTCCTCAATTTGGGCCCCGATTTCCTCCACTACAGAAGTGGGTAATCTCTTGGGCCTTCGTCGGGGGTGGAGAAACGCGACCCGCCCGTAAGATCCTCGGGCCGGAGCCCGAGGTCGTAGTTTGGCTGGTTGACTGGTCGTGGTTGACTTGGCTCCTCCGGACCCGGTCAAAATAGTCGTATCAATATGTATCCTCAAAAAGAATTGAGGATCAGGATATCTGTCAAACTTTAATTTTGAATACACATACAATATATATTCAAAAAAATCCATGTCAACATTCAATGAGGATATTCATTCAGGATATGTGTATTCAATGAGGATATTCAATCAGGATATTCATTCAATGAGGTATGAACTTAGTGTATGTGTATTCAAAAAAATTAGTCCATGTCAACAGGATATTCATTCAAATTTTGTCAGGATCAGGATTTAAATTGAGGATCCATGTCAACATTCAATGAGAATTTTAAGTTAACAAAGTGTGCTTCTCAGTTTTTTGAACTTAGTGTATGTTTTTTGCTCATTTTTCTATCTTCTCAGTTAACAAACTTCTATCTTCACCAATATAAGAATTTCAAGTTAACTGATTTTTCTATCTTCTCAGTTAACAAACTTCTATCTCCAAGACATATACATATACCTCATTGTATAATTTATACATATACCTCCAAATACTGTCAAAATTATACATATACCTTATTGTACTTGAAGATGCTTTTTATCATAGGACATAACAGAAACTATTGATTTTTTTGCTTGCTTGTTGTTCCTATGGAAAGCTATTATTGATGATTCTATGATTGAGGCACTTCTTCTTTTAAGGTTTGCCAAGGATCCATAGTTTGACAGGCTACAATGTACACAAAAGAACTTAAGCTAATGAGTGCATTGTTGATAGGGACATCCAGGTAATGTAAGATGGAGGCTTATGTGAATGCTACATACATAGGGACATCCAGGTAATGTATGAGGACTTGCAAATCAGTTATGCATACTTGCTCATACATAGGAATTACAAAAGCAATTTGCTGAAGTATGAGAGCTATTCATAACCAATTCATAACTTTTGTCCATGCAAAAGCAATTAATAAGTTAGAAATCTATTCAGAAAAATTAGCAAAATTAGCAGGAATTCTTGCACCCAAAAGTTAACTGCAAAATTAAAAAAAATTAATGCAAAATTATGGTTATCCTGATAATTACAAAAAAAATTAATACAAAAAAAATATTTGCTTCACTCAAGCTATACACTTTCAACATCTCTATTCTTGCTTTTATGGTTATCCATTATAATTATATAAGAATGAAATATTATCCAATTACACATAACACCCAATTACACATAAACATAACACCCAATTTATATGTGTAATTACACATAAATTCAGCCCTAAAAATGAGTGAAGCAAATATTAGAAGCATGTCAATTACATATGCAATAACATGGAAATGACAGGATTAGTGTTATGACAGGATTTTGGAAAGTTGCATGAAAGTGTCCTGTTAAAAAAATCATCAAGCTCTCATTAAAATTTTCATTAAAAAATTAAAAAATCATCAAGCTCTGATCAAGCTCTTATCAGCAAGCTCATATCAAGCTCTTCACAGGACACTTTCAGGAAAAAATGAAGTGCTTATCAAAATGAAAATTTGTGAATATTGCATTGAGAATTGGGTGTATTGAAGCTTTCATCCAATATTCTTTCAATTGCTGAATATGAAAAAAACAATACTCATTTCAAGCTCTCATCCAATACTCATTTCTCAATATTCTTTCAATATTCATCCAATATTCTTTCATATCAAGCTCTCATCCAATTTCTGAATATGAAAAAACAATACTCAAGCTTTCATTTTCAAACTCATTTCTCAATATTCTTTCAATATTGACTGTCACTCAAACCCAACATTCAAAAATTAAGTTTATAAAATTCAGTTTATAAAATTCAGTTTATAAAATTCAGTTATTCTTAAAATATTCTTTCAATTGCAAACTTAAGCTTTGTCCTGTCACTCAAACCCAACGTTCAAAAATTAATATATGTCCTGTCTTTCAAGATTAACTAAATCCAACAGTCAAAAATTATATATGAAGAGCTCATATATCCCATTAAACAATACTCAAGCTTTCATTTTCAGGAATGAGTTCACATAAATGAAAATATCCTCACTGATATGAGTTCACATTTATCATTGCTATAATATCCTCTCAACCTGAATGTGATAAAATTGTGATAAAGAGAGCTTATTGACAAAAATTGAAATAGGAAATTTGTTCACAGGAAACATGATATAAATGTTTATATGATTGTATTAGTTTTTTCCTATTTGGGTGGGAAAAGTTACAAATAAACATGAAGTCACAGCTTGAGAATAGGAAACATGAAAAAATTGTAATATCATGGCAAAAAATTGTAATAAAAAAACAAATAGGAAACATTTATATTACAATTTTTTCATGGCTATAAAATTGCAAAAATTTGTTTTTTCCTATAATATAAATGTTTATTACACATAACCAAACAGCTGAAAGGCAAAGTTCACAAAGCTCACCAATTCACAAAGGATGTGATGAAGCCCTCAAACCCACAAAGCTCACCAAGAGGGTGCTTGAGCTCTCCCGTGATCTTAAAAGAAGAAAATGAGAAAATGTGAGGGTAAATTAAAAGAAGAAAATGAGAAAATGTAAATTAAAAGAAGAAAATTAAAAGATGAGTTCTTGATGCTTGCTTGATGGTCTTCCTTGATCTGCTTCCTCTCTTGAGTGCGCTGAAGGAGGTAGAAGATGATGGCGATGCTGGAGGTAGAAGAGGGTGCTAGCTCTCCCTTGAGGAGGTAGGATGATGGAGGTAGAAGAGGGTGCTTCCTCTCCCGTGATCTGAGGTAGAAGAGTGTAGGTAGAAGAGGAGGTAGGATGCTGGAGGGAGACGATGGCGATGCTGGAGGAGGGAGAAGATGATCTGCTTCCTCTTGGCGCGCAAAAATTAAACGGAGTAACAACAGTTAAGGAGAAAATGTGATGTGATCAAAAAAATTCCCCCTCAGCGTTGATGTGATCAAATCCATTTCCCACCCAATTTTGAAATTTTGATTTCAAAATTTATATACAAATCTCAATTTCTCATATCTCAATTTCTCAAATCTATATTATAAATATAAACAACACACACAATTACACATAACCAAAATCTCTTATCCATTTTCTCTTAACCAAAATCTCTTATACATTTCTCTTATAAACAACACACCCAATTACAAATCTAAACATAACCAATATCTCTTATCCAAAAACCCATGATAACATCCCTATTTTATTATATATATATATATATATACATTATTCATATATATATATATATATATATATATATATATATATATATATATATATATATATATACATGTACATGTATATATATACATATGAGGAATATGAATGTCAGCTAGCCAAGGAGGAAATTCCTCATTGGCTAGTTTACACCCCATGCTACCCGATTCCTTCTTGGCAAGCTTTTGCCCTACCCTCCCCCATTTTACCATCACATGTTGTATTAGGATAGATGCTTCTAACTTTGATGTAACATATAATCTTCAGATTTTCTCAGATTAGCTAGAATAGATGGAATATTTGTTCAACTAGTTCCAGTTATCAAAAGGGTGAAAAGTTTAATTTGCTAAGATAAAACTAATATGGTCTACCAAAATTTTCTCGACATCCATTGAGAGACACATGAGAGAGAATTTAAGACAGAGAGATATAGAATGAAATGAAAATCAAACTCAAAGAGTAATATCTGCCTCCTATATATAAATATTGTCTCCTTAAAAAATTGAACATATGTCAAGAAAGGATGACTGTAGACATTAAGCGTGAGATGGGTTTTCATGTTGTAAACAATGTGCTACAATTGTTCAGTCTGGCATTAAATTTGGAATAATAAGAGATCATATATGCATGCAACTTACTTTTAAAGCTAGGGATCAACCTAATTGATCAAAATGAGAACATGATTAAATTTGAAACTAATACCGTTAAAAAGATAAATGAAAATGTTATGGTTAGAGAACTATTATAATGAAAATCTAAAAAGATAAATGTTTCAAGTACCATAGATTTGTCCATTTTGCTAGTCAGTATGCCAATAAGAGTTTACTCATGGGAGATGCTAGTAACAAGGATGGATTGATCGATGAAGAATACATTCCATCTGAGAATATTGGTGAGGAAGACGATTTAGAGGTGTCTAGCACACACTTATATGTCATTAGGTGTCTTTCTACTACACCTAAGAAAGAGAAGATCGGTGAAGGTTAAATATTTTTTACCTATATCAAAATTGACGTTATATCTTTTAAAATGATGATTGACGAAGGTAGTTGTGCATATTTAGTCACCAAGTCGGGTATAAAAAGATGAAATTAAAAGTTGAACCTCATCTACAACCTTACAACGTTACATGGGTTGATGATAACTTACATTCTTTTATCTGACGTTGTCTAATGCTTGTCAATTTCAAGCTATCGAGTATGATATCGTACTAATAGATGCTACACATATTTTGTTAGGTATGTTTTGATTGTATGACTTAGATATTACGTATTCTGTGAGAGCCAACATATACACATTCATATTTGGAGGAAAAAAATTATGTTAACCCCTTCTAAACCAAAGAGTGGTTGAAAATTAAAAAAATAGGTTGATCCGTAACAAGATACTAAGTTTGAATTCAATAAAGTTAGGCTTAGATCTTATCCTTACTGTATTTATTGAGCATTTTGCATATGATTTGAGTGCTTTGCACCTCGATATTTATGAGATTTTTGCAATTACCAATGATACTCTCAAATTTACTGAAGAATCAAATAAAATTTTTCAGTAATTTACAATTATGAATAACAAGATGATTAAATTTACTTGAAGAGGGTTGTCTTAGAACTTTATGCAAGGATGCTTTGAGTGCATCATACATGTGCTCGACGAGCTCTATCAAGTGATGATCCTAATATGACTGAGTCGAATATTTCAGAAGAGTTTGAGGGCAGATATTTATCACCAACATTCATTATTCGTCCTTCACATGTGCTACCATGGAGCTCATCGTGTTGTTCTAACTAGTTATGCTATTCATGTCGGTATTCACCATGCGATGAAGTTTTCAAGCCGAAAATAATGATAAGGATTCATTCTGTTTGGATTTGAGATAAAGTTTGTTTAGATTTTATTTGGTATAGAGTTTGAGTCATTTAATCTTTTAGTTATTTTGTGTAAGATATAGTTTGAGTCTTTTTGAGTCTTTTAATTATTTTGCGTCTTTTAGTTATTTTAATATACAATTTAATGTTTTAGTTATTTTGTGTAAGATTTGCGTCTTTTAGTTATTTTGCGTCTTTTAGTTATTTTACAGGTTTAATCTTATATTGTATATAATTTTTGGAAGTGAAGTTGTAAGCTTATATAAAGGATATATACTTATTTTATATTTCATGAAGAGTTAAATAGAATTTAAGAAATTTGGTGTAAACTTTATGTTTTCTTAAAATTAAATCTTTTGCATTGGAGTGCATGTGTGTGCTTGGTTGCATGGGCTTGAGGTTCGAAAAATCTCTTGTGATAACCATATCTCCGAGTTACGAGGACTGAAAATTTATCAAATCCCTAATTTTCTACTTTTCCAATTTCCAATCACAATTTTCCTCTTCATCCCGCATCAAGAACAAATGTAGAGTTTGATAGGAAGGGGATAACTATGGAAATTTGGATCACTTTTGGGTCTCAAACCTTAATGCCTCATGCACCCATTTACAAATATCTCACATGCATGTAGAGTTTAAGAAATATAAGGTTCCACCCGAACTATGTAAGATTTCCCTCAAAACTTAATTCTTTCTCATTCATTGACTCTAAAAATTCTGAGTACAAGATTATTTATAGCTCTAGACCACATGCTCAACACGTGCAACTAAAATTAAATAAAAATAAAAGAAAACAATAAAATAGCTTCAAAAGCCTAATGGTCCACGTGCACAGCACGTGTCACTTATTAAAATACTTAAAATAGGCTAAAATATTAAAATTAAGCTCTTTTTGATGGATGTTTGGCATAAACATGATTTTTATTGCCTCAAAGTAATTGTAGCTATTGATCAACATTTATCATGTGTTAAATAAACGTTTTAACTTTCAACATAAACGTTTTAACTTTCATAATTTTCACGATAAGAGTTTTCTCAAAAAAACACGACAAATTTGGATTATCTTTTTACATCCTCACCAATAAAGCTCATCCACATGCTTTTGTGTGTTTTTTTTGCATCTCCTCCTGCTATGCATGCTGCCCTCATGGCGTGATTAGGTAACAGTTTTGTTTTGCTTATCTTGTTGGGTTAGCCTTTATGCTCAATTTGTCATTGGATGATCAGTTTGGTGTCTATTATATTCCTCAAAGGTTCACCCATTGCCTCTCTATGTTAGGCATATAGTTTTGTATGTTTAGTCATCATCATATCCTGCACATCAATATCAGATCAGCCCTAACTTTGCATCTCTAGGTCTCCTAGTAGACATACTTCATATCTCTAAATGATCTATGGGATGGATTTGCAAGTCACATGTCCATCTGGATAATTTGGGATTCGATGAGAACCTAATGTTTCGTTGATCTCTGGCATGTCTCCCACATTCATTCCAGCACCTTTGGTTCTGCTAACTGTCTTTTGCTGTTCTCAGTATCCCATAAAAACGAGTTTCCTTGTCGCCGTTCAGGTAACCAGCCCTGTGATGCAGCAAACAGTGAATGCATATAGACTTGTAGGTTGTTGGACCATGTAACTTCGTTTCTCCTTGGCTGTTGCCCAGAACATACTGCAAGTTGCAATTTTCACATAGTGTATTTCATGTGGCCAGCAACTGCCTTATTCACATGAAAACAGTAACTGAAGCAGATCAACTGCCTTGGATTGCACACAGAGAAGAAGCAAATGGGAAGGTCTTGGCCACCTGAATGCCTTGCGAGTATACATTGTTTCATCAAGAATGATAAGAGAAGTGGGAGAGATTAGATTGAGATTGATCATGTGGGGAGTGGTTGACTTAATCTTTTACAGCAGCCAACTCCTTGATCCTTTTGTTAGTAATAATTTGTTATTGTTTATCATACTACTATCCTTTTTACTATTGGTATTTGACAAGCCATTGTTTTTAAGTATCATCTCTCTTTTCTTTTCTTTTGTACTGGTTTGGATTTCTATGCTTTATCCTCGCGAAGTCTACATGGTTCCAAATACAATGCTGGCACGTCTCAGCATTTCAGCCACAAAAAACTTAGCTTGATTTGAAGAAACTTCAAGACTTGGATTACGCTGTCTTACCAAATGCAAATTACTGAGAATTTTCAATTCACATTGTGTGGACAGAGTCTTGATCAGTTTTGTTGTGTGTCATTTTCTTCAAACTCTCTCTTGTGCACGCCATCATCCACTATTATGTGATCCAATCATGTCACATTTTAGTCATTATTACTTGTTGTCTTGCTGAAGGGTTGATGCATATATTTTTCTCTAGGATTCTTTCCCCATCACAATCTTGCCCTCATTAGTCATTACATAATACACCTCCACTAATCGCTAAGACAAGTTAATCAATTTGCCGTAAACGTGTGGTGTTTTCTTTCTTAATACAGTGTCGTGCCGGACTAGAAAGCAGCCTCTGTATTAGCTTTTATGTAGCATCGTTATGTGATCTTTTACAGAATAGAAATACATGAACGTGTAGTATCTCATAAATTGGGAACTATAACTTACAAGTTCAAATTCATTAAATATTGTTTATTTCAATGAAAAACAAGCTCATCTTGTGTCTGGAGAAAGAACAGAATATCCTTGTGCAGCGTCAAGGCTCTTGCAGCTTCTAGCTCAAGGTAGCCATTTGGCCACTTGGAATGTTATCCGGCCCGGTTCCAGTGCCGGGCTTTCTTAATTGGGGTTTTCGGTCCAGGCCGCGGACGGGCCCAGGCCAGCCTGTGGCCCGGGCCTGGCCCATGCCGTATCCCGTGTTTTCCTGACCGTTGGGAACGGTCAAATGACCGTTCCCGGGGCCCATATGGCCCTTTTGGTCTTTTTTGGGTAAAAAGACCAAACCCACACGGTCATAATCAGTCATTGGGGGGGGGGGTTTGGGGGTTTTTTTTTGGGGTCTTTTTACTGCCAAAAAATTTCTATAAATTGCTCCACACCCTGTCTCCTTTTCTTCACAACTCTCATACCCTCCAATCTCTATTCTCATACACTCTATCGGGTTCAAGCTCTCAAGTCTCAACTCTCTGGCTCTCAACTAGCAATTTCCATTCGCTCTCAACTCTCTGGCAATTAGCTATCTCCCTACGCTCAGACTCTGTCTGCTCTCTACTCCACTAGCAACCCTGCAATCATATTCCTTTTAGTTTTAATTTTATTTATAAATTATCATAATGACCAGACCAAACGACCATAGGAAAGTTAACATAAATTTTAGTAACATTGTACGAGGATACTCTGCAACCCTATAGAAACACCGGACTTTACTGATATGTCACAAATTGAAACACATGAGTGGTTCGATAGTAATAATCCTAGCCCAATATTATTGGGTACACTAGCTTATACTTCCTCTGCACACACTTCTACCCTTGCACAGAATTCTAATCATACTGCTCATACATCTATATAAGCAAATCAACCTTGATCACAAAAATCTGCAGTTTGGCAGCACTTTATCATAAAATCGTCCCTGACAAAGCCGACAAGCGGGCACTTTGCAAAATCTGTAGAGCAAATTTTAACTGCAGACATTCCGACGGCACAACACACCTTAAGAGACACAAAATCTCACAAAAAAGAGATTCTGAACAGACCATTTTAAGCTTATCTGCTTCTTCTACCTCTCTACCTAATTTCTCATATTCATTTGATACAATGAGAAGAGAGATGGCTACATTAGTTTTATGCCAAGAATTAACCTTTAGCTATGTGGAAAGCCCCGAATTAGAAAGCTTTAACCAAGTAGCCATTAGCACAACATTTACAAGAGTGCCTAAAAACACTCTTAGAAGAGATGCTATGTCAGCTTTTTAAGATGGAAAAGCAAAATTGCTCCAAAATTTTGCAAACTTAAAATCTAGAATAGTTTTAACATCCGACCTATGGACAACAAAATGGGACGCTTCCTAATTATGTGTTACATCTCATTACATTGATCATGACTGCACTATTAACAAGATGATTGTAGGATTTAGAATGTTAGAGCATACTCATACTGGTAGTGCCATTTCTACTTTGATAATGTCAATTATTCATGATTTTGCTATTTCTGAAAAAAAATTCATTTACTTTTGATAATGCTTCTAACAATAATAATGCAATTGCTTATTTAAAAAAGACATTTGAACCCTAGGCTGGATGAGTTATTTCATCAACGATGCGCTTGTCACGTACGTCTTGAACTTGATAGTACATGATGGACTTATAACTGCTTCTGTTTATATAGAAAAAGTTACGAACATTATGTTATTAATCCATACTTTTGGCACTAGGAGACATAGTACAAACAACTATATCGTAATTGTCAAAGACCTTACCTAGCCTTTAAATTTAGTGTTTAACAT
The DNA here is from genome assembly GCA_030789695.1 of Scilla litardierei. Classification (NCBI taxonomy): domain Eukaryota; kingdom Viridiplantae; phylum Streptophyta; class Magnoliopsida; order Asparagales; family Asparagaceae; genus Scilla; species Scilla litardierei. The sequence continues at coordinate 75,065,375 of CM061135.1, forward strand.
AGGTGGAATTCATCGTATCGAATGATGCGTTCCATGCTTAAAAAAGACCATCTTACTGATTTTGCAAGTCCACACCTTGCATTTGACTCAGACTACGACATTAGTGAATATAAGTGGAGAACTATAAAACAGCTTCATGAATTTTTAAAGATTTTTTTACCGATACAAATAAACTTTCCGTTGTGTACTACCCAATATCAATTTTAGGCTTAGAATAGTTATTAATTTCAAAAGTTTTAGCACAGTATAGAGACCGTATGGACCATAATACTTCTTTTCTTCCGATGATAGCAGACATAGAGAGAAAACTAGCGAAGTATTGTAATCCTATTCCTATGTGTTGGAAACCATTGAATTTTTTCAAAGGATTTGGGCTTTTTTGTTTTTCCCTCCTCTTTCTTTAATCCCACATTGGATGGGCAAAAAGACTTGGAGGAGTATATAAAGAGCTTGTTGTGCCTTAGGGGTGTGCCCCTTGGGGTATAGCTCTTTTGTGAAGGGGAGAGGACTTAGTTGAACTTGGGTTCAACACGCGCGCGCCGCCGCCGCCGCCGCCCGCCCGCCGGCCGTGACGTGCGTGCGCGCGGTGATTATATTTTTTTTTGGATAAAATAATTATTATTTATATATAATTATTTTAATAAACCGGATTTTCAAATTCAAACGTTTACAAATCTAAACGTTTTTAATCCAGATTTTATTACCGCTTTTAATCCCAGATCTGAAATTAACACGCATTAATTCCAGATCTAGAATTAATTCGGTTTAATTCTTGTCCGTTACAAAATTTCATTATAAAAAGACAGAGCTTTGTTTTACTTGAGGGTGCGAAAATTCTTCTCTCTGCCTGCGAAAATTCTTCTCTCTGCCTGCGAAAATTCTTCCTCTAAAAAAATTTCTTCTTTTCTGTTCTTCCTTGATCCCGAGCAGTATACTTTTTGTTGTTGTTCTTCCTCGATCTCTTCCAAGTGCAGATTTGCTCGACCACAGAATTCATCTGGGCTGTTTTATCCTGGGGACGTCGGGGCTATCCACTGCTTGCACAAATTTGGGCAGAGCCGCGAAACGTCTTAAAGAAAGCGACATAGTCCGCGACTCAGCCCTTTCATTCGTCTTGGTAACCTCGTTCCCTCTTCTTTCGGTTTTCTTCAGTAACTATACTCTACAATTTTAAGACGGTTCTTCTGCCATGACTTCTGAAACCGAAACTGTGATTGTTGCCTCTGACTTAAACAAACCTTTCTGCTTTTCTGGATCCCATTTCAAGCGTTGGCAACAGAAAATGTTGTTTTTCCTCACCACCAAAACTGTTGCCTACGTCTGTAAAACTGAAAAGCCTCTTCTGCTTCTACCCGAAAATCCTTCTGATGCTCAGCTCAAAGAATTCCAAACCTGGGATGATCATGACTTCCTGTGCAAAAACTATATTCTTAATGGTCTTTCTGACGATCTCTATGATTACTATAGCTCTCACAAAACAACAAAGGAAGTCTGGGAAGCACTGCAGAAGAAGTACGACACAGAGGAGGCTGGCTCAAAGAAATACGCAGTCAGTCGCTACCTGAAGTTCCAGATGACAGACGACAAGTCTGTGGAGGTTCAGTCTCACGAGCTACAGAAGATAGCTCATGAAATTATTTCTGAAGGTATGACTCTAGATGAACAATTTCAAGTCGATGTACTCATAGACAAATTACCCCCTGCTTGGAAAGATTTTAAAAATACCCTTAGGCACAAAACTAAGGAATTTTCCTTAGAAAGTTTGATAACTCGTCTTCGGATTGAGGAGGAGGCCCGTAAACAAGATAAAAAGGAAGAGATTAATGATGTTTCTAACAGTAAGAAATCTGTCATTCTGAAACCTAAAGGTAAATTCATGAAGAATCAGAATCAGAATCGAAATCGATTCAACCAGAACAAAAATGTTCCTAGAACTCAGAATGGACAAAAACCCCCTTCAAAGAATGATTCGGTACAGTTTATTTGCTATAACTGTAACAAGCCTGGCCATTTGGCTCGGAACTGTCGGAATAAGCGTCGTCCTGCACCGCAGGCGAACCTTACCGAAGAGGATTTGATTGCAATGATTTCTGAAGTCAATGCAATTGGAGGTACTGAAGGGTGGTGGATAGACACTGGTGCTTCGCGCCATGTCTGTTATGATCGTGGACAATTCAAGTCCTATTCTGAAACAAAGGACAAGAAAGTGCTGTTGGGAGATTCCCACTCCACTATTGTTGCTGGTATAGGCGATGTAGATTTGAAGTTTACCTCTGGAAAGACTGTAACTCTTAAAGAGGTCATGCATACTCCAGAGATGAGGAAGAATCTGGTTTCGGGCTACCTTCTCAACAAGGCTGGGTTCACTCAAACTATAGGTGCTGATATGTATACCATTACTAAAAACAATGTTTTTGTTGGGAAAGGGTATGCCACTGATGGTATGTTTAAATTGAACATTGATATTAATAAAGGTTCAGCTTCTGCTTATATGTTGTGTTCTTTTAATATCTGGCATGCTAGACTCTGTCATGTTAACAAACGCCTTATTAAAAAATATGAGTAACTTAGAACTTATTCCTAAATTGTCTTTGGATGATTTTGAGAAATGTGAATTCTGTAGTCAAGCCAAAATAACCAAGACACCACATAAATCTGTTTCAAGAGAATCAGAGCCACTTGATTTAATTCATTCTGACATATGTGAATTTGATGGTGTCTTGACTAGAAATGGAAAAAGATATTTTATAACCTTTATCGATGATTGTTCTGATTATACTGTTGTATATCTAATGAAAATAAAAGTGATGCATTTGATATGTTTAAATCTTTTGTTACTGAAATTGAAAATCAGTGTAATAAAAAGATAAAGAGATTACGTCGTGATCGAGGAACTGAGTATGACTCAACAATTTTTAATGAATTTTATAATTCACATGGTATTATTCATGAGAAGACTGCTCCTTATTCTCCTGAAATGAATGGTAAAGCTGAACGAAAAAATAGAACTTTAGCTGAATCTGTTGTTGCAATTATGCTTAACTCTGGAGCTGCTTCTCATTGGTGGGGAGAAATTTTATTAACTGCATGCTATCTGTTTAACAGGATTCCTAAATCTAAAAGTAAAATTTCTCCATATGAAGTCTTTAAGAATAAAAAACCAAATCTGTCCTATCTTAAAACTTGGGGATGTTTATCTTATGTTATGATTCCTGATCCTAAAAGGAGAAAACTTGCTAGTAGAGCTTATGAATGTGTTTTCATTGGTTATGCTGTAAATAGCAAAGCATATAGATTTTATGATTTGAAAGAACATGTTATTATTGAATCTAATGATGCTGATTTCTTTGAAGATAAGTTTCCTTTTAAATCTAAGAATAGTGGGGGCTCTAGTTCATATCCTATACCAGACATTAGTCTTCCTGAGTCTGATAAAGGATTAGAAATTGATTCTAGAAAGAGTAAGAGGGCTCGTGTTGCTAAGGACTTTGGTCCTGACTATTACACTTATAACTTAGAAGAAGATCCTAGGAATCTTACCGAGGCCTTATCCTCTTTGGATGCCAATTTATGGCAAGAGGCTATTAATGATGAGATGGACTCTCTAGAGTCTAATAGAACTTGGCATCTAGTTGACTTACCTCCTGGATGTAAATCTATAGGATGTAAGTGGATACTTAAGAAGAAGTTAAAACCTGATGGAACTATTGATAAGTATAAAGCTCGTCTCGTAGCCAAAGGATTTAGACAACGAGAAAACATAGATTTCTTTGATACATTTTCACCTGTATCTAGAATTACTTCCATTCGTGTACTATTAGCTATTGCTGCTATACATAATTTAGTAATACACCAAATGGATGTTAAAACAGCCTTTTTAAATGGTGAATTAGAAGAAGAAATCTATATGGATCAACCTGAAGGTTTCGTTGTTCCAGGTCAAGAAGATAAAGTATGCAAAATAGATAAGTCACTTTATGGTTTGAAACAAGCACCTAAGCAATGGCATGAAAAATTTGATAACCTTTGTTATTTCTGATGGTTTCAATGTTAATGAAAGTGACAAATGCATATATTATAAATCCGATAATGGTATTTGCACCATTATATGTCTTTATGTTGATGATATGCTGATATTTGGTTCAAACATTCATGTTGTGAACAAAGTTAAAATAATGTTAAGTGCAAACTTTGACATGAAAGATATTGGTGAAGCTAATGTAATCCTTGGAATTAAAATAACTAGGTCTGAACATGGAATTTCTTTGAATCAATCTCATTACGTTGAAAAGATTCTAAAGAAATATAATTATTTTGATCGTAAACCAGCTTGTACTCCTTATGATCCTAGTGTTAAATTGTTCAAGAACACCGGCGAAGGTGTTAGACAAACTGAGTATGCGAGCATTATTGGCAGTCTGAGATATGCTGCTGATTGCACTAGACCTGACATAGCTTATGCTGTAGGATTACTATGCAGGTTTACAAGCAGACCTAGTATTGAGCATTGGTATGCTATTGAAAGAGTCATGAGATACCTTAAAAGGACCATGAATCTCGGATTACATTATCAGAAGTTTCCCGCTGTCCTTGAAGGATATAGCGATGCTGATTGGAACACCCTTTCAGATGACTCCAAGGCAACTAGTGGCTATATTTTTAGCATAGCTGGTGGAGCTGTATCTTGGAAATCCAAGAAACAGACTATCTTAGCTCAATCCACCATGGAGTCTGAGATGATTGCACTAGCTTCAGCTAGTGAAGAAGCGGGTTGGCTTAGAAACCTGTTATCAGAACATCCGTTATGGGATAGACCGATACCAGCTATCTTGATCCATTGTGATAGTACTGCAGCTATTGCAAAAATTCAGAACCGTTATTATAACGGAAAAAGACGACAAATACGTCGTAAGCACAGCACTATTAGAGAGTATATGAACTCTGGAGCTGTGAGAGTGGATCATGTACGTACTGATGATAACTTAGCAGATCCTTTGACGAAAGGATTAGCTCGAGAAAAGGTTTTTAAAACCTCGAAAGGAATGGGACTCATGCCCTTAGAATGATGAGTCACTTGTGAGGGAAACCCAACCTATAGACCTGAGATCCCGAGAAATAGGTTCAAAGGGTAATAACAAATCATGAAGTGATATGTGGAGGATCATTCTAGTATAATCATTAGTCCTATTCCAGATGAATCATATTGAGCATGATATCCTAAAGCGAAAAAAAAAGGATGAGTTTATTTTAACTCTTAATGAATTCTATACTCTATGTGGAGTGGGGTACCTAGCTACAGGAGTACTCTTGATAGAATCACCTATGTGAATGTGGAAGTGTGGCCGCTTCCTATGGAATTTTGGGCAAAATTATCTAGAGCATTCACTATACTGGGATACACGTGCAAGGCCGTAAAGCACGGGCTTATGAACAACACCGCGATAAGGTTGTGTGTGTGATGATGTTAGAGATAGAGTTCAAAACTACGAGTTACTCTAGTTAAATCTAAATCATCAACACTATATAAAGGTTCAAGTCAATAGACCCCTTTATTTATGCACAAGTCTTATATTATATACTGCTCGATGAAATACATTTTTGTTTTATTTTTAAAAAAAATTCTAGTGGGGGATTGTTGGAAACCATTGAATTTTTTCAAAGGATTTGGGCTTTTTTGTTTTTCCCTCCTCTTTCTTTAGTCCCACATTGGATGGGCAAAAAGACTTGGAGGAGTATATAAAGAGCTTGTTGTGCCTTAGGGGTGTGCCCCTTGGGGTATAGCTCTTTTGTGAAGGGGAGAGGACTTAGTTGAACTTGGGTTCAACACGCGCGCGCGCCGCCGCCGCCCGCCGGCCGTGACGTGCGTGCGCGCGGTGATTATATTTTTTTTGGATAAAATAATTATAATTTATATATAATTATTTTAATAAACCGGATTTCAAATTTCAAACGGTTTTAAAACTTTTCAAATTCAAACGTTTACAAATCTAAACGTTTTTAATCCAGATTTTATTACCGCTTTTAATCCCAGATCTGAAATTAACACGCATTAATTCCAGATCTAGAATTAATTCGGTTTAATTCTTGTCCGTTACAAAATTTCATTATAAAAAGACAGAGCTTTGTTTTACTTGAGGGTGCGAAAATTCTTCTCTCTGCCTGCGAAAATTCTTCTCTCTGCCTGCGCAAATTCTTCCTCTAAAAAATTTCTTCTTTTCTGTTCTTCCTTGATCTCGAGCAGTATACTTTTTGTTGTTGTTCTTCCTCGATCTCTTCCAAGTGCAGATTTGATCGACCACAGAATTCATCTGGGCTGTTTTATCCTGGGGACGTCGGGGCTATCCACTGCTTACACAAATTTGGGCAGAGCCGCGAAACGTCTTAAAGAAAGCGACCTAGTCCGCGACTCAGCCCTTTCATTCGTCTTGGTAACCTCGTTCCCTCTTCTTTCGGTTTTCTTCAGTAACTATACTCTACACTATGCTTTACTCTTTAGCTAAGGCTTTCGATCCAGGTATTAAGGAGGAAGTTGTAGTTGTGTTGTTAGAAACCTATTATGAAAACATAAGATTTCCATTAGATGAACCTATAGCTTTGTTTAAAACTAGTTTAATAAACCTTTTTTGCAACGTATGAGACTAGATTTGGTCGGTCTTCAAATACTTCTTATGTTCATGCTAATACTTCTTCTTAAAGTATGATTCAACAGATTTTAGTGAAAAAGAAACAAAAAACAATATAGATGGATAGTTCTTCTAGTGAACTGTCTAAGTATTTAGCAAATCCTTTTCATTTTACTAATGAAGAATTAGATGATGAGAATTTTGATACTCTGGCCTGGTGGAAAGGGTATGAATCTCGGTACACAATTCTTGTTATCGTGGCTCGTGATTTGTTAGCAGCCCCTATATCTATTGTTGCTTCGGAGTCTGCTTTTAGTGCAGGTGGTCGCGTTTTGAGCGACAAGTGGTCAATGCTGAAGGAAGACATAGTTGACGTGGCGGTTTGCTCGAAAGAGTGGTTCCATGTTGAAAACCGCTCGCAAGATAGAAAGGACCTTCTGAAGACTCCGAGGAAGAAGAAACACAAGATGATTGATTTTCATTTCTTATTTGTATTATCATTTTCTTGTTTGTATTAGAGTTCTTTTTTGCCATTGTATTAGAGTTCTATAGGGTTGGCTGACTTAAGTCCCTACTCAAAAAAAGTTTTAATTAATAAACTTTACAGGTTCAACCCGGGACCTTCGAGAATTTCGGGATTAAATACTTTTCTTTCTAATACTGTATCTATTTACTTTTTAGGAATAAAAGAAGTTAATTTTTCCTCAGTTTCAAAAATACTATCTACTTACAAAACAATATCTATTTATAATTTTTTTAATAAAATACTATGTGTTTTAAAAGACTATCTATTTCTAATTTTTTTTAAAATGCTATAAACTTAGCATTTTAATTTTTTAATAATACAAAATTTAATATACTTCATTTTATAAATATTTTTTTCCTATTTAAAATAATTTTTAAGAAATAATTTTTAAAGCATTTTTAGCTTTTTTTAGTTTATTTTATTTTTTCCAGGTCGCCCGGGGCCGGCTCGTTAGGCCCGGGCCTGACAGGGTGCCTGGCTGCGGGCCGGGCTTCCAAAGACATTAGCACTTGTAGTAGTCCGACAAAAATGTCAAACGGCCCGGCCCGACCCCGGTCAAAGCCCGGCAGGATGGGCTGGCCTGGTCCATTGGCCACCTTAACTTCTAGCATTGTTGCTACATATTTTACAATCTTAGTTCTCTGGAAAAACCCAGACAAGTGTTTGGTTCTCCTTCATCATTGCATAATGCATGCCCCCCTAGGTTTAGCCCAATCGCAACAGTTATATTATTATTATTATTTTAATTTTAATTGCACAGTCTTCCATTGTGAAGTATGAAGGTGTAAGCAAGACTTTTTTGGCCATTGCATGTGCCATCGGCATGAACCTTGGATTCGGTGGAATCTCATCCACTGAGAATCTGCGACTGCAGCTTACAGATCTACTCAAATGAACTGCTAAAAGAGTGATGCTAATCTCTGACTTAAATTAGGCTTAACAACTTAATAAATCAACTCTTACATGAAGGCATGCATGATCACATGCTAGTGTTTGGTTGATTTTTCAGAGCTGCAGTATGCAATACTAGGGAAAAGTGTGAATGCTGCACCTACCCTCATTATTTTATTTATTTTGGTGCAATTAATGTATATGAAAGATGATAATAGACCATAAATCATGCATTGTCTATTTAAACCAAAATTAGTTTCTCAATTAAATTTAACTCCTGTTTAAGACTGCAAGCGGTAAGATGGATGTCGAGCATGGCTGCAAACGAGATATCTGTATATTACACCACAACTGTTTTTGAATTTTAGGGCTGACTAGGACAAGCTGACTAGGCCAAACAGATTGATAGAAAGACGGCTTGGATTTAATCTTGAGGAATGAATGGTTGAGATGAGATTTTGTGGAAAGTTATGGAGGGAAAAACATTTCTGGGAAAATGAAAGTTTCTTGGGAATATCAGAGTGCACGCACAAGTAATACATTTGGGAAAAAAATCATTAAATTGCAATTAATGATGCAGATCGAATGATCTCTCCCTCAATGCATAATCTCTCCCTCAACGCGGGGCCCACTGACTCTTCGACCCATCGGGCAAAGATGATAATAATTTCACGCGCCGAAGGCCCCCGCTAAATTTTTTTACGCTAATTTGTTGTTCCGCGCCGAAAGTGCCCGTGTCGATTTTTTTACGCTAATTTGTTATTTAGTGTCGAAGGCGCCAACGCCGAATTTGTTGTTCAACACTGAACACATCCATGCCGCTAAATATTTTTACGTTAATATGTTGTTCCGCATTGTTTCAGAGTGTTTTCTCACTACAAAAGCGTTGACCGTGGACTACCCGGTCAACGTGGTCAAGGGGCCGACTTGGGTCCCTCGGGTGCGTCGAGTCAGTGCAGACGCGGCGCGAATCGGAGTTGCGGATGACGTGGAGCGCGTCGGTTGGGCCGAATCTGGATCCTCGGCCTCTGGGGGTCGGAGGGGAAGCCTCGGCCAAGTGAGAGGTGCTCGGCGTCGGACGGTCGGACGACGAGGGGTAGCCTTGGTCGTCTCGCTTGATGCGCGGCCGGCGTGGAGCTGAGGGGAAGCCTCGGTCTCTCCTGGCGTCGAGGGGTGGCCTCGACAGAGCGACTATCTTCTGGTGGTGGAGACGAACGGGCTCAGGGACGAGGGCGCTCGGCTCCGGCTGTGATGACGCTGAGGGGTAGCCTCGGCGCCGCGGGATCTCCTGGACCTGAATGGACGAAAGAGCTCGTCAGTGGGGTCGGACCTTGGTTCCGACCAAATCCCCTCCGATGCCAAAGTCAGATCTTGTCTGAGGGATGCTCGGTGGGATCGGGCTCGGTTCACGGAGAGACCGAGCCCCCATCCTCGAGCCGAGCTATGGAGGAGAAATATGTAAAGGCGGAAGAAGGTGTGAGATGGAGTTGGTGATACCTCCGTTGTAGATCGTGAAGCCCCCCTTGTGATGATGACCCTCCTCCCCTCATATAGGTGACTCGTCCTCATAATGTGCCATGATGTGACATCATGGCCATCATTCATGGGGACGTGCAAATGTGGGAAGTTTTGACCTCCACTAATTGCGCACATCTTGATGAGGAGATGAATGTCCTGAGGGTGGCCATGATGGCTGGAGTGATGGACTCGGGCGGTTGCCATATTTGGCCGGCCTTGATGGCTGAAGAGTGATGGCCATTTAAGTCGGGCCATTAAGCTGAGCCATTAAGCCGAGCCATGATGGCTATAGAGTGATGGACATTTAAGTCGGGCCATTAAGCTGAGCCATTAAGCCGAGCCATGATGGCTAGAGAGTGGTTGCCATACTTGGCGGATGCTTCCTTGATTTGGGCCTCGATTTCCTCCACTGAGGAAGTGGGCCTTCGTCATGGGTGGAGAATCGCGGCCCGCCCGTGAGATCCTTGGGCCGAGGCCCCAAGGTCGTAGTAATCCGGTTGACCAGTCATAGTTGACTTTGCTCTTCCGGGCCCGGTCAGAATAGCCCATTTGTCAACAGCCCCCATCTTCCGAGCTCTACCATTGTTGAGGTGGAGGTCGGGAGATGTAGTATAATGGGGAGGAAGCAGCAAAAACTTTGGTCCGTTTTGCAGAGTTGTTTGGGGACGATAGATCGTCAGTCCGAGACTCGTTCGGTTGCGAGGGGAGTCGCCCATCGACTTACGGCCGACGAAGGGGATTCGTTCGGTGGCGAGGGGAGCTGCCCCTCGACTTACGGCCGACGAAGGAGATCCGTTCGGTGGCGAGGGGAGTTTCCCCTCGACTTACGACCGACGAAGGAGATCCGTTCGGTGGCGAGGGGAGTTGCCCCTCGACTTACGGCCGACGAAGGAGATTCGTTCGGTGGCGAGGGGAGTTGCCCCTCGACTTACGGCCGACGAAGGAGGTTCATTCGGTGGCGAGGGGATTCGCCTCTCGACTTACGGCCGACGAAGGAGGTTCGTTCGGTGGCGAGGGGAGTCGCCCCTCGACTTACGGCCGACGAAGGAGGTTCGTTCGGTGGCGAGGGGATTCGCCCCTCGACTTACGGCCGACGAAGGAGGTTCGTTCGGTGGCGAGGGGATTCGCCTCTCGACTTACGGCCGACGAAGGAGGTTCGTTCGGTGGCGAGGGGAGTCGCCCCTCGACTTACGGCCGACGAAGGAGGTTCGTTCGGTGGCAAGGGGATTCGCCCCTCGACTTACGGCCGACGAAGGAGGTTCGTTCGGTGGCGAGGGGATTCGCCTCTCGACTTACGGCCGACGAAGGAGGTTCGTTCGGTGGCGAGGGGAGTCGCCTCTCGACTTACGGCCGACGAAGGAGGTTCGTTCGGTGGCGAGGGGAGTCGCCCCTCGACTTATGGCCGACGAAGGAGGTTCGTTCGGTGGCGAGGGGATTCGCCCCTCGACTTACGGCCGACGAAGGAGGTTCGTCCGGTGGCGAGGGGAGTCGCCCCTCGACTTACGGCCGTCGAAGGAGATTCGTTCGGTGGCGAAGGGAGTTACCCCTCGACTTACGGCCGACTAAGAGGTGAGGACCTTGTGAATATTTTCGGAGATTCCATGGTGGCGCTCTGCCACTACTTCGCCCAGCTCGGGTGGATGCAGGAGTTGTTCGGCAAGCGGGGATCCAGTAGCTCGGTCGGAGGAGCGATCTGGATGCTTGAACTTGGACGGGGGTGCTTCGGCCAGATCGGCTCGGCCACGGTCGGAGGAGTGGTGAACGCTCGAACCCGGACGGTGGGGCTTCGGCCAGATCAGCTCGGCCACGGTCGAAGGAGCGGTCTGGATGCTCAAACTCGGACAGTCGTGCCTCTGTCTGGCTTGCGAAGAGGGTTCGGCATGACCGGCAACTTGGCCTTGAGTTCGGATGATACTGGATCGAGCGTGTGCTTGGTCCTGACAACTTTCCTCAGATCTCAGGTTTGATTTTGGAGATGAGTGTCGGCAGGCATCTCCTTGCTCAGGCGACTCTTGGAGCCGAGATGCTCAAGAACCTTGAAATGCCTCTTGAAGTGTTGATGACGAAGTGTCGTTTGGGAAAGCTTGTACTGGTCCGCTTGGAAGGTAGTGCTGGTCCGCTTGGAAGGTGGAGGTTTTGCGTCATCGCCTCGGCTTCTGCTCCGTCGCATTGGGGGGATAACTTTGTAAGCTCGACAAGATGTCTTGGCATTGAGACTCAGATACTCGACAAGGCGGTCGGACTTGTCTGGTCGGCCTCCTCCTGGGTCGGTTGAACTGGTGTGGTCGGCCTTCTCTAGACACAGCTCTAGTTCTATTTCCAAATTCAGCTCCAGCTCCAGCTCCAGCTCTAGCCTTTGTCTGGACCGCATCTCCAGCTCCAGCTCTAGCTTTGTCTGGATCCTGGCTTCTGCTTCAGCTCCGGCTCCAGCTTTTGTCTGGATCCTAGCTTCTGCTCCAGCTCCAGCTCCAGCTTTTGTCCGGATCCTAGCTCAGGCTGCAGCCCCCAGCTCTTGTCCGTTCGGTGGCACGACCGAGGTAGCTCGGCATCGCCTGGGTTGGCCGTTTGGAGGCGCGATCGGTTGTCGCTTCGGATGTCATTCGGCCTCGCTCAGGTCTGACCAACATCAATCTGCTCGTAAAAGCCTGGGAGCTCATTATGGTTGGCAGCTCTACATGAAGCGCGACCAGCAACTGGGCATGTAGCCATATGGCTCGGCATCTCCTCGAGTTTGGCATTCGCAAGCTCGGTTGGGTCAGCTATTCGGCATGGAGAGCATCTCCACACTTAAGCTGTTCGCGGTCGTGTACCTCAAACTCGCAAGAAAGTGGAAGAAGGAAATTTGTTATGAGAGTTCTTGCAGTTGATAGAGGAAACACAATTAGCAAGGGGGAGTATAGTTTGACCTCAAGGGGAATCTTTGATTTATGGAGGACCTCAATTGATCTTCAGTCAAGCCTCCGGAAGTATCGATCAACGGAATCCGCAGATGAAGCCTCTGTCTTTGTTTGACGCCGGAGGCTTGGTCGGCTTGAGCTTCAGTCGGGTTTGCGGGAGCCTCGATCGGTGTCGAAGGTCGGTCGAACTGTGGATGCATCGCTCGAAGCCCAATCGAGCTTTTGGAAGCCTCGATCTCGTCCGATCAGCGGTCGGCATCCTCGATGCCCGGGAGCTCTGCCTGGGCCGAGGGCCTCGAACTTATTTGCGCCTTGGCAACGATCGGAGAGAGGAAGCTTGGCAGGTTGGCGCTTCTCCTGCTTCGATCAAGCTACACAGAACTTGAATCCGTGTCGTCGGCGCTCGACTTGCTTCAATCGAGTTACACGGAACTCGGATCGGGGATGCTGGAGCGCAGAAGGCCTTGATTCGATCTCCATTGGTCCGAGTGATGAGTAGCATGCATCGGAGGTCGGAGCCCCAATCTTCGTTGAAATACAGCAGGACACTCGAGCTTGGTGGCCACAGACTGAAGCTTGGAGGCTCGACCTTCATCGAATCGGAGATCCAGTCGGGTCCGATGTGGATCGAGGCTTCGTCTGTGTAACGACCCGCTCTCGGGGGCCCGTTACTTATTTGGTTTATTCGCAGGTTCCGCAGTTTACCAGTGAAATCAGCATAGCCACAACTCAGAGATGTACCACAATACTCAAACCAGCGTACGGACGTTATTACAGTCCAAGTTAAAGTACAACAACAACCAGCACTCTCTCTCACAAAATGAAGGAAGTACTGAAAGGAAATGCGGAAAAGGAAATACACTGTACAACACGCACACACCAACAGAAAAGTAACTAAAACTCTGCAGCCTCTGGGTCAATGTAGGCTCCACAAACTCTGGGGCAATCTCCTCGATCAGGCCTTCGTCTGCCGGTGCCATAAATGGAACCGAAGGTAAGTCACAACAATTCTAGCGATAGAAAAAGAGGAGTGCACAAATATGGAGCAGTCTATAGTAAACAAGTGCGGAAAGTAAAGTAGGGACAGACAAGCATGCAAGTGCGATAAGTAAAGTACATCTGTCAAGCATGCAAGGGTGACAAGTAAATTAAAGGTGACCGAGCAATGAAAATAACAATAATGAGAGTAATTGTGCCTAGCCAAGTTCGTGACTTATAACGGGAAGTACAGTGAGCAACCAAGAGGCCAACTCTTGCAGCGGGTGCTACCCGGGCGAACTATGCTATGAATACTATGCAATAATCTCTGAGAACTGTGCAATAATCTGTGATCTGTGATGGTTGTCACCGGCACTGTTATGGGTTGCTAGAACCCGCACGGTGACAACAAAGTCTGGACTAGTCGCTCCCGCACTTCCGCAATTATAAGTTACCCCAAAACCCAGTGTCTGTGCAGGTTACCGTACTTTGCAATTTTACGAGTCATTTACTATTCTCACATTTCCAGTTGCAATCTTTCAGTCAAGCAATGTCAATAATCTGTTCAGGTCAATAATTGTTCCGAGAGTAGGTGTCAAGTCCTATGTTCATACGAGTACACTATCTATATTTCTAAGGATAGAATTTACTGTGACTTACCATCGGGATCGTCGTAGTAAGACAAGGTTGAAGCTAGGGCTTCCAAGGATGCTGGTGCACTAGAATCGATACCTGCAAACACAAGAAATCATTAGTTAAAGGCTGCACTATTTTTTATCTATTTTTCTTAATGTGTTCGTATTTTTATTATCGCTTAAAACGGGTTAAAACACTTGCTAATAGTTTTTAGCTGGGCTAGATATGAGGAAAATAATTTTATCTAGGAATAAAATATTTTTCTGAAGCTCGTATGTATTTTTAGGAATTATTGAAAGTTTTAAAACGATTTTTAGAAGTTAAACTTTATTAAAACTAATTTTCTAAATTATAAACTAATTATTTTAATGTTCAACAAATTATTTAAAAATATATACTCGTCAGAATATTTCATGGGATATGTCAAAATATTCATCTTAACTAATAGTCTTATAGACAATTGTATTACACCTACTTTCAGGTAAAATCCGGAAGAAATAATTGATTAGGGTGAATCAAATAGCTTTAAAAATTTATTACGGGAGATATACTTGCCTGATTCCAACGAAACCAGTGCCTACGTGTTCGTGACGAAGGCACGGATCTTCTGGTGGTATCCGTTCATTATTCTGATATATATCTCAAAAAGTCAATATTTCTAACATTATTATATAACTTATAAATCAATTTATATTATTATTAAAATCAAAGTAAAAAAAACGAAAGTGGCATTAAAATCAAAATGAAGGCTGTGTGTGCGCCTTCGGTTGTGATTCGTTCGACGCGAGATTAAAATCAAACCGAAGGCGTTTAAAATCAAAACGAAAACTGTGCTTTCTTGTTGATTCATTTGTTGTGTGGATCTGGCAACCATGCAGCTACGTGCGACGCTGCAGGTGGAGCTTCGGGGAGTGGATCCGGGCGAAGGACGACGTCTGGCAAGGCGACGGTGACGTGGGGGCGGAGACCGACGGCGAGGTGCTCCGGCAGCACGGCGGAGGGCTTCGTGCGGAGGAGGGCGGCGAGCAGCTTCGGGGAAGCGGCGGAGCTGCCGTGGCGAGCGGAGGCAGGGGTGACGCTGATCGATGGCAGCGATCGAGTCGGGATCTGAGACGGGGACGGCGGCGTGCTGTCGGGAGCGGCGGCGGGGCGAGCTGGGTCGCCGGTGGCCGTCGAGATCGGGCTGCGGGCGGAGATGGGAGCTCAGGGCGGTGCGACGTCTTCCAGCGGCGGACGACGACTCTGATCGGCGGCGGGCGGCTTGCGTTGCGGCGAGGTTCATCGGGCGGTGGTTGGTGTGGAGGCTTGTGCGGTGGCGGGCGAGTGTGAAGCGCTCGGGGTTCGTCGCGATGTCGACGGGAGGCGATCGGAGCGGCGCTGGAGGCGGCTGAGCGGCAGCTGCTTGTGGGGTGCTCCGGAGGAGATGGCGGGGTAGGGGTGCTGTGTTTCGAAACAGAGAGAGAGAGAGAGGTGAATGAGTGAAAGAGAGTTTGAGGGAGAGAGACAGGGTTAGACGAATTCAGAGAGCCTGGGTTAATTCAAAAATGAAATGGGAGAGAAGGGATACTGCATATGTGATCCTGGGAGAGAAGTAGTTGGGTTTCGAAATTAACAAGGGAGAAGATGGAGAAATTGAGGGTGTGTGACTGTGAACGAAATGGGTTCATATATATAGGGTAGACGATGATAATATTAATGATAAAATATTAAATGGGGGTGATGAATGTTGGGGGTGGATGGTCGGATCTGAATCTATTCAGATCCAACAACAAATACGGTGGGTTAATATGGGTAGGGTTAGGGTAATTATTAGGGGTAGATCTAATATTAAGGTAAAAGTAAAAGACGATTAGTAAATGTGAAAAAGTCATTAGTGAACGTGATAAGCAAAATACAATAGATTTAAATTACGGTTTTGCCCCTGATATTAAACATGTCCGAAAAATTACGAGAACATACCCACGGGATCGTATCGTCGCGAGGATCGCGAATACAAGATCCGTTCTGGGATTTGAGCTACGGAAATACTAGTTTTTGGCCAAAACATTTAGAAAGCGGGTTTGCGGGTTCTATGCTGAAATGATGTCAGTAAATTATGAAATAAATGTGGGGAGCCCTAAATGATCATAGGATGCTACTGTATATGTTTGAAAACGTTTTGAATACGTTTGAATAGAAAATAAATTCGTCGAATCAAAACGGTAATTTTGGGAGATGAATTTTAACAGGAATGTTTTGGGCATTTGCGGAAATCTGAAATTGCTGAAATACAATACGATAAGTCTAGTGCTCTAATATATTTTTATAAGGATTTTTGAAATCATTTTTGATATACAACTCCTAACTAACCATTATAAAGAAAATTTACAATAAAAATACGTTAAATACGTATTTGAAGTGTTTGAAAAATACAGGACGTTACATCCTACCCTCCTTAAAATAATTCCTTCCTCGGAATTAAGAGGATCGATAATTGCCTAAGCAATTCAAACGATCGACCGGAAGACTTGACGAACGACCACGTCATAGGAAAATAAGTTGTTAATAGCATGAATTATAATGTGATATCACATCATTAAGAAAACAAGAGATGAATACATGAATATTTACTATTGACATCACAATAGCTATTATAATAGCTACGATGATATACTGATTGCAAATGAACGAGTATAATATCAAAAGCAATAATTCATACCTCCAATCACCTGGTCGATAGCTTCGACATTTTCTGCGATCATCGTGTAGGCCCGTCATTGCGGAGGAGGTGGTAGGTGGGAAAAGGATACAAACACATGGAAAATTGGGTACAAGACAGAAGTGGGGGTTTAGAAAAGAAATATGAGTTCAAGAAGGATGCAAAAACGTAACATCCTACACGTCGGGTCTGGCTCGATACTCCACTGGTCCTTCTGATCGGCTTTTGCTGAGGAACACGAACTTTAGATGATTGGGTATATCGATTTCTACCCTCCTTTGACGACAGTCAATGGTGGCATGAAATGATCTCAACCAGTTCATCCCAAGAAGTCGGCAAAGAGATCTCGTCTACAAATCACAACAGATCATTGGAGGCATCCGCTAGCTACCTGTAGTGAACCGCCAGCGGTCTCGACCTTCCAACGAGAAGTCAGAGGTTCAACAGTGATGGCATGTGTTTGAACGAAACGACTGGCCAAGAAGCAATGTGTAGCTCCTGAGTCGAACAGTGTGAGGGCAGGTTTACCGGCTATTAAGACGGTACCTACCGTGAGGAGAATCAAGTCTAAGCTTACGATTAGAGCATGTAGCTTAGTGAAAAATCACATACCTGTGATTACTTGGCCCGTAGCTTCGGCTTCTTCCACTGTCATGGTATAAGCTTGGCGTCCCTGGGGCACCTGTCGTGGAGTCTGCTGGTACACTTGCTGCTGAGGAGGGAGTAGTTGACGTTGCTGAGCAGATGATGGTGGTCGCTTTCATTGTGGAACTCGAACTTCTGGTGGTCGAAAATTTGAACGCTACTCTCCGTAGCCAGAGTTCAAGCGTAGAAAGATTCTAAGAAGGCCATCCGAAAGGTCACCAATACTAAAAGAAGGGTGATAGTGATGAAGATCGATGGCGTTACATAATCATGATTCACGTCCTTGCGGTCCAGCGGACACGGTCAGGGAAGTGACTAAGCTAGGATCACTTATGCCTAGTCTAGCCAGGTCGATCCACAGACTTTAGCCAAGCACATTGACCGGTATCATAGTCCATTGAAGGAAGATTATCATTCATACGAGTGCCACCGATACAAAAGATTTTTCTTATTAACAACTAATTATTCCTATCAAGATTTTTTTTTTTGGTTTTGTTAACGACTTTTTATTAAGGCCAGATAGGTTAACTCCATTGGGGCTCTCCGAGATGTTCCCGTCCATCTTTCGAGTGTCAAACCTGCATTCAAAGAAAAAATGTCAGCTCAGTCGAGTATCGTATACGATACATCCTGGTTTCACTATACTGTTCACGAGGTATTTTGCATGGACCTGCGTGGGCCGCCAAACCTGTAACGACCCGCTCTCGGGGGCCCGTTACTTATTTGGTTTATTCGCAGGTTCCGCAGTTTACCAGTGAAATCAGCATAGCCACAACTCAGAGATGTACCACAATACTCAAACCAGCGTACGGACGTTATTACAGTCCAAGTTAAAGTACAACAACAACCAGCACTCTCTCTCACAAAATGAAGGAAGTACTGAAAGGAAATGCGGAAAAGGAAATACACTGTACAACACGCACACACCAACAGAAAAGTAACTAAAACTCTGCAGCCTCTGGGTCAATGTAGGCTCCACAAACTCTGGGGCAATCTCCTCGATCAGGCCTTCGTCTGCCGGTGCCATAAATGGAACCGAAGGTAAGTCACAACAATTCTAGCGATAGAAAAAGAGGAGTGCACAAATATGGAGCAGTCTATAGTAAACAAGTGCGGAAAGTAAAGTAGGGACAGACAAGCATGCAAGTGCGATAAGTAAAGTACATCTGTCAAGCATGCAAGGGTGACAAGTAAAGTAAAGGTGACCGAGCAATGACAATAACAATAATGAGAATAATTGTGCCTAGCCAAGTTCGTGACTTATAACGGGAAGTACAGTGAGCAACCAAGAGGCCAACTCTTGCAGCGGGTGCTACCCGGGCGAACTATGCTATGAATACTATGCAATAATCTCTGAGAACTGTGCAATAATCTGTGATCTGTGATGGTTGTCACCGGCACTGTTATGGGTTGCTAGAACCCGCACGGTGACAACAAAGTCTGGACTAGTCGCTCCCGCACTTCCGCAATTATAAGTTACCCCAAAACCCAGTGTCTGTGCAGGTTACCGTACTTTGCAATTTTACGAGTCATTTACTATTCTCACATTTCCAATTGCAATCTTTCAGTCAAGCAATGTCAATAATCTGTTCAGGTCAATAATTGTTCCGAGAGTAGGTGTCAAGTCCTATGTTCATACGAGTACACTATCTATATTTCTAAGGATAGAATTTACTGTGACTTACCATCGGGATCGTCGTAGTAAGACAAGGTTGAAGCTAGGGCTTCCAAGGATGCTGGTGCACTAGAATCGATACCTGCAAACACAAGAAATCATTAGTTAAAGGCTGCACTATTTTTTATCTATTTTTCTTAATGTGTTCGTATTTTTATTATCGCTTAAAACGGGTTAAAACACTTGCTAATAGTTTTTAGCTGGGCTAGATATGAGGAAAATAATTTTATCTAGGAATAAAATATTTTTCTGAAGCTCGTATGTATTTTTAGGAATTATTGAAAGTTTTAAAACGATTTTTAGAAGTTAAACTTTATTAAAACTAATTTTCTAAATTATAAACTAATTATTTTAATGTTCAACAAATTATTTAAAAATATATACTCGTCAGAATATTTCATGGGATATGTCAAAATATTCATCTTAACTAATAGTCTTATAGACAATTGTATTACACCTACTTTCAGGTAAAATCCGGAAGAAATAATTGATTAGGGTGAATCAGATAGCTTTAAAAATTTATTACGGGAGATATACTTGCCTGATTCCAACGAAACCAGTGCCTACGTGTTCGTGACGAAGGCACGGATCTTCTGGTGGTATCCGTTCATTATTCTGATATGTATCTCAAAAAGTCAATATTTCTAACATTATTATATAACTTATAAATCAATTTATATTATTATTAAAATCAAAGTAAAAAAACGAAAGTGGCATTAAAATCAAAATGAAGGATGTGTGTGCGCCTTCGGTTGTGATTCGTTCGACGCGAGATTAAAATCAAACCGAAGGCGTTTAAAATCAAAACGAAAACTGTGCTTTCTTGTTGATTCATTTGTTATGTGGATCTGGCAACCATGCAGCTACGTGCGACGCTGCAGGTGGAGCTTCGGGGCGTGGATCTGGGCGAAGGACGACGTCTGGCAAGGCGACGGTGACGTGGGGGCGGAGACCGACGGCGAGGTGCTCCGGCAGCACGGCGGAGGGCTTCGTGCGGAGGAGGGCGGCGAGCAGCTTCGGGGAAGCGGCGGAGCTGCCGTGGCGAGCGGAGGCAGGGGTGACGCTGATCGATGGCAGCGATCGAGTCGGGATCTGAGACGGGGACGGCGGCGTGCTGTCGGGAGCGGCGGCGGGGCGAGCTGGGTCGCCGGTGGCCGTCGAGATCGGGCTGCGGGCGGAGATGGGAGCTCAGGGCGGTGCGACGTCTTCCAGCGGTGGACGGCGACTCTGATCGGCGGCGGGCGGCTTGCGTTGCGGCGAGGTTCGTCGGGCGGTGGTTGGTGTGGAGGCTTGTGCGGTGGCGGGCGAGTGTGAAGCGCTCGGGGTTCGTCGCGATGTCGACGGGAGGCGATCGGAGCGGCGCTGGAGGCGGCTGAGCGGCAGCTACTTGTGGGGTGCTCCGGAGGAGATGGCGGGGTAGGGGTGCCGTGTTTCGAAACAGAGAGAGAGAGAGAGAGAGAGAGAGAGGTGAATGAGTGAAAGAGAGTTTGAGGGAGAGAGACAGGGTTAGACGAATTCAGAGAGCCTGGGTTAATTCAAAAATGAAATGGGAGAGAAGGGATACTGCGTATGTGATCCTGGGAGAGAAGTAGTTGGGTTTCGAAATTAACAAGGGAGAAGATGGAGAAATTGAGGGTGTGTGACTGTGAACGAAATGGGTTCATATATATAGGGTAGACGATGATAATATTAATGATAAAATATTAAATGGGGGTGATGAATGTTGGGGGTGGATGGTCGGATCTGAATCAATTCAGATCCAACAACAAATACGGTGGGTTAATATGGGTAGGGTTAGGGTAATTATTAGGGGTAGATCTAATATTAAGGTAAAAGTAAAAGACGATTAGTAAATGTGAAAAAGTCATTAGTGAACGTGATAAGCAAAATACAATAGATTTAAATTACGGTTTTGCCCCTGATATTAAACATGTCCGAAAAATTACGAGAACATACCCACGGGATCGTATCGTCGCGAGGATCGCGAATACAAGATCCGTTCTGGGATTTGAGCTACGGAAATACTAGTTTTTGGCCAAAACATTTAGAAAGCGGGTTTGCGGGTTCTATGCTGAAATGGTGTCAGTAAATTATGAAATAAATGTGGGGAGCCCTAAATGATCATAGGATGCTACTGTATATGTTTGAAAACGTTTTGAATACGTTTGAATAGAAAATAAATTCGTCGAATCAAAACGGTAATTTTGGGAGATGAATTTTAACAGGAATGTTTTGGGCATTTGCGGAAATCTGAAATTGCTGAAATACAATACGATAAGTCTAGTGCTCTAATATATTTTTATAAGGATTTTTGAAATCAGTTTTGATATACAACTCCTAACTAACCATTATAAAGAAAATTTACAATAAAAATACGTTAAATACGTATTTGAAGTGTTTGAAAAATACAGGACGTTACAGTCTGGGTCGATCTTGTTGCCGTGCTGTGCCAATGTCGATCGATGCTGAGGAAGCTCGTCTTGGTTTGATCGGCAGTCGACAGCCTCGATTGTGATGCCTGGGAGCCTTGATCTGGGTCTGTCAATGGTGGCTTGGCACGGAAGTGCGATCGGCTCCACGCCATGGTCGCACGCTCAGCCCGAACGCGAACGGTACCTCGCCATGGTCAGATACCCAGTCTGGATTCGGATCCATAACCCTGACCTCCTTCTCGACGGCCGGCGATGGAACAACATCCACCATTGGTCGGTGACGCCCGATTCGAAAGACTTCAGATCTGGCAGCAGCACTGACGGCGTCAACGAGTCTGGGCCCTTGGAACCTAGGGGTGGCGGTGACCAGAGACGCTGATGGTGGTGATCAGAGATGCCGATGCCGTCGATCACGGAGGAGTGGTCGGGCGGAGCGTGCGGCGAGATTAAAGAGCCGTCCATCGAAGTGATAGAGGGGGGTCGATAGTGCCATCGAGGAACAAGCGAAGGGGATGGCCAGTGTCGAACCCGACGCCGGTGGGGTGCTCGATCTTCGTCGGCTGCCCGCACTTGGACGGTGAGGGGCAGATCGGTAGACCTGGGGTTGTGCGATCGGCTTCGCCCCCTACAGGTGCTTCTCTGCGGATAGACAAGAGGAAATATGCACATCTTTGATTTGCCGAGGGAAAAAAATGGGGGTTACGCCCCTGTTGCCACAAAAAAGGAGATCGCCAGGGGAACCCCCCTAAGTGCCTCCCATTTAGAATCTTACAGGGAAAATAAGATTTTTAGATCTCGGTGGGGGGATTTTTAGGGGAAAGGCTGCGATCCCTTCAATGGGCTTTTTGGAAGAAAATGTTCTTGATCAAAGGAACGAATCATTGCCGATGCGGTTGACATCGTGGATGTCGACTCGTTCCCACAGACGGCGCCAGATGTTTCAGAGTGTTTTCTCACTACAAAAGTGTTGACCGTGGACTACCCGATCAACGTGGTCAAGGGGCCGACTTGGGTCCCTCGGGTGCGTCGAGTCAGTGCAGACGCGGCGCGAATCGGAGTTGCGGATGACGTGGAGCGCGTCGGCTGGGCCGAATCTGGATCCTCGGCCTCTGGGGGGCGGAGGGGAAGCCTCGGCCCAGTGAGAGGTGCTCGGCCTCGGACGGTCGGACGACGAGGGGTAGCCTTGGTCGTCTCGCTTGATGCGCGACCGGCGTGGAGCTGAGGGGAAGCCTCGGTCTCTCCTGGCGTCGAGGGGTGGCCTCGACAGAGCGACTATCTTCTGGTGGTGGAGACGAACGGGCTCGGGGACGAGGGCGCTCGGCTCCGACTGTGATGACGCTGAGGGGTAGCCTCGGCGCCGCGGGATCTCCTGGACCTGAATGGACGAAAGAGCTCGTCAGTGGGGTCGGACCTTGGTTCCGACCAAATCCCCTCCGATGCCAAAGTCAGATCTTGTCTGAGGGATGCTCGGTGGGATCGGGCTCGGTTCACGGAGAGACCGAGCCCCCATCCTCGAGCCGAGCTATGGAGGAGAAATATGTAAAGGCGGAAGAAGGTGTGAGATGGAGTTGGTGATACCTCCGTTGTAGATCGTGAAGCCCCCCTTGTGATGATGACCCTCCTCCCCTCATATAGGTGACTCGTCCTCATAATGTGCCATGATGTGACATCATGGCCATCATTCATGGGGACGTGCAAATGTGTGAAGTTTTGACCTCCACTAATTGCGCCCATCTTGATGAGGAGATGAATGTCCTGAGGGTGGCCATGATGGCTGGAGTGATGGACTCGGGCGGTTGCCATATTTGGCGGGCCTTGATGGCTGAAGAGTGATGGCCATTTAAGTCGGGCCATTAAGCTGAGCCATTAAGCCGAGCCATGATGGCTATAGAGTGATGGCCATTTAAGTCGGGCCATTAAGCTGAGCCATTAAGCCGAGCCATGATGGCTAGAGAGTGATGGCATTGGATGGTTGCCATACTTGGCGGATGCATCCTTGATTTGGGCCTCGATTTTCCTCCACTGAGGAAGTGGGCCTTCGTCATGGGTGGAGAATCGCGGCCCGCCCGTGAGATCCTTGGGCCGAGGCCCCAAGGTCGTAGTAATCCGGTTGACCAGTCATAGTTGACTTTGCTCTTCCGGGCCCGGTCAGAATAGCCCATTTGTCAACACGCATAGTCAAAATGGAAATAATTTTTTGAAAAACAAAAATTTTACAGGGTAAAATCTTAAAGAACTATGGCCAATCAATTTATAAATAGAAAAATGAGAGGGGTGACTTGGGCTTCTCCCACTTGCAGACGTAACTCCACTTGTGTTAGAAAAATAGAAAGGAGACACCGGAAGATTCCTTTTGCTTCCCCAAGAATATGAGAAGCATGTGGGTTTAAAAAGAAGCTTATGATTCTTCTGGCATCGTCATCGTCATCATTTTCCTACTTTTTTAAACCTGTTGTTTTTTCTTCATAAATTCTTTGCCCTTTTGTATAGTCATTCATGATACAATTAAAAATCCTAGTAAAGACGGAAAACATTAACACCTGCCCTCTGACTGGTCAAAGTAGCGAGCACATGTTTTGAAACTTAATTTTTTTTCTTCTGTTTTTTAATGGTGAGGGTAGCTGAAATTAGTAAGAGATTTGAAGGAAACTTGACTAGAGATGAGATGATTAATCAATTAGTTCCAACAGCATGTTCACATACTTTCCAAAGTCTCATTAAAAATGAAGTGTTTCTATTTCTTCCGCAAAGCCATCAACCAAACTGGAGTTACTATGCTCCCAGACCAATTTGCTGTGCACACGGACCGCTTTACACAAACCCAAACAAATTTAAAATTCATTTTTTTTCATTTTATACACAACACCATATCCTCTTCATCCCATGCCCCCTCATCTTTATTCTCTCCCCCACCCGATGCGTCCACTGTTGCACCCCGCCTCGCCATCATCCCCCACCCTATCCCTTCTCTTCATTCACACACAAACACAAAAACCCTCCCTCTATCGCCTCTGTCATCAGATCTTCGTCGGCAGGGGGCGATGAAGAGTGGGAGAGGTGAAAGAGGAGGGAGAGAGTTGGGGATGAAGAAGGAGAGGTGGCGGAATGCAACGAGGGAAAGATGAGGGAGGTGGAAAGAGATGGAGGGTAAAAGTGGGAAAAGTTTTAATGGTAGCCTTAAAAATTTTAAATGGAATACTTGTAAATAAGTGGTATGTGTAGTCAACACTTAGCTCTGTGCTCATAATAACTCCACAATCAAAATAACAAGGGAATTGATTTGCACACCCACCGTTTTACTCCAAACACATACCACTTATTTTCAAGTTTGCCATTCAAACTTTATCAAATATTTTCCTATTTCACCCCGCGCACATACCCACTGTTATACTCCGTCGACGCCGTCCCTGCTGCACCCCCGCTGACAACGACGAGGATGAAGCGTTGGTGGCCGTCCTCTTTACCCCCCCTCCCCATGCGCTCCTTCCCTCGTCCTGAGCCCCCCTCCGCCGCCCACCCCTCCTTCCCAGCCCCCTCACTTGCCGCCAGCCCCTGCCCCTCCCTCCCTCGCCACCCGCCCCCAGCCCCGCCCTTCCTCCCCATCCACAACCCCTCATCCGATCACCACAGCCACCCTCCCCCTCTTCGCGCGCCGCCGCACCCCTCCACATCCCCCACTCCCTCCGCCCTCCCCATCTCCCCTCTCCATCTACGCCCCCTCCCCCCAGCTCCATCCCTCACCGCCTCCACCGCCATCCGTATCCCCGTCGCCTCCATCGCCCCCCTTGTCTGCCACCCCCCTCATGTCGCTCCCCTTGTTCGCGGCATGGAGAGGGGAGCTGGGGAGGTCATAGGAGGGGAGGGGGCTGGGGAGACCCAACAAGATTGGACGGCCACTGAGGTAATTGGACGACACAGTTTTTTCGACGAAACCTCGACAGAACCTCGGTGAAACCCCGACGAAACCCTGGCAGAGGCCTAGGGGGTTTTTCGAAAATTTGGTAATCGGTTTGTATGCAAGAGTAATTTCAGTGGCAAACTTGTAAGTGAACTTCTTTGTGCACCTATCGTTTACTCCAGCGCATAATCAGAGTTCCATTTATCTACAAGTTTGCCTTTCAAATTTTCTCACCGTGCACACCAAAATTTAATCCCCAAAGTACTCCGGTGTGCGTGGTCAGTAAATTCCCAGCCCATCTCCGCCGTCGACCCCGTCGCTGATCATCTTTGTTTTCATCTTCCCTGTTCCATTTCTTTGAATTCCCCGGCCCTGCCACAGCCTTCGCTGATGACCCTTGTTCTGCCGCCAACCCATCCAATACATCTCCCTTTGACTACTCGACCCGCCCCCTTCGCCGTCCCCTCCACCGATCATCTTCATCTTCACGAGCCCCCATCTGCCGCCCCCTCCACTGATCATCTTCATCTTCACGAGCCCACCTCCACCGCCCCATCCTCCGACAACTCCTACCCCTCTCATCCGCCACTCCTCCGAGTACACAGCCTCGCCTCCTCCGCTGACAAGCTTCTTCCTCTCCAGCCCCTGTCGCTGTCTCCTGTCGTCGCCCATCTTCTTCTTACCCAGCCCCCTCCACAGACCCCTCCCCCTCCTCTGCCCCATCCACCGACAACCTCGCCCCCGCCTAGCCCAACCCCCGTCCCGGTGGGTGCGCAAAGAAGTTCCTAACTTGTAAATAAGTGGTAAGTGGGCGGGATTAATGACAAAGTTGCAAATAAGCGCAAATCAATTCGCAAATAACAATTAGTTTGAAGAAAGCACACGAATTCAAGAAGCAAAGCTCGAACAATGTCCAGAATTATATGACGAAACACATCAACAGGGATCTACAGAGTGGCAACAAGTAATAAGAAAACAAGTTAACGGCCGGCAAGCAGGCCCATTAGCCCACTCTTCTCAGCATCCTCGGCTGCGCGGCGAACCGGGCGGAGAACGACCTCGACAGGTTCTCGGGCTCGACCCACGCCGCCCCCTCGTCGAAGTTCTGCGCGTACGAATACTCATCATAAGGCTCGTGCGTCGGAGCCCCCGACTCGAAGATCCTGCGCTTCTCCTTCATTATCCTCCTCCATATCCCCCTCCATCTCGACCTGCCCGATTGCGATAGATTGTATGCCGCCATGTCGAACTCTTCCTCGTCGTCGTAGTAATCATTGTCGTCGCGGTCGAGCCTGCGCGCGAACCTCCCCGTCCTCCTCCTGCTGCTGCGGTCCCCCCACCAGCTGCCAACGTCCAGGGGAGGGCAGCAGCAGGAACGCTGCCTGTGGAATTTTGGGCTGTAGGCCATTGATAACGCTTGACTCTGCGCTGTGTGAATGGTTTATTTATAGGATTTCCTCTCTCTCACTCTCTCTCTCTCTCTCTCTCTGTTTTTTGTTTTTTTGTTTTTGTTTTTGTTTTGGCGGCGGGGGGTTGGGAAACGGTCAAAATTGGGGTCTGCGCGTGATATCGAGATGTTGATCGGGGGGGGGGGGGGGGGGGGGGGGGGGGGGGGGGGGGGGGGGGGAGGTAGGGAGACCAATGAGTGCTAAATTTAGAGAAGCAACACGAGTTTGAGCGAGGATTGAGAGTTTCCTACTAAAACAATGAACAACTTGAGATATGAACTGTCTAGTATATCCAAGAACATATTATTTCTAATCACGTAAGATCATCGATATCTCTTGCTTGTTTAATTTATGATGACAATTATTGTGAGCTAGCTTTGAACGAACATGGGGGGCTTCGATATTTCTTCCTCCAATTGACTCCATCTAGCCTGTAATATCTTGATATCTTTGTTTTAGTCTTTGTATTGTTAGCAATATCCTATTTTCTTTTCACGGTGGCTTCTAAGATATTAACGTGCAATGAAATCTGTTTGGTTCCATTGATGGCTGCTGAATTATAATCATTCTCCTATTTAAAAAATTATAAATCAAACGAATTCCAATAATCCAAGGGACTCTCTGATTAAGATTTGTCTCAGAGTGTTTTCTCACTACAGTATCGTTGACCGTGGACTGCCCGGTCAACGTGGTCAAGGGGCCGATTAGGGACCCTTGGGTGCGTCGAGCGCGTGTAGACGCGACGCGAATCGGAGATGTAGTCGACGCAGAGCACGTCAGCTGGGCCGAGTCTGGATCCTCGGCCTCTGGGGGGCTGAGGGGAAGCCTCGGCCCAGTGTGAGGTGCTCGGCCTCAAACGGTCGGGGCGACGAGGGGAAGCCTCGGCACCTTGGCTTGACGCGCGACCGACGCGGAGCTGAGGGGAAGCCTCGGCTCGGATGGATGCGCTCGGCCTCGGTCGGTCGGACGACGAGGGGTAGCCTCGGTCGTCTCGCTTGATGCGCGGCCGGCGTGGAGCTGAGGGGAAGCCTCGGCTCGGATGGATGCGCTCGACCTCGGTCTCTCCTGGCGTCGAGGGGCGGCCTCGATGCCTTGGCTGATGCTTGATGGCGTTCGCCTGGTGTCGAAGGGAAGCTTCGGCACTTGGATCTAGCGTCTTCCTGAACAGACGAGAACACTCGTCAGGGAGGCCAGACCTTGGTTCCGGCCAAATCCCCTCCGATGCCTAAGTCAGATGACAGTCTGAAAGAGGTGGCTCGGCGGGGACGGTTCGACTCGAGAGGAGATCGGAACGACGTCCTCCGGGCGCGAGCGGGGGGAAGGAGATGAAGTGGGGGAACTAGGTCGTTGATGGAGTACCTTAGGTTTTGTTACCTGAGATGCGGTCCTTTGTTCAGTCGTCCTCCTAGTCCTTTTATAGGCCTCTTGTCGCGACCACCCATGACTCACGTCCTTCGTCCGCCCCCAATCGTGCCCCCTCAATCCGCCTCCCCATCGCCGCTCCCCGCGCCATGCCAGCACCTCCCCATAACGGCCATTAAGTGGCAGCGGGCCTGGGGGAACGGTTATCGCTGGAGTGGGCGAGTGACTCACGCGTTTCCGGGGTCGGGTCGGATCGATGTTCGGGGTCCTCTCATGGGCTTCATTGGGTGGGCTTGGACCCCTCATGATTTCGCGTTGTAGGCTGCGCCTTTGGGCCCATGCTGTTGGGCCTCCGCAAAATAGACGTATCAATTGCCCCCATCGGTGGGGGCCGATCGGCCTTGGCCGGTTCGGTTCGACCGATGTGACTCCTGGGGTTCTGATTGGCGCGTCAGTCGAGGCGCGGTCATAAATGAAGGTCATGATGAGGCGGATCGATAGGACTTCCCTTGGCGCCGATTTCGAAACGTCGACGGCTCTTTGAGGCTTGCCACGCGTTCCTGTCAGGCGTTTTGAATTCGCCACTGGGTCTTGTATATAAGTGCACCGGCTGCTTTGATCCCAACTTCTTCCTCGCTCTTCTCTCTGTTCCGGGCTTTCCACAAACTCGGAGTCTTCTGCCGCCTTCGTTCTCTTGCCTTCTCTAAATAATAAAAAGGTAACTCCTTTACCATACTCATATTATGGCTGCTCTTAGGATAGGTGGCTCTGGCCAAGGGGCGAGGGATCCTCCTGAATCCAGGCGTGGCGGGCCCCGATCTGTGGGATCCGGTTCCTCCTCGGGGAGCCGTTCTCTCCGAGACAAAGGGAAGGGGAAGCTCTTCCCGGACTATGCTGGCGACGATGTGGCCTCGGTTGCCGCGCGGCTTAATGTACCTCCGGTTATCCTCAGAACGCCGTCGAGGACTCCTTTTCTGGCGGCTGCGGAGATTCGGGGAAGGTACCTCTGTCACCCGTACGATGTTCGAGTCCCTTTCGTTGACGAGCGGATCTGTCTTCCGAGGAACAACAAAGTCGGTGTTTACGTCGAGATGTTCCGTCTGGGTCTCCGTTTCCCGCTCAATCCCTTCTTTATCCAAGTCATGGAGTACCTCATGGTGCCCCTTTGCCAGTTTACCCCCTGTTCGGTTGCGGTTCTGACAGGCTTTGTGATGCTCTGCTGCACTCGCGGTCTGGAGCCATCTCTCCCCCTCCTCTTCTATTTTTATCAGATCTAGACGGTCGGTCTAGGGTCATGGCTGCACCTCCGAGCCCACGCGGGGAGGGAATGCCTGATCGGGCTACCCCACTGGGCATGGGATTGGAGCTCGGGTTATGTCTTCGTAGTCTTCCTTGAGGATGCTCAGATTTTGACAGGTTGGGGTGGGTCAGGTCGGCCTCGCCAAACGCTAACCCTCTCCGAGGATGATCAGGCAGCCGTCGCACTGCTGTCGGCCCTCCCCTTGGAGGCGAAGTCTATCTGGCCTTTGCTGGACGACCTACTCCTGAAGGCAGTCTTGTGGTCTCCGGGTAGGTCGCTTCTTTAGTCCTGGATTGCCCAGTGGTTTACCCTGATTTCGGTTTCGCCTGCAGGAATGGCTGGTCGCGAGTTCACCCGCAACGTCGATGAGCTGATTCGGCGTGGAGCCGCTCAGAGCCGAGGCAGCACCTCGGGAAGGGCGCCTCGGCGGACCGTCGAGGAGGAGGTGCGCCGAGCCGAGCCCACCGTGGGCAAGGTGGCGGCCGCGCCTCCCGTCTCTACTTCGGGTAGTCCCCTCCCCGGGGAGGTCGCAAGAGCCGGATCCGTCCCACCGGCCCAAGTGGTGGGGGGTGATGATGGGTCCGGTGCAGCTCCTCTTGCGCCTGGCGCGCCCCCTCTTGTCTCGGAGGGTGGAGGTGGCACGAGGCGGAAACGCTCCCCTTCGGCGCCTGCCGAGCCTTGCGGAGGGAAGAGGAGGAAGGAAGGCGCGGATCCCCCCAGTCCGGTGCGCTCCGTGCCCCCGACGGTGGCCGCCGAGGATCTTCCAGTGACCCTGACGACCACCCCCGTTGCAGCGGCCCTGCCTCCATTATCGGGAATCGGTGCCCTGTTGGCAAGCTGCTCGGCCTCCCTCGAGGTCACCCCCGGGGACTCGGTGTTTGTCGACCGAGCCTTGGCTCAGCAGTTGGCCGAGGGCTCCGTCCTCCCCTGGGACCGTGGTCTCCTCGAGATGGCCCCCGCCGACAAGGTGTCAGACATCTTGGTCTGGATCCTTCAGCATGTCTGGCTATCCCGCTGTCCCTTTCTTTCCTTCGCTTTCTTGTTGGCTCATGTCTTGTCGTTCAGGGTTCAACACTCGCTGTCGAGTCGTAGCGTCGAGCTGTCCGTTTGAGGGAGCTGGAGGAGTCCTCTGCAAAGGACCACGAGCGGGCTGGGGCGGTGGAGGTAGCTGCGGTGGCAGCCCAGATGGAGTCTCAGCAACTCAAGCTCCGAGTGGCCGAGCTAGAGGGACGAGTGGCCGATCTCCAGGGGGAGTTGGAGGACGCTCGGCGGTCGGCCGGGGAAGCGGCGGAGTCGTTCCGCCTGGAGAGGGAGGAGCTCCAGAGGGAACTGTCGGATCGGCGTCAGGTGGCGCGGTTCGCGGATGAGGTGGAGAGGGGCGTCGTCGGGACTCTGGGGGAGAGGATCTTCGAGGTCCTCAGGGAGGCCTTCGGTAAGTATGAAGACCTTATCGGCCCCCGGATCGTCGAAGTCGTCCAGTCCTCCTTCCAGGATTGTGCGGAGTGCGTCCTGCAAGCCCTTCCGCCTGCTGATCCCCCTCGCTCCGAGCAGGGCAAGGCGCCCGAGGATGCGTCCTCTCGAGCCCGGGTCCCCTAGGTCGTCCTTCCCGGCCTGTCATCCTTGTTTTTATCCTCAAATTTTTCAGCATCCGCTTCGCTTTGGCCCAGCCTACTTGAAATGGATCCCTGACCTCGCAATCTCCATTGGCATCTTTACCGGCTCTCTGCTTCAGGGCAAACAATTGCTGATTGCAAGGATGTTCATTTAAGCCAGCAATTTTGTGTTCTCGGTCGACAAGTTTTGCTCTACCGGCGTCACCCTAGTTTTCGTGGGTGACGAATTTTGTTGTTCGCCGAGAGTGAATTATTTGTAAGGAGGTTCCTCTACTCCGATTTCCTGTAAAAAGACACACTTTTGTACCTCGGTTAACTGTTGGAAATGAAATTGACCTACTTGAATTTTCCGCGCATTTTGCTTTGTTGCTGCGACTTTGGCTCCTCTGCTGATGGTGGTTGCTCGCCTCCTTCCTCCGGGAGGTCGCCCCTAGTCCCTTGAGTGGACAAGTCGGTTGATGTCCTTATTGGCTGGGGGTTGCTCTCAGTCTTATGAGCAATGGAGTAGGTCAGCGAGGGAGAAGTCCCTCGGCTTAGGACCAGTTGGCGTTTGCGCTGGCTGGGGGAATTGCCCCCAGACTTACGAGCGATGGTGTCGGTCAGCGAGGGTGAAGCTCCTCGGCTTAGGACCGGTCGGCGTCTGCGCTGGCTGGGGGAATTGCCCCCAGACTTACGAGCGATGGAGTCGGTCAGCGAGGGTGAAGCTCCTCGGCTTAGGACCGGTCGGTGTCTGCGCTGGCTGGGGGAATTACCCCCAGACTTACGAGCGATGGAGTCGGTCAGCGAGGGTGAAGCTCCTCGGCTTAGGACCGGTCGGTGTCTGCGCTGGCTGGGGGAATTGCCCCCAAACTTACGAGCGTCGGAGTCGGTCAACGAGGGTGAAGCTCCTCGACTTAGGACCAGTTTTGATTGACCCCCCGTCCTGCGAGGTGGCGGTCTTCACTCTTATGCAGCCTTAGAAAAATGTTGACTCCGTCGGAGATGAAGAAAAGGAAAAAGGAGTGCATTTGTACTCTTAAAGGTCCTATTGGACTAGTACATTTGGAGGAAAAAGGAAATAAAGCAAGACGGGGGGATGTGAACCTAGATAATCTCCTCCCGACTAGGCGGTGACTGGGGGGCCTCGCCCGCTCACTCTATGATGCGGAGGGGTCCTTGGACGGCGTTGACCTTCTTTCCTTTGTCCGGCTGCTTGGATGTTCCTTCTCAGTGGGCCGGGTCATTGGTAAAGTTCCTTGCGTGCCCTCGGCTCATCAACTTCTCGATGTCCTTCTTTAGGTGCCAGCAGTCTTCAGTGTCGTGGCCGTTGTCTTTGTGGTACTGGCAATACTTTTCCCCATTTTCCCCCCTCTTTTTGTCTTCGGCGGGGGGTGATCAGCGCGCTCTTCCTTCTGCACTTGAGTGAGGACGACGTCCGGGGTGGCGTCCCTCGTATCCTCCCTCCGCTGCTTGTTTCTCGCCCTCTTCTCTGTCCGGTACCCTTCGGGGCTGCGGCGCTCGCTGTCGCCGCGCTTGGTCCCTCGTCTGGCTTTCCTGCCTTGATGGCCAAGGTCTCCTCGGTCAACATGAAGCACTCGGCCCTCGCCATGATCCCAGCGAGATCTTTCGGGGGATCATTGTGCAGAGATTTCTTCAAGCCTCTATAACGCAGCCCTTTCTTTAGGGCCGTTTGGACAACGAGGTCGGGAGGGCTGTTTACGTTCAGCCGCTCAGCGTTGAAGCGGCGCATAAATTGTCGGAGCGGTTCGGTCGGGCCCTGCACTATGTTAAACAAATGTTCAGCATCAGGCATTACCTGTCGCCCTGCCATGAACTGCTTGCAGAACAGCTGGGTGAGTTCCTCGAAGCTGTCAATGGAGCGGCTGGGCAGGCTGCGGTACCAAGTTCTCGCTGCTCCCCTGAGGGTCGAATAAAAGCCCCTGCAGAGTAGGGTATCATCGGCTCCCTGGAAGGACATGTCCCCCTCGTAGTCCATCACATGGTTCCCTGGATCTCCTATCCCGTTGTATTTCCCCAGCGTCGGGATCTTGAATCGAGAGGGGACCCGCGCGTCGGTTATTCTCCGCGACAGGGGGCACCGGTCTCCGTGGATGCCTCCAGGGGTCCGACACCCGCCTACCTCAGGCTCGTTCGGTTGTGGAGGTGGCATAGGCGCTGGCTGGGCTGGCTCAACGGCCCTCGCCACACTGGGGGTGGGGCTGGTCCGGCGTTCCCGGCTCCTCCGGCGGGAGCTTCCGCTTAGCCGTGATCGGTCCCCCCGAGTGGTGCCGATCACTTCTTCTGCGGTGGGGTGATCGTGACCGACGAGACGACGTGGTCACCGATTCGTCCCCCGTGTATTCGGTACCCCTCCTGCTCCTTTCGCGATAAGGGGAGGAGGCGCGCGATCTCGCCTGGTAGAAGCCGGGTAGTGTGAACCGACGCTCCGTGTTCGGTCTTCGGTTTCCGTGGTCAGCGACCACAGCGGACCGCAGGAGCGGGGGCCCCCCTCCCAACGATGGCCGTCGCCCGACACGTCTCCGTTGGCAGGCGCGGCGCCGATGAGCCGCTGTACCGTCGTGACCAGCGTCTGAATGTTCGCGTTGGTCTCTTGGGCCAGGGCACGGAGCTGCTCCTGTGTGGCCGGCTCGGACTCGCCAGTCTCTTCGACTGAGGGGGCGTGGTGATTGCCGTTGGGTGCGCCCTCAAGGTTGCTACTGGGTGGGCCATTTCCCTCCTCCGGGATGGGGGGCATGCGTCTCTTCCCGTTGCAGGCGCGTGCCATTGCAAGTGTGGTTTGTTTTTTCGTGGGATAGTTCGTTCCCACAGACGGCACCAGATGTTTCAGAGTGTTTTCTCACTACAATATCGTTGACCGTGGACTGCCCGGTCAATGTGGTCAAGGGGCCGATTAGGGACCCTTGGGTGCGTCGAGCGCGTGTAGACGAGACGTGAATCGGAGATGTAGTCGACGCAGAGCACGTCAGCTGGGCCGGGTCTAGATCCTCGGCCTCTGGGGAGCTGAGGGGAAGCCTCGGCCCGGTGTGAGGTGCTCGGCCTCGGACGGTCGGGCGACGAGGGGAAGCCTCGGCACCTTGGCTTGACGCGCGACCGACGTGGAGCTGAGGGGAAGCCTCGGCTCGGATGGATGCGCTCGGCCTCGGTCGGTCGGACGACGATGGGTAGCCTCGGTCGTCTCGCTTGATGCGCAGCCGGCGTGGAGCTGAGGGGAAGCCTCGGCTCGGATGGATGCGCTCAACCTCGGTCTCTCCTGGCGTCGAGGGGCGGCCTCGATGCCTTGGCTGATGCTTGATGGCGTTCGTCTGGTGTCGAAGGGAAGCTTCGGCACTTGGATCTAGCGTCTTCCTGAACAGACGAGAACACTCGTCAGGGAGGCCGGACCTTGGTTCTGGCCAAATCCCCTCCGATGCCTAAGTCAGATGACAGTCTGAAAGAGGTGGCTCGGCGGGGACGGTTCGACTCGAGAGGAGATCGGAACGACGTCCTCCGGCGCGAGCGGGGGGAAGGAGATGAAGTGGGGGAACTAGGTCGTTGATGGAGTACCTTAGGTTTTGTTACCTGAGATGCGGTTCTTTGTTCAGTCGTCCTCCTAGTCCTTTTATAGGCCTCTCGTCGCGACCACCCATGACTCACGTCCTTCGTCCGCCCCCAATCGTGCCCCCTCAATCCGCCTCCCCATCGCCGCTCCCCGCACCATGCCAGCACCTCCCCATAACGGCCATTAAGTGGCAGCGGGCCTGGGGGAACGGTTATCGCTGGAGTGGGTGAGTGACTCACGCGTTTCCAGGGTCGGGTCGGATCGATGTTCGGGGTCCTCTCATGGGCTTTGTTGGGTGGGCTTGGACCCCTCACGATTTCGCGTTGTAGGCTGCACCTTTGGGCCCATGCTGTTGGGCCTCCGCAAAATAGACGTATCAAGATTGTTTGTGGTTTAGTCCCATCACACGCATAACAAATGTTGTTGATGACGCCTAGAATCTCGCTGAGTTAGGATCCAGCCGCTGGGGTGAGGACTCTGACTGATGGGACGAGTATTCATGCAATAGAGAGCCAGTGCAGGTTTTCTCAAGTCAAAGTTGGGAAGTCCACGATGGGAGGGTTGCTCGTGGCGGGTTCCATCTATCGATTTTGGCCGGTCCTCGTTACTGTCGGGCCCTAGTCTAAAATGGTATCTACACTGGCCCCTCGTCTTTTGGCTTGACACTATCGAACCGAGCTGTAACTGTGAGGTCGGGAGTGGAGAGGCGAGGAGACGAAACCAAGAGAGCTGATGCCAACATCGTCGGGTCGGTCTGGCTCGCTTCGGGAATGAAGAGTCCATGGTGAGGGACGACGCTCGGTTGGAAGCACACTTATGATGGCGTATTGATGTGGCCGCCATCTCTCGGGGACCGAAGGTACGACTTATCGTATTATCTGTTGGGACTCGAAGAGGCTAACTCGTTTTGAGTAACAGTTGATGATGTGGCAAAGTCTGATTCGTCGATGATGTATCGTGTAGAAGCTGGCCAGTAACGAAGAATTTGGATGACCATTAATGTTTCCTGTCGGTTCTTGCCCGGAGTAGTTTAAAAGGCGGAGGAAGCCATCAGTTGTCGACCTTACTTGCGCTTTACTTCCTTGTCTTCTTCTTCTTTGCTTCTCTTTGCAACGAGACCTTGTCTGATGCCACCAACTCACACGCCACGCCCTCTGAGTCTTGGCCGTCGTCGTCATCATAGAGAGTGTTGTCTCCTGTGGAGACCTCTCCAAGCGAAGAAATTTACCATCCTCTCGAGGAGATGCGAGAAAATGAAGTACAATCCGGGCCCAAGAGGCCAAATAGGGTCGCATCTATGGATGGGAGATGGTTGCCCTGATGTCGTAGTGCTCGGGTTGTGAGGTCTGCTCCTCACCA
Source organism: Scilla litardierei (assembly GCA_030789695.1). Lineage (NCBI taxonomy): Eukaryota > Viridiplantae > Streptophyta > Magnoliopsida > Asparagales > Asparagaceae > Scilla > Scilla litardierei. The sequence continues at coordinate 75,101,412 of CM061135.1, forward strand.
ATTTGTCATTGAGACTGAGCTGCATCCTCTTGTGATCCATATATAGTCGAATGACGAGATCGAATCCCATCTTTGTGGCTTGGTCGAGCGTCTGCCCAAGGGGAAGTGAAAGGCAGTTGAAGGGATGACCACTGATCTGCTACGGAAAGGGATTAGGGTCATAGCCCCCGCGCATGGGTCGTGTCCACCACCATGCCAAGCGAGCAAGTGCTTTGGACCACATGGTTGAAGAAGCCGACCTCAGGTAGCCGAGGTCATTTTGAGGAGTTGTTCTGCCAAGGAGAATGTTGGATGTGAAGTACTTGAGAACTTGTAGCCTTGGAGATTGAGAGGCTCTTGGGACCTTACGCAATGGATGAGAGCTCTTGGCTTGGATGTTGCGGCAATGGTAAGGAGATGAAGCAAACTTGCGGCAATGGTGATGATCCCCCTTGACAACTTGAGGCCTAGTAGATGGACAACCTTGAAGTTTGTTGCGACAATGGGAATGATGAGGGATGCTTAAAAACTTGCGGCTTAAGAGGAGGAGAAGCTTTGTATTGCGGCAAGGGAGGAGGAGATGGAGGCTTAGCAAGTTGCGGCAATTGGAGGAGGAGCCCTTGATGCTTGCGCAATGGATGAGAGCTTGAAGCTTGTGCAATGGATGAGAGCTTGAAGCTTGCGCAATGGAGAAGATGAAGGACTTCTACAATGTTGCGGCAAAGGAAAATTTGAAGCTGGCTAGTTGTGGCTTAGGAGAGGATGATGGGCTAGGGTTTTCTCCTTGATTTGGCCGAATCCCTCTTTTCTTTGTTTTGTGCTTTGGCCGCACCTATTCTTTGTGATTGCTGCAATCAATCTCTTCTCTTTTGAAGAGGGGTTTATATAGGAGAGGGAGAAGATCTTTGGCTCATGTAGAATCCCATAGAATAATGAGATAGGATGGAATCCTAACTTGAATAGGATTTGAAATAATCATATGGAAGATCTCTTCTAATCACAATAGGATTTGGAGTTTGAAGTTGATTGCAATAGGATTTGAATTTGAATGGAAATGAGATTTGAATTGGATTTCATTTAATCACAAATTGATTTGCATGAGATTTGGTTCAATCACTTTTGATATGAATGTGATCCCTCCTTATCTCTCCATCTTTGACCAAGTCCACTTTGTAAATGAATTGCAATTTTCTCCATCTTTGACCAAGTCTTCATATGTGTAGCAATTTTCTCCATCACTTTGACTAGGTCATCCTTTGAGTATTTACGAGCTTGGCACTCCTGAAAACACTTAGCACACACATCAAATTGTTCACACACGTTTGTTATCATCAAACACGAAGTCATCGATCGTTGCATCCAACTACACGTTGTATCCAACAGAGACAACCTCGAAGAGGTCGTCCTCGCAGGGCCGTTGGGGGAGTTAATCCCAAGGAGACAGTTCATGTGGAGCGTAGCTGCTGAGAGAGCCGACCTCGCGGAGGCCATCCCTATGGAGTGTAGCTGCTAGGGGAGCGAGGTCTTCTTTGTAGAAGTTTGCTGACAATGAGCAAACTTCGGATTTCGGGGTCATCCTGTAGAGATAAGCGACTGAAGGGGCCGACCTTGGGTAGCGAGATCGTCCTGAAAGAGTTGAGGGAGCCGACCTCGAGGATGCCGTCCATGCAAAGCTATTCTGAAGAAAGATAGGGTTGGCCTGTCAAGTCGAAGTTAGGAGGGCCACGATGGCGAGGGTAGCTCCCGACGGGTCCCATCTGTCGAGTTCGGCTGGGTCCCATTGCTGGCGAGACCTAGTCCAAAACGGTACATACAGTTATAAAAGACGGTTTCATTATGGCTAATAATGCATAAATAGATTATGCGCCTGAGTTTAATTAAGTATTACACAGAAATGAATATTTTAATATAATTACGTGTATATATGTATATATGCGTATATGTAATATGTATATTAAATGTAAAAAATAGGAAAAAAATTAAAAAATAATATAAACATAATTGTTGAATATATAAATTTGCAGGCTGGGGAAAGAGCTAACATGTACATGAAGTAATCTCAAAGTTCCAAATTGACATCCATCCGAAATATGAATCATGATGATGACCGGGGCGTAAGATACACATGTTGAATCATGTACGAGTTGTTCATGTACCTTTAAAAGCACCATTTGATTTCAAAAAGGTTATGATCAGCATCAATGCCTTAGACCTGGCCAGCTCAATTTTGGGCCAGAGTTTTTTGAGAATTTTGAACATCTTTAATAAGCTTCCTCCAACTCTAGCTGTGATGTGGGACTTTTCCTCTGCGGCAGAGGTCAGAGTTAGATATGCAAGGGGTTTAGAGGGTCAGAGTTTGCAACTCGAAGTGCATCCCTTTTCAAATTTGCTCTACATGCTGGAAAATGTCAAAAACTGTGGGGAACACACTTGGAATAAAATAAAGGACTCGAGGGAAGCTACCCTCTTGTATAATATTGGTTAATGTAACGATAGCAAAAGCTTTATATTATTATTGTTGTGTGTAAGAAGACTGATTACATTCGCAATTCTAACATTATTTGACAATTTATTTGTTAAGTCCTACCTCACCTTCTGAGTTATGGACAAACATAACATTTAAAGGTTTCATGATAAGAATAAAAACAAAATAAATAAAAAAATAATCTACTAGTAAACCACGTTTAATACACATCAATTTTTAATGATATGCCGAAAGTTCTTTCGTCAAATCTCCACTAATAATTAATTAATGTTATACTCTTGCTGGATTTTCCATGATGAGAACAATCAAATAATCAATACAAATAAACATTAACTTTTGTTAACTTCAATATGCCTTACGTGCATTTGCTCGTACTAAGAAATTTATAATGCCAAAACTCCTCTCTTCTCTTGTTAATTGAAATTTGGATTTTTCTATCTATGGATTTTATTGGTTCTTCCCTAGATCATTGATCTAGAGAAATATTTCTTTTCCCGTAGATATAAATTATGGACCATAAATTTTATTTATTTTATTACATATATATATGTATGTTGACTGTATTTATCAAATCAACATATCAAAAAAAAAACAAAAACAAAAACTTAATGCATATATATGTTACAATATAACTTGCCCCAAATTACAATGATAAACAAAAACAAAAACTTGTTGGCAAACCATCTCTCTGCAAATGCAAAAATTGGCTGGCTGTACATCTGATAAACATAAGAATTGTCATTTAGATAACCAGCATCTTCAATTGTGATAAACTGCCAGGATAAAAGCTCTAGTATCGTTGACACCCATATGATTCTTGTTGGATACTTCACTTATGAATGCAGTAAAAATTCAGTATATAACTGTAAATGGTTGCGATGAATTCTTCATGGGCCTAGGCTTTCGTTTTGAGCTTACAAGTTGGGCTCTTAATCCATTAGGTTGGCACTTCCTAAAAGTCTGAAAGTTCCCCGATAACCATATCACATGGGCTATTTGCAATAGCCCATTAACCTCCCTTTATTAACAATAAAACTAATACATATTGGCTGTTGGGCCTGAAGCCCACAACAAGCCTAAGTGCTTTTATTTAATAATTGGGGTTATATTATCATTCTGTTTTAAATCTAAATTTAACTCAGAAAAATTCAATTAAATCTGTATAAATATCGAAAAATACCAGAATATTACTGAAAATATCTGGATAGTTGATGTGTTGCATTAATATATTACTTTTGGGAAGGTTTTTGTTTTTAGTCCATATAATATCAATAACATCATTATTTGCATTATTACTACATTTGGATTAATTAGTATTTTTATGTTTAATAATTATGAAAGGTCCTGAGATCGCTCTGCCGTTAGTTATCTAACCTAACGATGCATGATATGTCTCCACGTGGCACAAGTAATTATTAAATATTTTAATTTTTCCATATAAATTACTTGCATGTGATGTTACACAAATATTTATGCATGTGTTTGTTGCATAATTTATAAATTGCATGGATGTTTAATAAATCACGTTGTGGTTTTGGATCGGCCAGTTTGTCACCATTTTATATTCCTCGCATTTTCTTTTCTTTTTTGAAAGAAATTGTAGTGATGATATATTTGTATAAGCCAAAGACCGGAGTATTTTTTCTTGAAGACGGAGGCCAAATTGCAAAGTTGTAGGGACCACAATGGGTTTCCAAGTTGTACTTTTCATTTTAGTCTTTTGTATTCTATGGACTGTATAATTTTTGGACTTTATTATATCGTGAATGGCCGATCCACGCAACTAATTTATTAATTTTACATGAATTTGTAATATGATTTATTATTAATTCATGTTATTTTAAATGCATAGATAATATGGCTAAAATAGCGAGCGTCGACTTTGAAGTTCTCGATGCGACTGGAAAGAATTATCTGAGCTGGCATGTGGACCTGAAGTTCCACTTGCACGCACAGAACCTAATGGCCACAATCTCGACTCCCGTGCCCACGGCAATAGGCACTGCTGAGGCAGCTTCTACACCAATAGTTTCGAATGTAGATAAGGCGAAAGCCATAATCTATATCAGGCGACATATTGATCGGACCCAGAAGGCCGAATATCTCACTGTAGAAGATCCACTAGAGTTGTGGACTGCACTGGAGGATATGTATAAGCATTAGAAAAATATGATCCTCCTACGTGCACGTTATGAGTGGAAAAATCTCCGCCTATATGACTTCAAGTCCGTTGTTGAGTATAACTCAGCACTTCACAGTATCACCTCACGCCTGAAGTTGTGGTGAACAAGTGACGGAAGAACGCATGCTAGAAAATACTTACACATCTTTCCATGAGAAAGATGTAATCCTCATGCAACAGTACCGTGAACGCAAGTTCACCAAGTACTCTGACCTGCACTCCTGCCTTCCATGGCAGAGCAGAATAGAGACTTGCTACTGGCCACACATAACCTACGCCCTGCAGGCTCAGCTTCTCTCCCTGAGGCTCACAGAGTTTCTTTCCAGAAGCAGAAGAACAAACAGAAGGGGAAATTCAACAAAGGGAAAGCCCCTAAGAGGCAGGCTACACTACAACAAAAGTAGTCATTTACAACTTTCATGTTACAACGTTTCTATTTTGATAGTTGTAATAAATGTCTACCACAACTTTTTTTAGTTTGAAAGTTGTAAAAAATATTTATTACAATTGTTTTACTGAGAATAGTTGTAAAAAGTGGTTATTACAACCTTTTTACCTAAATAGTTGTAAATGTTTAGTTTGAGACCACAACTCTTTATTTCAAAAAGTTGTAAAAAATTTTTAATACAACTATTATTACTTGGTAGTTGTAAAAAAGGGTTAATACAACCTTTTCATGAATAGTTGTTAATAAGTGATTTTCACTTAGTGGCAAGCTTGTGAATACTTTATGGGTAAACTTGTAAATAAGCAACTAACTGGGCTTGTGAATTTCTTTCTTACTGTCAATTGCGTTGTCACATTACGTACCGCGGCCCCAAAATTTTTCCCCCGTAACCCGAAAAATTTTTGCCCCCAAAATTTTGGCCGCGCGGCGCTGAAGAAAACCCCCAAATCTTCCAAATTAAATCCCTGCTGCGTCAATTATGTCATCTCCTTCGGCGCGATCTTCCAATGTTTTACCTCGGCGCTGAAGAAAGCTTCGCCGTCGTCAACGAATTTGATCGCCGGTGGTTCGACGTGACACCGTCCCCGACACCGCTCAACGTCGGCGCGATCTTCCAAAGATTTGCCGCGCCGCTGAAGAAATCTTCGCCGTCGTCAACGAATTTGATCGTCGGTGGTTCGACGTGACACCGTCCCCGACACCGCTCAACGCCATCAAGGTATAACCCTAATTTTCGTTCCACCAACGAGTTAGATGTGGGCTGGGATCCACCAGCAGTCTTATTGACCCTAATTTTCGCATTTTATGTATATTTAGTTAAACTTTTGATTTCTGAAAATCTTTTTACAAATCAAGGCCTCCGTCAGAACAAGGTGTGTGTGGCTTTTGATCCTAATTTGGCCAAGGTGAGATGTTGTTCTTCAGTTTTTTGTGGTAAAAATTGGGGTTTGGATGATGGCATGTTGTGATTCTGGTAAGAAGTTGGATTTTTTGGATGGGTAGTTGTAAGTTATACTAAAGTTTACCTCGTTGATGATTTTGATACTTGTAAATTTAATTTACAATTACTATTTATCTTCATGGTAGACATGATTTCCTTGGTTGCTGAAACTTGTAAATTTGGCTAGTGCACCAACAGATATGTGAAGTTCCAGGCCTTGGTGGCGAAACTTTTTATCACTAGTCGGAAAACGGTCATTTTTATGTTTTAAACGCCGTCGTTAAATTTGGGAGTGTTGTTGGGCATGTCTGTTATAATTTTGCTACATCATGGTTAAGTTTTTATTAAATGGATGTCAGGTAAGTTTGTGGCTCATGTGTTTCATTTTTGCGAGCTGCTTTGAACCAAAAACTGCGAATGCTGATGATTGAATTCCCTGGTTGTTGACTGACGTCGCGTTTTTGCTTGAAATGTAATGTAAATTTGCTACATATTTTGGCTCATTGTGTTTCGTATGCCTCCGTCTTGCACATGCGTGTTTGTTTGTTCCTGTATTTTACAGAGTATCTGTTGGGGCATCTGATTCGGTTCAAATTGTGTAGGGTTTTAGTTTGCATAGGGAATGGATCTGGATTGAGATTTGATAACGGAAGCAAAATTCAGCATCGATAAAATCTCACGGGTCGATGTACCAAATGCAGCCAAGATAGCTAGTTTGCCTAATTTTGGCATTTCAAATCCCTTCATTTACATTATTATGATAAGTTTGAACTAATGTCCAGATATGTGAAGCTCCTAATCTTTGGTCGATCAAGATTTCATTTATTTCTTATAGATAGAAGTAGGAGTTTCCACCTAATTTTCACAAAATTTTGTCATTTAAGTTGATAGGCATCATCACTTTTCATGCACTAATTGTGTTTCATTATGAGCTCTTTGACTAAAACGTGTGGTTATATTTTCTCATTTCCATCAAATATGATACATTGAGAGAATATATGAATCTTACATTAAAAGCTACAAGCCATGCTTGTTGGCAAGATTGTTATAGGATGTTGTGTGACTGATAAACTATTTTGAAGCTTTGATAACGACGATGATCGAAATTTCTTAAGGATTAGCGTTGTGATACAATTCACTAGAGAGTTGACATCCACGATATTTGATATATCTACGATTGCTTGTTTGAAGTATCACGATCTTTTTCTTCATTCATTATTTATATATTGCATCTATTCTGGTACTAATTAACTCCATTTTAATGTCATCCTTATAACTTGTGCAAGATGATTTCCACTTAGGTTCAAACATAAGAGGGCTTTTATCACGATGGACAAAGCATGGGTCAACCTACCAAGGTTTTGCAAATTTAGTTTATTAGTTCATAGTTATAACCACTTGGATATGATTATTAATACATTTATGTTTTTTTTCTAGAATGACAGAAGAGTATAAGCAAGCCGCTCGAAATTTTATATTCAGGCATGCAGAAAGAGAGGGGAATCCAGAAAAAATTAGGTGTCCTTGCTGTAAATGTAGGAACCTTATCTGGCATTCGCCTAGGGATGTTGTGTCACACTTGATTTGTTTTGGAATTGATCCAACATATGATGTATGGATTTTTCATGGGGAAGCACGTCCTTCACAAAATAAAACTGCCGAAGTGACGGATACATATAGGATGTTCTTAGATGCACAGATTGGTGACGAGGAGATTGAAGATCATACAAATGAGAGACATAGGGAAGGGGTTAAGGAAATGTTGGAAGAAGTTGAAATTCCTCTATATCCTGGTTGTGAAAGCTACACAACGCTGTCAGCAACAATTCTTTTGTATAAACACAAAGCTCGGAATGGTATATCTGACACAGCATTTACGGAACTTCTTAAACTTCTGAAGGATATGTTGCCCAAGGAAAACACAATTCCTGATTCAACATATGCAACAAAAAAGTTGCTTAAAATATTTGGTTTAGGCTATACGCGGATACATGCATGTGAAAATGATTGTTGTCTATTTACAAAAGATAATGCACACAGTGACACATGCCCTAAATGCGGCAATTCTCGTTGGAAAGGGAACGGGGCAAATGAAGATGGAAATCAGACAAAAATACCTGTAAAGGTTGCTAGATACTTTCCAATCATACCGAGGCTGAAAAGAATGTTTAGGGACCCAGAAACTGCAGAACAACTAAGGTGGCATTACACTCATAAGAGCGAGGATAATAAATTGCGACATCCAGCAGATTCTTCTCAATGGGCCACAATTGATAGAATGTATCCTGAGTTTGCCGCCGACCCACAAAATTTAAGGCTTGGCCTTGCAACTGATGGATTTAATCCATTTGGTGAATGGAACTCTACATATAGTTGTTGGCCAGTGATGCTTGTTGCTTACAACTTTCCGCCGTGGCTATGTATGCACAAAGATAATATGATGCTATCGTTGTTAATTCCTGGTCCACGACAACCCGGAAATGATATCGATGTGTATTTAGAGCCACTTATTGATGATTTGAAAAAATTGTGGGTGGAAGGGGTAAAGGTGTATGATGCCTATAGTCGTAGCGAGTTCAGAATGAAGGCTATTTTGATGTGGACCATCAATGATTTTCCAGCTTATGGTAATTTAGCCGGATGCACTATAAAGGGTAAGAAAGCATGCCCTGTCTGTGGTGTTCATACCTGCTCAACATGGCTACCATTCAGTAAGAAATGCGCATATTTGGGCCACAGACGATTCCTTGCACCTAATCATGAATATCGGAAACAGAAAAACTTGTTTGATGGGACCATAGAGAGCAAACAAAGTCCTCCAATACAAACAGGTTCTCAAGTCCTCGAAGATGTCAATGATATTTGTAACGAGTGGGGAAAGAAGCACAAGGAGGAAAAAGAGAAAAGGAAAGGCACAAGGAAAAGGAAAAGGGGAGATGGGAAGGAAAAAGGAACTCAAATGTGGAAGAAGAAGTCCATTTTCTTTGATTTGCCTTATTGGGAGGTAAGTTAGCTAGAAATAAATTTTTTATTTCTTTTCTACCCATTTCTAGTAATTAATACCTCATTGTTAATTAGATAATTTCTACTTATATGTTTTTATGATTTTCCTAGTCACTCCCTGTGCGTCACAATTTGGATGTAATGCACGTGGAGAAAAATGTGGGTGAGAGCATTCTTGGTACGTTGCTCGATATCAAAGGAAAATCAAAAGATGGAATTAATTCACGCAAAGATTTGGAAGCAATGGGTATCAGGAAGAAATTGCATCCCATAGACATGGGAAGTAAAGTATTACTTCCAGCCGCTCCATGCACCTTAACTTATCAAGAGAAAGAGATATTTTACCATATAATGAGGAATTTGAAGGTACCTGACGGATATAGCTCAAATATTAGGAGTTGTTTTGCAAAAGAAGACAAGATTTCAAGTCTCAAGTCCCATGATTATCATGTTTTGATGCAACAACTGTTGTCTGTGGCATTGAGAGGACTTCTACCAGTGGGGACAAGAAATGCACTACTACGACTATGTTCGTTTTATAATGACATATGCCAAAGGGTGCTTGATAGAGATAAATTAGAAGTTTTAGAGAATCAGGTCGCAGTAATACTATGTGATCTGGAGAGATTCTTTCCTCCTCCTTTTTTGACATCATAATTCACTTGACGATGCATTTAGGGAGAGAAGCAAGAACTTGTGGGCCGGTGCAATATCGTTGGATGTATCCATTTGAAAGGTAAGATTTATTATGTATACTTAAATTAGTCAATCATGTATGCGATTAAGAAAGTATTTATGTTTAACTCTTGGTTATAGGTATATGCAAACACTGAAGGGGTATGTTAAAAATCATGCACGACCTGAAGGGTGCATAGCTGAGCGTTATGTTGCTGAAGAATGCATGAAGTATTGTGGTGGGTATATTAAAGGGGCATCCAACATTGGAGAAAGGAAAAATCGGAATGAAGTGCATCAAAGTGATTCCATACTCGAGGGGCGACCTATTTCCAAAGGAAAACCTATTTTAGTTACTCGGGAGGTAAAAAATGCCGCTCATCGCTATGTGTTGTTTAATACAGAGGAAGTGGAGTCATATATAGAGTAAGTATAACTTCAGCTCATTTATTATATGTATATGTATGAATTAGATTTTACTTGTGTTTTGACTTGTACATTAATGTATATAGAATGCACAAAGAGGAGCTGAAACGTTTGCATCCTCGATTGTTAAGAGATGATGTGGAACTTTCAATGCTGCATTCAGAGACTTTTGGTGATTGGTTTGAAAACAAGATTGTAAGGGTTATATCTTCTTTTTCGTAGATGATTAATTTTGATATATGAAATACATATTATCATTGTAAGTCCTTATGCATAACACTATACTCTTACAGGTTAAGGTTGAAAGGGATGAGTCCAATGTTAGCGAGACAATAAAATGGCTTTCTTATGGGCCTAGCTTGCAAATAACTTCATATACTGGCTATATTATTAATGGCAGACGCTTTCATACGAAAGACTGTGAAAAGTCTACACAAAATAGTGGTGTTTCCATTGAGGCGAGTACTATCCTTGTAGACGGGTCCATTCAGAAAGTAGTCTATTATGGGGTCTTGCGTGATATTCTTTTACTGGATTATCGACTATTTCAAGTTGCTATATTTAAGTGTGACTGGGCAAATATTGATCGTGGAGTTAAGCTTGAAGATGGATTTACATTAGTCAATTTACACCAGTTTCAAAACCAATTTGCAAGCGACCCTTTCATCTTAGCAACACAGGCTGTACAAGTGTTCTTTTCTAGAGAAAGTATGTCTTCAAATTGGTATGTTGTGTTGAGAGCACCCCCAAGAGGGTTTCTTGAATTGGTTAAATATGACGACGAGGAAGAATCAACTAGTAAACCACTAGATGAGTCACTACTGGATGATAGAGAGGTCGATAACGGGGATGAAAGTTACATAAGGAAGGATTGCGATGGCTTATTGGTACAACTTTTGTTTTTATTGAGCTTAACTGTGATATCGATCAAAAGATGGCATTATTATATATCATTTATACATTCTTTTTATATTGTGATTTGATTCCACCTATTTCATTGATGTTGCATATGTATATTTTTTCCAGGTGGATCACTTAAAAGAAAATTGAACTTGCGGCATCAATGGGTAAGGACGGGCGAAAGGACGGGCGAGATCAGTCAGAGTTAATTATGTGTTGCTTATATAATATCTATTAGTTGAGTTTACAAAAGTTCCACTTGTATCTTCATTGATATCATATCATGTTGTGCATAACATATATATTTAAATTACCAGAGCTCAAAGGAAGGGAAGAGAAGATCAAAGAGAATGCGTCTTGCTGAAGTAGCTCTTACTATTAACGAGATGGGTGGTGGTGTTAGAATCTCGAACGGGGAATCCAACACTCCTCCCACCATTCCCCATAATTCACCCCTTCACCCACATGTCACCACTCTCGGGCATCCTAACAATCCCCAAAATTCTTCTTTCCCCACAAATTCATCTAATCCCTCCCATCATTCCTCTCAACAAAAAGAGCAATTGTCAGAAAAGAATAAAAGGGGAAAAACGTTGATGAAATCATTATCTTTGACACCGAGTGAAAGGGCTGAAGTTGAATTCAATGATAAAGGGCAGCCTATAGGTACAAGTTCAGTATCCTTGTCATCTTATACTGGTGCTTTAGCAAGGGAGATGGTTCCTTTTAACATTAGGAGTTGGAAGAAAGTTAGCGATCTAATGAAGGATGATTTATGGACATGTATACAGGTTATTTTAAATATCTCTTTCATTCAAATGAATCTTATATATGTTGTATATATTAACATATATAATTTTAATTGTATATCTTGTGTTGTACAGACAAGATTCAAGTTGGATGATCTGGACAAGACTTTATTGCTTAAGATGATGGGCGCACGATGGAAAGAGTCCAAGTCAAGATTGGTTTCAGCTATCAGAGATGCATCCCTGGGTCCTCATAGTGCCAACAAGTTAGCCATGCTAAGACCCGATAATATAAAAAGTGATCAAGAGTGGAGTGATTTTATCAAAGAGAAACTCTCGGTTGAGTTTGAGGTAGTTAAGTTTCAAAGAGTACAACTATAATTTCTCTTTCTTGTATTATACCTACTTTTAATATGTCAATTTCTCCTATGTAGTTGAAGAGCAAAAAATTCAAAGCCATTAGAGCAAAGAATAATATTCCTCACACCATGAGTAGAAAGGGGTATGCAAGAATGGCAGAGGACATGGTAAGAAATTTAAATAAAACTTGTAAAATGTCCAGATATAATGTCTATCACTATTAATTTCATACTTATTTTGCAGAAAAAGGAGAGTGGATCAGAGATCGACAGAGACGAGTTGTGGTGCAAAGGACATACTAAGAAAAATGGAGAACCACCAAATTCTTATGTTGCGGAGTGCATAGTAAGGATGTGTATTGAACTATGTTAATTTATATTGGATACACCACTTGGAAAATTGGTTTTACTAATTGGATCTTTTTTTCAAATTATAGACTAAGATAAAAGAGCATGTAAGCACTCAAAGTTCGCAAGGAACGGTACGATTGAGTGATGATGGTGTGGCGAAGACATTCGGGCGTGAACGCAATGGAAGAGTACGAGGACTAGGTTTTGGGGTTACACCATCTCAGTTGGGTGTTCGTATGTGTAATTCAAAGAAAGTATGTGCATTAGAAAACCAAGTTTCTGGCTTGACGACTAAATTACAAGAGCTGTCTGATTTATTTATGGCAGTAAGTTATAAGTTAATTAGCTATCTATTATTCAATAAAAATACATGCTTATGAATTACCATGTGCATATCGAACTTTATGCTTCTTACAGACCATGGCAGGAAGATCAAATGTCGGGGCAGAGCCATTAACTCCTCGTGCTAATACGCCGCAGGTAGCTAATTTTGAGCCATTATCTCAAAAATAAATAAGTTGATTAAAAAGCCTCTCTTTTGCTTTGTTTCAGTCACACCATGATAGTAACTTCGCAAACAGTGGTAATACGAATATTCCAATGCCTACTCAAATGCCTACTCAAATGCCTACTCAAGATATTCCAAAAAAAATGCAAGTTACTGAATTGGGAAAAGAAGGTTGTTGCGGAAGGGACACTTGCAACAACTGATCCTAATGCTTTGGTGCACCATGTGCCACTTGGAGAGAATGTTTGGAAGGTTTGGGTCGACGTGGCGTTGGAACCTCAAGCTCCTTTATACCGGGCCAATTCGGAGATGTCTACTATACAACAAGCTGTTGGAACAACAGTTGCTTGGCTCAAGTACTTTATCTCTTTCGATTAATGCATGCTTTTGGGTTATCTTTTGGTCGTTTGGTTTTTTTGGTCGTTTGTCATGTGTTAAGACTTGTTGCGCTTCGTATATTTTATGTTTTGAAACTATGCTAAGACTTTCTTTCATCTTATTTTGAATGTTCATGTATATTTAGGTAAAACCCCCTTGTAACTCCGCCAATACAATTTAATTATTGTATTGCCGGTCCCAAGCCCGGATAAAGGAGGAGGGAAAGGAGCGCACTTAGAAGGATGTCATGCATGCGTCTAATTCAATCCGAGGCCAGGTAAACTTCAAATTAGCTATTGATATACATCTTTTTTATTCTTATTTTTATTGCAACAAAATTGATGTTATCTTTGATTTATGTAATTGAATTCAACCCGAGGTCAGTGAATTGGAGAACGTTGCAACCCGAGGCCAGGTAATTCGATCATATTTGGTATTTGGTTCTTTTTTCTGTATTGTTTGATTTGCATTTTGGGGTTCGCTTTCTTGAATCTTAGATCATGCCAATATATTTATGATTTGCATTTTGGGGCATGCACTAATAAACATTCTACATTATTGATTTTCCTAGAGAAGTCCTAACAAACGTATTTATGATTTCTCTCTTCTTTTATTTGCAGCTGGTCGCAGCTCTTGGAAACACTTCCTCTTCCAAATGTAAGCATCTGGATAAATTCCAATTTGAGTCGCCTTTTGCTTTACATAGTCATATCGTATAGACTTGTAGTGATATAGTGTAATTCTATATTATCTTCTGTTGTGAACCATACCTTCTGTTGTAATTCTCTTGCGTGTCTACTGTCGTCAGACGACAACTTCCACTTTGTTTAGCTGTTGAATTGAGTGTACATGTCAATAGCTTAATTTCATCGACGCTGTTACATCCGCAGATCAAATGGATATGCCCTACTGCTCCAACTAGGCCTGTCGCGGTTTTTGGTGGATTCCCATGCACTGCTTGTAAGCCACTTAGCAGATGAACTTCTTGCTTCTTTCATCTTAAAGTGTCAGTAGTTGAAAATAAAGCCATGTTTGTCGCCTAGGGTTTGATGTTGGAGAACTTTCGGATGAGGGTCCTGATGATGTTGAGGGAATGGATGATTCAGCTGTGCACATATTGCAAATCTTTTGTCCACCGAACCTGCTGATGGTATGTCTCATTGGATGCTGGAAATTTTATACATTGTTTTATTTATCTTATTTGCATCATTTCAGGCATTTATTTATATTCAGATAACACCTTCCACTATTGTAAAGAATGTATGTCAAAAATCAAAAATGACATACAAAAGCTCGACTTTGTAGGTACAGAAATGGAGGTATGCCAATATATTATCACTTTGGCTTGTGATGGGTCTTTGGCTTGTAATGCAGACATATCTGTGTTGTGCTCTGGGATCATGAGTGGTTTATAACCTTTTATATGGTATATGTTCTTCTTCATTATCATATTCACCTAGCATGTCACTAAGTATTTGGGTACTCATGAATCAGGTCCTCTGTTTGGTGATGTATAATATAGGGTATGTTCGTTGTTGAAGTTTTGATGTACATATCTGAATAAGAGATACTAGACATATTTTAACACCAAGAAAGTAGTAAGTATAAAATATGACAAGAATGTCATATATCAAAACTGAGAAGTATGCATCTGTTGGATAAGTGATTGTCTTTTGATGTTAAATTTCTTATTTACATACTGAGATGTCATTAATTTTCCTGATTACACTTAATCATCATATCAAGTCTTTTAGCAATTGTTAAGTTCTTTGGAAAAAAGAAACAAATCTAGATTCTTTCAGACAATTTTATCAACCATTTTGGTCATATTAGGTCTAGCTGATAACTCTCTATGAATAGCTGATAACACTTAATGAATATGCGCTTGTCGATATGGTCATATCACATGTATCAAGACCTCGGTATGTTTGTAAGTTAAGAACTTAGTAGGTCCATTGAATTGCTTTTCTGTATTTGAATTTTAAATGATTTTAAGATGAATGTAATATTTAATTGTTGTGGAAAAGGAAAATTTTGTTGGTGGAAATTTGGGATACTTCTTACGTTGACATGCGGTATCTTCTCCTTTTTTGCGACACAACACCTTTACCACATTTGTAACATAGGAGCAATAGACCAATGGTACTTCTTGTTAGTACTTCTCGTGACCTTGTAAATACTTTGCCGTCTAGTACAATTTATATTTGTTGAATTGCGTACGCTCAAGCTGGCGGGAGAAAAAATTTCGTAGGGGAGCTTTTTGGTAATAATGTCACATGTAGTTCTGTATAAAGAGCATTTTGGGACATTGATGCTCATTATCACTTGATGCTAGTAAATAAAATACTCAAATTGAAGACAGTTGTGGCTTGTTAGTAGAAATCTTGTGAAATTTTTAACAAAAAGATGATACTGTCAGTTATTATAGAATTGTGGTGAGGCTATAAAAAGGACAATTTCATAGTAACAATTTAACATATGCATCACGCACCTTATGTCACCTCACATTCTTTGTGTAAAATAAACGTGTTAATATGCTTGCGTTTGTTGGAGATGTTTTATGTTGAAGATATTGGACAATCAACCTATTAAAAAGCATCGCCTGAATTGCGTCAGTTGGATGATAAATGAAGTCTTACCTTCAATTATGTTGGACATCATTCAATAACAACTAAAATATTGTGGGAGGCTGGGAGCAAGTCAGGTCCAGATGTTTTGTTTGAATTTGTCATGCCGCTTAGGTATGATCACAAGAACTAGTTAAGGTGACTCAAACAAACGACTGTGATGCGCTTTTAAATATTTCTATGCAAGTGCCTTTATTGTAATTTGTTGGATGCCATATACAGTGACAAAGAACATCAAGGTCATTAAATCTTTCCCTTCCCCTTTTCCCGTTCTCATTATTATTAAGAAATTGGCTTACCTAGAGAAGCAAATGATATTGATGCTTCAAAATTCAAGTTTGTGGTTTGTTTATTTCTATTTTTTAATTTATTAATAGCAGTATGGTACATGCAATGCATGTGTAATTTATTAATAACAAAATGCTAGCATAGAAGCCTACAGCGTATCTGAAATTTTATAGCAATATACCCAAGTCCTTTGCAGACCCTAGCATGTCTAATTTCCATTTTTGAAAAACAAAAAAGAGATCTTTGAAACCATGAAATAATGAAATAATTCTATAGCATATGAATCAATTTATCATCAGCCGGGTTGTCGAGGCTGAAGTAGGAAACTTGACAGATGGTTAGACACAAGAAGCTCAATTCGTATTTCAAATGTGATTTTAGTTGAAATTTTCATTTAATAAAATGTTAGCCTAGAAGCATACAATACATTAGAAAATTTATAGCATCATAACTAAGGTCCTCTATGGCTATTGTCACATCCACTCCATTACTGGATCCAAAACTTTCCCTCTTTAAATCCCAAAAAAGGAATTTATAAAATAAAAGTAAAGGAAATTTTTTTACATCGGCATAGGGATAAATTTATTAGCAATATGTTCATTGATGTTAAAGCAAGAACTCGTCCTCTCACTTGTTAAAGTCAGGAACATCGCTTGAAGTAAATAGGCCCATAAGTTTTGTGTGTTGAAGCAGTCTTGTAGGGATCTTTTTTTAATGGTCAGCTAAGATTTCATTCACATGATGCCATCTTGAACAAGGATTGAATGTCTCTTTTTGGTCATTACAGGACATATCAGAAGAGTATAATGACTTTGTGCCCACTTCTTTATCGTATCGTTTTGAAGTTCTCGAGAACACTGCTGATTGTAAGGTGCCAGGCCGAGGCGGAGTCATTGCAAGACCCTGGCAATGGGAGGAATGGGAGCCAGTTCTTTGTGGATGGGGAGCCGTTCTATGTGAACGGGTGGAACTCATGGTGGCTTATGGATCAGGCTGTGGAGGAGTTCAGCAGGCCAAGGGTGAGGTCAATGTTCCAGTCTGCTGCAAATATGGGCCTCACTGTCTGCATGACTTGGGCTTTCAATGATGGGGCATACACTGCCCTCCAGGTCTCCCTTGGCCAGTTTGATGAGAGTGTCTTTCAGGTTTTTCATACTCAGATCCCCTTTGCTTTGATTGCGTCATCCATCATTGCGCTTTTCTTTCTTTCATTGGTGTTAATAATTATTAGATCATGCGATGCATGGTTGATTTTAAGGATTTTTGTCAGTTTGCATCCATTCTGCATATACAACAATGAAATCTGATTACTTGAACCACTTTACAGGCTAAATTTCCCTAACATACCTTAAAATTATATGGATTATCTCTAAACTACCACAAACTTCCAAAAATTTTCAAAGACGTGGAAAACTTTTACCGAAATTCTTTTGGAACTACCCTCCATCGATTTGCCGTTAGATCCTTTGCCACTTGCATGCCATGACATTTTTTTGGGATGAAAGTATAAAAAAAAGATAATTTTTAATTTAGAGATAATTGAGGGAAGTTTTTGGTAGATCAGGGAAATTTATCCCCTTTAATGCATATCATTATCTAGGACATTTAAGTTGCTAATGTTTATATTCATTGATCATAAATGGTAATTTTGGGCAGGCATTGGACAGGGTAATCGTGGAAGCACGAAGGGAAGGGATAATGCTATTGCTGAGCTTGTCGGATGATTTTGTAATGCCCTACCAGCTACTGCACAAGTACTAGAGGGGGGGGGGTGAATAGTACTTTAAAATAATAAGGCGTATAATTCCAAATTAAATTGCAAACAACTACCAAATCAATTTGCGGAAGCTTAAATTGAATGACGACAACGAAATTAACAATGCTAACAAACGATGTTAATGGGTTCGGATCCACCCAAGTCTCCCCGACTTGTTCCCGGTGATCCTACGTCCCAACCACCAGGATCCCCTCCGGATACTTGAGTTAGAAACCCTAACTCAAGATTTCCACTATGAATATCTTGTGAAAAACCTTCACAAGATCAAATCATACATGCAATGGCAAAGTGAATCCCACAAACCGGGATCACAAACTTCTCTCACAACCGAGAGAGCCAATAAGCAATATAAAAGAGTTTAGATGAAATAAATACTCTTACCACAAAATCCTATACCTTGAGTTTTTCTTACCCAATAGGTGGAATGAAGGATTTGAGGGAGATGAAGTCACCAAGCCCTAGCACCAAGGAAATGAGCAGCAATGGGTGCCTAGGGAAGAGTTGGAGACTTGGATCAAGCAATAGCTTGAAAAGCTCACCAAGAACAAGCTTCTCTCTAGATCTAGAAATGAGAGAGAATGAGTTTCTTGTGAGGAAGAGAGCTTTAGATTTGAGGGAGAATAGCTATCTCTTTAGAACTCAATGAATCTCTTAATGGCAGCTCTAACCTGGATAGAAATGACCTAGGTTCGTATTTATAGGAACCCAAAAACACAAGTTAGGTCAATCATCAACGGATAGAAATCTGTGTGAATTAGTCGGTCAAAGAACAATCACTGACCGACTAGTTCATCAACTAGTCGGTCAGCCAAACAACGTGGACCGACTAAGAGTAGATCTGAGAAGAGATAGAATTTCAGACCTAGAAATCTAGTCGGTCCAAGAACACTTTCTGACCGACTAGTTTCACAACTAGTCGGTCAGTCAATGAACGTAGACCGACTAAGAGGCAAAATAACTTAGTCTGAATGCAAAGTGACTTAGTCGGTCCAAGAACAAAAGTTGACCGACTAAATTGTCAACTAGTCGGTCACCAAACGTTCTTAGACCGACTAACGGTAAACAGTAGCTCAGGAGAAATTTAGAGTGAACAGTAAGTCACAACTAGTCGGTCAAAGAAGCATCACTGACCGACTAGTTCACAAACTAGTCGGTCGGCGAGTCAACGTAGACCGACTAACTGTAAACAGTAAAGTCCAAGAAATTAAGGAATCAAACTAGTCGGTCCAAGAACAGTTGCCGACCGACTAGATCACCATCTAGTCGGTCAGTACTTGTTCTTGTACCAACTAACATGCACAACAAAGTCCGAATCGAAGCGCGACGCTTCGAGGAAGTTAGAATGAACTTGTGCAAGGATCCTAGAGCTACGAAATGAGCGTAATGAAGATATAGACGTAAGATATACTCAAGGCTTAACATTCTATATATCGAAGCTAAAAGACTATAAATAAAACCTTAATAAACGGTCTTCGATAGCTTCGATTGAATCTTCATATTTTCCAAAGCGTCGCAAGAGCTTCAACGAAGCTTTAGGCATGAATATGAGCTTTGGAAAGTGTTGAGATGTCGCTTTGAATATTCTCGTGAAATTGGCGACGATCTCCAATACTGCGCTCACAAATTGTTAGTTCATGAATTATTTATGTTTGCTCATCATCCAAAACCAAATCCGGGGAGTCCAATATTAACCAGATTTGCCATCGCGTGGTGGTAAAAGACAGTATGTGAAATGGGTTTGAGTTCATCTAATGATTCCTTCTTCTTTGATCCATCCATCAAAAGTTATTTCAAGACTTACATTAAGGTAAAACTAGGTTCTGTTATTTTCAGCTGTTATTTGGTTTAAACAATTGCCAGGGTAACAAAATAAGATAGTGATATATATAATTGCCAGGGTATCGTATCGTTTTGACAGAGAAGTGGCATCCACAAGTGGCAGGGAGGAGAACAAAGAGACCGCAAGTAGACTGCAATCTGAAGCGGTTAAGAATGGTGCTGGAACTGAAGAGGCAGTAACTGGATGTCCAACACCTTCAACGAAATGTTCATTTCATCATCCTATGCAGGGAGAGACAAATTTGTCTGGGCCTGATATTCTGTCTGATCCCATAGCCAACTCAGGGCATATACCATATTCTGGCAGCATTTCTCTTCGCTCGGATAGTAGCACCACCAGTGCAAGATCTTTTGCCTTTCCCATGTAAGTGCATGCTTAAATCCCAAGACAGCACTCGCTAATTATTTATCTTCGATTCTTATGGCGTTTGAGTAGCCAGTTTCACTTAATAATACCGCTTGCTAATCCTTTCCTATTATTTTATTATATTTTCGTATTAGTTATTTTAAAGATTCAGCTCTTTTGTTTAAATTCTATGTTCTAGTTTGCTGCATATTAATCCATACTGCTAAACTCTGTTCTCGCAAGTTATGCCCGTCGAATTTCAGATGGATAGTTTGATGAACGGCTCTGTTTTTATTCAAATAGGCTTTGTTATCTTCCTAATGTGCCAAGATTCTGTCCATCTTTTACTTGGCCTGGTCTTATTTATTTCCCGGTGGTTCAGACTCCAGTCAGAATGGAACAGCAGCCTTGTGAAAATGGCAAAAGCTGATTGGCGGCGCCTGAGGAAGCATCGCCGCTGGAGGGTGGGACTCCTCTGCTGTAGCTTCTGAATTTGGTTTGTTGTATGCGCACATCGCTTTCATGAAATGTGCAATGAACCTGCATGTTACTTGGAAAGGGTTCAGAGAGTAGAGACTTAATTGGCCTCTGGGAGTACTTGGCCTCTGGGAGTGGTGCAGCAGTCTAGTCTCAATTGTCCACACTAGTGCTTGGCCTCTGGGAGGATTTGTTAGCAGTTTCACTTGGGGAGGTTCCCCTTCTCCTGTTTCTACTTCTGGTGTGGACAGTGGTGCAGGTTATACTAGTGCGCTAGCATTGGTTATGGATCTGGCTCCTTAGGGTAGATTGTTGTAGTAGATGAACAATGAATGTGGTTTATGAATAATATTTTTTGTGTGGTTTATGAATTATATTTTTTGTGGTTTATGAATAATATTTTTTGTGTGGTTTATGAATAATAATTTGTGTGTTTATTTGGAATATCTGCAACTGCGTATATATATTTTTTAATTTTGTGCTTTTTCTGCAACCTTTTATAAAGGTTGTAGTAGACCAGTTGCAATGGAGGTTTTCACAACCTTTATAAAGGTTGTAATAGAAGTTTACACAACGTTTATTAAAAGTTGTAATATCTCTTTACACAACATTCTATAATGGTTGTAATAAAAGTTTGCACAACACTTATTAAAAGTTGTAATAGAAGTTTACAACATTTATTAAAAGTTATAATATCCCTTTACACAACATTCTATTAATGTTGTAATAAACGTTTGGACAACATTTATTAAAAGTTGTAATGGAAGTTTACACAACGTTTTATAAAAGTTGTACTGATAGTTTAGACAACCTTAGAAAACAGTTGTAATATTCTTTTACACAACCTTTTATAACAGTTGTAATAAAGGTTTTACACAACATTTATTAAAAGTTGTAATATAAGTTTACACAACTTTTATTAAAAGTTGTAATATCATTATACACAACCTTTTCTAAACGTTGTAATAGAAGTTTACACAACTTTTCAAAAAAGTTGTAATAGTTATCTATTACAACGTTTTCTTACAACATGTAGAAAAAGTGGTCGAAGGAGCCAACCCTATTACAACTTCGCATATTACAACGTTTGTTAAAAAGTTGTCGTACCCCTATTACAACCTTTTTTAGAAGTTGTAAATGACTATTTTTGTTGTAGTGCTAGAGTCGTCCCCAAAACAACAACCCTCCCAAAAGCAACAACAATGAGGGAAAGATGAAGCTCCAATGGAAGAAAAAGAACACTGGACAGACGTCTATTCCCAAGAATAATTGGGAGGACAAATGCCACAGACGTGGCATGACTGGACATTGGTCCAGAAACTATCGTACTCCACGATGCCTCCAAGATCTGTATCAGACGAGCCTGAAGTCTCCCGTTGAAACAAATCTGGTGGAAAACTAGCCGTTAACAAGTTCATAATGGATGACTTCGAGAATGAAGACCTCCGAGGCTAATGTCATATTTATCTGTTATGCATTTACTTTATCAGTTTTCAGTACTTCATCTGTAGTTTGCTTAGTCTTTATTTTCTCAATAATGAATGCCTTCCTTTTTATTAAAGTATTGAATTCATTATCTATAGATGAAGTGTGAGTGCCTAGTGGACAGTGCCTCGACACACACAATCCTTTGCAAAAAAGCTATTTTATTAGCTTAAATGATTATGCTGGTCCTGTAATCACTATTTTTGGAATGTCAAACATAATTGAAGGATCTGGTGAAGCAATGATTTTGCTCCCAAATAACACGAGACTAATAATAAAAGATGCACTTTTCTCTCCTAAGTCAAATAGGTATCTATTAAGTTTCAAAGATATTTGTTTAAACGAATATCACTTAGAAGCTATAGATATAGATGAGGATGAATATCTGTATGTTACTCGTCAAAAAGACGGTTTAAAAATGTCTTAGAACGATTTAAGGGACTTCCATCGGGTCTTTATTGTTGGATCTGGATCGTAGCCTAGAGGGGGGGGGGGGGTGAATAGGCTAATAAAAATATTCGTGCAACCCACGAACAATCCCACTCAGTTATAGGCACAGACAGGGCAATAAAATAGCAATCACAGAATACGCACAGATATACCCTGGTTCGGTCGTCCCTACGACCTACTCCAGCCCCCGAAAGCAACTACTAGATAGATATGTAATCAAGTACAGCTACAATGAGTCAAGATCACAAATCTACTCTCACCTAGCTCGTACGCACACCACGTGCTCTACACAATCAATCTAGTCAGATGCTCTCCCTCCGTGACGACTCCCAAGTCGTCAGGTCCCCAAAAAGTAACACAGATGGTAAAGTTTCCCCTACGAGGATCTAACACAGCAACTACACAAAATAATGATAAATAGATTTTAGGAAGCTCAGTTTGTGTAGCGGCGATGTCCTCGTCAATCAGCACGGGTCAGATCTCGTCTGACGTAGATGTAGTCTCTGATGTCCCCTCAATAGTTCGGCTCCCTTCTCGATGAAACTTGCGCCTTCCACCAAAGATTGAAACTTGCAGCACCTCACCAAAGATTGCAACTTGCGATTTGCTGATTCGTGTCGTGCCCTTCAAATCACAATGGTACGTTTTGCTTTTATATTTACCTTAATCTCTTTTGAGTGCAGCACCCAACTTTTGTTGCTGGCTCTCTTGCATTAACTGCCTGCAAAACCAAAATTAGTGAGGTATCTAAATTTCAAACCAAGTCAATATTAAAAACAGTGAGCATTACATCTCAATGAATTTGCCAGCTTAAAAAATATTTCGCCCGGTTAAAACCCTCTCTCAAATTGTGTTCGGATGTTCCTCCTTTTAAAAGAATGTCTTTAAAAATAACTCAACTTTAAAGCACAGACTTATGAGATCTTAGGAATAACTTTGTTAATAATTGAAACCAAAAAGGCTTGTGATCTGTGCATGCAAATCAAAGTGAGCGGGAGAGAGAAATAATCAATAACGAAATATTGCATGCAAATCAAAGTGAGTGGGAGAGAGAATCAAACAAATAAAATTTCAACCACTCATATTTCTGCCAACAAAAAGAAGGATGCAATATTAAAAAACACTTAGCTTTTGGATTGGTCTTCAAGAGGAATTTTGTGCGCAGCTTGAATTGCTCTGGAGAATTGAAGTGCCCCTCAGGATCTCTATTATTGTGCGGCTTGTATTTGTGGTTGGCTCTCAGAAAATAATTGTTCCCTTGCAAAAAGAACACAAGCCGTCGTTAATACTATATTAAAAAATACTCACCTTGAGTCAACAAGTGCGGCCTTGATAATGAATCCTTCTGTGCGAACGAGGGTTACGGCTTTTGCTTGGAGATTTGCAAAGGGGAGATAAAATCAAACTTTCGGCCTGTGCTCTCTCTGAATTCGGATTGGCTCTTGGGGTTTTCAAATGAAATAAAAAATAAAGTGATGTGCTCCTTTTTTTTTATTTCCAACGAAGAGCACCCACTTCTTAATTTGCCTTCACTCTTTAAACTTGCATGCCTACAAAAAACAAATTAATATGAGTGAGGATTAAAGCATAAAACAAATGAACCTTTTTTAATTCACTATTTGACAATTTCGGATGCTTGAGGAATTGTTATTTGCGGCTGCTTCATAACGACGAGCTCTCGAAAAAAAATAACGATGCTGCTCTCTTTTTCTTTGCGCCGCCAATCCGAGTTAATCCCTCAAATTATTTTTTCCCCGTTGAACCCGTGTACTCACAAATGTCCCTTATATAGTGGTTGCTGGAAAACCTAATTAGAGACATGTTATCTACCAAAATGCCATGCCATCACGTGATAGTGCTATTCCTTTTGATAAAGTTGATTTTTTTAATGCTCCACCAATTATTTTGTTTGGCCTGCATGCAAAACAAAAAATCAATCAACCATTTAAAAATTGAATTAATGTGAGACCCATCTGGTTTAATGAGAGAGGAATAAATCCAAATTGGACTTGCATAGTCGCTTCTTTCTCTCTCCGATGGATGTGTGATGGATGTGCAACTTCTCCTCTTGAATTTCTCCAATTGCATGCATTAGTTCGTTCCTGGAATACACTTAACAAACGCATCAAAAACATACATGAAGGTTTGTTATCATCAAACAAGAAATCAAAGATCGTTGTATCCAACATTTATCATACTCATATTAAACCTATAGAAGCTAATTTGATTGTGCACCAGAAGTGCCTTTCGTTGCCAGAATTCAAACTCTGGCAAAACAGACTTAGTCACCCTGGATCGGTAATGATGCACCGCATCATCACCCAATCTTTTGGACATAATCTGAAGAACATGAAGATTCTTCAGAAGGGTGATTTTCAATGTCTGCCTTGTTTCAAGGGTAAACTAATAACGAGACCATCCCTACTGAAAGTATTTAGAGTCTCCTAGCTTCTTGAAGAGAATACATGGGGATATTTGCGTTCCTATTCACCCGGAAAGTGGTCCATTTCGGTACTTTATGGTACTAATAGATGCATCATCAAAATGGTCTTATGTGTGCCTCTGGTCCACCCGCAACCTAGCTTTTTCAAAGCTTTTGGCACAAATAATTAAGTTGCGGGCTCATTTTCCCGATAACCATATCAAGAAACTACGTCTTGATAATGCGGGAGAATTCACTTCTCAAGTCTTTCAAGACTATTGCTAAGCAACTAGCATCGAAGTTGAACATCCAGTAGCACTTGTTCACACCCAGAATGGGTTACCAGAATCTCTGATAAAGAGACTTCAATGGATTGCTGACGTGTGTTTATATTTTATATATTCACGCACGTCTTCTCCGTGATTTTTCGTTGATTTCCGTTGTTTCATATCCATTCTTTTGTGATTTTTAGTTTCTTTTCACTTTCTTTGTGTTTTTGTGCTATTGCAGGAGATTTCCAGCGTAGGGGATATATAAAGCAAATATCATGAGTCCCCGGAGCAACGGGAGGCGTCGCAAGAGATCCTGAGGGCCATACGTCAACTCATATCAAGAACAGCACTCAACCGATCGGTTGGATAGTTCCAACTGATCGGTTTGGCATGCGTATCCGATTCGATCTGGAGCAGCATTGAAGAAGATCCCACCCGATTGGTTCAATGATCGGGTGGTGGTGACAGAACTCTCTGTCTTTTGGAGCTGAATTCCAACCGATCGGTTGACTTGTCAACCGATCGGTTCATCTATAGCCGAAGTTCCCCCAGCTCACGACCCGACGACTCACCCGATCGGTTCATCGATCGGGTGAAGTATCTCAAAGGCTGAAGACCATTTCAATGTTTTTCTCAACCGATCGGTTGATGCTTCAATCAATCTGTTGGACGCTTTATTATGTATATAGCCCTAGGTTTTCCCAGAAAACAGATCCCCTTTTTCTTAAGCGTTTTTAGGGATTTTGGCGGCTGCTAATTTATTTTATTTTGTAAGTTCTCCAATCGACTTGATACTTTGATATTGCTTTAATACTATTGTTTGCTTCCCTGTTCTATTGCTTGATCTTAATTTTGATGGCTGGATTTCATGCTATTGAATTTCTTCTGATGAATTGTGAGTAGTTTCCTAATCTGAGGCATTGGTGGAAACCCCTTCGTGGGTTCTCCCTAGAACGACCATAGGATTATGGTTTCGATAGGATATAGGGATTTAGATGGTTACGCAGGGCGTTTTATTGTCATTGATGGGAGAAAGACCGCCTCTGACTGTCGGGCCAAAGGGAAATAAAACTGGCGTTTGATCCCCTAGCCACAGCTCACACCCCTAGCATAGACATTGACTCCTAGCGCGTGGGACGACAGGATGAAATGTCGAGAGTAATCGTTGCGAGCTTAATGCTCCTGGAGTCAATCGGTGTTAATGGACATGTGAATGCCCACCGTCCGAACCCGGGTAGACCTAGCGTATCATCCTGGGCATCGACCGGAATATCGGGCCTATGGGACGCTAGGTATCACTTTTAGAGGCAATATCTCACCACTAAACCCTAGAATCCAATCGTATTCCTATCCGCTAGTCGTAATAGAGAGAACACATGATAGGATGGAAACCAAAGTCCTAGATTACCTTTTATATCTCATACCTATCCGTAGTTTCATTTCGTGACAACCACCTTGCGATAGGACTAGCTCACCCACCAGGTGACTCGGTTCCTATTTGATAATAAGCACATCACACGCCTCCCCGTGTTCGACCCCCAAGCCACACTACAACACCGTGCGCTTGCGGTTATTGTAATGCCCTACCAGCTACTGCACACGTACTAGAGGGGGGGGGGTGAATAGTACTTTAAAATAATAAGGAGTATAATTCCAAATTAAATTGCAAACAACTACCAAATCAATTTGCGGAAGCTTAAATTGAATGACAACACAAAATTAACAATGCAAACAAATGATGTTAATGGGTTCGGATCCACCCAAGTCTCCCCGACTTGTTCCCGGTGATCCTACGTCCCAACCACCCGGATCCCCTCTGGATACTTGAGTTAGAAACCCTAACTCAAGATTTCCACTATGAAATACTTGTGAAAATCCTCCACAAGTCAAATCATACAAAATGTAATTTGTGACTCCCACAACCCGGGATCACAACCACACTCTCACAACCGAGAGTGAAACTTACAAATCAAATATGAAATGAAATAAGAAAACTTCTTACCGAACAAAATACCTATGCCTTGAGTATTGCTTACGAATTAGGGCAAGGATGATTTTGGGGAAGAAGTGGCACCAAACCCTAGCTCCAAGATGTAGATCAGCGATGGAGAGCTTTGGGGATGTTGGTGACCTAGAATCAAGCACTTGGCTTGGAAGGCTTCACACTCAATGAATCTCTCTTTGGAAGTAAGAGTGAGGAGAGATTATTGAATGGAAAGAATGAGCATTGAATGCACTTGGAATGATTTCTCTTGATCTCTAAACTTGCAATAATATCAGCCTTGGCAGCAATGAATGCAGCCCAACAAGTATATATAGGATAGAGGAGAGAGAGAGAGAGAAAAACGTTTCAATTAAAGCTCCAACGGCTCTTTTCTGAACCCAACTAGTCGGTCAAAGAACAACCACTGACCGACTAGTTCATCAACTAGTCGGTCGGTCAAATAACGTAAACCGACTAATGAGTAAACTGAGAAAAGATCAAAGTACAGTCTAAGGAACTAGTCGGTCTAAGAAGAGTAGCTGACCGACTAGTTTCACAACTAGTCGGTCGGTTACTCAACGTTGACCGACTAACAGATAAAACTGAAGTCTGAGAAGAATTGTACTTAGTCGGTCCAAGAACAAACGTTGACCGACTAATTCACCAACTAGTCGGTCACCAAATGAACATAGACCGACTAACAATAAACAGTAAGTATGGTGAAAAATTTGGCATGTACAGTAAACTAAACTAGTCGGTCCAAGAAGGAAAGTTGACCGACTAGTTCATCAACTAGTCGGTCGATCAATGAGCACAGACCGACTAATGATAAACAGTAGCTCAAGCTCAAATGTGCATGTTCAGGGAAAGCTCAACTAGTCGGTCACAGAAGCATCACTGACCGACTAGTTCACAAACTAGTCGGTCGGTGAGTCAACTTAGACCGACTAACTGTAAACAGTAAAGAGCTAAGAATTAACTGACAGAAACTAGTCGGTCCAAGAAGCTTGGCTGACCGACTAGATCACCATCTAGTCGGTCAGTTCTTCTTCTTGAACCAACTAACATGCACAAGAAGTCCCGAATCGAAGCGCGATGCTTCGGGAAGAATTGTATGGACTTCTATAAAGATCCTAGAGCTAAGATATGAGCGTTATGAAGAATTAAAACGTAAGACCTACTCAAGGCTTAACATTCTACGAAAGAAGCTAAAAGACTATAAATTAAACTTGACGATACCGTCTTCAATAGCTTCAATCGAATCTTCATGACTTCTAAATAGGTCCATAAGCTTCAACGAAGCTTTAGGCATACGATCACGTGCTTTGAGAAGTCTTGAGACGTCGTAATTGATATTCATGTGAATTTGACGACGATCTCCATAACTGCGCTCACAAAGTGTTAGTTCATATTATATTTATGTTTGTTCATCATCCAAAACCAAATCCGGGGAGTCCAATATCCAACATTCTCCCCCTTTTTGGTGATGACAAACCAACATAAATAATAATAAAAAATAATAATTCAAATGAAATTTACTTACTCCCCCTGCATTGATGACACGTTAATTCCAATTTAAACAATAATAATTCGCATCAAGCAGACGAGTGAAGTAAAATAAATGATAATCGATTATTGAATTATTGAAATACCAACCGTAGGTTATTGAAATATCGGATTTGAAAATCCATTTATATATCTTAACTCCCCCTGAATCTAACACATCAAGTTAGATTCTTGAAGAAATGCTTTAAATTTTCATTTGGCACATCGTTATTATTATATCTCTCCCCCTTTGGCATAAGCAAAAAGAGCGGGAGGATAACAACGACAACAACAATGGCATCAAATTAAAAAACACGGGAGTCGTAGAATACGACGAAGGTTCAAGTGACACCAAAGAGAAAAAATACCAATAGAATCAAGGCGTGTCAAAGATACCAAAGTCGAAAAAAAAATCGTAAAACGAAATCATCAAAACTCAAATCAATTTAACGGATTGAGTTATGGAATATACTATCCAATATCAACATTTCTTGGTTAATTTAGTGCATGGAAAACAATTCTATGTTTTCATAGAAGTAATTTCTATTAAACCAAGTGAATATCGTCGAGCGACGAAATCAAACAATAGAGACATAAAAAATTATACATTGCACAGAATAATGAAATGTCAACGACGATGTATTTATATATATATATATATATATAATATGAAGCAGATTACATCACCGATATACAAACCATCGATCGACTGATCGGTGCACAAAAATACATCATCACATGACAAAATATCGGAGTGTCAACAAAAAATACATCATCATCAAACATATCAAAATACATCATCAAAATGATCCAAAATACATAGCCACCCACACTATCCTACCCAACATCTCTCACAACTAGATATATCATCCAATGAGTATCAGGAGAGGCCTCGGAGAAACTCAAGAGGCAGCGGGAGGACCAGAAGCAACTGCAGGCTCAGCAGGAGCAAAAGAGGTGACTGGATCAGCAGGAACGTCCGGATGATCAGCAGGAGAGACGACTGAAGTGGCAACCTCTGAAGCAGCAACCGTAGTGGCCTCGGGAGCACCAGTCGGAGTATCCACCACAGGAGCGGTGGCAACAGGTGTGCTCTCGGGGGCACCAGCAGAAGAGGCAGCAACAGCATCACCGGAAGTGGTAGCACCAGCAGCAGCAGTACCAGCAGAAGTACCCTCGGGGGCACGAGTCGAAGCGCGACAAAGCTCCTCAACGTCCTCCTCAGCCATCTCATCTAACTCCTCATCCTCAGACACGGAAGGAGGAAGCTCAACACCCATAAGACGAGCCATACGATAGACTACCTCCTTAGTACGAGCCAAGCGGGACTCGTGACGACGAAGTATCCGTACGACATCATCATGGGTGGCAGAGGGAGCAGCAGAGGCACTGGCAGAGGCAGGGACAGATGCTGAAGGTGTCGTCCTCTGAACGTGACGAAGCGCCGCAAGAGATTTCTTGACGGCCGTCGCATTCAGGGGAGGACCAAGGGGACGCTCATCGTCACGAGGCAACGTGACATGAAAATGACGAAAAACGAGGGTCAACATGCAAGGAAATGGGATATGAGCCGATTTATTGGACTTTCGAATACACTCGAAAGAGTCAATCTTATCGAGTATAATTCGAGCCCAATTAATCGAGCTCCCCATGAAGATCGCATAGATAAGCTTCAAAAATGGCTGGGATGGTAAAGATGAGGAGCCGTACTTGGGAAGTAAGCACGACTTCAGAATCAGATTTAGGACCCACGCATTAGGCTTGAATGATTTAGATGGCACGCTAATCATGGCAGGAGGGATCTGATGGAAAATCTCTGAAAGGATGGTCTGATCAAGAGAAGAAATATCGTCAACCGAGATATCAGAGGGAAGAAGGCCAGACGAAGAGATACCCAAAATCTCTCCTAAGATTTCCGCAGTGAGGACTATAGGAGTCCCCAAAATGGTCGTCTCAATAGAGTGGGTCTGATCGTACTGACCCCGGATCCTATTCGCATAGAAAAGCTTCACTAATCTAGGGTAGGGGTGAGGATTCGCCTTCGAGTCATATCGAAGATAATCGAGGAGACCCGACGACGAGAGAAGATCAGCTAACCCTATAAAGTCGCTAAACTGGACGAAATGCTCCAGAAGCAGCGGGCAATGTTCGATACGGTTGTATGCCGCGAGACACAACGGGTCGTCGCGACACAACGAAATATCGACACCGCTCACCGGCATCGGACCCTTTCCCTTAGGCTTACGGGTAGACGTACGAGGGTGTGTGCTAGACTCGGGATGGATAGGAGGAGTGGGTTCCTTATGAGTCTCGGTCTCGGGGTTATACTCCGTATCGGAATCGGTAGGAGTATGGAACGAAGATTGAGAGGCAAGAACTTTGGCCTTGGGCTTAGGCTTGGGCTTGGGTTGACCTCTAGGCTTGGCGGTCGTCGTCCTCTTCTTCTTGAGAGGAGGCGAAGACGACGAAGGTTGGGTGGTCTTGGCACGACGTTTCGGAGGGGTTGGATGCTCGGGGTCCGAAGGGGTTTGGTCTATGGTCATTGGCGAGGGGCTAGATGGAGTGATCGGGATACGTGTTCTTGCCATAGTCGAATCAAGACACGGCACAAGAAGATCAAAAGAAGAAGCCCTAGCCGAAAAAGACTTAAACCCTAAGAGCCCTAGAAATCCTAGAAACCGAGCTAACCCTAGCTCTAGGAATGGAAATCTAACCCTAGAATGAGAAGAAATCACCTAGAAGGAGGGTCCGACGGTGGAGATCGACGGAGACGGCCGGAAAATGGCCGGAGATCGATCGGAAGTCGAAGGGTTTAGAGGGAGGACGGGGTTTCGAGCTGTAGGAGAGAAAAATCAACCGACTAAAGTGAGAATTAATCGGTTTAGATCGAGTTTAAGTCGGTCGAAATCGCAAAAGACCAAACAGTCCCTGGCACAACTAGTCGGTCACAGTTCAAGCACTGACCGACTAGATCACGATCTAGTCGGTCGGTCAATGAGCTTGAACCGACTAGTTGTAAACAGTGGCTGAATCCAAGATATACTAACAAGATTTAGTCGGTCTGCGTTCATTTACTGACCGACTAGTTCTCAATCTAGTCGGTCGGTCACTGAACATGAACCGACTAAAGAGTTAAAAATTTGAAAATCAATTTCTCTCCACAATACGCTTGGACGATATATCTCAAAACTCTCAATAATCATCTAAACTACCCCATTAAACATCGAAAACTCAAAATTTGACGATTACGCACAAATCGAACGAAAAATCAAAATATCACATAAATTCCCGAAAAATCCAATAATTCTAGCATGAAAGAGATATTGCCAAATATAATAGCATGCAAAATTATTGAATGAAACATGAATCCTATATCTCGGATTCACCCATAATCCCCAATTCTCGACGCAACCGCACAAAGGAGTCCTCCTTTAGGGGTTTCGTGAAAATATCGGCGATTTGCTTTTGGGTTTTAGCAACATGATCATCTAAAAAATGGTGTCGGACATCTATGTGTTTCGAACGGGAATGGTGTACCGGGTTCTTGGAAAGACATATTGCACTTTGGTTGTCAACCATGATAGGGCAAGTATCACAATTTATACCAAAGTCTTTAAGTGTGTGTCTCATCCAAAGAACTTGAGCACACGCGGCACCGGCGGCAATATATTCCGCCTCGGTGGTTGAAAGTGATACGGAATTTTGCTTCTTGGAAAACCAAGAGACAAGAGAATTTCCTATAAAATGGCAAGTGCCACTAGTACTTTTCCTGTCGGATTTGCATCCCGCATAATCGGCATCACTATATGAGATTAACTCATATGTGCTAGATTTCGGATAAAGTAATCCAAAATCTAAAGTGTAACTTAGATAGCGAAAAATACGCTTTACCGCTACTAAGTGAGATTCCTTAGGTTGAGATTGATAACGAGCACATACGCATACGACGAACATAATATCGGGCCTACTTGCGGTAAGATAAAGTAAACTACCTATCATACCTCGATATAGACGAATGTCTACATCCTTACCGCCCGTATCCTTGTCAAGATGCGTAGTCGTGCTCATTGGAGTCTTTTTCCCGGAAGCACTCTCCATTCCAAATCGCTTAAGCAACTCCACCGTATACTTCGTTTGGTGGATGAAGATTGCATCGTCCATTTGGCGAATTTGGAGACCTAGGAAATACTTGAGCTCACCCATGTGGCTCATCTCATATTGTTCCTTCATAACATTAGAAAACTCTTCACAAAGAGCAAAGTTAGTAGCACCGAAAATGATATCATCAACATATATTTGTACTAAAATTATATCATTATTCGCATGCTTAACAAAAAGTGTAGAATCGGCTTCTCCCATTTTAAAATTCAAATCCAAAAGAAAATTCTTTAGGCGATCATACCAAGCTCGAGGAGCTTGTCTTAAGCCGTAAAGCGCTTTCTTTAGTTTAAAAACATGATTTGGAAATTTTTCATTTATGAAGCCCGGAGGTTGAGAAACGTAAACTTCCTCAACGACATCTCCATTTAAAAATGCACTTTTAACATCTATTTGAAATAATTTAAAATCCGTATGGCATGCAAAAGACAATAATAATCTAATTGATTCTAATCTAGCTACCGGAGCGAAGGATTCTTCGAAATCAATACCTTCCTCTTGTCGATAGCCTTGAGCAACTAACCGAGCTTTGTTCCGGACGACGACTTGGTTTTCGTCGGTTTTGTTCTTGAAGATCCACTTTGTCCCTATGACGGTGTGGTTCTTCGATGGCAATGGAACAAGCTCCCAAACTTCATTTCTCTCGAATTGAATGAGCTCCTCCTCCATGGCTAAGATCCAAGCGCTATCTTCGCATGCTTCATTAATATTCTTTGGCTCTATCGAGGAGGCAAAGGCACAATGAGCGAAGTAGTTCACTTGCGATCTCGTCTTGACACTATCATAGATATTGCCAATGACTTGCTCATGAGGATGGTCACGAATGGTATGAAGCCGTTTGTGAATACCTTGATCACTAGGAACATTCTCAACAACTTCGTTAGTTGGGTTAGTCTCAATAGAATCAATAGAATCATTAGACTTAGAATTATCAAATGAATCACATAAAACATCCATAGAATCATTATCATTTGAAATTCTAGTTGGAACAAATCCTTCATTAAATGAGACATGAAGCGACTCCTCGATCGTTGAGGTTCGTTTGTTGAATATCCGGTAGGCTTTGCTACGCGAAGAATATCCAACAAAAATCCCCTCATCGGATCTTGGATCGAATTTGTCCAAACTACCATACGTGTTCTTAATAAAACATTTCGAACCAAAAACACGAAAATGTTTAACTTGAGGCAACCTACCAAACAACAATTCATAACAAGTTTGTTTAGTGCCGGGCCTCAAAAGTATTCTATTAAACACATAGCAAGCGGTGTGTACCGCTTCCGCCCAAAATTGATGGCCAAGTTGGCTATCATCAAGCATAGTGCGAGCACACTCCACTAGCGTCCTATTCTTTCTCTCAACTACACCATTTTGAGGAGGTGCACGAGGGAAAGAGAAGGTGTGTGTAATACCAACTTCATCACAAAATGTCTCAAAAGACTCATTCTCAAATTCACCTCCATGATCACTACGAATAGTGACAATGGTGGTTCCTAAGAGATTTTGTACTTTCTTAACAAAAATTGTGAAGTTTTCAAAAGCTTCATTTTTATTACATAATGAAAATACCCATGTAAATCTCGAATAGTCATCTACGATGACAAGTCCATATCTTGCATTTCCCAAGGAAGCAACTCTAGTTGGCCCAAATAAGTCTAGATGTAATAGCTCTAGTGGCCGTTTAGTAGAAATGCTTTTCTTAGGTTTAAATGAAGATTTAGGAAGCTTGCCACGTTGACAACAATCACAAAAACTTTTCTTTTCAAAAACAAGCTTCGGAAAACCTTTAATAGAATTTAATTTTGAAAGCTTATATAGTGTTCCAAAGTTCACATGTCCAAAGCGTCGATGCCATAAGTGTTGTTCACTTGTGTTGGCAACGAGACATTGTTCATATGACTTAGGAAGATTCAAAATATAAATGTCTTTATGACGAGTGCCGGAAAATAATAATTTATCATTATCTTTTCTTAAAATATGACACAATCCTTTCGCAAAGCTAACTTTGTAACCTTTGTCACAAAGTTGGCTTATTGAAATAAGATTATGATTTAAACCACTAACAAGATAAACATCACTAATTAGGGGTTTAGAAGGGTTACCCACTTTACCAACACCTATGATGGTTCCGCTCTCGTTGCCTCCAAATACGACGCGGTTTCCATTTGCTATGGGAACCACTCCGGAGAGCAAACTAGCGTCACCCGTCATGTGTTTTGAACACCCGCTATCGAGTATCCAATTTCCCTTGGAGCTAAATTTAAATTTGTTGCTCCTTTTCTTTTTCTTTTCCTTGAGTACCTAAAGATAGAGAATTTCATATCATGGTACCCAAGGTCATTGGGTCCAAAAGATTAGACCTTTGGAAGCCAAGTCCAATTGGACTTAGACTTCCCCACATAATTTCTACTATGCACAACATCCGAAAAATAAGCATTCATATACATTTGTTTTTCGTCCATGCTTGTGTCCTTTGGGCTCCAAATTGTGAAAATCTTGGGAGCCCTCATCCTATTGGGTGCATGCATTCGACGTTGATTTCTACGTGATGCATGTTGTGGATAGGCATAAGGAACATGATGGAATGGTGCACGATGAGAATTATTCATATGATGTTGTGGGTGAACATATGCATGTGTGGGAACACGTGCGTGAGAGTGTCTCACATGGTGTGCACGTGCTCGAGAATGTGTTGCATAAAAATCATCATATGTGTGAGACGGTGGAGTAGGACGTGTGTTCCTACGTGGCATGGTATTGGTGTACATATAAGCATGCCCCTTCTTTGAAGGTCCACCCAAAGTGGGTTTCTTTCCAAAAGAGGGTGTGAACGAGGTGGAAGCACCATTGGTAGATGAACTACCAATAGAGTGTTTGCTACCACTCGTAGAGGCACCGGAAGTTGGCCTAACAAAAGTAGTGGCCGATTTGGATGGACATCCCATCGTATACCCCAAACCAATGAGGTGATTGGCCGGAAGTAAGTCACTTAGGATTTTATCCAAATGGTCCTTACCCTTATTGAATCTATTGATTCGGCCTAATGTGTTCTCATATTTCTCTTTGAGAGAACGCATAGAAGTATCCAAGTTGGATACTTGCGATGTGAGCACATAAACACGAGATTTAAGATTCTCGTTCTCAATACTCAAAGTTGAGTTTTGAGAAGTTAAATCCGCAATCCTATGTTCTTCCGGATCATCAATGCTAACATGTTCAAGTTTAGATTTGAGATTAATAATCTCATTTCTCAACTCTTCAACAACGGTGTCGTTGTTGGTGATGATAGTCTTAGGCGAGGTTTGAATGCTAGCTAGGTCATCTTTTACCTTAGTATATCTATTTACTAATTTAGTGTATTTTGACCATAATTGAGAGTTAGCATTCCTAAGATCATCCATAGTTACCTCATCGTTGCCTTCGTCATCACTATCATCGGAAGAGGAGGATCCTTGATCATGCTCCTCTCTTGCCATGAAGCACATGTGTGCTTGCTCCACTTGCTCATCGTCCGACTCTCCGCTTGAAGAATCCTCGGAGTCGGTGAATGTTGCTCCGACAAGTCCCTTCTTGTACCCCTTTTTGTACTTCTTTGACTTGTCGAACTTCGGCGCCTTCCACTTCTCCTTTTGCTTGTTTTGAGGACAATCCGCTTTGATGTGTCCTGGCTTATTGCATTTAAAGCACAAAGGTGGAGAGGCGTTAGTAGAAGTAAACTTAGATTTTTGTTTGAAGTTACCCTTTCGGAAGAAGCGATTGAACTTCTTGGCCATGAGTGCCATGGACTCCAAGTCCAACTCGTTTTCCGAGTCTTCATCATCGGTTGATGTGGATGTGGATGGAGCGGCCTTGAAAGCAATCGCCTTTTTCTTTGGCTCGTCTTGCTTTAGATAGGACTTCATCTTTTCCTGCAATTTGAGCTTGCTATCCTTGCGTACCTCGTATGACATTAAAGTACCCATTAGTTGAACTACGGTGTACTTATTCATGTCATTACCTTCCTCGATGGCGAAGGTACGCTTTTCCCACGAAGAAGGAAGTCCTTCGATAAGCTTCGAACACTTCTCCTTTTGGGTGTAGGATTTGCCGAGAGCCTCTAACTCGTTTATGATGTCGACGAAGCGAGCGTAATACTCCTTCATCTTCTCGCCCTGTTGCATATGAAACATTTCGTAATCTTTGTTTACAACTACGAGTTTAGAGTCTCTTACCCGACTCGTCCCTTCATGAAGTATGATGAGGGAGTTCCAAATTTGATATGCACTCTTACATGTGCATATCTTATTGAAGTCCTTGGGCTCCAAAGCGCATTGCAAGGCGTTCATTGCCTTGGCATTGCTTACCTCCATGGCGACCTCCGCGGTAGTCCATTTCTCAAAGTCTTCTTCTTTGGGTTCGATGTATTCCTTCATTGTAGTCCTCCATAAGGATGCACTCTGGAGGAAGGTTTCCATCCGGCATTTCCAATACCCATAGTTGGTACCGTTGAAGAATGGAGGCCTCGTAGAGGAATGTCCTTCCATCACCGAAGATGCTCCTTCTCGGTTCCTGAAGGTGTCATAGTTGGAAGGCGGAGGCACGGTCTTGTTGTCGTTGGCAGACATAGCTAAGTATCTGGCTCCGATACCAAATGTAATGCCCTACCAGCTACTGCACAAGTACTAGGGGGGGAATAGTACTTTAAAATAATAAGGAGTATAATTCCAAATTAAATTGCAAACACCTACCAAATCAATTTGCGGAAGCTTAAATTGAATGACAACACAAAATTAACAATGCAAACAAATGATGTTAATGGGTTCGGATCCACCCAAGTCTCCCCGACTTGTTCCCGGTGATCCTACGTCCCAACCACCCGGATCCCCTCTGGATACTTGAGTTAGAAACCCTAACTCAAGATTTCCACTATGAAATACTTGTGAAAATCCTCCACAAGTCAAGTCATACAAAATGTAATTTGTGACTCCCACAACCCGGGATCACAACCACACTCTCACAACCGAGAGTGAAACTTACAAATCAAATATGAAATGAAATAAGAAAACTTCTTACCGAACAAAATACCTATGCCTTGCGTATTGCTTACGAATTAGGGCAAGGATGATTTTGGGGAAGAAGTGGCACCAAACCCTAGCTCCAAGATGTAGATCAGCGATGGAGAGCTTTGGGGATGTTGGTGACCTAGAATCAAGCACTTGGCTTGGAAGGCTTCACACTCAATGAATCTCTCTTTGGAAGTAAGAGTGAGGAGAGATTATTGAATGGAAAGAATGAGCATTGAATGCACTTGGAATGATTTCTCTTGATCTCTAAACTTGCAATAATATCAGCCTTGGCAGCAATGAATGCAGCCCAACAAGTATATATAGGATAGAGGAGAGAGAGAGAGAAAAAAACGTTTCAATTAAAGCTCCAACGGCTCTTTTCTGAACCCAACTAGTCGGTCAAAGAACAACCACTGACCGACTAGTTCATCAACTAGTCGGTCGGTCAAATAACGTAAACCGACTAATGAGTAAACTGAGAAAAGATCAAAGTACAGTCTAAGGAACTAGTCGGTCTAAGAAGAGTAGCTGACCGACTAGTTTCACAACTAGTCGGTCGGTTACTCAACGTTGACCGACTAACAGATAAAACTGAAGTCTGAGAAGAATTGTACTTAGTCGGTCCAAGAACAAACGTTGACCGACTAATTCACCAACTAGTCGGTCACCAAATGAACATAGACCGACTAACAATAAACAGTAAGTATGGTGAAAAATTTGGCATGTACAGTAAACTAAACTAGTCGGTCCAAGAAGGAAAGTTGACCGACTAGTTCATCAACTAGTCGGTCGATCAATGAGCACAGACCGACTAATGATAAACAGTAGCTCAAGCTCAAATGTGCATGTTCAGGGAAAGCTCAACTAGTCGGTCACAGAAGCATCACTGACCGACTAGTTCACAAACTAGTCGGTCGGTGAGTCAACTTAGACCGACTAACTGTAAACAGTAAAGAGCTAAGAATTAACTGACAGAAACTAGTCGGTCCAAGAAGCTTGGCTGACCGACTAGATCACCATCTAGTCGGTCAGTTCTTCTTCTTGAACCAACTAACATGCACAAGAAGTCCCGAATCGAAGCGCGATGCTTCGGGAAGAATTGTATGGACTTCTACAAAGATCCTAGAGCTAAGATATGAGCGTTATGAAGAATTAAAACGTAAGACCTACTCAAGGCTTAACATTCTACGAAAGAAGCTAAAAGACTATAAATTAAACTTGACGATACCGTCTTCAATAGCTTCAATCGAATCTTCATGACTTCTAAATAGGTCCATAAGCTTCAACGAAGCTTTAGGCATACGATCACATGCTTTGAGAAGTCTTGAGACGTCGTAATTGATATTCATGTGAATTTGACGACGATCTCCATAACTGCGCTCACAAAGTGTTAGTTCATATTATATTTATGTTTGTTCATCATCCAAAACCAAATCCGGGGAGTCCAATATCC
The DNA here is from genome assembly GCA_030789695.1 of Scilla litardierei. Classification (NCBI taxonomy): domain Eukaryota; kingdom Viridiplantae; phylum Streptophyta; class Magnoliopsida; order Asparagales; family Asparagaceae; genus Scilla; species Scilla litardierei. The sequence goes on from CM061135.1 coordinate 75,140,963, forward strand.
AACAGTTATGTCACGCCCCGCTTCGCATTATACTTGGGAGCGAGGACGCGAGCGGGCCCACTTGGGCTGGAGCGGTGAAGCCCCAACCCAATAAGCGTCTGTGTATGACACTTTGGCAGGTTCTTGCTTGCGAATAATCGGAACAACAGAATGATGACATTATTTTATTTGACATCCAGATTATATGTACACAAGGAATTAAAAGGCCTAGAATGGACATTACAACATTTACAAAGAAATTAAAATACATCTGAAGGAAGTATAACAACAATAAATTTTAGCAAGCTGCGCAGTGTCCGTCGTCTTCAGCGGTGGATCTCGTGCTCCTGGTTCTCTTGATCACCTCCTTCAATCTCCAAGTGAACTCCTCGGTGAACTCTGCTCAAAACCTAACGTATATTTCACAGACAAGGAAATATACGTCAGCGAGGGTCGCTCGATAAGATTAAAACATTAGTAGGAAAAGACCCTCGGCAAGGTGTTCAAAATCATTCATATAGCAAAAAGGTGTGACATAATAAGATTACAAATAAGTAACGCATGTCAGCATGGGAATCATATGGCATGGCAGATGAGATGTACAGAATGACGAGTATAGCAATTGTAGTGTGCAAGATAATAAACATGGCAATGTGGTGTGTACAGCAATAAGCATGGAAATGCGGTGTGTACAGCAATAAGTGTAACAGGTGTAGTACGTACAGCAATAAGTATGACAAATGTAGTGCATAAAGTAACAAGTGACGTACATGGCTTTTGTAATGCACAGAGTAAAGGTACGACATTAGTAATGTACAAAGTATAACATGACATAAACTTAGTCGATAGTTCACGATAGTAGCTGAAGTAAGCAAGAGTGCCAACCTGCGCCTAATCTAGTGTCAAGCCCAGTGTCTGAGGGGGAGGTGACCAGCATCACACCCAAGTCAACGGGAGCTACCCGTGACTCTATACTCACCGACCCGGCCAGGTGTCGGTCAAGTTCACCACTAGAGTGTAATCCAGCTTTCCAGCCTCTACTACACTAGACTACCCCACCCAAGTGTCCATAAGTCAAACCGTAGTTCAATGTTAGCCGTATGGCTAACATTCCGTAAATGCCCCGCGGGCCCATATCCGTATTGCCCGAAGGCCCAATAGTCCGTAATTACCCGAAGGCCCAATGGTCCGTAAATTGTCCCGAGGACCCAGTATCACAAATCATCAAAGGTGTACATTTTTCAAATTAAGGCATACCAGCCATGAGTGCATTTCAATAGTAGTAATATTTGAAAGTGAAAGCAATCAACATGTCACTAGGTTCAACAAGATTGAGAACGTACTTTAAAGTTGTTATTAGAATTATTTAGCAATTCGGTCACAAAAATCTGAACAGTATGGTTTAAAAACTCGATGGTGATAAATACTTGCATCTCTGAAAAAGTTTGTAGGAAGTGATATACTTGCAAAGAGGGTAAATACTTGTACCATTGAAAATCTGTAGAAAATATTATACTTGCGCATTTGAAAATTAGTAGAAGATAAAAAATACTCGTAAGGGCTAAATACTCGTGTCTTTGAAAAAGTTGTAGGAAACGGTATACTTGCCTGGAACGACGCGATTTTGGGTGCCCACGCGGTCGTACGGTAGGCACGGATTTATCTGCGTGAACGGATTTTTAAATGTTAAACCCAACTAACTACCAGGTGTATACTAGCAAATCCACATTAATATGTATACCAACATATAACTTATATAACCTATAAGTTAACCATGTACACTGTCTGAATAGGTTATATACTAACTAACTATTGGTTAACAAACAAGTATTATAGTAGGTATAATACTAATAGTCTTATACTAACATATGTCGTACTGCCATTATTAGGAGGTAAGTTCTATTTCTGCCATAAGGTACAACTCTTTCAATGATACACACTGTGCCTACATGGGAAATACTGTTACAAACTCCACATAAGAATTTTTCGTAATAAACTGTTCCCCCAATAATAAACTAATATCTTAGTATAACACTTACGTGATTCTGTTGTTTCATTCTCCTCGTTCGTAGAAGCCACGGCGGGTTGAACGGTGATAACGACGATAACGACGATGACGTCTGGAGATGATGGCCGGCGGTGTGAGGAGGTCGCCTGAGCTTCGAGGAGACAGGACGAGGTTGGGAGGCACGGGCTCTTTCCCTTGCTGTCGTCGGGTGTGATGGCTGAAGGAAGGAGGTCGGAGACGCGGGGTTGTAGGCGATAGTTGACGGCGAGAGGGTGCTGGCGGGGACGGCGAGCTTGGAGGTTGACGGTGGCGTCCGTGCGCTGGGAGATCCGAGCGGCGGATCTTGGGCAGTCGGCGGCTTCTCGAGGCTGTGCGGTGATCGAGGGGCTCAGGCAAGATCGGAAGGGGCAGGCGGCGCGGTGAGGTTTGGAGGAGGGCGCCGTCGCTGCGGAGGATGGCGGAGCAACACCGGAGGGGGTTGAGGGCTTCGGCGATCGGGGCCGCGTGCGAGGTTCGATGGCGTGGTGACAAAATAAGGGGAGTTGGGCGCCGGAGGGAAGCTTCGAACGCCGGAGGGAGGGGGAGAGTGGTGTGGGCAGGGTTGCACGGAGGGGAGCTCGGGCTGAGGGTGGTGCACGGGGCTCAGAGGCGGCGTGTGGCGGCGGGGTTAAGGCTGTAGGTGGGCCCGCCGACGGGAGGAGGACACGGCTGAGGGCGGACGGAGTCGCCGAGCGGTGTGCGGGCGTCGGAAACGTCGAAGGGAAGCAGGGGAGATGTTGCTGCGTTGGTTTTTAAAAGAAGAGGAAGAAGAACGGGGGAAAGGAGAGAGAGCCTATGGTCTAATTATAAAGGAGAAATAGGGTAAGGGGGTTACTGTGTGTTGGGAGAAACAAATCCTTGGGTTTTATTGATATCAGGTGTTGATATGTTAGGGTATAGCAACGTACAACCCATGAAGATGAGGCTAGAGTTTAAATTAGGAAGTAATTTGAAACCTTATAAATAGGAATAATAAGGGGATATTAGAGCTAATTAACATAGGTCTAAATGGGTTGTAATAAGGAAAGTTTGAAAGAAAAATTAATAGGTATAATAGGAAATGGGATTTGAATTCATATTAAAAGGGTATTTAAAATTATTATTAATAGGATTAGCATTTAAAGGGTTAAGCCATATTAGGAAGGTTAAATAAAATAATTTGATTGTGTTTAAAAGGGGTTATTAGGGCTAATCAAGTCTATTAAAAGGGTTCCAACATGGAAAGTATTTTAAACATTCAAAAAGTTTTAAATTCAAATTTGAATTTTGAAATGAAAATTAAAAACAGATTTTGAGAAGAGGCATTTAAAAATAATTATAATAAAAGGTTATAATATGAAAGCTTTTGAACCGAAGAATTAATAGGTTTAAATAGGGGGAAATAAGGGCTAATCAATTTTAGTTATTAGGTTTTATTAGGAAGGTTTTCCATTTGAATTTTAAATGTTTAAAAAGATTTGACAGCTGAATTTGAATTTGAAAAATTATAAAGATGGAAAGGCATTAAAGGAATTTGCTAAAAGTTAATAATAAAAATCAAGTTAAAAATAATAAAAGCTAATACGTAAAATGCTAGCAGCTAGTACGAGTACTGGTCAGATACGTCCAAATACGGATACATGAAAAATAATAGACGAGAGAAATACAGATATAACATAACGATAAAAACTGGTCGTTACAGGTTATAAATATTTAAATTTGGTATCCCCGTTCCGACTACACATTGCTAAATTTAGGGGACGTCAAGCTTTATGGTGCCGTTATCAGGGAGGCAACGTGCTTGTTTCATTTAGGACCCTGTGAACCCCTGAGACTAGTTCACATCCTTACCCCGTGATAATTTTCACGTTCTACTCACTTTTTAATTTTACTTGGACATATTGTACATATTCGTTGTATAGGGTTGGTAGACTATCTCTCCATACTACCATCATTATTTCTTATCTCTCCATTCGTACAACTTGTGCTATTAACGTGCTCTCTATCCTTGTAGTCCTCTTTCTCTCCTTTTCTTACAGGTTTTCTGCTCTACAACAAGAATGTCGTGTGTCGTTTCAGGCGATATCTGGGCACATGACACGTCAGATGTTTGGCATAGAGTTTGGAAGAATCTCTAAGCGCCTCGAGCATCCTATCCTTTCTGTCAGCTGCGGTAGAAAATCAAAAGAGGAATCATGATGCTCACCAACATCCCGACACGACAATTTTTTTTCATCCCAATGAAGCGATGTTTATTGACATGCCCAGTACCGACTTCAGTGGAGGAGAGCTATGCACCTATGGGGAGGTGTGTCTGGAGGATCATCAGGCAGAGTTTATCGAGTGCGGTGAGCAGGAATCTATCTTATCCTTGCTGACATCTACAGAGCAACCTGGATCTTGGGACCACGAGGAAGCTGAAAGTAGTGGTGGAGAACTATCCACTATTGAGACCTGTTTTCGCGTTGACGCCTTCTTTCCGGATGATTATCATGCACTTGAGAGGGACCCAGAGCCTTCCTCCGTAATCCCCTCACTACCTTGCAAGGCTTCGCCATGCGAAACCACGCCTGAAAGTGAAGTTCCGGATGCTAGCATCCAGGAGACCCAGGAAGAAGTCATTTCATTGGAGGATGCTCAGCTTGAAAAATATGTGTCGGGACCACATGAAGTTGAGATGAAGGAGTTACCTTCGGGATTGAAGTAGGAATATTTGGGGGAGGATTCGACGCAGCCGGTCATCGTGAACTCCTTGCTACCCGAAGACTAAATGACTAAATTTCTTGATGTTCTGAAAAGATTCAAGAATGTTTTCGGGTATGCGATTGAGGACTTGAAGGGGGTAAGCTTGGGGCTTTGCTCGCATAGGATATTGCTTGAAGATGAGCAAGCCTCTTCCATCGAGCCACAACGAAGATTGAACCCCATCATGATGGAAGTAGTCAAGACAGAGATTGTTAGACTCCTCCAGGCTGGGATTATCTACCCTATTTTCGACAGTCGTTGGGTTAGCCCGGTACATGTTGTGCCCAAGAAGGGAGGAATGACGGTCATTCGTAATGAGAAAAACGAGCTTATACCTACAAGGACCATCACCTGATATCAGATGTGCATCGATTACCGGAAATTGAACAAGGCCACAAGGAAAGATCACTATCCTCTCCCTTTTATTGATCAGATGCTCGAAAGACTGGTCAAGCATAACTACTTCTGCTTCATGGATGGATACTCTGGCTTTCTGCAAATTCCCATCCACAATGATGACTAGGAAAAGACAACTTTTACTTATCCATTTGGGACGTATGCTTACAGAAAGATGCCGTTTGGGCTTTGCAACGCCCCGGCTACATTTCAAAGATTGATGTCCGTAATTTTCTCCGATTACTACCAGGATATAATGGAGGTCTTCATGGATGATTTTTCCGTCTATGGAACATAGTTCGATTCGTATCTCCGCAACCTGACTAAAGTCCTGAAAAGGTGCCAAGATAAAGGGCAAGTTCTAAATTGGGATAAATGCCACTTTATGGTCCAAGAAGGAGACGTATTGGGGCAAATTATTTCTTCAAGAGGGATTGAGTTGGACAAGGCAAAGGTAGATGTGATCGAAAAGCTTCCGCCTCCACTTAACCTTCGGGGAGTCCGTGGTTTCTTAGGGCATGCGGGATTCTACCGCCGGTTCATGAAGGACTTCTCTAAAATTTCTAGGCCCTTGACTCAACTCCTCGTGAACGATATGCCTTTCGTCTTCAATGACAAGTGTATGTAAGCCTTGCACCTTCTGAAGCAAGCCCTTATTTCTGCACCTGTGATTCAACCGCCCGACTGGAGTCTACATATCGAGTTAATGTGCGATGCTAGCGAATATGCAGTTGGGGCCGTCTTGGGGAAAAGGAAGGAAAAAAATCTGCATGTCATTTACTATTCAAGCAAGACCTTCGACGAAGCCCAAAGGAATTATACGACAACAGAGAAAGAATTGCTAGCCGTCATCCATGCCATGGACAAGTTTCGGTCGTATCTTGTGGGTGCCAAGGTAATCGTGCACATCGATCATGCCGCCCTCAAGTACCTTTTGAGCAAGAAGGAGGCCAAGCCACGCCTCATAAGGTGGATTCTCTTCCTCCAGGAATTCGACTTGGAGATCAAGGACAAGAAAGGGGCGGATAATGTCGTCGCCGACCACCTGTCCACATTGCATACTCTTGACCCGGATGCCACTCCTATTGATGACTCGCTACCTGACGAGCATCTTTTCTCTATCTCTTCTGTTTGGACTCCATGGTATGCTGACATCACCAACTATCTAACATGCGCCATCATACCCCACAATGTGAGCTATCAGCAAAAGAAGAAATTCTTTCACGAAGTCCGGAAATTTTATTAGGACGACCCGTATTTGTACAAGACTTGCAATGATGGGGTGATACGAAGGTGTATTCCTGAAACAGAAACGACCTCCATAATTTCTCATTATCATGATCAACAATGTCGAGGCCATGCGAGTGCTTATAAGACCACGACGAAGATTCTCTAGAGTGGATTCTATTGGCCGACTCTTTTCAAGGACACCTATGCTTATGTCCAGGCTTGCAACAAGTGCCAAAGGACGGGAAACATATCCAAGAGGAATGAAATGCCTCAGCATTACATCTTGGAAGTCAAGATCTTCGATGTTTGGGAAATCGACTTCATGGGGCCGTTTTCCTCATCCTCTTGAAATCAGTATATCTTGGTGGCGGTGGATTATGTATCCAAGTGGGTAGAGGCGATAGCTAGACCTACCAATGATTCCCGGGTGGTGGCCAAATTCTTTAAAAACGACATCTTCCCGAGATTCGGCGTGCCACAAGTCTTAATTAGCGACGGAGGGAGCCACTTCATAGAGAAGAAATTGGAAGCTCTTTTGAAGAAGTATGGAGTGCAGCACCAAATCGGGTGTGCCTATCATCTGCAGACAAGCAGCCAGGTGGAAGTTTCAAACAGAGAAATAAAGAGCATCCTTGAGAAGACTGTGGCTAGCTCTAGGAAGGATTGGTCATCGAAACTTTCAGATGCGCTCTGGGCCTACAGGACTGCATTCAAGACTCCGATCGGCACGACCCCTTATCGACTTGTCTACGGGAAGACATGTCACCTGCCTGTGGAATTGGAGCACAGGCGTTTTGGGCTGTCAAGAATCTGAATTTTGACGCCAAGGAGGTAGGAAGCCACCGACAGCTACAACTAAATGAACTTGACGAGATCCGGCTCAACGCTTACGAAAATGCCCGGATCTACAAAGAGAGGTTGAAGCGGTGGCACGACAAGCGCATTTTAAAGAAAGAATTCAAGGAAGGAGACTTAGTTCTCCTATTCAATTCAAGACTGAGGCTCTTTCCTGGAAAGCTCAAGTCTAGATGGTCAGGACCCTACCGAGTCATCAAGGTCTTCCCGCATGGGGCAATTGAGATAATGGGAAGAGATGAACCGTTCAAAGTCAGTGGGCAGTGTCTAAAACACTATGCGATCAGCGAGCCCGTAATCTCTCCGGTCGGAGGCTCAATGACCGATAGCTCCGCTACAAATCCTTCGGATCCGAATTGATCACGAACTGAGGAGTCGAGCAAACGACTTTAAACAACAGCGCTTCATGGGAGGCAACCCATGTTCTGAACTTTTGTCGATTTTTATAGGATTAGTTTTTTCTTATTTTTGGGGAATAAATTCTGCTATGGGGAGTTTTCATTGGGATACTTAGCTAATCTTTTTGCATCTATGCATGAATTGCCCCTACCCGATCGGTTCATGCATCAACCGATCGGGTGGCCAGTATCAGAAGATGGCCAGTATCAGCACATAAGCCAACCGATTGGGTGACACATGCGGAGATCATGTGGAAGCTCGGGTGATGACTACATAGCTCTCGGGAATTTTTGGTGAAAATTCAACCGATCGGTTGATAGAAGAGGCGATCGGGTCGAAGACCGGGTGACGATTACAGAGCTCTCGGGAAATTTGGGGAGCGGTCAACCGATCGGGTGAAATCTCACCCGATCGGTTCACCTGTAGCTGTTAATCCGCAAGAGGATTTCGAAATTTGACCCAACCGACCGGGTGAACTTTCACCCGATCGGTTCGGCTCACCCTATTTATGTACTCTCCCCCCTCAACGACTTCCTTCACCCGACGTCCAATTTTCATTCACGCGGTTGATCTCTCCTTCTTCCAAATCGATCTCCTCCATCACTCCCTCTACTTCAAAAATCACTCCCCCACTTCCTCCCATACTTCTCCACCATCAAAAACCTCACATCGACCATATTCAATCGTAAAATACCCAAACCATAGCCCCCAAGTTTCGAAATTTTAGTTCTTGTTGGATTAGCGAGCTACGGCTCCCCAAATCACTACATCATACAGCGTGGGATCTTTCAAGAGCTGGGACTTGCATCATTATTGGGTAACATGTTTCCAAACTTAGCGTTTCTTTTCTTATGTGCAATGTCTTGATTTTGAGTCTGCCTACTACACCTGTTTTATCATCATCGTAGACACCCTCTCCCACGTTAATGTTCTTCCCCTACGTCATTACCATGTCTAGAAAGGGAAAAGAGCCAGCATCATCATCACGCAGACACCACCTGCACGTCCCTTTTCCCCTTCTTTCCTTGGCATTAATCCTTCATCTGAAGAACAATCCGCACGTTTGCATGTCCTTCTTCATCGCCCCATGCGACCCACCCTTTTTGCTGATCGCCCCACACTCGAATCTCTCGGACTTTTTAGGGGCATCGCCAAACTCTTCGAATGCATTGGGTGTGATTTCCTTCTGTGTGCTTATGCCCACACACATCGGAACCTCACACTCGAGTTCCTTTCTTCTCTCGAAGTATACGATTGGGGATTCTCTTTTCACGTTTTCAATTCTGATTTTTCAATGACGTTTGCCGAGCTTAAGAATTCGCTAAATTTCCCTCACCCCGATCGTTATGTTGAATGCTCAACTTATGATCGGTCTGATATCTATTCTTACTTCCGGGACGATGGTGTTTGGCAACGATTCACCTGGTATCCTGCCTTTCTGTAACGACTGCTTTTCTTGTATCTGATTATAATATAATATAATATGTGTTTTGGTGGATTTTCTCCTCTTGTGTGGTTTTCGTCTCCGTAGATTTCATTTTCGATCGATCCGTCGTATTTTCTCGCTTCTTCCTTAGGATCGTCGATTTTGAAGTGTGTCACTTGTGACGGACTTCATAACGGTCGTATCTAACTGTTAGATCAAGCCTAGGAGTCTTAGGAATCAATCCCGGGGCCCCGCGCTCCGTATCGGAACTTTTCTGTGCTCATTAGCCGGTGTAAGAAGGGCCACCGACCGACTAGATGACGATCCAGTCGGTCGGCAATCCTTCTTGGACCGACTAGTGAGCTTTCTAATTTTCTGAGGAAGCTACTGTTTATCGTTAGTCGGTCTAAGAAGGTTGGTTGACCGACTAGGTTGCAAACTAGTCGGTCGGCGATGCTTCTTGAACCGACTAACACATCATCTTAATTTTAGTTGAGTTACTGTTTACTCTTAGTCGGTCTAAGAACGTTCATCGACCGACTAGTTTCTAAACTAGTCGGTCAGTATTTGTTCATGGACCGACTAACTCTAAATCATATTTTCGTTCAGGAGTTACTGTTTACACTTAGTCGGTCTGCGTTGGTCGACCGACCGACTAGTTGCCAAACTAGTCGGTCAGTGGTTGTTCTTTGACCGACTAGTCTGTGTTAAAACCCTAATTTCTGGGTAGCCGCCAGCTCAACCTATAAATACCCAACCCAATCGTTTTCTTCTTCTCCAACACGACCTAAGCCCTAGTTTCTTCCCCTCTAAGCCCCCATCTTCCTCCTAGCTTAAATCCTTCATTCCAAACCCTAAATCCATCATCCAATCCATCCATTCACTCAATCTACCACTCATCTTCTCCAAAATCTCACCAAAATCCATCAAATCCCCAAAATCCCCCAAAACCCTAGTTTCCCCAAACTTCCCCAATCTTTTTCAGATCTGATCCTAGGGTTCCCCGGAGTGTTTCTTCTGCCTCCTCTCGGTAAGAAATCGTTCTACCGTTGTTTTCTCAACCTATTTATATTTTTATAAAAGCCCTAATTAATTTCATGTGTTTGATGTTTGTTTCCCCCTTAACAGCGATTTTCCCCGTAGATAGCATCCGTGTGACGAAGTGGTCGTCATCCCCGGTGCTAGGCAAGTGAAACTTGCCACTTAGGGTTTAGGCCATGTTTTAGGCCATTTGCATGTTGTAGGCGTAAAAGAGGCTAGGCGACGAAATGATACTCGCCTAGGCGCAAATTGGGGAACTAGCTTGACAACGAAGCTAGTTCCGACATTTAGCATGTTGCACGATAACCATGTCATGTTTACTTTCCATTAACGGTACGCAAATTAAATGTCATGTCATTGCATTCTTTAAGTGTTTATGTGATTGCGTAGCTTTGCTACAAATGCTTGTGTTCCTGGCTCGTGTTCCAGAAGCGGGCCATGTGTTGGTTGATAGCCAATGCCCGAATTGCGTGTTTCCGGCTAGGTGCACCCCTACGCCAAATGTTTAAGAATGCGAGCTCAATGTGCGGGGCAACCCCAGGCTCACTAGTTGAGTTCATTGTGCGGGGACCCTGGCTCCATTACGTGTGGGTATAGGGGGTGAGGGTTAAGCAGCCATTCAACTGGGAGTCTGTTTGATCAACAACTGCAGTTGTAAGGCGTAAACTCTTTGGGGTGGGGTAGTGTTTGGGGCCGATCGGACTGACATGCTAGCCATTCAGCGAAGGGCGCAAACATCTACAAAACAACCGTGAAATGTGAATCGTGTTTAGTGCCGATCGGTCTGAATGTTTACCATTCAGCGAAGGGCGTAAACACCAACAATGTGAATTGATTGAGATTGATAGTAGCGTGGCTATTCTTGTCTTGCCTTGTCTTGTCCCGATGATTGTTCTCTTGTACAAACCGTCTTGCCATGTCTTAAATTGTGCACTCATGTTATAACTGCCATGCCATGCACCATACTAAACTGCTAGGTTGCTAGTTGCCTTACTTTCAGTTTCCTTGCCCAAGTCTTTTAGACTTGCTGACATGTGCCCCTTTACTCTTTTGGGTGACACATGTTAGATCCTGAACCCGAGTACCTCGTTGAGGACGAGGTGTTTGCTGACGCCGAGCCCGAGCTTGTGTTTGACGGGGAGTACGTGGACACTGGGGACCAGTCCTAGTGTCTTCGTTGTGTTTTACTTTTGTTAGACAGTTATTTTGTTATCGGTGCGTGGCACCTATACCTTGTTTTGTTGTTCTCATTTCTTTTGTTGGCTTTGTTCTGGGCCTTTAGACTCTTTTCTTTTAGCCTGGTGGCTTTTCTGGATGTTGAACTTATTTTTGATGTTGGACAATTTGTGAGATGTGGAATTTTATTTCAGTCTCTCCTTGCGTTATTATTGTTATTCTGTTGTGGTTACAGGGACCTGTTTATGTATTGTGGACGCTTATCGGGTTTGGGGCTTCACAGCTCTACTCCCGTGCGGACCTTTTCACGTCTCTCCTCCATTTCAGGGAAGTGGGTCGTGACAGGTTTTAGTGGTGGCCCATGCAGGTCCTTCTGTAACTGCGATTTTTGGAATAACGATAATAATATTAGAGTGTCCAATAAATTAAGTTCGACGTCCGAGTCATAAGCTATGAGTCTAATCTGATTCGTTTTCTGTGTCACTAGATGGCAGGAAGACGTTTCACCCGCGGTGGTGGTAGTGGTGCGCTCCCTCATGATGAGGAGCCTGAGCGGGAACCCACCAGCGGTGAGATGATGCGGATGATGATCCAGATGATGCAAGTGCAGCAGGGCGTGCTTTTGCAAGTCCAGAATGCTCCACCTGCTCGAGCTGCCCGGGCTCTTCCGGATGCCCCTCGCTCTGAGCCAGGAGCGAAGCAATTTCGGGAGCTGGGTCCCGCATATTTTGATGGTTCTGAGGGTCCTCTGGCGGCTGATGAGTGGATTCGGAACGTCGAGGACAATCTGAAGATGGCCAAGATCACGCCGGCTGGATGGGTTGATTTGGCGAAGAGGCAGCTCAAGGATAACGCCAGGAATTGGTGGGATGCGGAAGAGAAGTTGTTGGTGGAGCCGATAGCTTGGGATACCTTCAAAGCCAGATTTGAGGGTGAGTTCTTCCCGAAGGCTGCCAAGGAGGAGATGCTGCAGCGTTTTATCGATCTGAAGCAAGGGAACTCGTCGGTGGACATGTACCACCAGGAGTTCATGAGGCTGAGTCGGTTTGCACCAAAGATGGTGCAGGACGCTGAGGAGAGAGCTCAGAGGTTCCTGCAGGGGCTTGCTTCAGAGCTCCAGAGCTTTGTGACCTCTTCTGACCGGGAATCTTATCAGAAGGTTCTGGTCGCTGCTAAGAGGCAGGAGCTGCTCGTGAACCAAAGGAGGGGGTCTGTTATTGGTGCTGGGAAGAGGCCTGTGGAACAGGCGAGAGCTGTGGTTAGACCTGGATTCAGGCCTAATCAGTCCGCTCAGTTTAAGAGGCCAGGAGGGCCTATTCTGAAGACTTGCCATTTCTGCGGCAAGCCTGTCCACATCAAGGATCAGTGTCGGAAGTTTTTGGGCCAGTGCCTGGTTTGCGGTGATGCTTCTCATATCGCGAAGGATTGTCGGCATGCGGGTCCGCTGCGGAGGGCTCCTGTTGCAGCTCAGCCATTGCAGCAGCGAGCGTCTGTTCCTGCTGGGCGTGGAGCGGCTCTTGTTCCGCAGGGGCAGGCTTTTCGGCAGGCTGTTCCGCCGAGGAGGCAGGCTTTTCTGATGACCGCTGCGGAGAGCGAGGCTGTGGATGAGGTTATCGCAGGTAATCCTCATTCTAGCTATTACTTTCCTATTTGGTCTTGATTGCTAGATTATGTTGTTTGCTTGAACTTGCTTGTTTGCTAGACTAGGGTTTGATTGGTAATTGATTGATTAGGTGTGATTTTGGTGTGCACATTTCCTGCACGAGTCCTTTTTGACTCTGGTGCATCGATGTGCATTATTTCTCGGAGCTTCGTGGAGAGACATTCCTTGTCGACGTCCCCTCTCCCCAAGAGTTGGAATATCGTTACAGGGAATGGTGTGGTCTCGGTGCATCGTGGTTGCAATTCTTGCTCGTTGGTGGTCTGTGGACATGAGCTTTTCGCTGATTTCATTGTCCACGACATCATCAACTATGATGCAGTTCTTGGGATGGATTGGCTGGCGAGCTTCTATGCTACGATTGACTGCAGGAGGAAGAAGGTGGTGTTCGAGATTCCCGGACATCCAGTATTTGAGTTCAGTCGTGGTAGCAGTTCGCTTGGTCCTGTCAGATTTCGGGCCAAGCCGGTGGAGGCCGTGGCTATGCAGATGGAGTTGGAGTGGCCAGCTGTGGTGCGTGATTTTGGCGACGTCTTCCCCGAGGAGACGTCTGGTTTGCCGCCTGATCGGGCTCTGGAATTTTCTATCGACCTCGTTCCAGGTGCGCAGCCGATTTCGAAGGCGCCGTATCGTATGGCACCTGCAGAGTTGGAAGAGTTACGGAAGCAGTTGGATGAGTTGTTGCAGAAGGGTTATATTAATCCTAGCGTGTCTCCGTGGGGAGCACCGGTGTTGCTGGTTAAGAAGAAGGATGGTTCGCGTCGCATGTGCGTGGACTATCGGGGATTGAATGCGGTGACCATTAAGAATAAATACCCGTTGCCTCGCATCGATGATATTTTCGATCAGCTTGGAGGTTCGAGGGTGTTTTCTAAATTGGATTTGAGGAGTGGTTACCATCAGTTGAAGGTTCAGAAGGGAGATGTTCCGAAGACAGCGTTCAGGACGAAGTATGGACACTATGAGTTCGTGGTTATGCCATTTGGCGTAACTAACGCGCCCGCAGTTTTCATGAATCTGATGAACCTGATTTTCTACGACTTTTTGGATAAGTTTGTCGTTATCTTTATTGACGACATTCTGATCTATTCGAAGTCGGAAGAAGAGCATGCCTCGCACTTAAGGACGGTGTTGGAGATTTTGAGGAAGCATCGTTTGTATGCTAAGTTTTCGAAGTGCGAGTTTTGGCTGGATCGAGTTGCTTTTCTCGGGCATGTGGTGACTGGAGATGGTATCTCAGTGGATCCCGAGAAGATTAGGGCCATCAGGGAGTGGCCTGTTCCGTCGTCTGCGTCTGAGATTCGGAGTTTCCTTGGACTTGCTGGTTACTATCGGCGATTCATTAAGGACTTTTCTCGTATTGCTGAGCCGATGACCAGGTTGACGCGGAAGGATGTTGCTTTTGTTTGGTCGGATCATTGTGAGGGTGCTTTTGGTATTCTGAAGGAGAGGTTGACGAGTGCCCCTATTCTTGTTGTGCCTGATCGCAGCGGTGGATTTGAGATCTTTTGCGATGCTTCTGGCAAGGGTCTCGGTTGCGTGTTGCATCAGCACGGGCACGTTGTGGCGTATGCGTCTCGTCAGCTTAAGGTTCATGAGAAGAATTACCCGACGCATGATTTGGAGTTGGCTGCCGTGGTGTTTGCTCTTAAGATTTGGAGGCACTTCCTGCTGAGTGAGAAAGTGAAGATTTTCACCGATCACAAAAGCTTGAAGTATATTTTCACTCAGAAGGAGCTCAACATGCGACAGCGTCGATGGTTGGAGCTTATGGCGGATTATGATATTGATTTGCAGTTTCACCCTGGCAAGGTGAATGTGGTTCCGGATGCTTTGAGTAGGCTTCCAGCGGTGATGATTTTGACCTCGCAGTGGAGATTGCAGCAGGATTTTTGCGAGTCTGGCGTGGAGATTGTTCTTCCTGGAGAGGCTTCGTCGTTGATGTACATGCAGGTGCAGTCGACGATCGTGGATCGGATTAAGGCTGGCCAGGCTGAGGATCCGAAGCTGGTGAGGATTCGGGAGATGGTGGAAGCCGGTCTGCGGACTGACTTTTTGGTTCATGAGGATGGCTCGCTGAGGTTTGGAGCCAGGTTGTGTGTGCCAGCTGGGGATATCAGAGAGGAGCTGATGGTGGAGGCACACAGTTCGCCGTATTCTGTGCATCCTGGTGGCACCAAGATGTACCAGGATCTTCGTCTGAATTATTGGTGGCATGGTATGAAGAGGAGCATGGCTCGGAGTGTAGCCAAGTGCTTGGTTTGCCAGCAAGTGAAGGCGGAGCATCAGCGTTCGGCCGGGTTGCTACAACCGCTTCCGATTCCGGAGTGGAAGTGGCAGCACATCACTATGGATTTCGTGACTGGACTACCTCGGAGTCCGAAGCAGAATGACGCGATTTGGGTGATCGTAGATCGATTGACCAAATCTGCGCACTTTATTCCGTTCCGAGTAGGACAGTCCACTGAGGCGCTAGCGAGGAGATATATGGAGGTAAAATTCTTTTACTCTCTGTTTTTATTTCCTTTTCCTAGTTTGGATAGTGATGTAACGTGAATCGTACAGGAGGTTGTGCGACTTCATGGAGTCCCCGTGAGTATCGTGTCTGACAAAGACACGAGATTCACATCTCAGTTCTGGCAGAGTTTGCAGAAGAGCTTGGGTACGCGTCTGAGTTTCAGCACGGCGTACCATCTGCAGACGGATGGCCAGTCCGAGAGGACGATTCAGATTTTGGAAGACATGCTGAGGGCGTGCATGTTGGATTTCAAGGGTTCGTGGGAGGACCATCTGCACTTGGTGGAGTTCTCCTACAACAACAGCTTCCAGGCGAGTATTGACATGGCGCCATTCGCCGCTCTTTATGGGAGGAAATGTCGATCGCCATTGAGTTGGGATGACGTTGGTGATCGGGAGTTGTCGGGACCTGAGATGATCGTGGAGGCCGTGGATATCGTCAGGAATATTCGGGAGAGGTTGAGAATTGCTCAGGACCGTTTTAAGCATTGGGCGGATGCTAAACGTCGTCCTTTGGAGTTTCAGCCGGGCGACCATGTGTTCTTGAAGATTTCCCCGAATCGTGGTGTGATTCGTTTCGGGAAGCGTGGGAAGTTGAGCCCGCGATACATTGGACCGTTTGACGTTTTGGAGAGGGTTGGCGAGGTAGCTTATCGCTTGGCTTTGCCGCCATCTTTGGAAGGAGTTCACAATGTTTTCCATGTGTCGCAGCTTCGTCGATACATTAGCGATCCATCTCATGCCGTGGATTTCTCGGAGATCGCCGTTCGCTCAGATTTGACGTATGACCAGTATCCGGTGCAGATTCTGGACAGGCGTCAGAAGTCACTTCGAAACAAGGTCGTCGATCTTGTTAGAGTGATGTGGCGGCACGGTTCGCCTGGAGAGTCTACTTGGGAGAGAGAAGATGAGATGCGAGAGCGTTACCCACTTTTGTTTCCGGACTCGTGAGTTTTTGGAAATTCCGAGGACGGAATTTTTCTTAAGTTGGGGAGGATGTAACGACTACTTTTCTTGTATCTGATTATAATATAATATAATATGTGTTTTGGTGGATTTTCTCCTCTTGTGTGGTTTTCGTCTCCGTAGATTTCATTTTCGATCGATTCGTCGTATTTTCTCGCTTCTTCCTTAGGATCGTCGATTTCGAAGTGTGTCACTCGTGACGGACTTCATAACGGTCGTATCTAACTGTTAGATCAAGCCTAGGAGTCTTAGGAATCAATCCCGGGGCCCCGCGCTTCGTATCGGAACTTTTCTGTGCTCATTAGCCGGTGTAAGAAGGGCCACCGACCGACTAGATGGCGATCCAGTCGGTCGGCAATCCTTCTTGGACCGACTAGTTGGCTTTCTAATTTTCCCAGGAAGTTACTGTTTATCGTTAGTCGGTCTAAGAACGTTGGTTGACCGACTAGGTTGCAAACTAGTCGGTCAGCGATGCTTCTTGAACCGACTAACACATCATCTTAATTTTAGTTGAGTTACTGTTTACTCTTAGTCGGTCTAAGAACGTTCATCGACCGACTAGTTTCTAAACTAGTCGGTCAGTATTTGTTCATGGACCGACTAACTCTAAATCATATTTTCGTTCAGGAGTTACTGTTTACACTTAGTCGGTCTGCGTTGGTCGACCGACCGACTAGTTGCCAAACTAGTCGGTCAGTGGTTGTTCTTTGACCGACTAGTCTGTGTTAAAACCCTAATTTCTGGGCAGCCGCCAGCTCAACCTATAAATACCCAACCCAATCGTTTTCTTCTTCTCCAACACGACCTAAGCCCTAGTTTCTTCCCCTCTAAGCCCCCATCTTCCTCCTAGCTTCAATCCTTCATTCCAAACCCTAAATCCATCATCCAATCCATCCATTCACTCAATCTACCACTCATCTTCTCCAAAATCTCACCAAAATCCATCAAATCCCCAAAATCCCCCAAAACCCTAGTTTCCCCAAACTTCCCCAATCTTTTCCAGATCTGATCCTAGGGTTCCCCGGAGTGTTTCTTCCGCCTCCTCTCGGTAAGAAATCGTTCTACCGTTGTTTTCTCAACCTATTTATATTTTTATAAAAGCCCTAATTAATTTCATGTGTTTGATGTTTGTTTCCCCCTTAACAGCGATTTCCCCGTAGATAGCATCCGTGTGACGAAGTGGTCGTCATCCCCGGTGCTAGGCAAGTGAAACTTGCCACTTAGGGTTTAGGCCATGTTTTAGGCCATTTGAATGTTGTAGGCGTAAAAGAGGCTAGGCGACGAAATGATACTCGCCTAGGCGCAAATTGGGGAACTAGCTTGACAACGAAGCTAGTTCCGACATTTAGCATGTTGCACGATAACCATGTCATGTTTACTTTCCATTAACGGTACGCAAATTAAATGTCATGTCATTGCATTCTTTAAGTGTTTATGTGATTGCGTAGCTTTGCTACAAATGCTTGTGTTCCTGGCTCGTGTTCCAGAAGCGGGCCATGTGTTGGTTGATAGCCAATGCCCGAATTGCGTGTTTCCGGCTAGGTGCACCCCTACGCCAAATGTTTAAGAATGCGAGCTCAATGTGCGGGGCAACCCCAGGCTCACTAACTGAGTTCATTGTGCGGGGACCCTGGCTCCATTACGTGTGGGTATAGGGGGTGAGGGTTAAGTGGCCATTCAACTGGGAGTCTGTTTGATCAACAACTGCAGTTGTAAGGCGTAAACTCTTTGGGGTGGGGTAGTGTTTGGGGCCGATCGGACTGACATGCTAGCCATTCAGCGAAGGGCGCAAACATCTACAAAACAACCGTGAAATGTGAATCGTGTTTAGTGCCGATCGGTCTGAATGTTTACCATTCAGCGAAGGGCGTAAACACCAACAATGTGAATTGATTGAGATTGATAGTAGCGTGGCTATTCTTGTCTTGTCTTGCCTTGTCTTGTCCCGATGATTGTTCTCTTGTACAAACCGTCTTGCCATGTCTTAAATTGTGCACTCATGTTATAACTGCCATGCCATGCACCATACTAAACTGCTAGGTTGCTAGTTGCCTTACTTTCAGTTTCCTTGCCCAAGTCTTTTAGACTTGCTGACATGTGCCCCTTTACTCTTTTGGGTGACACATGTTAGATCCTGAACCCGAGTACCTCGTTGAGGACGAGGTGTTTGCTGACGCCGAGCCCGAGCTTGTGTTTGACGAGGAGTACGTGGACACTGGGGACCAGTCCTAGTGTCTTCGTTGTGTTTTACTTTTGTTAGACAGTTATTTTGTTATCGGTGCGTGGCACCTATACCTTGTTTTGTTGTTCTCATTTCTTTTGTTGGCTTTGTTCTGGGCCTTTAGACTCTTTTCTTTTAGCCTGGTGGCTTTTCTGGATGTTGAACTTATTTTTGATGTTGGACAATTTGTGAGATGTGGAATTTTATTTCAGTCTCTCCTTGAGTTATTATTGTTATTCTGTTGTGGTTATAGGGACCTGTTTATGTATTGTGGACGCTTATCGGGTTTGGGGCTTCACAGCTCCACTCCCGTGCGGACCTTTTCACGTCTCGCCTCCATTTCAGGGAAGCGGGTCGTGACACTTTCCATCGGGGGCACTTGCCTCCTATATTATACACCCGTGTTATCGCTTCACCCATTGCCTCTTTGCCAACACCATCCTTTCCCGTGTGGATGTTTCCACTGTGTCTATGGACGAGCTTTTCTTCCTATATGCCATGTCCCACGACAGGATCCGTGGACATGACCCATTACCCATTAACACTGGCCATTGGATCATCCACGAGATTTTATCTGTTAACAGTGCAACTTCCGGACCTATTTGTTATGGTAGGATGATCACTCTAATTGTCAGTCATGTTTTGAGGCTGCCATCCGACCTCTAAATTTTGTCGGGTCTAACCTGTATCGATCACGACTACTTGATCGATATCGGCATGATCACTCCTTTTAGTCGCGAGTGCGCAGTCTACCTTTACAGTCCTGACAATACACCTTTTGCCGTCCTCCCACCATCATCTCTTGAGCGAATCCTCATTTGCACTTCTCATTTACCGTGGGAATTCTATCCAGATCCTTGGTATTCTTCACTAGTCTATTTTCCACCCTTGGATCCTCCCGATTGGCACCATTATGCCGGGTCACCTGGAACCATCATTATCCACCACGATCCACCGATCAATTTTGATGCACCTGTGATCCAGCCCGTTACCCCTCCTTCTCCTGCCGGCACACCCTCTCCTTCGTCTGCACCATCTTCTTTCGTCCACTATTCCCCGCACTCCTCACCATCTCCCTACAATTCTTTCGACATCAGCTCAGATTGACTTCCCCCTTGCCATTTATTCTGCATCACCATGATCACACATTTTTGCTAGCATTGTCATGATCAGCTTGGGGAAAATCAAAATTTTTGTGTGGTTGTTGTCGTGTCATATCATTGGTGTGTGCTTGTTTATATGTGTTCGTGTGCAGGTGTGTTATATAGTTGGTTCGATTGATTATTTTCTTTATTTCTTTGTCTCATTTCGTGTGTTTTCCATGTTTTTCACTTTTATTTGTCGGTGCGCACTTTCCTTCCATATTTCGTTGCCCTCCCGCTTTTATTGCTATTGCATTGAGTGTAATGCAAGATTCAGCTTGGGGGAGTCGCACTTTGTGCGTCAGTTGTGTCCTTTTTCCCATTTTTGAGTCGTTTTCATCGTGTTTTTCTTTTTCTTTTCTTCTTTTCTAATCTCCCTCTCATAGAGATGACCCCACATAATGAACTGCCACCGAATCACACACGCACTTTGCTAAGCTACGATAATCACTTTCACTAACCGTAGGAAGCCGAGCCCTATTGCATTTCATGCTCCGTGGGTTCACTTGCTTTTGTATGAGTTGTTTGTCATGACTAGCTAGTTGGCGTGCTTCTATATTGTGATTTTGATTTATATACCTGTCCTTGGATGATCCCTAGACTATCATGCTTCAATTTCGAATATGCGGTATTTTGCCTCCACTGTCTGCTTCTTTATACATGAATAATATATATATATATTACGCTTCAAATCGCATGTGTCGGGACTCTACCTATAGGACTAGGATAACTCATTTTGCTTATGTTCTGATTCGCAAATTTTTTTCCTTTTGTCCAATTGTTTAGAATTCCAATTCTTTTTTGTTTTACTTGGTGCAAATCCCCTCGTCGTATACCGTTCTTCCACTTGGGAGAGTACACATTTTTGCCAACATCCAAAAATCCATTTTCTAAAAAAGGGAGAAAATACCCAAAAAGAAAAGAAAAAAGAAAGAAAAAAATATGTATTGCCAAAAATCCAAAAAAATATACAAACACCCAAAACACACACAAAAAATTCCCGTTGTGAATATTACTCCTATCCACCTGAATAAAGGGAAGGCGAGAGTTTGCACCAAGTGTTCTACTCCACACCTACTCATCCCCCTTCGTTTTCGGACACGCTTGGCATATGAATTTTCTAGCAATCGTCTTGGCATTCGTGCGGTGATCTCCTAGTTTCTAGCAGTAGAGTCCCCGAAACATGATATGCTTCTATTCCTACTCTATTCTCATGCATGCTTGAGCTATATTTCATCGCTAATTCGAATTGAATCGATATTTGGGTCATTTCTTGGGTATGTGTATGTGGAGCATTATTGCACAATTCAGATAGTTACACCGTCTGCTAGCTCACGACCTAATTCACTTGCGCTTCACCGCGTGGACCCACGACACTTGTATGGACTCATGTTCCTGGGTTTAGTGATATGTTTATTGCAGGCTTGCTTAGTGTGGTGAGTTTGTTTTCGTTGGCTCTGACGGGTGATCTAGGATTTTGCTTTCTTTTTCTGTTTCTTCCTTTCTATTTTCCCCTCCAAGCTCCTACTCTCGCTCATCTTCCTCGAGGACGAGGAAGGGTTCAGCTTGGGGGATTTTGACGTGTGTTTATATTTTATATATTCACACATGTCTTCTCCATGATTTTTCGTTGATTTCCGTTGTTTCATATATATTCTTTTGTGATTTTTAGTTTCTTTTCACTTTCTTTGTGTTTTTGTGCTATTGCAGGAGATTTCTAGCATAGCAGACATATAAAGCAAATATCATGAGTCCCCGGAGCAACAGGAGGCGTCGCACGAGATCCTGAGGGCCATATGTCAACTCATATCAAGAATCAGCCCTCAGCCGATCGGTTGGACAGTTCCAACTGATCGGTTCGTGCACGCGTATCCGACCCGATCTGGAGCAGCAGTGAATACGACCCCACCCGATCGGTTCAATGATCAGGTTGTGGTGACATAACTCTCTGTCTTTTGGAGCTGAATTCAACCGATCGGTTGACTTTTCAACCGATCGGTTCATCTGTAGCCGAAGTTCCCCCAGCTCACGACCCGACGACTCACCCGATCGGTTTAGTCAACCGATCGGTTCATCTGTAGCCGAAGTTCCCCCAGCTCACGACCCGACGACTCACCCGATCGGTTTAGCGATAGAGTGAAGTATATCAAAGGCTGAAGACCGTTTCAACGTTTGTCTTAAGCGATCGGTTGATGCTTCAACCGATCGGTTGGACGCTTTATTATGTATATAGCCTTAGGTTTTCGCAGAAAACAGATCCCCTTTTTCTTAAGCGTTTTTAGGGATTTTGGCGGCTGCTAATTTATTTTATTTTGTAAGTTCTCCGATCGACTTTATACTTTGATATTGCTTTAATACTATTGTTTGCTTCCTTTTTCTATTGCTTGATCTTAATTTTGATGGCTGGATTTCGTGCTATTGAATTTCTTTCGATGAATTGTGAGTAGTTTCCTAATCTGGGGGATTGGTGGAAACCCCTTCGTGGGTTCTCCCTAGAACGACCATACGATTAGGGTTTCGATAGGATATATGGATTTAGATGGTTACGCGGGGCATTTTATTGTCATTGGCAGGAGAAAGACCGCCTCTGACCGTCGGGCCAAGGGGAAATAAAACTAGCGTTTGATCCCCTAGCCACAGCTCACACCCCTAGCATAGACATTGACTCCTAGCGCGTGGAAACGGCAGGATGAAATGTCGAGAGTAATCGTTGCGAGCTTAGTGCTCCCGGAGCCGGTCGGTGTTAATGGACATGGGAATGCCCATCGTCTGAACCCGGGTAGACCTAGCGTATCATCCTGGGCATCGACCGGAATATCAGGCCCATGGGACGCTATGTATCACTTTTAGAGGCAATGTCTCACTACTAAACCCTAAAATCCGATCGTATTCCTATCCGCCGGTCGTAATAGAGAGAACACATGATAAGGTGAAAACCAAAGTCCTAGGTTACCTTTTATATCACATACCTATCCGTAGTTTTATTTCGTGACAACCACCTTGCGATAGGACTAGCTCACCCACTGGGTGACCCGGTTCCTATTTGATAACAAGCACATCACACGCCTCCCCGTGTTCGACCCCCAAGCGACACTACAACACTATGCGCTTGCGGTTATAAATGTTTAAATCTGGTATCCCCGTTTGACTACACATTGCTAAATCTAGGGGACGTCAATTGCACGTCCATTGCTGATGCAATCTCAGTTGCCTGTGGATGCTTGGGGCCATGCCATATTGCATGCCACCTCGCTTATCAGAATACGGCCCTCTGGTGGCCATATTTTATCACCTATGCAGCTAGCGTATGGTGCACCTCTGAATATCTCTCATTTGAGAGTGTTTAGTTATGCAGCCTACGTCCCCTTTGCACTACCTCAAAGGACCAAAATGGGTCCACAACGTCGTTTGGGTATCTATATAGGGTATGATTCACCCTCTATAATTAGATATCTTGAACCCCTGATGGGTAACGCATTTAAGGCACGTCTTCATGACAGTGAGTTTTATGAAAATGTTTTTCCAAAACTAGACACACAGTCTAAGAAGCCAGAAGCTTCTGAGACCATTTCTTGGGACACAAAGACTTTTTCTCATTATGATCCGCGTACTATTCAATGTGAAGATGAGATCATGAAGATCCTTCATCATCAGAATACGGTACATTTACTACCGGATAATTTTACTGACAACCAGAAGATTGTCAGATCACACATCCCTGCTACCAATACGCCAGCTAGGATTGACATCCCCAAAGATGGATGCAATCCACTGGCAGCAGAATCGGCTGTACCTCAATTAAAAAGAGGACAGTCACCAGGTTCGAAGGACAAAGCTCCTCGAAAAAGAAAAAATGCTGGAGAAATAAAGATGAACCCTACACAGGATGCTGAGCTCAGACCAACTACCTCTCCCCTCCTACATTCACCTGAAGAGGAAACTATAGGAGAAATATCATTAAATTTTGTACATATTGGGGAGGTACTAGACAGAAAAAACACTGTCGTTGACGATGACTTTGCATTCAATATTGCCGTGCACTTCGCTGAATACGACGATGATATTGAACCACGATCTCTTGCGGAATGTAAACACAGAGATAATTGGCCAAAGTGGAACGAGGCAATAGGAGTAGAGCTGGACTCACTCTTGAAACACAAAGTTTTTGGACCAGTGGTCCAAACACCTAAAGGTGTGAAACCTGTGGGTTATAAGTGGGTTTTCGTCAGAAAAAGAAATGAAAATAATGAGATCGTACACTACAAAACACGGCTTGTAGCACATGGATTCTTCCAATAACCGGGGATAGATTATGACCAAACATATTCCCCTGTTATGGATGCGATCACGTTCTGATTTTTATTAAGCCTATCATCTCTGGAAAGCCTAGAAATGCAGCTCATGGACGTTGTGACTGCTTATCTATATGTCATATAGATAAAGATATCTATATGAAACTCCCTGAGGGATATAAATTACCTCCAGAGATAGCAGAGAGACCTCAGGACGTCTACTCTGTAGGGTTTCAAAGATCATTATATGGTTTTAAGCAATCAGATAAAATGTGGTATAACAGACTGAGTGATTTCCTTGCACATCAAGGTTTCACCAATAATGAAGTCTGCCCATGTATCTTTATTAAAATATCGGGAATATGATTTGTTATAGTCGCCATTTATGTGGACGACCTAAATCTCATTGGATCTCCTGCAGAGATCGCTGAGATATCTGCAAGCCTAAAAAATACTTTTGAAATGAAAGACCTAGGCAAAACAAAGTATTGTCTTGGCTTACAGATAGAACACCTACGTGGTGGTATCCTATTACACCAATCCATATATACAAGGAAATTACTGAAAAATTTCAAAATGGATAAATGTCATCCTCTTAGTACACCAATGGTCGTTAGATCCTTGGATGTACATAATAACCGCTGGAAGAGGGGGAGGAAATGTTAGGTCCTAAAGTACCTTACCTTAGTACCATTGAAGCACTTCTATATCTGGCTAACTGTACGCGTCCCGATATAGCATTCTTAGTAAATCTTCTAGCCAGATATAGTGCAGCGCCCACAAAGTGCCATCTAGAACGGAGTTAAGCAGCTTCTATGCTACCTCCACAGGTCAATTGACCTGTGATTATATTTCCCTAAAGGTGGATCTCCCACTTTAATTGGTTATGCAAATGCAGGTTACAGGTCTGATTCTCACACCGAGAAATCACAAGCTGGTTTTGTGTTCACCTACAGTGGTACAGCCATCTCCTGGAAATCTGTAAAGCAAATCACTACAGCTATCTCTTCCAACCATTCCGAGCTCCTCACGATCCATGAAACAAGCAAAGAATGTGTATGGCTTCGTTCAGTCATTCATCACATCTTAGTGACTACCGGCTTGAAGACTGGTGACATTGAGCCAACCACGATATTTGAGGACAATGCATCTTGCATAGCTCAACTACAGACTGGTTTCATCAATTGCGATAATACGAAGTACATATCTCCTAAGTTCTTCTGGATGCACGACCTACAAAAGGAGAAGCAAGTCGAAGTACATCAAATTCAGTCTTATAATAATTTAGCTGATTTGTTCACTAAGGCTCTGCCTATATGTATTTTTGTAAAGCTTGTAAAAGAAATTGGGATGAGACAACTGAGAGACCTACAAGCCTGAAGCTTGTATGGATCAGGGGGAGTAACCTGTGGGTTGTACTCTTTTTCCTTAAGACTGTTGATTTTTCCCACTGGGTTTTCCACAGCCAAGGTTTTAACGAGGCAAACACGTTTATTCTGGATATAGAAGTATCCACCCCATTAGCATCATGAATCCTGAAGCATTCATATGCTAAATCCAAGGTAATAGATTGATAATGGGGAGTGTTATGAGAGAGGGATACGTATTGTCTCCCCTTCCTCATTTATGCACCATAACACCCCACTAACATGTTAGTAGGGTGAACCTTTGGGCTACTAGAGACCTATGGTCTCCCCTATCCTATTATGAATTCAATAAAAGGAGACCATGGGTGATAGCCATGGTTACTTGTTCCAAACAGATTTCAATTAAAAATTTCGTGGACCAAGTTAAATCTTTTTTAAAAATTAAATGAACGGTAAATAAAAAAACTCAAATTAACAGTATCGTCATCATTAAATACGAGACTTAATCCTCCTTCCAGATGTCATATCTGTTTCGGGGTGTTTTTTCACCACTAAATTCGTTGGAAGATGAGTCGGTTGTAGCAGTTAACGTGGGACGACGTGGACAGCTGAATGGGCACTGGACGAGCTGACCACAAGCTGAGTAGATTCTGATCCAAGATATGTAAGTCGGGTCCGAGCTATATCTTGGCTGCCTGCAACACATGGAACTAGTAGGGGGTCGGATCTGGGGTCCAACCTAATCCCATCCGATGTTTAAGTCAGTAGATGACTCAAGGAGGCTCATGGTAACTATGTCCGACATGTTGGGAGGTCGTCCGCTAGTTCTCACACCGAGCTATGGAGGAAATGTATTAGGTGGAGCAGATACGAAGATTAGAGTACCTGACTTTGGTGGTTGTCAGGAATGTGTAATTGGCCAAAATTCCTTTCCTCGATGTTTGAGATGCTAATTATAGTCAGCGGATGTCTGGTGGTAACGTCTGAGCCTTTAGAGCTTTACTACCTCTGGATCTAAGCCAGCGCCATTGATGACGAGTTGAATGGTCAGTATTGATGACGAGCTAATGGTTGGTCATTGAATGCCTAGATTATGAGCCGACACATTAATTGAAGGAGCCCACTGGTCAGTTGAGCTGTCACATTGAATGAGGATGTGATCGGTCGCATGTATGGTCTCTGGGTTGCTGGGCTGAAGTCGTGGGCATTACTGGGCTTGTGCACTCAAATAATTAACCGAGTGATAATTAAAGGTTGGCCCAATGTATTATCGATGACCCCCATCTCCCAAGCTTAACCGTAGCCGATGTTGAGGTCAGGTGATGTGACATACATTACCTGTGTACTGCAATCGATGTACCACATTTAATTCTTTCGGCAGAGCGTG
Organism: Scilla litardierei; assembly: GCA_030789695.1. Lineage (NCBI taxonomy): Eukaryota > Viridiplantae > Streptophyta > Magnoliopsida > Asparagales > Asparagaceae > Scilla > Scilla litardierei. The sequence continues at coordinate 75,167,788 of CM061135.1, forward strand.
TAAAACCCCAAAATTCTCTCATCAATGAAGCACAGAACTCGGAGCACCTGAGCCCTAAGATGTCGACAAACGTCATAGATCTGATGACTGAGCTCACTATAGGGGAACACTGCTCTGTGTATAAATAGAGAGCGGAGGCTGAGAGAAACCCTCTTCTGCTTTATGATAGACTTGTGCTCTTTCTCTCCAGCACTTCTTTCTTCTCCAATCAACTTTGCCGTTGTTCGAGCAAGGCAGTCCTCCTCTTACTATTTGTTTATGAGTTCTTCATCTTCTTAATCGAGCTCCGAAACAGCTAGTCTGTGGGCCAAAATGGAGCAAATGGAGATGACCAAAATGGCCCCAAGCCCGATTAGTTCACGATAGCTAGAGAAAGCATTGGCAGAGACAGCTACCGATAGCACAGACGAAGTTTCCTGGGTAAAGGAACATCTACTCTCCGAGGATGTATCGAAGATCACTTAACCCTCCGGGCTAAGCATACCTTTGATGAAGGGAAGGGCTTAGCCCTCGAGACCCGTAGCTCAAAGGCTTTGCTCCTGCAAGATGAGAAATAGCAATTTTTGGTGCCTGAGATGATCAGAAATCTTGTCTCCGTGCTATTTACTTCTTCGCTTCCGAAGATCCAAGCTGAGTGCCTTTGATCTCCCTTCAAGTTTAGGTTCCCTCGCCCAAATGAGAGGATCTATTTTTTCGGTAAGTGTGAGGTCGGAGTATATGTAAAGACATTCTCGCTTGGACTTCGCTTCCTTCGTCATCCATTCATTCTCCTTATTCTCGATTTTATTGAGCTTCTCCTCTGTCAACTCACTCCGAACTCTGTTGAAGCTTTGGTCGGCATCCTCGTGCTTTGTTTGCTAATCGGGTGGAGCCGACTATTAGTCTTTAATTTACCACAGGTTGTAGCTCACGGGTCGAACACAAGGAGGTAGTGGTATGAGTACCGACTAAATTGCGTATCTAATTAGCTACGCAGAAGGAAATGAAGAAGGGGTAATTACACTTAAAAAATAAAATTAAAGAAAGGGGTGCCGATGGCTAAGCATTACCACTAGTACAAATTAAACATGCGGGTCGATCTAGCTTCTCGAGCCAACGGGTTGTAATCCTAGATGATAGCCGAATCTCAATCCTCGTCCTCTCGACGTCCAACCGTGCGATAAAAATCAGAGAATAGGTCTGTCGTAGTGACCGATCACTTCGGTAATGGTAATCCTAGTGAGTGTGCCCAATGGTTAGTCGGTCACTACAGTAATGGTAATCCTAGTGAGTGTGCCCGATGGTTAGTCGGTGCCAAGCATTAGATAGTCAACCCACCGTTAAGTGCATCAAATCAAAATCCCAAGGGTTAGTTGTCGGTTAGCATTGTTTAGCACCATAACAGGGTGGATTGAATTGAGCCCATCCAACCCATTCCTAAGACTAGAAGCCTAGTTGAAATGATATTTGGGGCGATCCACCCGCATAGATGATCTACACTAGGGTTTAGCTAAGCCCTAAGCACCAAAAATCTACTCTATAAGCATTGGAATAAACAACAAGGAGAACAAGAAAATAGACATCACAAATTGCATGTAGAGAGAAATTAAAAGCAATGCAATAGAAATAAAACAAAGATTTAATACAAGAAAGTAGGAATTAAGAGTCTCACAAACAATGGAAGAACAGCCCCCAATGGGGGGAGAAAAACCCTAGAAGGAACTCTCTCAAAGCGCCCCCCAAAAGCCCTTATATAACCCCTCAGCCCTTCAATGAATCGGGCCTAGAAAATTGGAATTCAAAGCAGCACGGCCGAGCATGAAAACTGCACGGCCGTGCTGAAAATTCAGCTTCTGAAAACTGGAATTTGCATTTGCACGGTCGTGCTAAAAAGCGGTCGGACGTGTAAAAATTCCAGCCTTACATCCCCGAGTTCCAGAAATTATAATAAATCAACCCGATCTAAGAAAATTACAAATAAATATGCGTTTGAATCATCATAACACGCTCTATGATTTAAAAATAGTTCAGGGAAGAAATATTCGGGGATTGGGAGCAAATACTCCTTCTTTGAAGAACCATGTTCTTTTTCTTCTGAGGTGACATGGCTTTGTGTCACGGCCATGTCGTAAAGCGGCAAGGGCATGCCACCTTTAGTTCCTCATGTAACACGACCATGTCATTCGTCTGTGCTCAAGGATAGACCTCTGCCTTCTACAGCCGAATTTAGCACGGCCGTGCAATGTATCCGCACGGCCGTGTCGCTGATGCTGACATTCTCCTTGGGCTGATACAGTGACACGGCCGTGCATGTGCATGCACGGCTGTGTTGCTTGCATTTTGGCCCTCCTCTTCTCGCTATGGCCTCCGATCTTCGTTATTCTTTGCCGCCTTCTCTCCCAAGCTCCACAATCTAACAAATTGCATTGTTTTGGGCGCGAATTCCCTAAAATACACAAAATACATCCCCAAAGCATCAAATGTACAAAAATGGATAAAAACGGATAAAATACCGAGAATGGTAAAGAATAAATGTGGAAAATGAAAGTTGAAGGAAGTGAAAATAGGTGTATAAAATGCGCCAAACACCGACCTTAGCACTTTTTTGTCACTTCTTCAGGTAAATCTTCATAAGTCTAGCATGTGGTCTTACATCACCGCTAGGAGGAAGAAGCATCTCGTGTCAGGGCTTTCGAGCTCTGTCCATGACTAGAAGGAGAATTATGTATTTGTAACTCTCCCTAGTTAGGCGACCTTCCTCACCCACTAGGGCCGTTCAGGCTCCATGATTTCGAAAGAAATGACCCTCTCCGAGGTAGAAAGCAGAGTGGCTAAGTGTTTACTAGCATTGCCAAGCTTTGAGAAGTCTATCTTGTTCAGTCTCACTACTTGGTTTTGATGATGAGCAAACATAAATACTTGTGACTAATCCCCTACTTGCAATTATTCCATTGTCTAAGCATATCATGAAGGTCAATTAGTAATGGATATCACTCAAGGATAATCAAAGCATGTAAAGTAGATTGGATGATCGAAGATGATGATTGAAGCTTCTAGAAGACTTCAAGCTCATTCAATAAATAGATGAGAGACAAATACAAGATGTAATCTTTTTATTCTCTTCTAGTATGTAGATTAGAAGTAGAATTATATTGGAGCACACACACATCCTTCTTCCTATCCTAGGAAATCATTAGAACTCATTTCCTTGGCCTCCAATTCATTTTTCTCTAACATGTGAATTTTGGACTTTCATCAAGCGACTGTTGAACGATTTACAGGCGCCTGTCTCCAAATAGTTTCCTGTGACTTTTCAACAGTAGTCTGTTTTGCACATACTTTGACACTTGGTTTTTGGGCTTTTTGATATAACTTTCATCAGGTGACTGCTGTACAAAGTACATGCAACTGTCCAGTTACAAGCGCCTATGACTTGTTAGTCAGTCGCATGTCTATCTCTTGCCTAAAGATCCCTAACTTGTCATCTTTCGGTCAGACGACTGATGTTGCCTTCACAGTCGCCTGCCCATGGCACATGCGCCTGTGAATGCTTCTACAGTCGCCTGTCGATCCTTGCCCTGACACTTTGTGTTTGGCAAGTTATGCAAGTTTTGGCCAGATGAATGATGTTGGTTTCACAGTCGCCTGCCCATGGCACAGGCGCATGTGGATACCACATCAGTCACATGTCCTGTTTTCTCAAAACTTCCCGAGTTTTTATAACTTACTCATGTTTCGCTTAGTCGCCTGTAGAAGGTTTCTCAGTCGCCTGTTGGTTTACATGCGCCTGTCCGACCTTCAGCAGTCGGCTGTCCTACTTGGTAAGTTACCATTTGAATTCTCACCAACCCTCTAACATAGTGTAACAGGCGACTGTGAGTTCTTCATCAGTCGACTGTCTGTTGTGTAAATTCTATCCGTTGGCTGTTTCCACACGGATATCAAAGGAGGTTTTGGGTATTCTGTTTGAGGGTTTTAGAGAACCTATAAAGAGAGATTCTACTGTTCCATTGGAGCCTTTCCTTCTCTAAAAGCAAGCTCTTTAGAATTCAAGCTTTCATCTCTAAGCTCTCTTTCTCAAAAAGCCCTAGATTTCCAATCTCATTCTCTCTTGCTCTCCAACCTAGAATAAAAGTGATATCCTCTAGGTATTTGGTAGTGACAAGAGAAAGGGATTTCTCTCTTCTTGGAAGAGACATCAACACACAACACACTTGCTCCTTCTAGTTCTACTTCAAGGTATATGTGATTGTAAGTGTTGCAATTTCATTTCGAATTTCATAACTTTCGTAATTAGCTTTAGTCTCAGTTTGTGAGAGTGGTTTGCTTGATCCCAAGTTGTGGGAGTCAAGGACATTGATTGTGTTTCGATTACACTTGTAGGCTTGCTACAAGTGGGTTTAAAGGAAAACTCAAGTTAGGGTTCTAACTTGAGCATCCGGAGGTATCTGGGTGGAAGGGACATAGGATTACCGAGAACAAGTCGGGATTGGACTTGGGTAATCCGAACCCTTGAAACATCCTTTGTGTTAGCTTGTTTCATTTTGGGTTTATTTATAATTCCGCATTTATTGTTGGTTAGGAATTTAAATTTGTTTAACTATCACTTAAATTTTATAAACACTATTCAACCCCCTTCTAGTGTTTTCCCCATAGCTAGGGTCCTTACATATCTCATTTTTACTGGCATATGTGGTGTTGAACACGGTATAGGCAATGGGTAAGGCCGATCTAAGTATTCTTTTCTTGGAAAAGATGAGACTTTCCCTGTGGAAATATCCTCCAAACTTACACTTGAATAGGAACATTCATTGCTTGATGTATTTAGGAAACATAAAGAGGCCATTGGATGGTCTATTGGAGACATCAAGGGTATAAATCCATTAACTTGTACACATTATATTTATCTTGAGGATGATGCCAAACATATGTGTGAAATACAACATCGATAGAACCCGATGTTAAAAGAAGTGGTAAATAGGGAGGTGCTTAAGTTACTTGATGCGGGAATTATTTATCTAATCTATGATAGCAAGTGGGTTAGTCCAACCCAAGTTGTCCATAAGAAATCAGGTTTAACTGTGGTTAAAAATGAAAATAATGAACTGATACCTATGCGAACCACCACTGTATGGTGAATGTGCATTGATTATAGGAAGTTAAATTCAAAAACAAGAATAGACCACTTTCCTTTGCCTTTCCTAGATCAAATTTTAGAGAGAGTGGCTGATAATGAATATTATTGTTTTCGAGATGGTTACTCCGGTTATTATCAGATAGAGATTGCTCTAGAGGACCAAGAGAAAACCACCTTCACATGCTCCTTTTGGATCTTTCGCATTTAGGAGGAGGATTATGCAATGCACCTGCTACTTTTCAACGTTGCATGTTAAGCATATTTAGTGATATGGTTGAAAAGATAGTAGAAGTATTTATAGATGATTTTTATGTATATGACACTTCTTTTGAAAATTGTTTATCTAACTTAGTCCTTGTTTTGTGCAGGTGTAAAGAAAAGAACTTGCTACTCAATTGGGAAAAGTGCCACTTCATGACTACAGAAGGTTTGGTACTTGGTCATCTAGTTTCCAAAGCAGGTATTCAAGTGGATAGGGCAAAAGTTGAGGTTATAGAGAAGTTGTCAACACCAAAAAGCGTCAGAGATATTCGCTCCTTCTTGGGTCATGCAGGATTTTATCAATGCTTCATAAAGTATTTCAGCGCTATTTCTCGACCTCTTTTCAATTTATTAACTTCAAATACTGAATTTATTTGGACACAAGAGTGTCATTCATTTGAAAAACTGAAATCCTTACTTGCCTCATCGCCTATTTTGCATGTTCCAGATTGGACTCTTCCTTTCGAGATTATGTGCGATGCAAGTGACTACGTCGTAGGGGCGGTTCTTGGGCAAAGGAAAGAAAAAGTTTCTTATGTGATTTACTATGCAAGTAAGACCATGAACGATGCTCAAAGAAATTACACGACCACGGAGAAGGAATTACTTGCGGTGGTATTTGCATTGGACAAGTTCATAAGCTACATTTTGGGATCGCCCATCGTCGTCTATAGGGACCACTCTACACTCAAATATTTATTATTTAAAAAGGATGCAAAGCCTAGACTTATACGATGGATTCTACTTTTGCAGGAGTTCAACATTGCGATAAGAGACAATAAAGGAGTTGAATATTATGTAGCAGATCACCTTTTGAGATTGACAGTTGGCACAGAGTCATCAATTGAACCATTGAGAGATTCCTTTTCAGATGAGCAACTTTTCGCCATCTGCTCTACCATGGTATGCGGATATAGTCAATTATTTGGTGACAGGTAGAACCCCATCACATTGGTCCTCTCTTGATTTTAAACGTTTCAAACATGAGGTAAAATATTTCTACTTTGACGATCCTTACCTCTTTAAATATTGCAGAGACCAAATTGTGAGGCGATGTATACCCGATCATGAGATTAGTAGTGTTTTACAATTTTTCCATGATGGTGTATGTGAAGGACATTTTTCTGCTCATAAAACTGTTGCAAAAATTTTACAAAATGGATTTTTCTGGCCCACCATGTTTAAAGATGCATGTTCTTATTGTAAATCATGTGTGCATTGTCAACCGTTGGGGGGAATCACAAAAATAAATATGATGCCATTAAATCCTATGTTAGAGATAGAAATATTTGATTGTTGGGTGATTGATTTCATGGGACCTTTTCCACCCTCTTTTGGATATGTTTTCATACTAGTTGCAATTAATTATGTTTCTAAATGGGTGGAAGCTATTCCTTGCAGGTCTAATGACGCATCCATCGTGCTAAATTTCTTGAAAGAGAATATCTTCGTGCGCTTCGGAGTGCCAACTGCCATTATTAGTGATGGAGGATCCCACTTTTGCAATAGGCTCTTCGCAAATTTGATGAAGAAGTTTAGGGTGACGTATAAAGTTTCAACTCCATACCATCCCCAAGCGAATGGACATGCTAACTTGTAAATAGGGAGATCAAGAATATCCTTAAGAAAACAGTGAATCTCACGTGTAAAGATTGGAGTCTTAGCTTGCCTGAAGCTTTATGGGCCTACATGACGACATACAAGACTATTTTAGGGATGTCTTCTTACCGTTTTCTTTATGGAAAAAATTGTCATCTCCCCGTTGAATTAGAGCATAAACTTATTGGGCTATTAAATCATTAAATTTGCTTGATGGATCATCAAATGACTCTCGTAAATTGCAGATATTGGAGCTTGAGGAGCTGGAGGGAAGCGTATGAAAATGTGAAATTGGCAAAAGAGAGAATGAAAGCGATACATGACAAAATGATCTTAAGGAAAGAGTTCAAACAAGCGGACAAAGTTCTTGTGTACAACTCACAGCTACACCAATTTCCAAGAAAGCTACGCTCCAATTGGTCGGGCCCTTACTATGTCAAACAAGTATTCCCATATGGAGCAGTGATTTTGGTGAATAAGAAATATGGCAACGAGTTCAAAGTTAATGGACAACGACTGCAACACTTTCAAGAACTTTGGAACAAGGAGGATACAACCATGGAGTTTACGGATCCATCTTCGAGTGGCACTTAAACCGGTGTGTTCTTTCCTTTACTTAGTAGTAGTAGATTTTTCGTTCTTTCTTTTACATTTTTTCTCTTTTTCTAGGATTTTTGCCTCTAGTATTATCTTTTCAACATTGAGGACAATGTTAGTATTTAAGTTGGGGGCGTATATTAGACTTTTCGTTAGGATTTTTTAGGATTTTCTGATTTTTATCTTAGGATATTATTAATAAAAGGAGAGAAAAGAATAAATTGCCATCACTCAGCATCTAAGCCCTTTAAAAGTGTCTTTTAGTTGGGGGGAGTATATTAGACTTTTTGTTAGGATTTTTTTAGGATTTTAGGATTTTAATCTTAGGATTTTTTTTAGTAAAAGGAGAGGAAAAAATAAATTGCCATCACTCATCATCTAAGCCCTCTTAAAGTCTCACTTTATCGGATGGTCATGCATTAACGACATTCTAAAAATTGTTTATGGCTTGAATTAATTATTTTTTTGCTTCATGGAATTAACCATTAATATGCCTCTTATGAAAAATTGCAATTTCTATGGCTAATATCTCAAAATGGTCTGAATTAATTTCATGCAAGTTGTGATCCATAAGTTTAAAGTGGACATAATCGATAGTATTAATTTTCTTTTTGAAGAGGAATTTGGTCACAAATATATGCTAAAATGTGAGTCTAATGAATGTGTGTTGAATTGTATAACAAGAACTCAAAATGAGAAAAAGAATAAAGTGCATCGTTCCCATGAGTTCATTAAGTATCCGGGTCTTCGTGCCTCGGGAAGCATTAGATATTCGCGTCGAAAGAAGGGTGTACGGGGAGTGCATTCAAAAAAAGAGATAATAAAAAAATTAGATGATTCGAGTTATTAAGTTCGAGTGGCCCTTCTAAGCCTAATGCCCGAAGGTCGTCTGGCCTAGAAGTCATTAACTGAAAGCTCGTTACATGGATCATTCTAAGTCAAAAAGAAAAAATAGGAAGAAAAAAGTATATATGGAAAACTCAACACCCATGAATCAGATGATCTTTAAATAATGCTGATTCCTTGGAAATTAGAAAATTATGAATTGATGTCGGGTTATACTTTGACCTATGCAAAACGATGCTTGTGAGTCATGTATTTAACCTAGATTAGAGAAAATGCCATGGATTTGATCTCCTTCATAGTTATGTATATTCGTGGTAAATATCACGTTGGTAAACGTGTTATTGAGCCAAGCCTTAGATAATCTATAGAATTTAATATTTTCTAAACATCTGATTTAGTCGCTCTTTTTGCTAGAGACTAGCAAAATGCTAGTTGGGGTGTGTGATTTGGGGTAAAATAGCATATTAACCCCCATTTAGCCCCATTTTTTGCATATATGGTATGTATTTGGCCTCTAATACAAGCGTATTTAGATAATTATAACTATTAGAGCAACTTGATGATCTATGCAAAAAATACAATTTTTATTGAGTAATTCTGCCATTCTTATATTTTTCATGCGTAGATCTCGATCTCACGATTCCAACGGCTATTTATTTATATTTTTCTGAGATCTGTACTAATTACTGTGAAGTTTTGAATGTAGAATATCATTTAATGGGAGAAATACGGTCGAAATACGACCTAAAATACAAAAATATGCTGCCGCCATAAACATCCCGCTCTGCCAGTGCCTAGACACGTGGCGCCATCTCAGCTATTCCCACCTTTATCCAACGTCTCAACGAAACCATCGACGCTGCCTCATCGCGATGGTCAGATCAAAATCCAACGGATCGCATTATCCCAGACGCGGACTTGGAGAGAAGCCAAGGCGGGGATATGTGGTATGATCGATGTCGTTGTTCCACTCGATGGACGGATGCGATCGAACGGAGCATGATCGATGCATATTAAACTGAAGGAGCGGTTTGATCCACACTGTATCATGGACGAGTGGCGCATGCACAGGCATCCCACCTCGATCCAATGGCCATGATTTAACCAGTTACGGTTTGGATCAAAAGATGGATTTTGAAGCAGATTTATGCGAAAATTTCAGATCCACACCGACCTTATACACATATATACCATTTGTATTCCAGAGGGTATTCAGACTTTTAGCCATATTTTGAGCATATTGGAGTGGCTGATGTGCGTATTTTTGCGTGAGTTTTTAGGGCTTTAGAGACAAAGGCTAGGGACTCTTGTTGGAGGAGATCTAAGGCTTTTGGAGGAGTATTGGTGATATAAATCTCAACTTATATCTTGTATTTTGCGTATTTAGCTCGTATTTTGAGACTTTGAACATGTATTTGCTTATTAATATGAGTTTTCTTCTCTCCATGCATGGCTAGTACCTTCGTGTATTGGTTGTGATGTAGTTAGGGTGTTGTAATCATTTGTTTTGACGTCTTTTCGCCATATTTCGCATGTTATATCACGTATTTTACTAGATTCTACACGTATTATTCAAATATTCTCTTTGTTGATGTACTTGGATCGAATTTGATCTTTACAGACTTATTCATGGCTCGATCCTTGCAGACATTTTCGTGACCCTTGCGGGCACATGAATTTAAATTCTCCATGAAGCTTGTAATTTACGTGGTTATATACGACACTTTTTGATGATCGTTTATCATTATATTTTCCGACGTTCTCATACCCTTGCGGGGTGAAACGTTGAGTTATAGAAAAGACGTTAATAACCATTGATTGCATTAGCCCTAACGAAATCACAACTGACACGCACTCCTTTCATTAGTTTCTTAGATCGACTCTCCGTACTCGTTTTAATGTTACTTTCACGTTTACTTAAAACCATTATCACGATTCTCTCACCTTCGAAAGGTGGTAGTGTTTCATCGTTTATTAATCTTTAGAAACTGATTCTTTTGGTTTGCAGGTCAATTGTCCCGTGGATTCGCCACCTGACTCTACAGGTTTACTACCTGATCGATCTCCTACACTTGGGAGTAGCGCTCGCATATTTCGAGAAGAGTCAGCGGTTGCGTCCACTCGGAAGCAGATGTGGTTAGGGAGTATGATATAATCAACATGTCTTGACCCATAAAGCCAGACATACCCCTTTGCTCTTTGTGTCCTAATCATGGACATCCTAGTGACTGCATTCGTATCCAAGGATGTTGGGCCATCAACTCTACAAAGGTTGTCAAGAAGCTCAATGTGGAAGGGTGGGTGTTGAGCAATGATGGTGATGAGGCTGCCACAACAAATTCCACAAATATGGGCGGTGGCAACCTTCATAAGTTTCCCAACCAACCACTCAGAACTTCTGATCGTGTAACAGAGAGAGAGAGAGAGAGAGAGAGAGAGAGAGAGAGAGAGAGAGAGAGAGAGAGAGAGAGGAAAGTCCAGTAGATGGGTCGTAATGCTGCGGCTGGGTCATAAGCCAAAGGAAGAGGAGCTCGATGTATGTCACCATCTCACTGTCGGTCCTAGCAAAGATGGTGCAAGCTAGGACCTTATGTGCAATGCGTAAGCCTGAGTGAACAATGGAGGAGGCATTGGCTGTCCTCGGGCCGTACACTCCTGAACCCGTGATCTCTCTCCAAAATGCCCCCTGTGTTGAATTTGTGGGGGTGTGAGCGGCTTATACTGCCATCAACGGGCCAACCAAAAATGTCATCAAGCTGGTAAAACGTGAGTTCCATATCCACGTTCCATAGTCGAAACGAAATGCCATCTTTTGTGTGGTGGAGGGAACTCAGAAATTCTAGGGTCGAACGAATGTAGGTCTCGTCATGCATGTACAGGAAGGGGGTCCAACCTATATTGGTGAATATGGTTTCAATGCCCTCTAAGATCCATATGGACAGGAGAGTATTGAGATTTGCTAATTTCATCGCCGACATAGGATGAGGGTGTAGGAGGATATATGCCCATAATGCGATTTATCCTAAGTATACGTCTTGTTAAGATATTATATGGTATTCATTATCCTAAGTATGTATTCAAATATACTTAGATAATGTCCATAGACTTATAGTTAGGTCCTTACATATCCAGATAAGATCTCTATTATGAGTAGTAAGTGACCGAACAAAAACTTAAGCCTTAAACGGTTAGTGGTCATAGATGTGTCGAGAACTGGATATCGACACGTCGGACAGACCACTTTATCTTTGTCTTACCTTAGGGTAATGATGATCTCATAGTCATTTGACTTGTTGAAGTCAGAGATGAGACACAGGTGCTCATTAGAGAATGAGTTCACTGAACGACCAACTTAGAGTTATTAAATGGTTAACTTTAACTAAACTATCCATAATAACTCTAGGGTGATGATAGGTAAGCTGGTCCTTAAGACCTGAAGTCATTTGTACGAACCTGTGAGTGAACAGTGTCGCTTAGACATATGATCTAGCTTTGAGGCTAGGCCTGATGAAAGATCTTAGGTTGGGTTACACCTGAAGCACGCGAGAAAAGTAGATGACTAAGCGGGGATTCGTCTCTTCCGTTAAAAGGAAGTTAGTGTCACATGCTCAGTACGGTCTTTGTGTTAATCCTCAGCCGGGGTACGTTGTAAGATGTACAACGTGAATACAACAAAGACCGCCGTATACTGACCAATGTTATCTAATGGGGTTGACAGTAAACCGTATCCTAGGCCAACAGAGACACAATCTTGACGAAGGGACTATAGCTAATAGTATTCATCACTGACACAGCCAAAGTAAACCCAACGATACTTTTGTCAATGGGTCGATCACGTTATAATGATTCTGAAACAGGGACGACAACTGCCACTCGTGGTGATCGTCATCTAGGGGTTTCGAGCCCCAACCTGTAGTAAGATCAGGCTGTAGGGTCTCACATCGAGTAGTATTCGTTTCTTAGTAATAGGAAGAGTAATAAGAGGAATTCATTCGATGAAATGGAATAGTTAAGTTCACAAGATAGTTATGAGACTAAGTCGTAGATGGGGACAATGTTGCATTCGATACAAACAAGATTAAACGTGTCGTAAATTGATTACGACAATATTTGTAGGAACAAAAGCATTGAAAATGGTTACCTAGTTGATGGGATCGTCCCGGTCTAAACACAGGTTCAAACTGCATCCAAAACGGAGCTGAAACGAGCCCGGAAACGCAAAAACAGTCAAAGGCAAAAGTGGGTTAGACCCACTTGGGCAAACGGGTCAACCCGCAAGAAGAGGAGGGCGCAACCCGCTGAACCAGCAGGCCACGCGCCCGCCGTGTTCTGCGGGTGCGGCCCGCTGTTCGGAGGGCACGGCCCACTGAAAACAGCGGGCGCGCCCGCTGTCCAGCAGGCCGCCCGCCCGCCCCTGGTGTGCCCAACTTGGGCGCACCCATAGCCTTGGACGGGCGCGCCCGCAACTTAAGTTAATAGGGTTTTTTGAAAACCCCTTTTGACGGCTTCGGAAATTGATTTTTTACCCATCTTTGGGCAATTGTTTGAGGGGTCAAACGAAGTCGAAATTCATCGATGTTTGTTCATACGCGTTCATCATTTGAAGCCCTTCAAAATGATATCTTGTTTGGTGTCTAAAGTTTAATGGATGAAGAGAATCAATTCGTTGAAGTTACCTTTGTGAAATGCTTACTAAACTTCAATTAGCCAAATTAAATACATCTTCTTTAATCTTTGTCCCACAGTGCTCGCAATGAAAAGAGAGGTACCGACTCTCTATATAAATCGGGATGCACTCTCTTCATTGAAAGATGCACCAAGTCTTCGATCGAGTAGCTCCGAATTTTTTAAGCAAGCTCGATCTACGACTTAAACTATTCTTCCTCTCTTCTTCCTATTCTCCCGACTAGTCCTAGCAAGACTAGGAAGGGGGTTTGGATTCGGATCCAGATGTCTAAGACACGGGTCTGCTCAAGTGATATCTTCTACCGCAAGTGATCGGCTTGGAGGCAGGTGTCGGCTCGGTCGGATCGGTTCGAAGGTGCAAGGCGGCTTGGGTGGATCGAGTCAAGGCGGTTTGGCTACGAGGAGTGTTAGAAGCCGGTGATGTACATCTTGCTCGCCCCAGGGTTGAGATTCCGGGTATGTTCTCTAAATAATTTTAGTGTAATTTAATTTCGTCGCAGTAGGATAGATCTCTCTTGGGGTGGACAGATCTACCCTAAGTTGGCATAGATCGGGCTAGGTTCTGGGTCTCTCAGGGCCTAGCTAAAATGTTTAGCTAGCATGTTTTATTTTTCTGATGTGCTTTATGCCTCTATGGTCCGTCCGACTTAGGACGTGCACAGATCTGAGCTCCGAGGGTCCGCCAAAACCCTTCAGTGGTATCAAAGCCTCGTTATGCTTGTAGATCTTGACTTGCGATGTTTTTTAAATTCATAAATTGCTTGGTTTTGAACATACGTTTTTACTTTATGTTAAATTTGGTTTAACAATTTTTTTTGTTTTAGAAATTGTTTTTATAACATGAAAATGTTTTGGGGGACGTTTTTAAATTTTATGTGATAAATTTAATAAGTCTTCTATGTTTAAATGTTTTAAAATTTTATTTTATGAGATAAAATAATTTTAGTAAGCATTTAAAAGTTTTTAAAGTGTAAGTAACATTAAGAAATTTTTTTTATTTCATGAGATGATATTAAAATTTTATTTCTTTTAGTTACATAAAAGATTGAAAGATTTTTTAACTTTATCTGAAAGTTTTAAAAATTGATTTCAATGATTTTAAAAATGTTTTAAAATTATTTTGTAGTATATGTAACATAAAGAATTTTTTTTCATGAGATGGAATTAAAAATTCATTTCTTTTAGTTACATAAAGTTTTGAAGATTATTTTATGAGATAATTTAATCTTAAAAGGTTTCATTAATTTTAAATCTTAGGTTTGTATTTAAAATTATTTGATAATTTTATGAAACCTAATTTTATGAGGTAAAATGTTTCTAGCTTTAAAATTTTAGATCTTTAAATTTAAATGTTAAATTTTTAGAGTAGCAAGTTAATTGTTTATGTTGTAGATAATTTTAACTTGCATGCTCTCTATATATGTCACATTATTGAACCTTTAATTTATGTGATTAAATTAGCTGTTTAATGTTTAATGGACATGATGAATAAATTATGCATGAACCCTTTAGGTTAGCCATTAATTGATTAAAAGTTTATAAGATAACTTTTTAATGACATGTGACATGCTACGTTTTAAATGAACAAACACAACATCAAAACCTAATTCCCGATTAAGGTAGTCCCTTTTATTGACAATCATTATCATAAATTGTTTAAATAATGATTATCAGTAAATGACTAATTTTGTAAAATGTTGTAATTGTTATATTAAAATCCTAATAAAAATTGGGATAGCACGATGAACAAAACGAACCTTATAGTTGATAAGGATCTAATAAAAGTTGTTCAACAAATCTATAAAATTTCGAATTTTAAGGATCCACTAGTTGATAAGGATTAACTAGTATTAATTAAAAGCTATTTAGTTGATGGAAGAACATAGAATTGATGAACCTCCTTCAATGGATCATGATGTCGGTCAATGTGCTTGGCTAAGTTTGCTGGACCACCCTAGCTAGACTATGGGTTAAGTGATCCTGGCTTAGTCAATTCCCTGGCCGCGTCCGCTGGACCGCAAGGAGTCGAATCATGACTATGTAAGTCCATCGACTATACCTAAGTCAAATACGATAATAATCTTGTTCAAGATAAATCGTAGCCCTTCTTGTTTTAGGAGTTGGCAACTGTAAGACCCGTGTTACAATTGTTGAGCTACACTCAAGCTGTAATATGGCAATCTTATAGAAACCGATTTCTTGATAACATCTCGACTTGACCCAAACCGTCGTGTCCTGCATACACCGAATGCCGGCATAAGTCTAACCAAAGATGTAGTCTAAGACCTGACCCAAACTGACGTGTCGTGCATACACCGACCGCCAGGGCAAGTCAGGCTAGACGCGAAAACAAGGGTCCAAATAGGCTAGCCATTATGATTTGGATGAGCACAGTCATGATAAAAAATGACTAGGGGTAAAAATCGAAAGGGAATCATATTTAATATGATTGACGATGAGTTCGTCTACCGACTGCAGAGTCGGACAACTTGTTGAGACACACTCAAGGTTGTCAGACTTAGGGTAGTCGGATCCCTCTCCCACAAATGTTATTGTATAATAAACTGCTTATTATTATGGCTTTAATAAATTTAGTGGGAGAATATAGTTCTATTAAAAACCATTGAAATTATACAACGAACATATGCTAATAAAATATCTATTTAATTGCAGAATGGATTCGGGTCTAAAGTATATGATAGAGAAGAATGTGCTTGGTGGGACCAACTATAAGGATTGGCTTAGGAATATCAAGTTAGTCCTATCACTAGCTGGGATAGGATACGTGCTGCTCGAGGACCCTCTAGAGAAGCCTGACAAAGATGCGACTCCCGAGGAAAAGAAAGCCTACAAGGAGTACCAGAGGGATGCCGAGAAGGCCAGGTGCCTTACTCTGGCTTCAATGAACAACGATCTGCAACGGAAGCATGAACATATGAATGTTCAGAGCATGCTTCTGAATACAGAGGAGTTGTATGGCAAGCGGTCTAAAGCTGCCAAGTTTGAAGCCACGAGCAACCTCTGGGGCACTAAGATGGAGACATGGCCCGTACAAGATCAGGTCATTAAGATGATCGGATACGTGGAAGACGCCGCCCAGTTGGGTTTTGTCCTGGACAATAAGATGTCTGTGGACATCATCCTTAAGTCTTTAACCCCAGCCTTCAAGCAATTCATTACTGGTTTCATTATGAACAGCATTGAAACAGATCTTTCTGGTCTCCTCAACATGCTTAGGCAGTTTAAGGAAATTGAGAAGAAATCGACTGTGTTGGTGTAACAACCCTCGTGTGTAAATACTAGGTATCTATTAAGTTAGCCCTAGTCTCTTTGTATGTGTATGCATGCCAGTTCACTAGAATGAAGAGATTTGTATTTGTACCCCCTCAATTTTGCATTTATACCCAAAAATTGGGTATATTTCCATAAGTGACAAGAAATGAGGGTTGTGTACAAGAGTTCCCTAAATGGCATGCTAGGTAATGAAGCAAGCAAGTTGGTGGGGCAATTGAAAAAAAGAAGGGGGAAAAAGGAGAGTGATGGAAAACTTGTAAATAAGAGACCAAGTCTAAGGGCTTTTAATGAGGGGCAATATACAATGGCAAACTTGTAAATAAACCACAAGTTGGAGGGCCATTTCATGAGAAACATTGTGCAATGGCACACCTTGTAATAAAACACAAAAATGAAGGGCAATTGTGAAGTGATTAGGAGCCATGGCAAACTTGTGAATAATGAGATGTTTAGGAGATAACTTGCCAATTAAATTAAATCTCCATCCTTCTACACCCTTCTACACTTCTCTCTTCCTCTTTTTTCATTTAATTACCCATTTTTTTTGCTCTCCCCCATTTTATTGTGTGAGGGCCGAAATTTTTCTAGAGCAAAAAAAAAGAAGAGAAGAGAGAAGAGAAAGAAGAGAAAGAAGAGAGAGAAAAGAAAGGAGAAGAAGAAGAGGAGGAGAAGGCCTAAGCTAGGAGAGAACTTCTAATCAAGCCCTCCCTTTCTTGAAGCTCTTCATAGGTAAGAGCTCTTCAACTCTCTCCATCTAGTTGTAGTTGATGCATGCATACTTAAGTTCCTTTGAAAATTTGGGATGAGTGTTGTAGGATTAGGTTGATTGTTGCATGCTTGACTATTTACCTAAAGTGATGATGGGAATTAATTCAAGTTTATGTTTTTAGTAGTTAATATTCAAAAGGGATGGTGGTTTTGTAGGGAAGTTGATACCTTTAGTTTATTTGCTTGATAAAAATGTCCTCTTTAAGAACCAAGTTCCTCTTGAAATCCCTAGCAAAATCAAACACTTGGAAGGCTGAAATTTTATAGTGTGTTATCCCTAATTCTGCCGTCAGTATAGATAGAAACAGAATCTAAAATAATTTTTTCCAAGTAGTTCATGAAATCCTACCACAAAATCATATAAAATTTGACATAGTTTCAATTCAATAAATAGAAGCAAAAATTCAATCTTTACAACATGTCTGAAATTCTGTCAACCTGGACACAGTTTAGTAAAATGAAGCTCAGTACCTGCACACACAGTGAAAATTTATTTTCTTAGTCTCATTGGAAATTTAACAAGTTTTTCTCCAACTTCATCTCAGTGCTTATTTTTTGAAATTCTGACTACAATAGGCCTAAAATCAGCAATCAAGATAGACCGTGGAATCTGTCTGAAAAACAGAACTGATAGGCTTCATAAAATAATTCACCATAAATCATATAACTCATATTTTTGCATGAAATATTATATGTGAACCCAAAACTGCCATATCTACAACTTTCATTCAGGAAGTTTTATCAAATTCGCACTGGAAATGGCTGATAACTATTGACATTTGTGACTGTTGGTGAAAGTTCATCAATTTGAATGGTTTGCTAATGACTAGACTTTTGTTTTGGTTTATTTCTTCGTTCAGATGTTAAAGCTCGATACCGCTAACATGGATGCATCATTATTAAAGTGTTTGCCTATGGATATGCTATTTTATGTTGCAAATTTGGAAATGGGTGTTTATGTTCATGGCTTATGGAGCATGCAAGTTTTGTTGTGAACATCCCGATGAAAAGAATGAATTTGGACATCATTTTACATGCTTCATTTTACATGCTTAATACACTAGGATTAAAGATTAGCTAAACGATAACCTAGGGTTGTCTCGTTCCACTCGAAGTGGGTGAGTGCCCTAGGAGGGTTTGGGAGAAACCAAAGTAACGAGTGGACATGTGGGGATAGACCGTTGGGTTGTGGACCACTCCTGACGAGCCCTCAGAGGCGGGGAGTAGGTCAGATTGGTTGAGTTGGTTGTGTTGGAGAACGGCTTCTTTCGTAAGATCTTGTCTCGGGAAGTCATAGCATTCCACCTACCTTACTTGGTGAGGTCCAGTCCCCGATGTCTGATCTGTTACTTAGGTTTCGAATTCGTGCGTGAAAACTAACCTATAAAGACAAAAAAACAGTAACTCTGGAATGTGATGCCTTTTCCTTTGTTTGTGCACTATGCTTAGAGTAGTAGAGTTGTGGAGTTCCTACTGGGCATGCTGTGACGTGTCCATCCTCCCCACACAGGTATATATACCAGTTCTCAGGCGGCGGGACCGAGGACGAAGACCCCGGAGGGCAGTTTGACTCAGCAGGGTCCGTAGAGTTTGTAGTTAGTGTGGGTTTATGGTGTAGTCTTGGGGCGAGTGTGGGATGATAGCGGTGTTTTGTACCCATGTTCCCCTTGTACCCCGTAGGGTTAAGTTGTACTTTTGTGGGGGCTTTAGTTGTTTGCGTTGTACAGTGGACTTGTACGGTACTAGTTGTGTAGTTATCGTGCTCTGTGACGCTTGGGTGTTCTGTTTGTAGTACATTACTTTGCTGCCTATGTTGTAGTACCTTGCACTTTCTGTTGTGTTGGAGCTGTACTGTTCTGCTGTACTTCAGTCTGTACTTTATTACATGTGTTTCCTCAGCGTTTACAGTGGCCCACGAATCGTTCGGCAAACACACTAGCGCTTGGTATCTTAATACCGTGGCTTGTCACACTGATCCTTCCTTTTTGGGTAGCGAGGCGTGACAAGTGGTTGTTGTCTCTGCTTCTTCAGACCAGCCGAAAGGCAAGGGTAAGAAGAGGCATGTCCCACAACCAGCCAAGGTGAAGAAGGGGAAGAAGACGACGACAGGGGCCCCGTCGAAATCCGAGTGCTTTCACTGCTATAAGATGGGCCATTGGAAGAGGAACTGCAAGGTTTGCCTTGCAGAAAAGAAGAAGGGGCATACTGATGCCTCTACCTTCGGTACAACAAATTCAATTTAATAAAGCATAATTATTTCCATAAATGCTTTATCAGATAGTATGAGATACTAAGACATCTGTGTAATGTATACATGTGGCTGATATGAAGCAGAGGATGGAATAAGTTCCAAGGACGGTCGGCATCTGAGCAATCGTTGCTGCTGGAGCCGTGCGAGGACTTCAAGATACGTGAAGAAGAAGGAACTGATACTTATTTCCTTTTATGAATAAAATGTATCGTTCCTTAAGTTAAAACAATGATTGAGTGTTTAACGCTCAAGGTTTATTATGATAAACACATTATGATTCATTTTTATGAATCCATTGCTTTAATAAATGTATCGAAAAATGTGCTTCTTTTGAAATTGTGATTTGCTGTGAATGGCTTAAATTTCTGTGAATGTAGCTGTCTGAGCAAGTTGCATTAATTCTCGAGCTGACAAGCAGAGCATCTGAAAAATTTGATTGTTTGGAGCTGACTTAATTTTGTAGCCAGTCGATAGTTAAATATAAGTTCCAGAAGCATATAAATTGTGTATGATCATAATTATATGCATGTTAAGATTGATTCTTAACTCAAACCACATTTGATTCTTAAGAGTTATTATTAAATGTAGTTAAGGGATATGTACTAAGTAGGACGTTTGACTGAGTAAGTCAATATCAAGATTCCTTAAACTGATCTTGATATGACTCATACGTCAAACCTAACCTGACACTGGTACATTCCATTTAAGCACATCTCAATTGGTTATGCTTATCATTCATATTCTAAATATGATTTAGATATATAATAAAATTATTTAACCAGATAGTTCTTAAAGTCAGTGGGAGCTAGCTCATATACTTAGCTCCGGTTTCTCGGACTAAGTAAAAAGGTATCCAACTTATTTGAATCATCTATATATGATATTGAATCAAAATAGTTTTTATTTAATCGAATATATAGAGACTTAAGGTGTCACGTATGTACTTGACATATTGACACAAAATAATTGGAATGAGCTAAGACTAACTTATAGAAATGTTAGACCCGACCTCAAGATTGTATGAGCTAATTGTTAGCTATAGAAAGAAAAGAAAATTGATCCAAATCATTTTTCAAGGATCAACCATGTGTGATCAAGAGATGTATAAATAAAAATCCAATAAAATGCATTATAGATACTCGTTAGTAAATCCACTCTAAGGTTTGACATATGATGGTCCAATGTGATTGATATGCTATAACGGTATGAGATACCGAGATAAATAGCATAAGTGCAAGTGGGAGATGTAGGATGATATATGCCCATAAGGCGATTTATCCTAAGTATACGTCTTGTTAAGATATTATACGGTATTCATTATCCTAAGTTTGTATTTGAATATACTTAGATAATGTCCATAGACTTATAGTTAGGTCCTTACGTATCCAGATAAGATCTCGATTATGAGTAGTAAGTGACCGAACAGAAACTTAAGTCTTAAACGGTTCGTGGTCATAAATGTGCCGAGAACTGGATATCGACACATCGGACAGACTACTGTGTCTTTGTCTTACCTTAGGATAATTATGATCTCATAGTCATTCGACTTAGTGAAGTTGGAGATGAGTCACAAGTGCTCATTAGAGAATGAGTTCACTGAACGACCAACTTAGAGTTATTAAATGGTTAACTTTAACTAAACTGTCTATAATAACTCTAGGGTGATGATATGTAAGCTGGTCCTCAAGACCTGAAGTCATTTGTACAAACCTGTAAGTGAACAGTGTCGCTTAGACCTATGTTCTAGCTTCGAGGCTAAGCCTGCTGAAAGATCTTAGGTTGGGTTACACCTGAAGCTCTCGAGGTAAGTAGATGACTAAGATGTGATTCGTCTCTTCCGTTAAAGGGAAGTTAGTGTCATTGGCTCAGTACGGTCTTTGTGTTAATCCTCGACCGGGGTACGTTATAAGATGTACAACGTGAATACAACAAAGACCACCGTATACTGACCAATGTTGTCTAATGGGGTTGACAGTAAACCGTACCCTAGGCCAACAGAGACACAGTCCTGACGAAGGGACTATAGCTAATTGTATTCATCACTGACACAACCAAAGTAAACCCATCGATACTTTTGTCAATTGGTTGATCACGTTATGATGATTTTGAAACAGGGACGACAACTGCCGCTCGTGGTGATTGTCGTCTAGGGTTTTCGAGCCCCAACCTGTAGTAAGGTCAGGTTGTAGGGTCTCACACCAAGCAGTATTCTTGTCTTATTAATAGGAAGATTAATAAGAGGATTTCATTCGATGAAATAAAATAGTTAAGTTCACAAGCTAGTTGTGAGACTAATTCGTAGATGGGGACAATGTTGCATTCGATACAAACAATATTAACCGTGTCGTAAATTGGTTACAGCAATATTTGTAGGAACACAAGTATTGGAAAGGGTTACCTGGTTGACGGGATCGTCCCGGCCTAAACACAGGTTCAAACCGTGATCGCGCCCGGGCGTACACCCTAAAGAGCGACCGTGTAGTTTTACCACAAGCGCACGGTGTAGCGGCGAGCGGGTATCGAACACAGGGAGGACGTATGATAGTGCCTTCTCCGAACAACCTGGCTATAGGGACAGAAAAGTAGGAAATTTCCTTTCGGCGATGTTGTCACAATCGTCAAACAATGTAAAGAAATATAAAATTAAATAAAGACACCTAGGGAATAGGGAGTCCCCGCTACTCACCGTATCTCGTCATTGTGATTCATCGGTTTCACAATTGCTAGGGTAGAATGTCAGGTGAACTAGTTGCAACTGAATGTAAAACCTAGCTCACGCTCTCGTGCTGTTGACGGTCTATAGCAAACCTAGGCTCGGGTCCAATCTCTTGCAAACCCTAGCCTAGGCAAGCTAGCATTAGGATCAACGTCATCGTTCAATCGCATCCCGAGCCCACTCTCGTGCAAACTCGGGCTACAACCTAGGTTGGGATAGTTCCTACCCGTCCAATCTCTTGCAAATGGGTATCGGTATAGAATTGCAACCGAGAATCCTAGTATCGACCCAATCTCTTGCAAACCGATACTACGGAAACTCAATTGCAACCCAATTCGGATTTCTAGGGTTTCCTATCGAATTGGGATCCAATCTCTTGCAAATCCCAATCGATATGAATACCTAGCTATCCGTATTATATTAATCCCAAACTAACCCTAATTAATTCTAGCAATAGTTCTACCAAATCGTCACAAATCGGAAATTGGGATCGTATGGTTCATCCCCACGCCCTAAGACGTTAAAACTACTCACAAATCATATTGCAAATGGAGGAACAATCAATTGAAATAGCAATGGAATTCATGGAAATACTAAAATTAGCAATAAAAATAGAGTTTTTAGTGAAGAGGGAGACAAACCAATGTAGCTTCCAAAGAATCCAACAAAATAACACTTTTCTCTCCTCTCCAATCACAAGATTTAAACTCTAAAAAGTCTAATCTAAAAAGGCTGCCAAAAGCAATAGAAAAGCCTCCTAAACTAGGTTAGAATCTGGGGTTAAATACCCCCCAAAACTGCCCAAAAATCCGTGACCAAAATGCCCCTGCGCCTCTTCAAAATCGTGTTTTCCGCTACAGACGCTTGGCTCACTCGGCCGAGTGACAAAAAGTCGCTCGGCCGAGTGATAGACCCTGATGATTTCCAGTAAGTCTGTGGTCTTGGGGGTCGTCACTTGGGGCGTCACTCGGCCGAGTGAGTTGTCGTCACTCGGCCGATGGGCTTATCTTCACTCGGGCGGTCGGCAATTGCCACTCGGCCGAGTGGGGCTTCTGATGCTCAGACTGACGAAAAACAGTAAGTCGGGACTTTTTGATGGGCGTCGCCTGAGTGCCACTCAGGCGGACGTGATTTCTTCACTCGGCCGAGTCGGCTTCTGATGCTCGGCCGAGTGCACGCTGATACATTACTTGGAGCGTGCCCGATCTGGCCGGCCGAGCGGTGTCTCGATGCTCGGCCGAGTGACTCCTTCACTCGGCCGAGTGAGATGCTAAAAATGCCCAATCTAAATGTTCTTGTCTCCTCGTCGCTCCTACGACATTCTTTCTTCTTCCGCTCCGCTCCAATAGCAAAATACCCCTCATGGAAGTCGTCGGTGACACTCCGGAGTGGGTGTATCTCGGAATCACTCCAAATCGCTCCAAATCTCCTGAAATACGACAAAAACAACAAATCATGAAAAGTATCGCAATATTGTCGATAAATCGTGAAAAACATGATTTGAGCGATCTAAATGGCATGCAAACATGCGGGAAAAAGGTGTAAAATACGGAGTGATCAAAATCCCCCAAGCTTACCTCTTACTCGTCCTCGAGGAAGATAAGTAAAAGGCGAACCCGGTGGATTCAGAAAATGAAAACGATGGAAAAAACGAAAAATGAAAAACGAAGAAGAAAGAAGAAAACGAAGAGGGAAGCTGCTAGATCATTTTTCTCAGGACGTGGGTTTTGCTTACTCATATAGCATGCATCGAATGTAAAACACATGTCAAAGATTTTTATTTCGATATCATAGTATAATAGTGCAAATAAAGATAGAAAACCCAAGAATATTGATATAGCATGAAAAATGGAATAATTCTAAGATTAACATTGTCTGAATCATCTAAAGCGGTATACAATATCGCAGATCACACAATTTTTAATTGAATGCTTTCTATGAGGAGTATAAGAATATCACGCAATAGAATAGAAAGAATAGAAAAGCGTGGATTTCATGAAATGAATGCTAGGCGTAGATTTCTGGATTTCGTGAAGCTAAAACAATCTCACTGAGTATAGAATATTACTTAGCCTAGGTTGTCATGCACCGTCAAGTAGTCACTCTCTCACACATCATTGGGTTCTCTCCCCCAAGCTTATCTATAAGTGTGGTGGCATATACAAAACTGTATTTACATTCCCCATTTATTTTGAAGCTCCAAATGCAAAAGAAAATAAAAACAAAAAGAGGGAAGAAAGAGAAAGTATATGAGATGGGATCGTTTATTGAGATTCTTTTCTCTTTTCTTTTCTTTTTCTCAAATCTTTTTCTTTCTTTTCTTTCTTTTCTCTTTTTTATAGCATATATACACAAATGATCCCAAATCAAAAGAGACAGAAGGATATACAAGAATTTTTCTTTTTCTTTTTGGTTTTGGGAAATTTGGAGCTAGGAATTTAATAACGGGGGAAATGCCAAATATTAGAATCGCTAAGGGGAGATTCACCAATGATTTTAAAAATAGAGAATTAATGTTCAAGATATGTGGAGAAAGAAATAAATGTATCTCTCAGTTCACTCTATAGGACGTGCACGACAACTTCAGCAGGGTAATTTAATCTACTCGGTTTCGATCACAAAAAAGCAAACTAATCCAGATTTATCATAGCTAACATCATTCAATCATCCTGAAGTGAAGTGTACAAGTCATGCAAATAGAAGTGATATAGGAAAAGAAAACGGTACTCCAGATATAAGTATTCAATGCGTGAATCTTGGTGTGTTTTCTGCTATATCATACATATGAATATTCAGACTTAGCTAATAATAGAATTTCATCCATTTTCATACGGAAAAAGTGTGGGTTACTATCTCTAAATGCAAGGCAGATCATAGCATATGATATCAGAAATAAAAGCTAAGACATGACAAATATAGCATGCATATAGAGAAAGCTAACTCCACGTCATCATCATCACTGAAAAGTCATCTCTAGCATGAGATGAAAGAAATAAAGATAAAAAAGGGAAAACAAAACTATTTACAATGCGGCACACGAAGAAAATAAGAAAAACGTGATGCATGGTAAAAAAAGAAAAAGTGATGAAAATGAGCGCAAATGCGAAAAATGGCGTGAAAAAAAACTAAAAAAAAATAAAGGTGGTAAATCGAAAAGCGTGAGAACTCACTCCCCCAAGGTAAAGTGCACAGTGTCCTCAATGTGCGAAGTGTGGCACACCGAAAGACGTGTAATATGAGGGGAAGGTAAGGATGCATGCATGATGAAAAAGAAATGAAAATAATAAAATGAAAATATGATGCAGACATGATGCATGCAGATATAAGAGTGAATCAGATAAAAGAGTGTTACACCAAAAAGTCTCTCCCTCTCTCCCAAAAATGATAAAGATAGATATGATCAAAATGTGGACCCAAAAATAGTGAGGGGAGGTGGGGTGGTCAAAAATCATCAGGACCAAGCAGAGACGGGCAGCAAGACGGCAAAAAAGATCAATGGCATCAAGGGTGCCTAAGAGGGTGGTGCTGCGCCGTTTCCGTCCTGAGGCAGAGGTGGTGGTGGTGGCGGCTGGGGAACAGTCTGCTGGATGGATGTGGGTGTGGGTAGGGTCGTGGATGAAGGCTGGGTGTGTGTAGGAGTGGGGGTGGGTACCTGCTGGGTGGGTGTGGGTAGGGTCGGTACGCGAGGAAGCCGCTCGAGAATCTGAGTGAGACAGTAGTGAATGCTGGGAAGTAGCTCGAGGCGGTGCTGCATGGCAGTGACTGTGGAAGACAGGGCCCTAAAATCACCCCGGAGTCCACCCAACGCCCCCTCAAGAGCGCGAACGCTCTGAACTACGGCGTCAGGGGGTGGTTGAGGGGAGGGACGGAAAGGTCTAGGCTAAGCTAGTCAGGGCTGTCTAACACGGGCGGTGTAGGTGATCGGGACAGCAGGCAAGGGTTGTATGGGTGCTGTGCTCACTAGAGGGTGCCCAGCCTCAGTGCAAGGCTGGGAAACAGGCTGGTGTGAGGTGGAAGCAGCAGCTGCGGAAGTGGAATATAAAAGTGGCGACGAGGCGGCAAGAGAGGCCAGTGACACAGAAGTGGGGACAGACGTCACGACGCTCTCAGATAGAACGGCTGCAGTGGAGACAGAAGCGTCAACCGCTGGGAGGAAGTGTGGGGTCCAAAATGTGAAATCCCAACGGAGATCATACTGGCCATTGTCTCCACGATAGAAGCAAAGGAAGGCTCGCAGCTCTCAACAAAAGTAGGTGGGCGCTCGGGTAGTGCGGAGCAAAGGGGCTCAACGGACAGAGGGCCAGCTGTGGTGGGAGTGGTGGTGGGCGTGGTGGTAGTGGAGGTAGTGGAGGTGGTCTCAGCAAGTGTACTCCCAACACCGTCAGAAGTGTGGACAGTGGTGTCGGGAGTAGCAGAAATCTCAGGGACAGGCTGAGGGTCCACGGGGTCAGCTGGCGGCGCAGGGTGGGCAGGTGGTGCAGGCTCAGCTCCCTCGGCCTCAAGCACGTAGGCGGCGGGGATCAGGAGATCCATCACCGGGAGCCAGTCGTCATGTAGTCAGCACCGTACGGACCGTGCAACTAGACCCAGTGCCGCTGGCCGTGTGGACGAAGCATCTTCATCCGGGCCATGACGTCTATAGTCAGTGAAGTGGGGCCCGGAGAATGACGCAAATCAGCCGGAAGGTCCTCGCCGGTCATCAGGGCGAGCAGGGTGATCAGACCGTCGCAACATATCGGTGAACGAGCGCCCACCAAAACGATGATGCGGTCCAAAAACCAGCTCGCGATATCAATCACGACGGTAGGGACCAACTCGTCGCTCCCCCTAGCTAGAACTCTGGGGCGCGTCATCGCATAGAGCATATAAAGCTCCGACGTGGACATCGTCCCAGGCTCATACCTCGCCAAAAAAGTAGTCGCCATAAGGCGCTGAGCTATGCGGAGGCAGGGGTGGACGATGGCCGAGGCCTTGGCCCTACTAGGGTCAAAGGCAGCTGGTAAACCCATGATCCGGGCCCAGAAGGCGTGTGAATCGAAGGATGGGGGAGGGATGTGAGTGGGGGCGTAAACACGGTCGGCCCCGGGGATATCGGGCCACGAGAAGAATGCTCTCATCATAACGAGAGTGACCTGGCACTCTCGGTCCATAAATCTAAACGAGCATCCCTCGTCAGTCCGGGCAATAGAACTCAGCACCTCAAGTGTCGGACGGACGAAGGTGTCCGTCGACACTTGGAAGAAATCTCGCCAACCCACGTTGTCATACAACGTGAGCATCCCCTCAAGTACCCCCAGGCGTCCTAGGTCTGCAAGGTGTGCGAACCTGGAGGGTACAATCGAGCGTTGGGAAATGCGCTCAAAAATGACGCGGTGTGCGTCGTCTCGAAACGTAATCCCCAGCGGCCCGACAAGTGGAGCCGGTGGTGGCAGTGGGTCTGCAGGCAGTGGCTGTGCGGGGTGAATGGGGTCTGCAAGCTGTGGCTGTGCGTGGTGAATGGGGTCTGCAGGCAGTGGCTGTGCGGGATGAGGTGGTGTAGGCGGAGGAGAGTCCTCCATCTCGTGGGAGGGGCCGGGCTCATCCGGCCGCTTCCGCTTGGCGGAAGCTCTCCTGGTGCGTGGCCGTGTCCGGGGCGGCATGTGGGCCCCGGGTGCTCACCAAAAATAGAAAAAACGCGACGTGCGAAAGTAAGTGGAACGAGTATACCGTAACACGCCGCGAGAGCAAAATAGTGGATGCGTGAGAAGACGCCGCCTCCACGAAGCCAAAAACGCTCACCGGAAGCTCCCCTAAGCTCCCCAATATAGCCTGCACATCAAACAAAGATATCAGCGAGTAATATTCAAAATGTATGGGGGGTTAGGGGTATAATGGATAGATAGTGAAGTTAATTTGAATTAGGGGCTCGATTAGTGCACGGATCGTCAAAAATACAAGAAAAAGGAGAAAATGGGCGATTTTGGGGTTACCGAAGCTCGGCCGGCAAGGAGGAGGTCGCCGGCGACTCAGGCGGAGGGGCGACGGTCATCGGCGTCGGTGGTCGGCCGAGCGCCGCCGTCGGCGAGGCGGTCGGGCGAGTGGAGGGCGAGTTTGGGCGTAGGGAGCTGATCGGGTGCGGGCTCGGGCGAACGGATGAGAAATAATTGCTTCGAATTCCGTGCCGAGCCCGCAGCGCCTTATATAGGAAAAATTACGACTCGGCCGAGTGACTATGTCACTCGACCGAGTGATCGTAACGAAAATATTTTTGAAAATTCCTCCCCGCTTATGACTCGGCCGAGTGGCTTTGCCACCCTCGGCCGAGTGGAAAAAGTCCATTCGGCCGAGTGGCACAAGCCACTCGGCAGTTCTCGCCCTAGGAGTGTATCAGTTTAACTCGGTCGAGTGAAGATATACACTCGGCTGAGTGGAAATTATACTGAAATCAAGAAAAGAAACAGAGAGTTGGGTACAGCAGACGTCCCTCGTTTGTGCGCCGCTCGGGCGGACGAACTTATGTACTCGGCCGAGTGGATATTCTACTCGGCCGAGTGACTCCTGTTTTCTGATGTTTGGCTCCGTTTGGGCTCTAATCTCTATTTTTCTTCCTCCTCCTAAGCATCGAGCGCATTCCTGGAGCGCTCTTCGTCGCCTTGTTCATCCTCCTAATGGTATATATCACTTTCTCCTCTCCTGTCAAGGAAAATAGGACCCGTTATCACGAATTTTTCAGGCAAACGACTTGAAACACTAATAATTTCTAAAAACAAAAATAAAGAACAAAGTAAAAATAAAGCGATAACCGTCGGGTTGCCTCCCGACAAGCGCTCGTTTAAGGTCTTGAGCTCGACCCCCTTGGATTTTCAATTTAATGCGGGATGTTGGGTGCATATGAGATGCACCCGTCGAATTTATCGGGAAGAACGCTTGGATTTGGATGTTGTGGCGGCGTGTTCTTCCTCGGTGATCCTTCGTCTCGGGTAGTGTTAGGGGGTGGCTCCCCCAAGCTAGTGCTTGCTCCGGGCCTCGGTTTCACCAGTGACACCGATTTCCGTATCGGTGGAGCTTTCCTTGGAGACTTCACTTTTGAGAGCTTGTAGAGCTCTCGAATTCTTGCGACATTAGCGTCGCCTTCATCAACTTCCATGGAGAGATCGGGGGAGTCATTCATCTTTTCTTCTTGGCCCAAATCTGGGCCTTCTTCAAAATCATCCTTGAATAGTGCGCCGATGGAATGGGGGATCGCCTCCTCAATGACATCTTCAAGGAGGTATGAAAGATCATCCGGCCATCCCTTGAGCAGATATATTCTACTTATTTCTCCCATAGGGACTCCCTCAGAATAATGCTTGAGCCTTTGTCCATTTACTTTGAATGTGGCTCCGTCTTTGCTTTCTAGCTCAAAAGCTCCTCCCGGTTGTATGTGCTTGATGGTGAAAGATCCAGACCACCGTGACCTCAATTTACCAGGAAATAGTCGGAGCCGGGAGTTATATAGCAAGACCTTGTCTCCGACTTTGAAGTCCGTAACAGTTATGCGTGCATCGTGGAGAATCTTGGTCCTTTCTTTGTAAATTCTCGAGCTCTCGTAGGCATCTCTTCTAATCTCATCAAGCACGTTGATGTCCAAGAGTCGCCTCACCACCGCACTCTTATAATCGTAATTGAGGGTCTTGATGGCCCAATATGCGCGGTGTTCCAACTCTACCGGTAAGTGACAAGCTTTCCCATAAACAAGTCGGAACGGTGTGGTGCCGATGGGAGTGCGAAAGGCCGTGTGATATGCCCATAGAGCATCGTTTAACTTCATTGACCAATCCTTTCTAGATCGATCTACGGTCTTCTCAAGAATCTGCTTGATCTCTCTATTCGAGACCTCCACTTGGCTGCTCGTTTGGGGGTGATATGCCATGCCAACTCTATGGTTTACCCCGTACTTCTTCAGCATGGCTTCGAACTTGTTTTCTATGAAATGGCTCCCCTGTCACTTATCAAGGTACGAGGCACCCCGAAGCGTGGGAAGATATTCTGCTTGAAAAATTTAGAAACAACCCTTGCATCATTGGTAGGGGTAGCAATTGCCTCCACCCATTTGGAGACGTAGTCAACGGCCAATAGGATATACTTGTTACCGTTGCTTGACGGAAATGGTCCCATGAAGTCCACTCCCCAGCAATCAAAAAGCTCAATTTCTTGGATGGGCCTCATTGGCATCTCATTACGTTTGGAAATATTCCCGGTCCGTTGGCATCTATCACACCCCTTCACAAAGTCGTGGGTGTCTCTGAACATTGTTGGCCAGAAGAATCCACTCTGCAAAATCTTAGCGGTTGTCTTAGAGGCGGCATGATGTCGCACGCATGGCATACCATGGCAATGCAAAATGATAGACGTTGCCTCTTCCTTAGAAACACACCTCCGAATAACACTATCTTTGCATATCTTGAAGAGGTATGGATCTGCCCAAAAATAGCTACGGACCTCATGCAAAAATCTCCTCTTTTGTTGCGTGGGCATCCCATACGGTTTAATTCCACAAGCCAAGTAATTGACGAAGTCCGCGTACCAAGGCACTTCCCCGGGCCTTATGGCGTATAGCCTCTCATCCACGAATGTGTCGTCGATAGGTAAACTCTCATCCTCCTTGTCGCGAATAAGCCTAGACAAATGATCCGCCACAACATTGTCCGTACCTTTCTTGTCTATGATCTCCAAATCGAATTCTTGCAACAAGAGTATCCACCTAATTAACCGAGGTTTGGCCTCCTTCTTGTTTAGAAGATATTTCAATGCCGCATGGTCGGTGTGGACAATCACCTTGGAACCAAGGAGGTAGGAGCGAAATTTCTCGATGGAATAGACGACCGCTAGAAGCTCTTTCTCGGTAGTTGTATAGTTTTTCTGCGCGTCATCCAATGTCTTGCTCGCATAGAATATTGCATGAAGCTTCCTATCTTTCCTTTGTCCCAATACCGCTACAATGGCTTGGTCGCTAGCATCACACATTAGCTCAACTCCAATCCGGCGGTTGTATAATGGGTGCGAAAACTAGTGCTTCCTTCAAGGTATTGAAGGCTTGCAAGCATTCGCCTGAAAAAACAAAAGGAGTATCTTTAGCAAGCAAGGACGTAAGAGGTCGGGCAATCAAGGCAAAATCCTTGATAAAGCGGCGGTAAAACCCCGCATGACCAAGAAAGCCTCTAATGCCCTTAACATTAATAGGAGGAGGGAGTTTCTCGATTACCTCAATCTTTGCCTTATCTACCTCTATTCCTCTCGAGGAGACAAGGTGCCCAAGAACTATACCTTCCGTGACCATGAAGTGACATTTCTCCCAATTTAGAGTTAGATTATTTTGTTGGCACCTTTTAAGGACTTTAGTAAGATTAGCCAAACAAGAATCAAACTCGCTTCCATAAACCGAAAAATCATCCATAAAAACTTCCATAATATTTTCAATGTAATCGGAAAATATGGATGGCATACACCTCTGAAAGGTGGTGGGAGCATTACAAAGACCAAAGGGCATCCTACGGTAGGCATAGGTACCGTAGGGACAAGTAAAAGTGGTCTTTTCCTGGTCATCTTCATGCAAAGGGATTTGGAAAAACCCCGAATACCCATCCAAATAACAAAAGTATTTATGTTTAGCTAGGCGTTCAAGCATTTGATCAATGAAGGGCAATGGGTAATGGTCCTTTCGGGTGGCTTTATTTAGTTTCCTATAATCAATTCACATTCGCCATCCCGTGACCGTGCGTGTTGAAATGGGCTCTCCTTTATCATTTTTTATAACAGTCATCCCCCCTTTCTTGGGGACGACGTGAACAGGGCTAACCCACCTACTTCGGAGATAGGATAAATAATACCGGCCTCAAGCAATTTTAGGATTTCCTTTTTCACTACCTCTTTCATATTCGGGTTCAACCGCCTTTGAGGCTCAATAGAAGAGGCTTCAGTGTTTTCCAAGTGGATCCTATGCATGCATAGCCTAGGGCTTATTCCCTTAAGATCAGAGATTGTGTAACCAAGGACATCCTTGTGATCCCTAAGGACTTCTAATAATTTTTCAAGTTGGTCTTGGCCAAGGTGGGCGTTTACAATCACCGAGAAGGTCAATTTACTCCCCAAGAAAGCATACCTTAGATTCGGCAGTAGTTGTTTAAGCTCTACCTCAAAGGGTGCCGCACCCTCTGCTTCGTCAACTTGTGTGAACTGGGCTTCTCCTTCAACATCTGAGTTTAGTTCACTCTCGAATGGAGGGTCAGATTCGCTTCCTAGTGAGGACGGTGCATCGGAATAGACACTCTCCGATTCTACGCCTGCATCGATAGGACCACCACCTTGCTCCGGTTCATTCCTGAGATCAAGAAATACGTCAGCAGATTCATAAATGCAAGAGTGGGGGTCATAGAGTGTATCTCCCTGAATATCGGTTTGTTCGAAGTGTTCCTCGGGAGTGTAGTACTCTTCGACACATGTTCTATCGCCTTCAAAATATAGCTTGTCATCCCTCACATCAACTCTGATATTGCCCCCAATAGTCCCATCCGGGGAGATTTGATCCATCCCGAAGCTAGCAAAAAGTTGTTCGACGGGGTCCTCGATATTAATAGCAAAAGCTCCAGTAGCGTAGACCTCATCAATAAGTTCCTTGAGGAGCTCCGCAAAAGATTCATCATCTCCCTGGCCAGACTCAGTCATTGGAATTGCATCCCCCATTTTACCTGATAAGATTCCGTGGAGAATTTCGGGAGGGATTGCAAAATGGGACTGTAAACAAAGTTAGAAAAGAATGAAGCAATAAAGGAAGAAATTGAAGAGAAATGACCGGGTGATCCAAATCAAACTCTGTCAAAACGCCCTCCCCGGCAGCGGCGCCAAAAACTTGATCGCGCCCGGGCGTACACCCTAAAGAGCGACCGTGTAGTTTTACCGCAAGCGCATGGTGTAGCGGCGAGCGGGTATCGAACACAGGGAGGACGTATGATAGTGCCTTCTCCGAACAACCTGGCTATAGGGACAGAAAAGTAGGAAATTGCCTTTCGGCGATGTTGTCACAATCGTCAAACAATGTAAAGAGATATAAAACCAAATAAAGACGCCTAGGGAATAGGGAGTCCCCGCTACTCACCGTATCTCGTCATTGTGATTCATCGGTTTCACAATTGCTAGGGTAGAATGTCAGGTGAACTAGTTTCAACTGAATGTAAAACCTAGCTCACGCTCTCATGCTGTTGCCGGTCTATAGCAAACCTAGGCTCGGGTCCAATCTCTTGCAAACCCTAACCTAGGCAAGCTAGCATTAGGATCAACGTCATCGTTCAATCGCATCCCGAGCCCACTCTCGTGCAAACTCGGGCTACGACCTAGGTTGGGATAGTTCCTACCCGTCCAATCTCTTGCAAACGGGTATCGGTATAGAATTGCAACCGAGAATCCTAGTATCGACCCGATCTCTTGCAAACCGATACTACGGAAACTCAATTTCAACTCAATTCGGATTTCTAGGGTTTCCTATCGAATTGGGATCCAATCTCTTGCAAATCCCAATCGATATGAATACCTAGCTATCCGTATTATATTAATCCCAAACTAACCCTAATCAATTCTAGCAATAGTTCTACCAAATCGTCACAAATCGGAAATTGGGATCGTATGGTTCATCCCCACGCCCTAAGACGTTAAAACTACTCACAAATCATATTGCAAATGGAGGAACAATCAATTGAAATAGCAATGGAATTCATGGAAATACTAAAATTAGCAATAAAAATAGAGTTTTTAGTGAAGAGGGAGACAAACCAATGTAGCTTCCAAAGAATCCAACAAAATAACACTTTTCTCTCCTCTCCAATCACAAGATTTAAACTCTAAAAAGTCTAATCTAAAAAGGCTGCCAAAAGCAATAGAAAAGCCTCCTAAACTAGGTTAGAATCTGGGGTTAAATACCCCCCAAAACTGCCCAAAAATCCGTGACCAAAATGCCCCTGCGCCTCTTCAAAATCGTGTTTTCCGCTACAGGCGCTCGGCTCACTCGGCCGAGTGACAAAAAGTCGCTCGGCCGAGTGATAGACCCTGATGATTTCCAGTAAGTCTGGGGTCTTGGGGGTCATCACTTGGGGCGTCACTCGGCCGAGTGAGTTGTCGTCAATCGGCCGATGGGCTTATCTTCACTCGGGCGGTCGGCAATTGCCACTCGGCCGAGTGGGGCTTCTGATGCTCAGACTGACGAAAAACAGTAAGTCGGGACTTTTTGATGGGCGTCGCCTGAGTGCCACTCGGGCGGATGGGATTTCATCACTCGGCCGAGTCGGCTTCTGATGCTCGGTCGAGTGCACGCTGATACATTACTTGGAGCGTGCCCGATCTGGCCGGCCGAGCGGTGTCTCGATGCTCAGCCGAGTGACTCCTTCACTCGGCCGAGTGAGATGCTAAAAATGCCCAATCTGAATGTTCTTGCCTCCTCGTCGCTCCTACGACGTTCTTTCTTCTTCCGCTCCTCTCTAATAGCAAAATACCCCTCAGGGAAGTCGTCGGTGACACTCCGGAGTGGGTGTATCTCCTGAAATACGACAAAAACAACAAATCGTGAAAAGTATCGCAATATTGTCGATAAATCGTGAAAAACATGATTTGAGCGATCTAAATGGCATGCAAACATGCGGGAAAAAGGTGTAAAATACGGAGTGATCAAACCACATCCAAAACGGAGCTCAAACGAGCCCGGAAACGCAAAAACAGTCAAAGGAAAAAGTGGATTAGACCCACTTGGGAAAACGGGTCAAACCACAAGGAAAGGAGGGCGCAACCCGCTGAACCAGCAGGCCACGTGCCCGCTGTGTTCAGCGGGTGTGGCCCATTGTTTGACCGGTGCAGCCTACTGGAAACAGCGGGCGCGGCCTACTGGAAACAGCGGGCTCATGCCCGCTGTCCAGTAGGCTGCCCTCCCACCCTAGGCATGCCCATATCCTTGGGCAGGCGTGCCCGCTAAGCCTAGCGGGCACGTCTGCAACTTAAGTTAATATGGGTTTTTGAAAACCCCTTTTGACGGCTACAAAAATTTATTTTTTGCCCATATTTGGGCAATTGTTTGAGGGGTCAAACAAAGTGGAAATTCGTCGCCATTCCTTCCTACGTGTTCACCATTCGAAGCCCTTCGAAATGATAGCTTGTTTGGTGTCTAAAGTTTAATGGATGAAGAGAATTAATTCGTTGAAGTTAGCCTTTGTGGAAGTCTTACTAAATTTCAATTAGCCAAATTAAATCCCTCTTCTTTAATCTTTTTCCCATATTGCTCGCAACGAAAAGAGAGGTGCTGACTCCCTATATAAATAGGGGTGCACTCCCTTCGTTGAAAGATGCACCAAGTCTTCGATCGATTAGCTCTGAATTTTTTGAGCAAGCTCGATCTACGACTTAAACTATTCTTCATCTCTTCTTCCTATTCTCCAGACTAGTCCAAGCAAGACTACGAAGGGGGTTTGGATTCGGATCCAGACGTCTAAGACGCGGGTCTGCTCAAGTGAAACCTTCTACCGGAAGTGATCGGCTTGAAGGCGGGTGTCGCCTCGGGCGGATCGGTTCGAAGGTGCAAGGCGGCTCGGGTGGATCGAGTCAAGGCGGTTCGGCTACGAGGAGCGTTAGAATCCGGTGCGGTACATCTTGCCCGCCCCAGGGTTGAGATTCCGAGTATGTTCTCTAAGTAATTTAGTGTAATTTAATTTCGTCGCAGTAGGATAGATCCCTCTTGGGGGTGGACAAACCCACCCCAAGTTGGCATAGATCGAGCTAGGTTCTGGCTCTCTCAGGGCCTAGCTAAAATGTTTAGCTAGCATGTTTTATTTTTTCGCTGTGCTTTATGCCTCTGTGGTCCGTCCGACTTAGGACGGGCACATATCTGAGCTCTGAGGGTCCGCCAAAACCCTTCAGAGGGTGGATTGTAGCAATATTCGTCCTTTGCTGTGCATCCTTAAGAACAATCCATGTAGTGCAACCGTAGGTGGTGCAACGGTTGGAGGTGGAGGTGGAGGTGCATCTGTGCCCATTCGAAGGTGAGGCTGTCTACCAGCGCAAGAAGAGGCGGATCTCTTCGGCCCCCTAGTGTGTGTGAGGTGATTTGAATGAGGTGTAATACACACACTAATTCAAAAACAAGAGAAATATCAACAACAATTCGATGCAAAATTTGAAAATTGAGGAAGAGGAAGGAGTTCACTTAGGGTTGATGAAATCTGGACGAATCTTCTCCTTCGATCTGCCTCTTACTGTAGATCAAGCTCCCCCAAGATATTCTTTGGCCTTAATCTTTACCTTTTGGATGAAATTTTGGGTGGAGGGGGTTTGAATTGGGGTTAGGGTTTGATGGAGGAGGCATGATCTTGGAATTTTAGAGGATTGAGGGAGGTTTAGGGGTTGTGGGAGGTTGGGGAAGGAAGAGGAGAGGTTTTGGGATGATGGGTAGGAGGAAATTTTAGGGTTTAGGGTTTGAAATGAAATCGGACGCGAATGGAAGAAGGTGGGCCAAAGGGTGTTTAAGTTGGAAATATTGGGGGTGCACGGCCATGCTCGATTTCAGCATGGCCATGTCACTTGGCTTGCGAGCTCTACAGAATGCCTGTAGATAGCACAGTCGTGCTGCTTTTTAGCATGGCTATGGCAGCATATGCATAACTTGGCTTTTTCCTCATGGATCTACACGGCCATGCTCTGCGGTCGTGCGGTAAAAACTCATTATGTATGATTTGCGGCACGGCCATGTTGAATATCAGCACGGTGGTGTCGTTGTTGCTTCCTCTTGGCCTGAACTTCTAGGCACTGACATGGCCGTTCGTGCACATAGAACTGTTGGATCTAGATCTAAACCTAGAGGGGTGTGAATAGGCTAATAAAAATATTCGTGCAACCCACACAAAATCACAGGCAGTTATAATCAGATGCAGAGTAAATATAATCAATCACAAAGTACGCAACAAATTTACCTTGGTTCGGTCGTCCCCACAACCTACGTCCAGCCCCGAAAGCAAATACTAGATTAATAATGTTACTGGTATAACCTGTAGCTAGAGCACCCACTCAAACTCACTAGGCTCTCAGTACATGCACTCCCACAGTGCTAACCAAAACTAATCCTAGTATAAGCTCTCACTTGACTAGCCCCAACTAGTCAAGTCCCTCTTGTCTAGTACCAAACTAGACAAGACCCCAAACGTTTCACAAATATGGTAAAGTTTCCCCTACAAATATCGCTACACTACTACATAAATATAATAATAAAGAGTTTAGGAAATCTCAGTTTGTGCAGGCGTAGTCGTCTCTGTTAATCAGCTCAGGTCAGATCGAATCTGAGAGGATGTAGTCGTCACGTGAAGTCAAGTTCTCATCTTGATCCGCTAGCTTAGATGATGGAAACTAGAAGCTCTCGGCTAGGGGAAGTTGCAGCACTTGGTTATCCCCTTGGTTGATGCTTCTTTATCTCAGCACCCCTTAGTTGCTTAGGTCCCTTGGTTGACTAGGTCGACAAGGACTTGTGTGTGAGCTCCCTTCGGTCAAAAATTGCGGCACGCTTGCATGTGATGGCTAGATGAAGATGACTTGATGGCAAGGCAGATCAAGGGTCGGTAATCAGCTAGGTGTGGCTCCTAGCAAGGATGGTAGCTTCGTGTGGCCTCCCCCTTTGGTCGACAAGTGTGACTGCACATAGATTTGTAGATGAGCTTGCTATTGTCAATAGTTGCAACCATGATATTTGGAGAGAGATGCGTGTGGCTATATAATAAAGGAGATGGTTTCAATGAAGCTTTTCTTTGTATGAGGAGAATGAGGCCGGGAGATTTTGATTGGAGGAGGAAGGTCAATGTTTGCAGCTTGGCAATGGGAAGCTAGAGATTTGGCTTGTGAGTGCAGCAATGAAGATGATGGACAATGGAGTTTGGGCTTGTCGCTAGAGTAGACTTTTTGCGTGAGTTGCTCTTTGGTAGGAGATCATTGCAGCTATTGGAT
This sequence comes from Scilla litardierei, assembly GCA_030789695.1. Taxonomy (NCBI): domain Eukaryota; kingdom Viridiplantae; phylum Streptophyta; class Magnoliopsida; order Asparagales; family Asparagaceae; genus Scilla; species Scilla litardierei. Next base: position 75,205,903 of record CM061135.1, read on the forward strand.
GGCTTGATGATTTGGAGATGAAGCTTGGGTTAATGGAGCTTTGGGCAAGGGTAGATTGTGGCTAGGGTTTTGATGCTTGTAGCTTTGGCCGAAGTTTCCTCTCCTCTCTCTTTAGGAATATGCCGCAATATGTTGATCTTTGCATTGTGAAAAAAATTTGGTGGACTTACTTGTGCCTCTCTTTGGATGCAAGGTTATATAGGGGAAGCTAGGGTTTTTGTTTCGACAGATGAGGTCAGCATTAGGGAATCCCATATCTAGGTGGATTTGAGATTTGAATAGAAGTTAGAATTGATCTTCATCCAATGTAAATAGGATTTGTATGAACACTAGTTGATATGAATCAATCCAATGAGATTCTCTTCATCTCTTTACCATAATTTAACCAAGTCCTCTTGGAATGTGTATAGCAATTTCTCCATCACTTTGACCAAGTCTCCTTTGGAGAATTTACGAGCTTGCCACTCCTGAAAACATTTAGCACACACATTAGAATGTTCACATACGTTTGTTATCATCAAACAAGAAGTCCTATATCGTTGCATCCAACAATCTCCCCCTTTTGATGATGACAAACCAATATAAGATTTGAGCATTACCGATCAAGATAATATCATCGTGATATGTGTGTGAAGTGTTATGGTGGAGATAGTATGCAACAATATACAAATCATGTTCAATTATACAAGCATGCAATAATATAACAATGGTGTTCAACAAATAAGCATGGCATGCTCCCCCTATATTCATGCTCCCCCTTGAACATGTACTCATTAATGCTCCCCTTAAACCAATATACATTAATGCTCCCCTTAAACCAATATACATTAATGCTCCCCCTTAAACCAATATACATTATACATTAAGCAGTAAGCACATTCATTTAACACATCATTCGATTCAAACCAAATCTTCTCAATATTTCTCCCCCTTTTGTTATCATCAAAAGTGTATAATGAAGTCAATTGTATATCACTTGCAAAAATAGAGCATTATAAATTACAACAAGCATTTGCATTAGTTATTCTTAGAATAAGCACTTCAAATTCAATGAAAATTATAGCATAGACTTCAACACCATCGTGTAAGTGTGATGACTAAAAATTGAAGTACATGAGGAGAACTTTTAAGAAATTCAACCAAAAACAATCCACATTTTCCATGTAAAATGATATCACTAGGATTGATTTTTCCATCTCATTAAAAGTGAGTTCTAGGTACCACACCCAAAAACATAGCCTATAAGGACTCTTAGATGTGGGGGTGGCAATGCTTGACGAGTAAGACACCAACGCTAAAGTTTACCCAAAAAGCTTATGTTGGATACTCGTGGGTAGTGTCGTTGCCAAGGATTGTATACATTTTTCATACGGAGCTATTTTCAATTTTTTTGTTTCAAATTCAGGTCTTTTGTGCTCAATTTTTATCCAAGGTAAGACACATCATATCCCTTAGATTTTTAGTTATTTTTCATCCTACATTCACTTTCCAATATTTCATAAAAGATCTCTCCAAATGTACCACAAAATTTAATGCTCGTATAAGTGAAAGTGTAGGTGTAGAAATCATATTGTTCAAATCATTGAACATGTCATGCCTATTTAGAAAATCAAACATGCACACGTAGCCATACCAATATTACATCCATTTCTACATGGATATGATTATCTTTCATTAATACCACTTAAATGATTCAAAAGAAAGATATACATTAAGCACCGTTTTTTTTTTGCTTTTTGTGTTTTTCATTTTTATTTTTAAAGAACTAAGCTAGCAAGCAAACAAACTAGCACACAAATAAAAAAAAATCAAGCACACACACAAAAGTGTTATGAAGATATGCATTTAAGTTCAAAGTAGAAACCGTACCTTCGCGTTGTCGTTTAGCTTCGAAACTTCAATAAGATGTGACATCCAATCCATAGTTCCTAGCCACCTCCATCTTACTTACACAAAAGATGTTATATGTGACCTTGGAATCCAACAAGGTCCACTCATGTTAGTCATCAAATTTTTAGGAACCCACACGTGCTTAAACTTTATGTCTGTGTTCCTAAATTTGCAATAATAAGAAGTATGACCAACACTACCACATGTAAAGCACTTTGCTTAAATATTTTTAACTTTGCTTCGTACATTTTGAAATCTCTTATAATTAGACTTTTCAGCATATTGCAAATCATATCCAAGTCCACGTCTATTATTGCCATAAATTTGATTTTCAAGAATAATATCCAACTATTGTTTTCTCATGGAAAATTTTTTAATGCCAATTCTAGATTAGTGACTTTGGATCTCAAGAAAGCATTATCATTCACAAGCATAGTGCATTTACTAATAAAAGCTTTCTTATTGTCCTCTTCATTCTTTTTCACAATTTCAGCTTTCTTTTCAAAATCATCCATTTTTTCTTTAAGCTCATTTTTTAGCATGCACAATTTTTCATTAAGCTCTCTAATAACATATTCACTTTTAGTTTCTAGCTTAATCAAATTTTTTTATACACGCTAATATCTTTTAATAAGGTAGGACAAATAAGACATTCAGCTTTTACATGCAACCTAGATTTCTCTTTTTCTAACAAATTAATGGTAGAAGCATATGCAATAATTTTTTCTTTTAGTTCCTTAATTTCTAATGACATGTTGTAAGTGTCTTGTTGCAATTCATCATTGGCATTTCTATACTCCTCTAATGTGGATTCACGTTTCTCTATAGTAGATTCTAAGTTGTCAATTTCATTTTGCATTTCATTAATATTACTCAGAAGTTGAGCTTTGGTTACCTCATCAAGCTTTCCCATTAAGCATAAGGAGGTGTGGGCAGTCTCCTCAGTCTCATCCTCGCTATCTGTATCCCATGTTAGCGCCAAAACTTTTTCTTTCTTTTCAGCAAGATTATTCTCTTCTTGTTGACAATCCTTCATAAAGTATCCCAGATTTTTACATTTAAAACATTTAATATTATTAGTAGCAGTCTGCTCAAAAGATTTTTTAGCAAGATTATATTTGTTAGAGCGATTGAACCTTTTTTGCATTTTATCTCTTCCTTGAGGGGTCTTGATGTATCTTCTGTAACCTCTGACCATCAACACTATCTCCTCCTCATCATCTTCATTAGCTTGAAGAGCTAGTGGTTTGGGATCATTGGCCTCTGGTTTCTCTATAGCTTTTATACTCTGCAGCGCAAGCTCGTGTGACATTAAGTTACCTATCAAGTCATCCACTCTCATCTTTGATAAATCTTTAGCTTCTTGAATGTCAGTGACTTTTGGACGGAACGAACTTGGCAGCGCCCTTAAGATTTTCCTCACCTGCTCCAGACTAGAGTATGGCTTACCTAGAGAGTTAAACTTGTAGACGATGTCTGTGAACCTCGCAAACATCTCTGAGATGGATTCTGATGGAAGCACACCGAAGCTCTTGTACTCTGTACTCAGCAAAGCAAGTCTAGACTCCTTCACCTGTGACGTTCCCTTATGCGTCACCTCCAGTGTATGCCATATTTCCTGTGCAGTTAAACAATGTGAGATACGATTGAATTCAGATTTATCTAAGGAGCAAATAAGCGCATTCGTAGCTTTACCATTTAATGAATAAAGTTTCCAATCAGCATCATCCCATTTATCTTCAGGTTTAAGCATTTCAGTGTCTTCAATTTTAATAACAGGTGGCTTATAATCTTTTTCAACAATATTCCATACTTTATAATCAACAGATAATAAGTAGTTTTTCATTCTAGATTTCCAATAAGCATAATCTACACCATTAAATTTAGGGGGTCGTGATATGGACTGACCTTCAGCAAAAGCAGAATCAATAGAATTTATGGTCAATATAGCCTAGATCCTCTAACCTGCTCTGATACCACTCGTTGGATCTGGATCTAAGCCTAGAGGGAGGGTGAATAGGCTAATAAAAATAATCGTGCAACCCACACTAAATCACATGCAATTATAATCAGATGCAGAGTAAATATAATCAATCACAGACTACGTAGCAGATTTACCCTGGTTCGGTCGTTCCCATGACCTACGTCCAGTCCCGAAAGCAAATACTTGATTAATAATGTTACTGGTACAACCTGTAACTAGAGCGCCCACTCTACACTCACCTGGCTCTCAGTACCTGCACTCCCACAGTGCTAAACAAAACTAATCCTAGTATAAGCTCTCACTTGACTAGTCCCAACTAGTCAAGTCCATCTTGTCTAATACCAAACTAGACAAGACCCCAAAAGTGTCACAAATATGGTAAAGTTTCCCCAAAAAAAATTGCTACACTAAATATAATAATAAAGAGTTTAGGAAATCTCAGTTTGTGTAGGTGTAGTCGTCTCTGTCAATCAGATCAGGTCAGATCGAATCTGACAGGATGTAGTCGTCACGTGAAGTCAAGTTCTCCTCTTGATCAGCTAGCTTGGAAATGGCACACTAGAAGTGATCGCGTCCAGATATACACCCGAAAAACGACTGTAGTCTTACCGCAAGCACACGGTGTAGCGATGAGCAGGTATCGAACACAGGGAGGACAAATGACGGCACTCTATTTTAATCACCTAGCTATTGTTGGTAGAATGGAATGGTTTCGAGAATATTGTCACGGTTGTTTAATTAAAAATTCAAATTCTATATAATAAAAGCGTCTAGGGCCAGGGAATCCCCACTACGGATCGTTATTTATCCTTTTGAATCATGAATCTTAATGTTGCAAGGCTTGAATTGAGGTGAACTAGTCGTAACTGAATAGAGAACCAAGCTCACGCTTACACGCTGTTGCCGGTCTATAGCAACCTAGATTAGGGCCCACTCTCGTGCAAACCCTAACCTAAGCCGCTAGAATGAAGAACGACATCATCGTCCAATCGCACCTCGATCGCACTCTCGTGCAAACTCGAGTTACGATCTAGGTTATGATAGTTCGTATTCGTCCAATCTCTTGCAAACGAATATGAGTATAGATTTATAATAAAAATCCTAGCTTTGGTCCAATATTTTGCAAACCAAGTCTAGAGAATCTCGTTTATAAACCTAAATCGAATATCTAAGCCTTCCCATCGATTGAAATCCAATCTCTAACCGATGGAAATTCCTAGCTAACCGTAATAAATCAATCATAACCCAACCGTCTATCAATCCTAGCAACACATTAATTCGTTCATCACAATTCTAAAATTGGATCCATAGGGTTCATCCCCATGCCCCAGAATAGCGGAACTACTCGCGATTAATCATGGCAATCACAGAAATAACGAATAAAAACTTATAGCAATTCATAGTTGAGAGAAAACAATTCACAAAAACTAGAAATTTTGATAGAAAGAACAAACCAAATCTCCAATCTTCAATCTCCGGCTGAGGATTTTAATTAGAATAATGCTCAAAAACTATTTTCAGGTCTCCCCTAAAACTAGGAAGATAAATAGCTTAAAAACAAGCCAAAGTCAGCCAGAAAATCCTGACAGATTTGCCCCTGGCGCAGCCCAGAACCCTAATTCGTGATACAGATAGACTGCGCCACTCGACCGAGTAGAACATGTCACTCGACCGAGTGACAGACCCAAAGAAAAACAGAAATATTGGGGTTTTGGGGGGTCTGTCGCTCTGTTCCACTCGGCCGAGTGGAGTTCTTTACTTAGTCGAGTGGGCTTTCTCACTCGGCCGAGTGAGTCTTCGGCTAATCTTCTTCAAACTTTAGAGCGTAAGCTGAGATCTCAGGAGGAAAACCCTGTCGTACTCGGGCGAGTGGACTTCTTCACTCAGCCGAGTGAGTCTTTCACTCGTCCGAGTGGACTTTGACTCCATGTGCTCATGTATCCATTGTTCTTGACTGAGTACGTTCCTTCACTCGGCCGAGTGAGCTGTCTGCTCAGCCGAGTGGGCTGTCTCTAGAGTCATGTCTTCTCCTCCTCGCCTCCTCGTCGATTCTATCAATCTTCTTCTTCTTTTGCTCATCATCTAGCGCTGCTAGCTCCTCGATAGTGCTCTAGCGTGCGTGAAAGTCCCTTGATCTCATTTATGCTCCAGATCGCTCCATATTTCCTAAAATCCGACAAAAACAAGAAATAGTGAAAAATAACACGATATCGTCAAATAATCGTGAAAAACGCAATATGGGCAATCGAAATGACATGCAAACATGCAGAAAAAAGGTATAAAATAAGGAGCGATCAAAATCCCCCAAGCTTACCTCTTACTCGTCCTCGAGGAAGATGAGTACAAAGGCGAACCCGGGGGGTAAGAATCGGGAAAAAGGAAGGAGAAGATAGAATAGAAAACAAAGAGGGAGGTGCTAGATCATTTTCTCAGGATGTGGAGCTGCTTACTCAAATAGCACGCGACGAATAAAAAAATGCCAAAGATTTTTATCTCGATATCATGATCATATATAAATGCATTCGATATAGAAACCAAGAATCTCAAAACGATATGAAACATGAAATCATTCTAGAATTAGCTTCGTCTGAGGCATCCAAAGTAATATACATAATCATAGATTGCACACTTTTCAATTGATTGCTTTTTACGTAGAGTATAAGAGGCATCACACATTATGGAGCAATAAGAATAGAAAGAAATGGTTTTCATGAAATGCATGCCAAATTTCAATTCATGGAATTCGTAATACTCCAAGTAATCTCCTTGAGTATAAAAAATTACCTAGCTTAGGTCATCATGCACAGACAAGTGGTCACACTCTCACACATCATTGGATCATCTCCCCCAAGCGTATCTATAAGCGTGGTGGCATCGATTTGAACAATACGACTTTTCCCCATTTTTTGAAGCTCCAAGTAAAATAAAAGAGGAAGATAGAAAGAAAGCAAGAGATGGGATCGAGTATATCAATCAAACTTCTTTTTGTTTTTCTTTTCTCTTTTTCTCTCTCTTTTTTTTCTTTTTCAATTTACACAATAACAATTCCAAATCAAAGATAGAGAGATATGCGTGTATTCTTTTTTTCTTTTAATTTTGGGGTATTAGAGCTTGGACTTTATAGCAAGGGAAAGATGCCAATATAAGATTGGCTAGGGGAGATTCACCAATGAATTTAAATATAGAAATGAAGTTTAAGATATGTGGAGAAAGAAAAATATTTAACGCTCAGTTCACTCTTTTGAATGTGCATGACAACTTTCAGCAGGGTAATGTAATGTACTTAGTTTGAATTCATAAAGTAAACTAATCCAGTTATATCAAAAAAGCATACATTCAATCAACCGGGAAGTTGAGCGTATAATTTCATGCAAATAGAAGTGATAGCAGACAACAAAGCAGTACTCCAAATTTAGGCAATCAATGCGTGAAGCTTGGTGTGTTTTCTATGAAAAGTATACAATATAAATCTTCAGACTCAGCTAATGGTAGAATTTCATTCACAATCATATAATAAAGATGTAGGTTACTATTCTCGAATGCATGGCAACGTATAGCATATGATATCTGAAATAAAAACGATGGCATGGCAAGAGAATATGCATATAAAAGTAAGCTAACTCCAAGTCATTGTCATCATAGAAAATTCATCTCTAGCAGAAAAAAAGAATAAAAGAAATAAGGATAAAGGAGAAATAAGAACTACTATACATATCAGCAGACACAAAAATAAGAAAACGTGATGCATGAGGAAAAACATGAAAAAGTGGGTGAAAATAAGTGGAAAATAAAGAAAGGTGGAAAAAAATGAAGATAAAAATAAAGAAAATGAAAATTGCGTGAGACACTCACTCCCCCAAGCTAAACTGCACAGTGTCCTCAATGTGCTAAGTGTGGCACAAGGAGAAATATGATAGGGGTGGGTGGGTGGGGATGCATGCATGAGAAAGAATGAAAATGAAAGAAAATGGGATGGAAATGCAAGTAATGAGTGCATAGATCAAGGTGGTGCAATATAACGGTCCCAAAAGTATCTCCTCTCTCCCAGGGTGATATAGACAAATCGGAATAAAAAGTGAACAAAATGTGTGGGGAGGAGGGGCACAAAATCGACAGAAAAGATAATATCAATCACAGCAGCGGTAAAAATATGAGAGGCAACAAGTGTGTGCCTAAGCAGGTGGTGGATCACCAGCATCGCCCTGTGGTGGGGGAGGTGGTGGTGGCGGAGGTTGCTTTGAAATGGGATGGATAGCGGCAGGTGGAGGCTGTGGCAGTCGCGCAAGAATCTGGTTCAGGGTAACCTGAATACCAGGGAGTAGAGTGACGTGAGACTACACAGAGATAACGGTGGTGGCGAGAGCCCGAAAATCTCCTTTGAGCCCACTAACGGCCCCCTCTAAAGCACACATGTACTGAATGAAAGTGTCGGGGACGGGTGGAGAGGGTCGAACAGGTGGGGGTCGGGGCTGCCGCACACGGCCACCGTAAACAAGTGGGGCCATTACTAGGTGAGTGTGTGGTGCTGTGCAAGAGGCTCAGCCTCTATGGGAGGCTGAGACGTAGGGATGCTCTCAGAAGTGTGAGCAGCGGCAGAATCTCAAGGGGTGAAAGTGGGCGAGAAGGGTAGAGAGGTCGCTGACACAGAAATGGGGACAGACGTCATGACGCTCTCATTGAAGAAAGCGGCAGCAGAGACAGAAGTGTCGACAACTGGGGAGATCGTGAGATCAGCAGAAATGACTCCCTATGGGTTGAGAAATCTGGTGACTACAGGGTCTTGGCCGTCGAAATAAAGGAAGGCTCGCCTCTCTCAAAAATAGTGGTGGTGGCGCTCTCAAAACTCACATAAGAAATGGGATCAGAGGTCAATGGCATAGAGGTAGTGGTGGTGATGGTGGACTCAGCTAGGGTGCTCCTAACACTGATAGAAGTGTGGATAGAAGTGAAGGGAGCAGTGCTCAAATCTGGTGCAGGCTGAGGGATAGGGATCTCTGGGTCCAGAGGTGGGAGGATGGGCTCAAGTGGAGCACCCTCGGGCTTAAGCACGTACGCATCTGGGATGAGGAGCTCCATCTCTGGTCTCCATACCCCTCCTGCGGGTGCAATGTGGGTCCGTGTGGGGCTTGGAAGCACCATATAATCTGTACCAAAAGGACAGTGCAGCCAAATCTAGTGGTATTGACTGTGAGTACGCAACATCCTCATGCGGGCATGACATCTATGGAAAGGGAGGTTGGGCCCGTGGGTCGAAGAAAACCAGCTGAGAGGTCAATCCCGCACAAAGGAGATAGCAAGGTAATCAGACCGCCACAACAGATCGCCGTCCTGGTGGTGGCAGAAGAAACAATGCAGTCTAGGCACTAGCTAGCTATATCGATCTGAACGGCAGGGACTAAGACGTCCATGTCACCCTTAAAGACTCTCGCTCTAGTCATCGCGTAGAGCATATAAAGCTCAGGCGTATACATCGTCCCAGGCTCATACCTCGCGAGAAAAGTTGTCGCCATAAGGCGCTGCGCAATACGGAGGCAAAGGTGGACGATAGAGGAGGCCTTGGTCCAGCTAGGGTCAAAAGCGAGTGGGGAGCCAGTGATCAACGTATTGAAAGCATGTGTATCAAATGACGATGGGGCGATGTGCGTGGGACTGAAAGCACGGTCGGGGTTCGGGACATGGGGCCACTGGAAAGGGCTCGGAGCATATCGAGAGTAATCTCGCACTCATGATCCATCAGACGAAACGTTCAACCCCCTGGATTCCTACGGATAGAACTCATGACCTCGAGTGTCTGTCGGACGTAGGTGTCCATCGACACCGACAGAAAATCACGCCACCCCACGTTGTCATACAACTGGAATAGGCTCTCGAACACCCTTAGGCGCACTAAATCTACAATGTGTGCAAACCTAGAGGGGACAATCGACCGACGAGAAATTCTTTCAAATCTGACGCGGTGTGCGTCATCTCAGAAAGTGATCCCCAACGTATCGAAAGCTGGGACGGGCTGTGCCGATGGGGGTGGAATGGGTGCGGTAGGAGGCGGAAGTGTGGGTGGTGGTGGGCTAGGTGGCGGGGAGTCCGTTCTAGCGGAGGGAGAGCCAGGCTCGCTAGTCCTCCTCTGCTTGGAGGCGGGTGCCCGCGAACGTGACCTAGTGTGTGGGGGGCATGGTAGTGCTGTGCGATGTGCCAACCAATGCGAAGTGCTAATAAATAGGAGCGAAAATACCCGAGCACGACGCGACTCCAAGCAAGCGGTAAGAGCGAAGAGACACCTCCCCTGAGAAGTTTCGAATCTGCCCCTGATTCTCCCCCAAGCTATCCAGAAACACAAAATTGATTGATTAGCAATGAATATCAATAAATTAAGGGGAAAATAAAGAGAAATAGGTGTGAATATAGTTTAATTTCGATTCGGGACGGAATTGGGCTTACGAAACGGAGATTGGGAGAAAAGGGGAAATTAGGGCTAAGGAGGGGACGATCAGCGGCGAGGGAGGTAGTGGCGGCAACGATTGGACGTCAGGAACATCGGCGTGGGGTCACGCCACTCGGGCACAGGTGAGAGCGGCTCAGGCGATGGGGTTGGATGCTCGGGCGATGGGGTTACGAGCTCGGGCTATCGAAGTTAGGAAATTTGGGGTTTTGGATTTGGCCGCAAGCACTGAGCTATATAGGGTAAGTCACTTGGCCGAGTGGCGTGACCACTCGGCCGAGTGGCCTCAGTTTATAAAAATTTTAAAATTTTTCATGTAAGTTCCGACTCGGCCGAGTAGGACTATCACTCGGCTGAGTAGGTAAAAGTCACTCGGCCGAGTGGATAGGCCACTCAGAGTTTTTTAAGTGCTGAAAGTGTCTAGCTCACTCGATCGAGTGACAAAGTCACTCGGTCGAGTGGCATGTAATTAATAGAGGGGTTTTTCAAGACTTCCCTGATCAGTACCCTACTCGGCCGAGTAGGGTCTTCACTCGGCCGAGTGAAAATGTCACTCGGCCGAGTGGGCTGTTGTTCTCAGCTCAAACTCTCTGTTTTTGCTCCACTTTCTGATTTTATTTCCCCCGTCAGTTTCTTCCCTCTCTTGACATCTGAGCGCATCCTTGGAATGCTCCACAATGCCATGGTCATCCTCCATTCATATGGTCTCCTATTATCCTTCTCCTAAATGAAAAATGTTGCCCGTTGTCAGGTTTTTCTTCGACACTTGACTCTAAACACTAATAAAGATCTAAAACAAAAATTAAAAGAAAAGTTCAACTAAAAAATGAGATAGAATCGTCGGGTTGTCTCCCGACAAGCGCTCGTTTAAGGTCTTGAGCTCGACCCTTAAGATTCGTGATTAAAGCATGATGTTTGGCACATGTAAGATGCGCGCGTCAAACTTGCCGGGAAGGCCGCTTGGGTTTAGTTGTTGATTTTCTTCGGTGCTCCTCGGCTCCCCTTCATCATGGGTAGTAGTGGGGGGTGAGTCCCCCAAGCTTGAGCTTTTGACATCCTCCTTCTTGGCCGGCGACGAAGATTTGTTGGTCAGTGGAGCTTTCTTCATATGCTTCGCCGTAAAGAGTTTGCATAGCTCTCTAATCTTGACGACATTAGCATCGTCCTTCTCTTCATCCGTAGGAGGGTTCGACAGGTCTCCCATCATTTCACCTTCTTCGGTAAGTTGGCCCTCTTCGAGGCCGTCATCGTGCTTGCTCCGAAGGAAAATGGCATGGCATCGTTAATTACATCGTCGAGGAGGTCCACATAATCCACGTCCTTTGTCCAAGGCATATGCTTCATAGCCTTCGAAATGTGGAGCTCAACTTCAATATTGCAGACATTCAAGGACAAGGTTCCTTCCCTCACATCTACAATCACTCCAGCGGTGGATAAGAAAGGGCGTCCAAGAATCAGCGACGTATCACCTTCCTCGTTAATATCCATCACCACGAAGTCGCATGGCAAGCAGACTCCACCCGGTACTTGTAGTGGTATGTTTTCGGCAATCCTCACCAGCATAGTGATTCGCCCATCGGCGAGTTGTATCTTCATGTCTGTGGCCTTGAGGTCGGTTCCCGTATTCAATTTCTTGAACATCGTGAGGGGCATGAGGCTCACGCTTGCTCCCAAATCTACTAAATCTTTCTGAAGTGGGACTCCTCCAAGCGTGCAAGGAATTTGGAAACTACCTGGATCTTTAAACTTGGTCGGCGCTTTCTCCTTTCTAGTAAACCATGTACTTTGCTCCGCAAGCATGATCCTTTCTTTTCGCTTCTTTCCCTCGATCAAATCCTTTAGAAACTTTGCATAGGACAAGATTTTGATGATTGCATCCAAGAATGGGATGTTCAAGCTCACACCTCGCAAATACTCCAGAAATTTGACGAGCTTTTTCTCAATCCTTGCCTTTGCCAACCGTTATGGGTATGGTATCGGTGGCATATAAGTTTGCTCCTCTTGTGGCTTCTCTACTTCAGATTTTTCACGATCGGTCAGCCCCTTTGGGTCCTCCTCTGCATTGCCCGGTTCCTAATCAACCGAAATTTCTTCCCTCGGCTCCTTAGCTTGATTCATGGCAGGAGTAGTGTCCTTCCGCCTTTTGTAGTCACCGCCACAACCGCATTGATGTGCCTGGTGTTGCCTCGTGGGTTTTGTTCCGGTTGAGCCGGCAATTGTTGATTGGTCTTATTGAGCAATGCGAGTTGCTCCGATAACTGTGCCACGACGGTGTTGAGAGAATCTTATTGGGCCGTCAATTTTGCATTAAACTTCTTTTGTTCAGTCATGAACTCTTCAACCCTTGCTTCGTGGTCTGACCTTGGTGGCGCTTGCGGTGGATTGGGTGCCCTCCATCCTTGATTGTATCCTGGGGGTCTATAGAGCCCCGCTTGTTGCCTCGGTGGGTAGTTTTGTTATTAGGGTCCCCTTTGTTTATAATGTGGTTGTTGTGGAGGTCGGGCTTGTGATTGTTACGACAGTGGATTCAAGGTCCATCATTATTGGCGTATAAAAATCCGGGGTGACCCCTTGTAGCCGGGTTCACCTAATAACTGGTACTACCTGCAACATATTGAGCTTGTTCCATAGCTCCGTCTCCTTGCTCCCCTCCAACAAACATAACATGAGCTTGATCTTGCTAGTCGCTCATGCTTCCTCCCGGTGTAGAAACGGTGGGAGCTCCATGTGGTTCACTAACCAACTTTTCCAATCTCTCTACAACTTTGTGAAGAGAATCAAATTTTATAGAGAGCTCTGCCACTGCCTTTGCTTCATAGATACTTGCCGACTTCAAGGATGACGAAGAATGTCCCCTTTCGTCGGCCCACTGCTGATTATTCGAGGTCATCTCCTCAAGTAAGGCCGTAGCGTCATCCGTGTCTTTGACAAGATAGCTTTATTGGCGGTTGCATCAATTATTTGCTTTGTGCTCGGTTGCAATCCGTTATAGAAGCTATGCACAAGCTCCCATGGCTCAGTGCTATGGTGGGGACATTGGTGTTGGAGATCCTTGAAACGCTCCCATGCCTCATATAAAGTTTCTTGAGGGCCTTACTTGAAGGACATCAGTGCGCTTCGTATCTTAATAGTCTTGGATGGTGGATAGAACTTGTTGACAAATGCGCTCGCCAGCTCATCCCAAGTGGTGAAGATCTCCTTGGCTAACGTCCTCAACCAATACATTGTCTTATCTCGAAGAGTAAACGAGAAGATGCGCAGTCGAATAGCGTCAACCGGCACGTCAGGCATATGGAAGGTGACGCAATTAGCCAAGAACGATTGCAGATGGTAGTGCAGGTTTCTTGTGAGTTCCCATGGAATGGGTCTTGTTGCATCAACACGACAAGTACTGTCTTCAGCTCAAAGTTCTTATCGGCCGCCAACTCCGGCATGACTATAGAAGAGGTGGTAGACGTGGTCTTGGGCCGTAGCCTATCTCAGATGGAGACAAGCCTAGCAATATACACAGCTAGCTCCTCTGGTGTTTCTGGCGTGGCCATTTGATTTTCCTATATAGCGATCTCCCCTCAGCTCTAAACCTCCTTACCGTACGCTCGATCTCAGGGTCGAATTATATTTCTTCTTGGGGCACCTTCAATCTCGTGTACATGCACAGAAAAAGAGAGTCTAGATACAATTGTTAGCATAATAGAGGAATAAAAGAGTGAAGATAATAAAATAAAAAGAAATAGCTCAGTAAAGAAAATAAAATACCGTCGCCTCCCCGGCAACGGTGCCAAAAACTTGATCGCGTCCGGATATACACCCGGAAAACAAATATAGTCTTACCGCAAGCGCACGGTGTAGCAGCGAGCTGGTATCAAACACATGGAGGACAAATGACGATACTCTATTTTAATCACCTAGCTATTGGTGGTAAAATGGAATGGTTTCGAGAATATTGTCACGGTCGTTTAATTAACAATTCGAATTCTATATAATAAAAGCGTCTAGGGCCAGGGAATCCCCACTACGGATCGTTATTTACCCTTGTCAATCGTGAATCTCAATGTTGCAAGGCTTGAATTGAGGTGAACTAGTCGTAACTGAATAGAGAACCAATCTCACGCTCGTGCGCTATTGCCGCTCTATAGCAACTTAGAATATGGCCCACTCTCATGCAAACCCTAACATAAGCCGCTAGCATGAAGATCGACATCATTGTCCAATCGCACCTCGAGCCCACTCTCATGCAAACTCAAGTTACGATCTACGTTATGATAGTTCGTATTCGTCCTATCTCTTGCAAACGAATATAAGTATAGATTTATAATAAAAATCCTAGCTTTGGTCCAATCTCTTGCAAACCAAGTCTAGAGAATCTCGATTATAAACCTAAATTGAATATCTAGGCCTTTCCATCGATTGAAATCCAATCTCTTGTAAACCCCAATCGATGGAAATTCCTAGCTACCCGTAATAAATCAATCATAACCCAACCGTCTATCGATCCTAGCAACACATTAATTCGTTCATCACAATTCTAAAATTGGATCCATAGGGTTCATCCCCATGCCCTAGAACAGCGAAACTACTCGCAATTAATCATGGCAATCATAGAAATAACGAATAAAAACATATAGCAATTCATAGTTGAGACAACAATTCACAAAAACTAGAAATTTTGATAAAAAGAACAAACCAAATCTCCAATCTTCAATCTCCAGCTGAGGATTTTAATTAGAATAATGCTCAAAAACTATTTTCAGGTCTCCCCTAAAACTAGGAAGAAAACTAGCTTAAATACAAGCCAAAGTTGGCCAGAAAATCCTGACAGATTTGCCCCTGGCGCAGCCCAGAACCCTAATTCGCGATACAGGCAGACTACACCACTCGGCCGAGTAGAACATGTCACTCGGCCGAGTGACGAACCTAAAGAAAAACAGAGATATTGGGGTTTTTGGGGGTCTGTCGCTCTGTTCCACTCGGCCGAGTGGAGTTCTTTACTCGGTCGAGTGGGCTTTCTCACTCGGCTGAGTGAGTCTTCTGCTGATCTTCTTCAAACTTTAAAGAGTCGGCTGAGCTCTCAGGAGAAAAACCCTATCGTACTCGGGCGAGTGGACTTCTTCACTCGGCCGAGTGAGATCTTTCACTCGCTCGAGTGGACTTTGACTCCATGTGCTCCTGTATCCGTTGTACTCGGCCGAGTACGTTCCTTCACTCGGCTGAGTGAGCTGTCTCTAGAGTCCTATCTTCTCCTCCTTGCCTCCTCGTCGATTCTATCAAACTTCTTCTTCTTCTGCTCATCATCTAGCACTTCTTGCTCCTCGATAGGGTCACAGGCGGTGCTCTAGCATGCGTGAAAGTTCCTTGATCTCATTTATGCTCCAGATCGCTCCATATTTCATGAAATCCAACAAAAACAAGAAATATGGAAAAGTAATGCGATATCGTCGAATAATCGTGAAAAATTCAATATGGGCAATCGATATGACATGCAAACATGTTGAAAAAAGGTATAAAATAAGGAGCGATCAAGAAGGTCTTGGCTAGGGGAAGTTGCGGCACTTAGATATCCCCTTGATTGATGCTTCTTTATCTCGACCCCCCTTCGTTTCTTGGGTCCCTTGGTTGACTAAGTCGGTAAGGATTTGTTCGTGAGCTCCCTTCGGTCAAAAATTGCGGCAAGCTTGCATGTGATGGCTAGATGAAGATGACTTGATGGCAAGGCAGATCAAGGGTCGGCAATCAGCTAGGGGTGGCTACTTGCATGGATGGCAACTTGGTGTGGCCTCCCCCTTTGGTCAACAAGTATGGTTGCACATAGATTTGTAGATGAGCTTGCTAGTGTCAATAGTTGCGGCCAAGATAATTGGAGAGAGATTCTTGTGGCTATATAACGAAGGAGATGGTTTTAATGAAGCTTTTCTTTGTATGAGGAGAATGTGGCCTAGAGATTTTGATTGGAGGACGAAGGTCAATGTTTGCGGCTTGGCAATGGGAACCTAGAGATTTGGCTTGTGATTGCGGCAATGACGATGATGGGCAATGGAGTTTGGGCTTGCGGCTAGAGTAGACTTTTTGCGTGAGTTGCTCTTTGATAGGAGATCCTTGCAGCTATTGGATGGCTTGATGATTTGGAGATGAAGCTTGGGTTAATGGAGCTTTGGGCAATGGTAGATTACGGCTAGGGTTTTGATGCTTGTAGCTTTGGCCGAAGTTTCCTCTCCTCTATCTTTAGGAATATGCCGCAATATGTTGATTTTTGCCTTGAGAAAAATTTTGGCTGACTTACTTGTGCCTCTCTTTGGATGCAAGGTTATATAGAGGAAGCTAGGGTTTTTGTTTCGACAAGAGGGAGATTGGCTAGGGATGAGGTTGGCATTAGGGAATCCCATAGCTAGGGGTATTTGAGATTTGAATAGATGTTTGAATTGATCTCCATCCAATGCAAATAGGATTTGTATGAACACTACTTGATATAGATCAATCCAATGAGATTCTCTTCATATCTTTACCATAATTTGACCAAGTCCTCTTGGAATGTGTATAGCAATTTCTCCATCACTTTGACCAAGTCTCCTTTGGAGAATTTACGAGCTTGACACTCCTGAAAACACTTAGCACACACATTAGAATGTTTATATACGTTTGCTATCATCAAACAAGAAGTCCTAGATCGTTACATCCAACAAGAACGATCGTGCTGGACTCTTGCACATGAGAACTCAACTAGAATTAGGCATAATGATTTTAGGATCATCCAAGAACTTTACACTAAGAAAAATAAGAACAAAAATAAGCTAAAATCAAAGTTAGAAATGTGGGTTGCCTCCCACGAAGCGCTTTTGTTTAACTTTGTTAGCTTGAAGATCCACAAAATTTAGCCATTTGGCGTATTAAGATTGGTGAACGCCCCGCCAACTTGTCACGACCGTTGGAAAGTCGGAACATAGACCTCTTTAATCTTCTTGGGGACTTTTTCAGTAGTGGTGGGGTCACCATGGCAATGATGCGATTTCTTCTTCACGGTTTTCTCAGCAGCATCCTTTGTCTTCGACTTCTTCCTTGAGGTGGACTTCAATGTGATGCTCGAGTGTTTTCCCTTGCTCGCCTTGAATATACCTTGCATACATGAGACAATGTTAGGCAATGTGAGACTAGGCAAACAAGAACCAGAATTTGAAGGCATAGTAAAGGTAGGATCAGAGGGTACTCCCTTGGTGTATTTGTCTTCTGGCTTCTCCTTGGGGACTTCACAAGCATTGATGCTAAGGCATTCCTTGGACAAGGATGCCTTCACGCTGTTTCTGAAATCGTAATCTAGCTTGTGTTCCCCAATGCTAAGACAACTTGTCGTTCCTTACGTCTATTACTACACCCACGGTCGCTAGGAAGGGTCTTCCCAAAATAATAGGTGTCCGCGCGTCCATGTACATGTCCATCACAACAAAATCACAAGGGAGGGTGATTCCTTATACCTGAACCAACACATCGTGCAACGTGCATATAGGGTATTTAATTGAATGATCCGTCAGTTGGAGGGTTATCATCTTGGGCTTTGGGTCGCCCATCCCTAATTTCCTGCAAATTGACAACAACACTAGGCATATGCTAGCACTCAAATCACACAAAGCAAAACAAATATGTATATCTTTCACTAATCAAGGAATGGAGAAACTCATAGGATCATCAAGCTTTGCTAGAAGCTTGTTTTGGAGGATTGCGCTACATTCCTCTGAAAGTGCCATCGTGGCCACCTTTTCCTCTTTAATATATCTTTGAGAAATTTCCCAATTGACGGGATCTCTATTAGCACATCAAGGATAGGTATGCTAAGACTTAGCTGCTTCAAGGCTTCAGAGAATTTCCCATACTTCTCCTCCAACTTCGCCTTGACGGGCCTTGATGGGAATGGAACTTGTGGCACGTATATACGGGTCGGCTCCCTAGCTTCCTCCCTTTTTCTTAACTTTTTCAGGAGCAACGTTCTTCTTGGGGATGGAGCACTCATTTTGGGGACCGATGATGACAGATGTTCCTTCCAATTGTCTACCACTTCTTAGCTTCATGGTGTTAATTGTCCGTGTGTTTTGCTTCGGCTACACGGGAAGATGTCCTTGGTTGTTCGCCATTCCCCCTACCTGTTGTGCCAGCTAAGCCACTTGCGTCTCCAACATCTTGTTGGAGGTTGTGAGCATGTCCATCATTTGATTAACTTGCATAAGGACATTTTGGAAGCTGGCGTTCCTCTTGGTTTGCATGGCTATGAAATTATCTACGGTAGTCTCCAAGTGGGACTTTTGCAGTGGTTGTGGATCATTTTCTAGTGGCATCTTTTGCTGAAATTCTACTTACTGAGGGGGCTAGACCTGGTAATTTCCACTTTGATAAGAAAAATTCAGGTGGTTTCGACATCCTTGATTAAAATTTTATGAGTAAGGATTTCCCTGTGGCCTCTGATTATATAGATCATTGACTTGCTCTATAGACATTACTTGGGTTTGAATTGTTCCAAATTGGCACTCCAGAGCTTGGTGTCTTTATGTTCCACAGACTTCATAATTTGCTACTACGGCAGAGGAAGAAGAGGGTCCCTTGACTTCAGACTTGATTTGAGATATTTGTTTTGAGATATTTGTTGGTTTAGGGTGTCAAACTTACTCTCGAAGAGAGTGTTCACATCAACATCCAACCTACCGCGCTTCTTGGTCGACTATCTATCATTTTCCCAATGATAGTTGTTGGAGGCCATTTCATCCAACAACGCATTTGTCGCTTCCGGAGTTTTGGTCATAATTGCACTGCCATTTGCAGCATCTATTGAAATCTTCGTCTGATGATTGAGTCCATTATAAATTGTTTGTATTAACAACCACTCTGGAATACCATGGTGTGGGCACTTTCTTTGAAGATCCTTATAGCGCTCCCACACCTTATATAAGCTCTCCTGATCATATTGCCCAAAGGAGGTGATTTCTTTACGAAGTTTTACTGTCTTGCCTGAAGGGAAGAACTTATTCAGAAACTCCTTCACCAACGAGTCCCACGTAGCAACTGTGTTGGCATCATTACTCTTCAGCCATTCTTTCGCTTTGTCCCTTAGTGAGAATGGGAACAACCTCAGTCTGATGGCATCCTCCGTGACATTGTTAAGCTTGACTGTGTCATACTTCTCCAAAAAATTGGTCAAGTGCTCATTGGGGCTCTCGGCGTGATGGCCACTAAGCTGATCTTGTTGTATAAATTGTATCAACCCGGCTTCAGCTCTAAGTTTGGTGCTTGGATGACGGGACATATGATGCTAGAGGTTGGGTTGCTCGTGTGCATCACAAAGTCTATAAAGGACTTTGGAGGTTCCGGTTCACCTGCCATCCTTTCCTGTTGTGCCTTTCTGCGACACTCTCCGTTCAGTCTCCTTAATCTGACCTCGACCTCAGGGTTAAGCGATACTAGATCCCCTGAACTGAGAATTCTCCTGTGCATAAGAGAGACAAAACTCAAGAGAAATGTCAGTAGCACCGGTTAGTACCCAAAAGAAATAAAAATAAGAAAAAGAGAGAAGAATGCAGTCTATTCAAAGTCAAGCCGTTTGTCTCCCCAGCAACGGTGCCATTAACTTGTTCGTGTGCGAGATAAGTTACAAATTTACCACAAGCATACAGTGTCGTATGCAGCAGGTGTCGAACACAGGGAGGCAAAGGCTCAATCAAGGACGAGTGTCAAGCTTTGTATAGCTGCAAGAATCATTGTCTCAAGAGTAGAGAACGGTTGATCTAAGGGAAAATTCAGATATAGGAAGGAGCTAGGACTAGCGTATCACCGCTATGTAGGTCTTAAGCTAGGTGGGTCTAACTTCTCAATCCAAGGATTATAGCCATCGATGATGACCTAGGTTTAAGATGCGCCATCATCATCTCGCACGGCTGTGTCGACCAATCGACAGACCATGTTATTTAGGTCCTTTGTGCCTTAGCAGATATTAGAAGCTCCATGTGCTTCAAGTGACACAGACGTGTGGCATGGCCGCGTTATTAGTCTTCAATCTGTCATATATCCAGCACGTCAGTGTAGTACGGCTGTGCTACTGAACTACAATCGGCCTCCTACAGTGGTAATTTGACACGGCCGTGTATGCATCAGCACGACCGTGTTGCATCTCTTTCTCCTCCTCTTAGCCTCCACGCTTGCCCATGCCTCTTTCCTCTCCGATATCTACTCCTTCGATCTCAATTTCACCGAGAATTCATCGTTTTAGGCGTAATTACCTGAAACATGGAGAACACATTTCCTAAGCATCAAAGTGAACAAAACAAGGTAAAAACGATAAAAAGAGTAACAATGGCACAAAATAAAGGGGAAATTACGGGGGAAAAGTGAACAAAACACGGTACCTCCTCTCCTACCCCTCCCTCCCGTGGTGCAGGAGAACAGCTCCCTCCCTTCGCAAAGACTGGACCGTAAGCAGATTCTAGGAACCGAGGCAAGACCCCTTTTGTTCCTCGTTCGACTACCTACGACCCTTGGACTAGACCCAGTGACCGTCCTCCCTTCCCGATGGTTGTGGACAACCTGGCGTGGGCAGCGTTGATGGCTGAAGTGGGTGGAAAATCTAAGGTAAAGAAGAAATCTGCTCCTGTTGCTCACCAAGTGACTATGCACTCGAGGGGTGGATCTGTGGCAGGCTGAGCTTTTGCCGGCCTTAGTAGCATGAAGCTATGAGTTTGCTACTGTGATCCTACCCCTGCTAGGATAGCTTTTGTTTAGTTCGTGTAGTTTTGTAGCTGTTGTTGTGTTTTTGTAGTTGCTGGTGGAGTGGTTGTCGCCATGCAGCTGTGTCTGCGTTGACAGGATGTATGTGTTCGAGTGCGTGGTGGCCTTCTGGATGTTTTGATTTGGGGTCGGGACATGTTGGCTATTTGTGCTGGTGCTTGGTGACTGCTCCCCAGCCTCTCCCAGGTCTGTGCTCTTGGCTATCTGTCCTGACATTTCCTTGGTTCCTTATATGAATATAATCGCTTACCTTTCATTTATATATCTATTATACATTTGACAGCGATTTTTGAATCCTAGGGCTGACTAGGACAAGCTGACTAGGACAAAGGGGTTGATAGAAAGAGGGTCAGGATTAAATCTTGGGGAATTAACGGTTTAGATGAAACTTTGAAATAAGGGTTTGTAGTTTGAATTAAATCTTTTCTTGGAAAACAACCCACTCATTTAATTGTGGGTCCCATTTTGCAGGTTGCTTGACATGGGGAAGATCAACAGGCATGCTTTTGGGGGAGATCAACAGGCCTTTGCAGCAGGTCTTCTCTTACTCTTGATCTTCCCGAAAAGAGATGCAAGTTCATTTCGCAAAAGACCTGCAAGCTCATTTCGCAACAGATTTTCGCAAAAGAGGCGTCACTTGATCTTCCCCATGGCCTTCGTCTCGCCACCGCCTCCTTCCTCGCCGGCTTCCACCCCGCCTCCTTCCTCGCTGAGGTAACTCCGGTGACCAAAACTTTTAATTCGTTTTTTGTTCCAATTTTATTATTCGGTTTTGTGTTCCACAACACTTTTAATTCGCTGAGCTTCAACTGAACGAAAGAAAAAGTATTATCAAAAACGATAGATTTTTGCGTTGTTTTTAAAAATTTGTTTATGCATAGTGTACATTTTGTGTTCCAGTTTTGTGTTCAAATTCGTGATTCTTTCAGTTTTGTGTACATTATGTGCTCCTTCATTTGTTTATTGTTCATTTTCGCGCCGGAGGTATTCTCAACTTTGATGTACCGGTGGAGCAAATTGTGGTGGTGTGATGAAACTGGACTATGATGCTTTTATTTTTCCATCAAGTGAACTCTCATCTCCCTGATTATCCCTAAGCAATCAGATTTTTAAAGATCAAATAGAAAGGGGAAAAAGAAATCGATATGTCTTCCCAAGCTGTCATAGGCTTGCACATAAATGTTCTAGATAAATAATCATAGTTATGCTAAAATTTAGTATTAATGCATATTAATAAAATTATGTGTATCTCTACTACAATAATGTGAGATGCTGGCCTCATGAGTATTTGTAAGTAAAAATACTTTTAGGTCTCTGTTAAATGCATCCAATGTGCATGTGCTTCTCCATTCGTTAGCTTGCATGTTAAAAGCAAAATTTTCAATGAAACCCTTCTCTTCACTAAATAGTTTGTATAAATTATCATAATGCTGCTTTTTATATTACGCTCTAGAACACTTAAACAGTATTTGCCTCTTTTTTTTCCTTCTTAATGCTCCTTTTGATACATTCCATATATAGGAGTGCATGTTCCACCTTTTACATCTTCAGGAGTTGAACAAAAGTCTTCCATGCGAGCATCACCTTGGTTATTGGCATGACCACATATCGATGTACTATCATCTGCATGTTTCAACTGAAAATGGACACCAACCACGATGGCAGAGTTGTTTGCAACCTCCATAGATCAAGCTTTTATTTCCTCTAAAGATTGCAGCTTAGGTATGAGGTAGGTTTTATTTGATTTTAAGCAACGATTTGAGAAGGATGTCTCCTTTAATCATTCATATGGTTTCAATTTATCTATTTTGATATCTAATGTTGCAGTTGCTGAAATTACATGCGATACTTCATCAAGGTATTTTTCACACTGCCGCTCGATTGATCTCCATATTTCACATCGGATTTGACAAGGTCGTCTCTTTCAGTCATTCGTATGGTTTTAATTCTCTCTTTTGATCTCTAATTTCTTGATCTCACGATTTGATCAGGAAACACTGTGTCTTCTCAGCACGCCTGGTAATTTAGTCTACTAAGGTTTCTCGAGAGATCCGTTTTGTATTTTGGAACTCGAAAGTCTTAGGGTTTTTGGGAGGATACATCGATTCCCAGGCTAACATCGGAGGATACATCTGTAAACATGTATTTATCAACCTTTTTTTCTGCACATTTCAATTTTTTTTTTGTTTTTTACCTTTTAAATGTGATTGGAATAATGCTAGAATATTCAGATGGCGTTGACGATCTCCGCTCTAATATCTTGGCACTGCCATCGTTCGATCTCCCCAGCTTTGCAAACAACTCTACCGATGTGACTTTTCCTCTTCATTTCTGTGTAAAAGCTTGATGATTTTGTTCAATTTTAGTGTTTCAATTTGGTGGATTTTAGAAGGAGGCGATTCATATGGCGGAACTGACAAGAGGGACGTCGACACTTGCATTTATATTCAAAGAGGGCCTGATTGTCGCTGCTGATTCTAGGGCTAGCATGGGAGGATACATATGTAAACATTTATTTCTCAACCTCATTTCTCAACCTTTTCATTTCTGCACTTTTTAATTTTTTCGTTTTTACTTTTTAAATGTGATTGGAAGAATGTTAGAGTGAGTATTGGAATATTTGGAGTTGATTGAATATGGAGGAATACTGGGGAAAAGGAAATATGGTTTTTTGTTGAAGATTTAAGCCAAAAGACCAGGAAAGAAACAATGAAGTATACCAAGTTACAGGGAAAATAGTAATTGAATCGGTGGGATGTTTCCTCCTTTTACTCAAAGAAATAAAAAATAAAAAATAAAAAAATGATTGTTTCAGAGTGTTTTCTCACTACAGAGCGTTGACCGTGGATAACCCGGTCAACGTGGTCAAGGGGCCCGCTTGGGTCCCTCGGGGGCTTTGAATCGGTGCAGATGGGACTTGGGGAAGCCTCGGCCCAGGTTGAGACGCTCGGCCTCGGTCGGACGAGCACGGCCTCGGAGGAAGGAATACGAGGGGTAGCCTCGGTCGTCCAGCTAGAGACACGGTTGGCGAAGGGCGAGGGGAAGCCTCGGCCCAGGTTGAGACGCTCGGCCTCGGTAGGATGTGCTCGGCCTCGGAGGGCGGACGGTGAGGATAAGCCTCACTCTTCCAATTGACTGTGAGGTTGTACAGGGGCGAGGGGGAGCCTCGGCCCGTTGATCAAACGTCCACCTGCGTAGACGAGGACGCTCGTCAGGGGGCCGGACCTAGGTTCCGGCCAAATCCCCTCCGATGCCTAAGTCAGATAGAGATCTGAAAGAGGAGGCCCGGCGGAGACGGTTCGACTTGTGAGGAGATCGGAACGGCGTCTCACGGCGCGAGCGGGGGAGGAAGGAGATAGGATGGGGGAGCTAGGTCGTTGATGGAGTACCTTAGGTTTTAGATACCTGAGATGCGGTCTCGATGTTCGTCGTCTCCCTAGCCCTTTTGTAGAGCTCCCCGCGTGATTGCCTCTGGCCCACGTCCCACGCCTGCCCTCGATCGTGCCCCATCAATCCGCCCCCTCACCGCCGCTCTCTTCGCCATGCCAGCACCTCCCCATTACCGCCATTTAGTGGTTGCGCGCCCGGGGGAGAGGTTTCCGCAGGAGTGGGCGAGTGACCAGCGGGTTATCGGGGCCGGGTCGGATCGACATTCGAGAAGATCCCTCATAGGGCCTTTGTAGAATGGGCTTGAGGATGCGGACGGGCTCTCGACCAGTAGTCGGGCTCCTAGGCTCGTGTCTTTTGGGTCTCGGTCAAATAGGCGTAACAATTGCCCCCATCAGTCGGGTTGATCGGCCTCGGCCGGTTCGGCTCGGCCGATGTGACTTCTGTCGATTTTGACAAGCTCGCCAGTCGATGCCGACTCATTTATTAGTCGTCATCATGAGTTGGCCCGCTCGATATTTTTAAAGCGCGTGCTCCGAAGCGCCGTTGTTCTTCTGATGCGGCCACGTGTGGCTGCAAGCCTATCCCCACCATTTGTGGGGTTGTCTTCAGTTGAGAAGCTGAGGGGTTCGTGAGCCGCCTTTGGTGGGGTCGATCAGCCTTGGCTTGCTCGGATCGACCGCTGTGCCTCCTGGGATTCCGAGTGGCGCTTCAATCGAGGCGTGGGCATAAATGTAGGTCATGATGAGGTGGATCGATTGGACTTCCCCTGGCGCCAATTTCGGAACGCCGCCGGTTCTTCGAGCCTCGCCACGCGTTCTTGTCAGGCGCTTCAAATTCATCCCTGGTATATAAGATCCCCAGCTGTGTTGATCTTTACTTCTTCCTTGCTCTTCCCATTGTTCTAGGCTTTCCCCAACTCGGAGTTTTCCGTCGCCTTTGCTTCCTTGCCTCCTCTGAACTAGCTAAAAGGTAATTTCCTTTCTTGCTCTCGTATTATGGCTACTCTTAGGATAGGCGGTTCTGGCCGAGGGGCGAGGGATTCTCCAGAGTCCAGGCGGGGCAGGTCCCGGCTAGTGGGATCAGGTTCCTCTTCCGGGAGTCGTCCCTTCCAGGATAAGGGGAAGGGGAAGCTATTCCCAGACTTCGCCTGTGATGACGTGGCGTCGGCTGCAGTGCGTCTCAACGTGCCCCATGCCATCCTCCGTACGCCGTCGAGGACCGTTCCTTCGACGGTCACGGAGATCCGGGAAAGGTATCTCTGCTTCCCGTACGGTGTCCGAGTTCCATTCGTTGACGAGCGGATTTGCCTTCCGAGGAGCAATGAAGTCGGTGTCTACGTCGAAATGTTTCACCTGGGTCTTCGTTTCCCACTCAATCCCTTCCTTGTCCAGGTCATGGAGTATCTCATGGTGCCCCTTTGCCAGTTCACCCCTTGCTCAATCGCGGTACTGACGGGCTTCGTAACGCTTTGCTGCACCTGCGGTCTGGAGCCGTCTCTCCCCCTTCTCTTCCATTTTTACCAGGTCCAGACGGTCGGGTCGGGGTCATGGCTGCACCTCCGAGCCCGTTCGAGGAGGGAATGTCTGATCGGGCTACCCCGCTGGTCGGGGGATTGGAGCTCGGATTATGTCTTCGTGGTCTTTTTGGGTGATGCCCAGATTCTGACAAGCTGGGGCGCGTCCGTCCAGCCTCGCCTACCGTTAGCCCTTTCTGACACCGATCAGGCAGCCGCCGCGCTGCTGTCGGCTCTTCCTTTGGAATCGAAATCCATCTGGTCTTTGTTGGACGACCTACTCCTGAAGACCGTCTTATGGTCTCCAGGTAGGTCGCTTTTTCATCCTCGAATCGCCCTATGACTCATCCTGATTTCGGTCTCCTTTGCAGGGATGGCCGGCCGCGAGTTCGTCCGTGACGTCGATGAGCTCATCCGCCGTGGAGCTGCTCGGAGCCGTGGTAGTACCTCTGGAAGGGCGCCTCGGCGGACCGTTAAGGAGGAAGTGCGCCGAGCTGAGCCTTCTGTGGGTAAGGTGGTGGCCGCGCCTCCCGCCTCTCCTTCTGGCGATCCCCTTCCCGGGGGGTCACCGGACCCGCCCCGTCAGCCCAAGAGGCAGGGGGTAATGGTGGGTCCGGTGCAGTTCCTCCTGCCCTTGGTGTGCCCCCTCAGGTTCCCGAGGGTGGGGATGGCGCGAGGCGGAAGCGCTCCCCTCCGGCGCCTTTGGAGCCCCACGGCGGGAAGAGGAGGAAGGAGGACGCGGATCCCTCCAGTCCGACGGGTTCCGCGCTTCCTGCGGCGTCCACCGGGGACCCTTCGGTAGCCGTGTCGACCACCCCCCTTGCAGCGTCCTCGCCCATATCACCGGGAATCAGGGCCTTGTTGGCGAGCAACATGGCTTCCCTTGTCGTTCCTGGGAGTTCGATGTTTGTCGACCGAGCTTTGGCCCAGCAGGTTGTCGAGGTCTCCGTCCCTCCCTGGGACCGCAGCTTCCTCAAGAAGATCCCTGCCGACAAGATGTCGGATTCTTTGGTCTGGATCCTTCAACAGGTTTGGTTATCTCGCTATCCTCTCTTTCTCTTTATCCTCTTCTTAGCCCATGTCTCGTCTTTTCAGGGTTCAGCGCTCGCTGTGGAGTTGCAATGTCGAGCCGTCCGCTTGAGGGAGCTGGAGGAGTCCTCCATGAGGGCTCAGGAGCGGGCCGGGGCGGCTGAGGTGGCTATGACTGAGGCCCAGATGGAGTCTCGGCGTCTCAACCTCCGTGTGGCCGAGTTGGAGGGACGAGTGGGTGACCTCCAGGGAAAGCTGGACGATGCTCATCAGTCGGCTGAGGAAGCGGCGGAGTCGTTCCGCCTGGAGAGGGAGGAGCTTCAGAGGGAACTGTCGGATCGGCGCCAGGTGATGCGGCTTGCGGAGGAGGTGGAGAAGGGCGTCGTCGAGACCCTTGGGAAGAGGATCTTCGAGGTCCTCAGGGAGGCCTTCGGTAAGTATGAAGACCTCATCGCCCCTCGGATCGTCGAAGTCATCCAGTCTTCCTTCCGGGAATGTGCGGAGCGTGTCCGGCAAGCCCCTCCGCCGGTCGATCCCCCTCGCTCCGAGCAGGGCAAAGTGCCCGAGGATGTGTCCTCCCGAGCTCGGGCTCCCTAAGCAGTCCCTCTCGGCCTTATCATCAAATTTTTAAGCATCCGCTTCGCTTTGGGCCAGTCTACTTGAAATGGATCTCTGGCCCCCGCTATCTCTTTCGGCTTCGTTATCGGCTCCGTGGCCAATAATTGCTGGTTGCATGGCTGTTAGCTTGGGCTAACTTCTTTGGGTCTTTTG
Organism: Scilla litardierei; assembly: GCA_030789695.1. NCBI lineage: Eukaryota > Viridiplantae > Streptophyta > Magnoliopsida > Asparagales > Asparagaceae > Scilla > Scilla litardierei. Next base: position 75,233,671 of record CM061135.1, read on the forward strand.
TCAACCAATTTTGCTCTGTCGGTGTCGATCTAGCTTCTGTAGGTGAAGAACTCTGTCATTCGTCGTGAGTGGATTATTTGTAGAGTGTTTCCTTCGCCTTGATTCCCTGTAAATAAGACACATTTTCGTACTCTGGTTAACTATTATAAACGAAATTGACTTACTCGGACTTCTCGTGTATTTTGCGTTGCTGCCTCGTTCTTGGCCTAGGATTGGATGACGTTCGCCTCTGCTGGGGGAACTGCCCCAGACTTATGAGCGCAGGAGTCGGTCGGTGAGGGCAAAGCTCCTCGGCTTAGGACCAGTCGGCGTTCGCGCTGGCTGGGGAATTGCCCCAGACTTATGAGCGCAGGAGTCGGTCGGCGAGGGCAAAGCTCCTCGGCTTAGGACCGGTCGGCGTCCGTGCCTGCTGGGGGAGCCGCCCCAGGCTTATGAGCGCGGGGGTCGGTCGGCGAGGACAAAGCTCCTCGGCTCAGGACCGGTCGGCGTCCGTGTCTGCTGGGGGAACTGCCCCAGGCTTATGAGCGCAGGAGTCGGTCGGTGAGGGCAAAGCTCCTCGGCTTAGGACCGGTCGGCGTCCGTGCCTGTTGGGGGAACTGCCCCAGGCTTATGAGCGCAGGGGTCGGTCGGCGAGGGCAAAGCTCCTCGGCTTAGGACCGGTCGGCGTCGGTCTCCATCCCTTTGCGCTATTGGTGACATGTCAACTCCATCGGGGATTTAAGAAAAGACAAAAAAGGGAATGCATTTGTACTCTCAAGAGTCCTGCCGGACCGGTACATTTGGAGGAAAAGGAAAAAAGGAAATGAAGCTAGACAGAGGGATGTAAACCTAGATAACTCCCTCTTACTAGGCTGCAACCGGGGGGAGAGACATCACCCGCTCACTCTATGATGCGGAGGGGACCCTGGACGGTGTTGATCTTCTTCCCCTTGTCTGGCTGTGTGGAGGTCCCTTCTCCGTGGGCCGGCTCGTCGGCCTGGTTCCTAGCGTGCCCCCGGCTCATCAGCTTCTCAATGTCCTTCTTCAAATGCCAGCAGTCTTCCGTGTCATGGCCATCGTCCTTATGGTACTTGCAGTACTTCTCCCTGTTCTTCCCACCTCTTTTAGCCTTCGGTGGGGGGCGATCAACTTGCTCTTCCCTCTGCACTTGGGCGAGGACGGCGTCTGGGGTGGTGTCCCTCGTGCTTTCTCCCCGCTGTCTGTTCCTCGGCCTCTTCTCGGTCCGATACCCTTCGGGGCTGCCTCGTCCGCCGTCGCCGCGCTTGGTCCCTCGAGTGGCTTTTCATGCATCCTCGGCCAAGGCCTCCTCGGTCAGCATGAAGCGTTCGGCCCTCGCCATGATCCCGGGGAGGTCCTTCGGGGGATTGTTGTGTAGGGACTTCTTGAGGCCTCTGTGGCGAAGCCCTTTCTTAAGGGCCGTCTGGACCACCAGGTCAGGAGGGCTGTTCACGTTCAGCCTTTCCGCATTGAAGCGGCGCATGAACTGTCGGAGCGGCTCAGACGGGCCTTGCACTATGTTGAACAGATGTTCAGCACCAGGCTTGATCTGCCTCCCCGCCATGAACTGCTTGCAGAACAACTGGGCGAGTTCCTCGAAGCTGTCGATGGAGCGGCCGGGCAGGCTATGGTACCAGGTCCTCGCCGCTCCCCTGAGAGTAGAATAGAAGCCCCGGCAGAGTAGGTCATCGTCAGCTCCCTGGAAGGACATGTCCCCCTCATAGTCCATCACGTGGTGTCCCGGGTCCCCTATCCCGTTGTACTTTCCCAGCACCGGGATTCTGAATCGAGAGGGGACCCGTGCGTCGGTTATTCTCCGTGACAAGGGGCACTGGTCTCCGTGGATGCCCCCGGGGATGCGGTAGAGGCCTACCTCTGGCTCGTTCGGGGGTGGAGGGAGTACAGGCGCCGGCGGGGCTGGCTCCACGGCCCTCACCAGGCTGGGGGTCGGGCTGACCCGGCGCTCCCGACTCCTCCCGCGGGAGCTCCTGCTCCGCCGTGATCGGTCTCTTGAGTGGTGTCGTTCGCTTCTCCTGCGGCGGGACGACCGTGACCGACGAGATGATGCCGTCATCGATTCGCCCTCCGTCCCTTCGGTTTCTCTTTGGCCCCTTTCACGATAAGGGGAGGAGGCGTGTGACCTCGCCTGACGGGGGCCGGACAGCGTGAACCGACGCTCTGTGTTCGGTGTCTGGGTCCCGTGGTCGTCGACCATGGCGGACCGCAAGTGCGGGGGACCCCCCGCCCATCGATGGCTGTCGTCCAACGTGCCTCCATTGGATGGCGCAGGGCCGACGAGCTGCTGTACTGTCGCGACCAACGTCTGGAGGCTTGCGTTGGTCTCCTGACCCAGGGCGCGGAGCTGTCCCTGCGTGGCCAGTTCTGAGCTATCGGTCTCTTCGGTTGAGAGGTCGGGGTGGCCACTGACGGTCGTGTCCTCGGGGTTGCCGTTTGATGTGCCATTCCCCTCCTCCGGGATGGGGGGCATGCGCTTCCTTCCATTGCTGGTTCGTGCCATTGTTGGTGTGGTTTGCTTCTTCGTGGGACGTTTTTCGTTCCCACAGACGGCGCCAGATGTTTCAGAGTGTTTTCTCACTACAGAGCGTTGACTGTGGATAACCCGGTCAACGTGGTCAAGGGGACCGCTTGGGTCCCTCGGGGGCTTCGAATCGGTGCAGATGGGACGAGGGGAAGCCTCGGCCCAGGTTGAGACGCTCGGCCTCGGTCGGACGAGCACGGCCTCGGAGGAAGGAAGACGAGGGGTAGCCTCAGTCGTCCAGCTAGAGACACGGTTGGCGAAGGGCGAGGGGAAGCCTCGGCCCAGGTTGAGACGCTCGGCCTCGGTAGGATGTGCTCGGCCTCGGAGGGCTGACGGTGAGGATAAGCCTCACTCGTCCAATTGACTGTGAGGTTGTAGAGGGGCGAGGGGGAGCCTCGGCCCGTTGATCAAACGTCCACCTGCGTAGACGAGGACGCTCGTCAGGGGGCCGGACCTAGGTTCCGGCCAAATCCCCTCCGATGCCTAAGTCAGATAGAGATCTGAAAGAGGAGGCCTGGTGGAGACGGTTCGACTCGTGATGAGATCGGAACGGCGTCTCACGACACGAGCGGGGGAGGAAGGAGATAGGATGGGGGAGCTAGGTCGTTGATGGAGTACCTTAGGTTTTAGATACCTGAGATGCGGTCTCGTTCTTCGTCGTCTCCCTAGCCCTTTTGTAGAGCTCCCCGCGTGATTGCCTCTGGCCCACGTCGTGCCCCATCAATCCGCCCCCTCACCGCCGCTCTCTTCACCATGCCAGCACCTCCCCATTACCGCCATTTAGTGGTTGCGCGCCCGGGGGAGAGGTTTCCGCAGGAGTGGGCGAGTGACCTGCGGGTTATCGGGGCCGGGTCGGATCGACATTCGAGAAGATCCCTCATAGGGCCTTTGTAGAATGGGCTTGAGGATGCGGACGGGCTCTCGACCAGTAGTCGGGCTCCTGGGCTCGTGTCTTTTGGGTCTCGGTCAAATAGGCGTAACAATGATTATTGTGTAAAACTGAGAAGAGCTGGAACATTGATCTACAAACACTTCTTAGAAGATAAGTTTAGGCTGTAGAATCCTCAGTTTAATGCTACGCGAGTCTGGTAATCTGTTAAAAAAAGCCTTATTTGCTCTTAGAAGAGAAGCGAACTGGATAAGAAAATAGATTACATTGTCACACATTAGCCTTTAATTTTTGTGTTGTTATTTTTTACTTACATTTTCCCCCTTTATATTGATCTAAATTAGATCACATCCTGTATACTTGCCTGCCATTCTTCTTTTGTTTTCTCTATGCATTTTCTTATTTGTCCTTCTAAATCCTACCATGTAGTATGTTTTCTTATCTAAGCAATTCAGATCTTTGAATTGCATCGACTACATTAAACCTGTTTTCATGTACTGGATTGCATTTAGAATCGGTGGCTCCATGTCTAAACTTATTTTGATGGTACACCTCTCATGATGTGAAACTATTGAATAAATTATGTTTGCATCTGGGGCTTGGTTGATCATACTTATCACTGAGCTTCACACACATTAACGATGTTGTGAAATGCATCATTTATAGGACTCTAACAGGTCTGGTTTGGATTGGATCCGTTTAAAATCTGAATCCAACCTTGACGACGACTTATACTAGCTGAACCCATGTAAATTATTTTTATTTTAAGCTTGATGTAACATAATGCATATGATTCTTATACGTTGACACCCTGTCATCCTGAAATGTTTTTATATGAGGTTTCTTATAAAAAATTACTCAAATGTTAACCTCCTGTCATTTGGGTTTAGAAACCTCTCTATTATATTTGGGTTATAATGTGTGGCAATCCAGAGAAAAAATTACCCACTTTCAAAATCCTGTTAATTTGAATGTACCCATAAAACTTACACATTCAAAATTATCCACATGAAAACAAATTAACAGGATTGATTAATACTGGAAAAATTACACATCATTTGTTGCAGGATTGATTTTTTTCCCCGTTTGCAAATGTGTGTGCATGGTGTTTGTTTGCATTAACTGGGTGCGTGTGGATGTTAATCATTAAGCAAATGCAGGTGCATGTTGTTAATCATTAAGCACACACCCTACCTTTTAGCAAGCATGTAATTTTTATGCGCCTCTTTTATGCCTGTCTAAAAAGAAGTTTTGGAATGTATATAACTAAACATTTTTAGCTCATAAAAATTGTGCATGTTTTCTTTTCAAGTTCTAAACATCCTGTATTTAACAAACTCTAACAAACTTTTGCTCTTTTGTTTGAACTAAAGCAAATGAACTAATGCTAGATGTTTAACAGTTCTAAACGCAGGATGTTTCTTATGCATATGCATTCACTAATATGCAAGATGACATGATGTTTCTGTTGGATATTGGACTCCCCAGATTTGGTTTTGGATGATGAACAAACATAAATATATTGTGAATTAACAATTTGTGAGCGCAGTTTTGGAGATCGTCGCCAAATTCATATGAACATCCCAAGCGACGTCTCAAGACTTCTCAAAGCGCGTGATCGTTTGCCTAAAGCTTCGTTGAAGCTTATGGACCATTTTAGAAGTCATGAAGATTCGATTGAAGCTTTTGAAGACGGTATCGTCAAGTTTTATTTATAGTCTTTTAAGCTTCTTTCGTAGAATGTTAAGCCTTGAGTAGGTCTTACGGTTTAAATCTTCATAACACTCATATCTTAGCTCTAGGATCTTAGTTGAAGTCCATACGAACTTTCGCGAAGCTTCGAGCTTCGATTCGCGACTTTTTGTGCATGTTAGTTGGTTCAAGAAGAAGAACCGACCGACTAGATGGTGATCTAGTCGGTCGGTAAAGCTTCTTGGACCGATTAGTTTCAGTCAGTCTATTCCTAGCTCTTTACTGTTTACAGTTAGTCAGTCTACATTGACTCACCGACCGACTAGTTTATGAACTAGTCGGTCAGTGATGCTTCTGTGACCGACTAGTTGAGCCTCTAATGTACATGCCAATTTTCACCTGAGCTACTGTTTGTCGTTAGTCGGTCCATGTGCATTTGGCGACCGACTAGTTGATGAACTAGTCGGTCAACTTTTGTTCTTGGACCGACTAATTCTATTTGTTCTCAGACTTTGTGTTTTATCTCTTAGTCGGTCTAAGTTATCTCATCGACCGACTAGTTGTGAAACTAGTCGGTCGGCAAGTGTACTTTGACCGACTAGTTCCTTAAGTCTGAACTTCGACCTATTCTCTGGTCACCAGTTAGTCGGTTCATGTTGATTGACCGACCGACTAGTTGAAGAACTAGTCGGTCGGTGGTTGTTCTTTGACCGACTAGTTTGGTTCAGAATAGAGCCGTTGGAGCTTTAATTGAAACGTTTCTCTCTCTCTCTCTCTCTCTCTCTCCTCTAACCTATATATACTTGATGAGCTGCATTCATTGCACTCAAGGCTGATATTAAGACAAGTTTAGAGATCAAAGAGAAATCATTCCAACTCATTCAAAGCTCATTCATTTCCAATCTTGAATCTCTCCTCACTCTTATTTCAAAAGAGAGATTCATTGATTGTGAGCCTTCCAAGCCAAGTGCTTGATCCTAGGTCACCATCAACCTCATAGCTCTCCATCGCTGATCTACATCTTGGAGCTATGGTTTGGTGCCTCTTCATCTTCCCGAAAATCCGTTTTGCCCTAAATCGTAAGTTTTACTCAAGGCATAGGATTTTGTCTGTAAGAATCTTTATTTCATTTACTTTGATATTGTAAGTTTCACTCTCGGGTGTGAGAGTGTGTTTGTGATCCCGGGTTGTGGGAGTCACAAGTTCTTTTGTGTATGATTTGACTTGTGAATGGTTTTCACAAGTATTTTATAGTGGAAATTTTGAGTTAGGGTTTCTAACTCGAGTATCCGAAGGGGATCCGGGTGTTTGGGACGTAGGATCACCGAGAACAAGTCGGGGAGACTTGGATGGATCCGAACCCAGTAATATCTTTTGTTTGCGCTTGTTTATTTGTTGTCGATTATTTAATATTCCGCATTTCCGCATTAATTGGTAGAGTTTGCAAGGTAATTAGAAATTAGCCTCTTAATTATTTTAAATTACTATTCCCCCCCCCCTCTAATACTTGTGTAGTAGCTTAGCAGGGCATTACATTTGGTATCAGAGCCAAGTCTATAGCTATGTCTGCCAACGACAACAAAAGCATTCGTCCACCTTCCGACTATAGCACCTTCAAGAATCGTGAAGGAGCGTCTTCGGTGATGGAAGGACATTCCTCAACGAGGCCTCCATTCTTCAACGGTACCAACTACGGGTACTGGAAATGCCAGATGGAAACTTTCCTCCGGAGTGCTTCACTATGGAGGGCCACGATGAAGGAATACGTCGAGCCCACCGAAGAAGATTTCGAGAAGTGGACTCCCGCGGAGATCGCCGCGGAGGTAAGCAATGCCAAGGAAATGAACGCCTTGCAATGCGCTTTGGAGCCTGAGGATTTCAATAAGATATGCACATGTAAGAGTGCATATCAAATATGGAACTCCCTCCTCATTTTGCATGAAGGGACAAGTAGGGTAAGAGACTCTAAACTCGTAGTAGTTAATAGAGATTACGAGTTATTTCATATGCTACAGGGTGAGAAGATGAAGGAGTATTATGCTCGCTTCGTCGACATCACAAACGAGTTGGAGGCTCTCGGTAAAACCTACACCCAAAAGGAGAAAGTCTCGAAGATTATCGATGGACTTCCTTCTTGTTGGGAGAAACGGACCTTCGCCATCGAGGAAGGTAATGATATGAAAACGTATACCGTTGTTCAACTAATGGGTTCCTTAATGTCATACGAGGTACGCAAAGATAGCAAGTTGAAGTTGCAGGACAAGATGAAGTCCTACCTAAAGCAAGATGAGCCAAAGAAGAAGGCTATTGCTTTCAAGGCCGCTCCATCAACTTCCACATCAACCGATGATGAAAACTCGGAAGACGAGTTGGACTTGGAGTCCATGGCACTCATGTTAAAGACGTTCAACCGGTTCTTCCGGAAAGGTAACTTCAAAAATAAATCGAAGTTTAGTTCTACTAACACCTCCTCTCCATTGTGATTTAAATGCAACAAGCCAGGACACATGAAAGCGGAGTGTCCTCAAAATAAGCAAAAGGAGAAGTGGAAGGCACCGAAGTTCGACAAGTCCAAGAAGTACAAGAAAGGGTACAAAAAGGGGCTTGTCGGGACATTCACCGACTCCGAGGATTCCTCAAGCAGAGAGTCGGACGATGAGCAAGTGGAGCAAGCACACATGTGCTTCATGGCAAGAGAGGAGCATGATCAAAGATCTTCCTCCTCCGATGATAGCGACAACGAAGGTGATGAGATAACCATGGATGACCTTAGAAATGCTAATGAGCAACTATGGTCTAAATTCTCTAAATTAGTAAATAGATATACTAAGGTAAAAGATGATTTAGCTAGCATCCAAACCTCGCCTAAAACTATCATCACCAACAACGACACCGTTGTTGAAGAGTTGAAGAATAAGATTGTTAATCTCAAGACTCAACTTGAACATGTTAGCATTGAAGATTCGAAGGAACACAAGATAGCGGATTTGACTTCTCAAAACTCGACTTTGAGTATTGAGAATGAGAATCTCAAATCTCGTGTTTATATGCTCACATCGCAAGTATCCACTTTGGATGCTTCTATGCGTTCTCTCAACGAGAAATATGAGTGCACATTGGGCCGAATCAATGAATTCAATAAGGGTAAGGGCCATTTGGATAATATCCTAAATGACTTACTTCCGGCCAAACACCACATTGGCTTGGGGTATAAGTTGGGAAATTCATCCAAGTCGGACACTACCTTTGTTAGGCCAATTTCCGATGCTTCGACGAGTGGTAGCAAACACTCTATTGGTAGTTCAACTACCAATGGTGCTTCCTCCTCGTACACACCCTCGTTTGGAAAGAAACCCACTTTGGGTGGACCTCCAAAGAAGGGTCATGCCTACATGTACACAAATATCATGCCACATAGGAACACACGTCCTACTCCACCGGCTCACACATATGATGATTTTTATGCACCACATCCACGGGCACGTGCACACAATGTGAGACACCCTCACGCACGTGTTCCCCTACATGCATATGTTCACCCACATCATCGTATGAATAATTATGCACATTCACCATTTCATCATGTTCCTTATGCCTATCCACGACATGCATCACGTAGAAATCAACAACGCATGCATGCACCCAATAGGATGAGGGCTCCCAAAATTTTCACTATTTGGAGCCCAAAGGACACAAGCATGGATGAGAAACAAGTTTACATGAATGCTTATTTTTCGAATGTTGTGCATAGTAGTAATTATGTGGGGAAGTCTAAGTCCAATTGGACTTGGCTTCCAAAGGTCTAATCTTTTGGACCCAATGACATTGGGTACCATGATACGATATTTCATATCTATAGGTACTCAAGAGAAAGAAACGGAGCAACAACGTTAAATTTAGCTCCAAGAGGAATTGGATACTCGATAGCGGGTGTTCAAAACACATGACGGGTGACGCTTAATTGCTCTCCGGAGTGGTGCCCATCGCAAATGGGAACCGGGTAGTCTTTGGAGGCAACGAGAGCGGAACCATCATAGGTGTTGGTAAAGTGGGCAATCCTTCTAAACCCTTATTAAGTGATGTTTACCTTGTTAAAGGACTAAACCACAATCTTATTTCAATAAGCCAACTTTGTGACAAAGGTTACAAAGTTAGCTTTGCGAAAGGAATGTGCCATATTTTAAGAAAAGATAATAATGAATTATTGTTTTCTGGCACACGCCATAAGGATATATACATCCTAGATCTTCCAAGATCACATGAACAATGTCCCATTGCCAACACAAGTGAACAACACTTATGGCATAGACGTTTCGGTCATGTGAACTTTGGAACGCTATTTAAGCTTTCCAAGTTAAATTCTATTAGAGGCTTCCCTAAGCTTGTATTTCAAAAGAAAAGCTTTTGTGACTCGTGTCAACGAGACAAGCTTCCAAAATCTTCATTTAAACCTAAGAAAAGCATTTCTTCTAAGCGGCCTCTGAAGATATTACATCTAGATTTATTTGGGCCAACTACAGTTGCTTCATTAGGTAATGCTAGATATGGACTTGTCATCGTTGATGACTTTTCTAGGTTTACTTGGGTATTTTCATTATGTAATAAAAATGAAGATTTTGAAAACTTCACAATTTTTGTTAAGAAAGTACAAAATCTCATTGGAACCACCATTGTTACTATTCGTAGTGATCATGGAGGGGAATTTGAGAATGAGTCTTTTGAGACATTTTGTGATGAAGTTGGTATTACACACACCTTCTCTTTCCCTCGTGCACCTCCTCAAAATGGTGTTGTTGAGAGGAAGAATAGGACGCTAGTGGAGTGTGCTCGCACTATGCTTTATGATAGCCAACTTGGCCATCAATTTTGGGCGGAAGCGGTACACACCGTTTGCTATGTGTTTAATAGAATACTTTTGAGGCTCGGCACTAAACAAACTTGTTATGAATTGTTGTTTGGTAGGTTGCCTCAAGTTAAACATTTTCGTGTTTTTGGTTCAAAATTTTTTATTAAGAACACGTATGGTAGCTTGGACAAATTCGATCCAAGATCCGATGAGGGGATTTTTGTTGGATATTCTTCTCGTAGCAAAGCCTACCGGATATACAACAAACAAACCTCAACGATCGAGGAATCGCTTCATGTTTCATTTAATGAAGGATTTGTTCCAACTAGAATTACTAATGATGATGACTCTATGGATGTCTTATGTGATTTAATTGGTAATTCTAATTCTAATAATTCTATTGATTCTATTGAGACTAACCCAACTAATGAAGTTTTTGAGAATATTCCTAATGATCAAGGTATTCCCAAACGGCTTCATACCGTTCGTGACCATCCTCATGAGCAAGTCATTGGCAATATCCATGATAATGTCAAGACGAGATCTCAAGTCAACCACTTCGCTCAGTGTGCCTTTGCCTCCTCGATTGAGCCAAAGAATGTTAATGAAGCATGCGAAGATAGCGCTTGGATCCTTGCCATGGAAGAGGAACTCATTCAATTCGAGAGGAATGAGGTTTGGGAGCTTGTTCCATTGCCATCGAAGAACCACACCGTCATAGGGACAAAGTGGATCTTCAAGAACAAGACCGACGAAAACCAAGTCGTCGTCCGGAACAAAGCTCGGTTAGTAGCTCAAGGCTATCGGTAAGAGGAAGGTATCGATTTCGAAGAATCCCTTGCTCCGGTAGCTAGATTAGAATCAATTAGATTATTATTATCTTTTGCATGCCATAAGGATTTTAAATTATTTCAAATGGATGTTAAAAGTGCGTTTTTAAACGGAGATGTTGTTGAGGAAGTTTATGTTTCTCAACCTCCGGGTTTTATAAATGAAAAATTTCCAAATCATGTTTTTAAACTTAAGAAAGCACTTTACGGTTTAAGACAAGCTCCTCGAGCTTGGTATGACCGTTTAAAGAATTTTCTTTTGGATTTGGGTTTTAAAATGGGAGAAGTTGATTCCACATTATTTGTTAAGTATTCGAATAATGATATAATTTTAGTTCAAATATATGTTGATGATATCATTTTCGGTGCTACTAACTTTGCTTTTTGCGAAGAGTTTTCTAATGTGATGAAGGATCAATTTGAGATGAGCCACATGGGTGAGCTCAAGTATTTCTTAGGTCTCCAAATTCGCCAAATGGACGATGCAATCTTCATCCACCAAACGAAGTATACGGTGGAGTTGCTTAAGCGATTTGGAATGGAGAATACCTCCGGGAAAAAGACTCCAATGAGCACGACTACGCATCTTGATAAGGATACGAGCGGTAAAGATGTAGACATTCGTCTATATCGAGGTATGATAGGTAGTTTAATATATCTTACCGCAAGTAGGCCCGATATTATGTTTGCCGTATGTGTATGTGCTCGTTATCAGTCTCAACCTAAGGAGTCTCACTTAGTAGCGGTAAAACGTATTTTCCGTTATCTAAGTTATACACTTGATTTTGGATTACTTTATCCAAAATCTAGCACGTATGAGTTAATCTCATATAGTGACGCAGATTATGCGGGATGCAAATCCGACAGGAAAAGTACTAGTGGCACTTGCCATTTTATAGGAAATTCTCTTGTCTCTTGGTTTTCCAAGAAGCAGAATTCCGTATCACTTTCAACCACCGAGGCGGAATACATTGCCGCCGGTGCCGCGTGTGCTCAAGTTCTTTGGATGAGACACACACTTAAAGACTTTGGTATAAACTGTGATACTTGCCCTATCATGGTGGACAACCAAAGTGCAATATGTCTCTCTAAGAACCCAGTACACCATTACCGTTCGAAACACATAGATGTCCGACACCATTTCCTAGATGATCATGTTGCTAAAAAGGACATCATATTAGTGTACGTTGAAACCCAGAAGCAAATCGCCGATATTTTCACGAAACCCCTAAAGGAAGACTCCTTTGTGCGGTTACGTCGAGAATTGGGGATTATGGGTGAATCCGAGATTTAGGATTCATGTTATGTTCAATAATCTTGCATGCTATTCAATTCTTTATATTTACACATGCTAGATTTATTGGAATTTTCTGGATTTTTTTGTTGAATTTTTGGAATTTTCGCTCGATTTGTGCGTAATCGTCAAATTTCAGATTTTTGATGTTTAATGGGGGTAGTTTAATGATTAATGAGAGTATTTTGATGTTTTATCCAAGTGTGATTAGGAGAGAAATCAAAATTTCAAAATTTTCAATTTTTGGACTCTCTTAGTCGGTCCAAGTTCATTGGCCGACCGACTAGATTCAGTTCTAGTCGGTCAGTGAATGAGCTTAGACCGACTAAATCTTGTCAGGATATTTGGCTTCAGTTACTGTTTACAACTAGTTGGTTCAAGCTCATTGACCGACCGACTAGATCGTGATCTAGTCGGTCAGTGCTTGAATTGTGACCGACTAGTTGTGACGGAGACTGTCTTGTCTTTTGAGCTTCCGATCGACTTAAATCAGATCCATTCGACTTATTTTCATTTTAGTCGGTCGAAACTTTCCCTCTCCAGCCAAAAACCCCCGACCCCTTCGACTTCCACCCTCCCTCTCCGTCGAATCCGACCAACTTCGGTCATCTTTCCATCGACCTTCTCCTAGGGTTTGTTCTAACTCTCTCTCTCTCCTAGTTCTAGGGTTCATCTCCTGCTCTCTAGGGTTATGGTTTCACTTGATTTCGACTTTTGATTTCGGCTAGGGTTAGTTGTTTAGGGTTTCTATATCTAGGGTTCTTGATCTCATTGCTTGATTGATTGCATCGTGTCGTGCCGCGCTTATGGCCCGTACACGCATTCCGATCCGTCCTATGAGCCCATCCCCTATGACCGTAGAGCCATCCCCTACGGATCCCGTTCAACCCTCGCGAACCCCTCCCAAGCGCCGATCGAAAACAACCCAACCCTCTTTGTCTTCGCATCCTCTTAAGCGTAAGAGGACGGCGACTTCGAAACCCCGTGCCCAATCTCAGCCCAAGCCTAAGCCTGTGTCATTCCGTGCCCCCTCACCTCCTGATTCTGACACGGAATAATACCCGAGACTGAGCCTGGCCATAGGGATCCCTCACCTCCTCCTAGGCAGCCTGAGTCTAGCTCTCGACCCCGTACCCGTCAGCCTAAGGGAAAGGCTCTGATGCCGGTTGGCGGTGTCGATATCTCGTTGTGTCGCGACGACCCTATGTGTCTCGCGGCTTACAACCGTATCGAACATTGCCCACTGCTTCTGGAGCATTTCGTCCAGTTTAGTGACTTCATAGGGCTAGCTGATCTTCTGTCATCTTCGGGTCTTATCGATTATCTTCGGTATGACCCTAAGGCGAATCCTCAGCCCTACCCTCGCCTAGTGAAGCTTTTCTATGCCAATAGGATCCGGGGTCAGTACGACGAGACCCACTCGATTGAGACGACTGTCTTAGGGACTCCGATAGTCCTCACGGCAGAAATCTTAGGAGAGATTTTGGGTATCTCCTCGTCTGGCCTCCTCCCCTCTGACATTTCTGTTGATGATATCTCTTCACTTGACCAGGTCATCATCTCTGAGATCTTCCATGAGATTTCTCCCGACATGATTGGCGTACCCTCCAAGTCATTCAAGCCAAATGCCTGGGTCCTGAACCTCATCCTGAAGTCATGCTTACTTCCTAAGTACGGCTCCTCTTCTTTGCCCTCCCAGCCATTCCTGAAGTTGATCTATGCCATCTTCATGGGTAGCGAGATTAACTGGGCCCGGATCATACTCGATAAGATGGATTCTTTCGAGTGTATCCGGAAGTCCACGAAATCTGCGCATATCCCATATCCTTGCTTGTTGACCCTTGTATTCCGTTACTTCCATGTCACACTTCCTCGTGACGATGAGCGTCCACTTGGTCCTCCTCTAAATGCGACGGCCGTCAAGAAGTCTCTTGCGGCACTCCGTCACGTTTAGAGGACAACACCTTCAGCGTCTGCCTCTGTGTCTGCCTCAGCTGCTCCCTCTACCACTCTTGACGAGCTCACACGTTCAGTTCGACGTATGGAGTCTTGTTATGCTCGGACTGAGTAGATACTTGCTCGTATTGCCTCTCGTTTGGGTGTTGAGATCTCTCCGTCAGTCTCTGACGAGGAGGAGATGGATGAGGATGAGATTGAGGAGCTTGTGCGTGTTTCTACTCGTGCCCCCAGGGCACTTCTAGTGCTGCTGTTGCTGATTCTTCTGGTGCTGGTGCTTCGTCTGCTGGTGACCCCGAGAGCACACCTATTGCCACCGTTCCTGCGGTGGATACTCCGACTGGTTCTCCCGAGGCCACTACTGTTGCTGCTCCAGAGATTGCCTCTTCCGTCGCTCCCGTAGACACTACATCTGATCCAGTGACCACCTCCACTCCTGCAGAGCCTGCTGCTGCTGTAGATCCTGCCGCTTCCTCTTGAGCTTCTTTGAGGACTCTCCGATGCTCCTTGGATGATAGATCTAGTGTGAGAGTGTTTGGGTAGGATAGAGTGGGGTTCTGGATATTTTATTGATGTATTTTGATGTACGTTGGATGGATGTCGATATGTTTTGTGATACTTCCATATATGCTGTCTTCTGAGATATATGATGTTGTATTTTGATCGCCGATCATTGGATCGATTTTTGGATATCAGTGATGTATATTTTCGATGTACTCTGGTTCATATTTTTATATATATACATCGATGTTGACATTTCATTCTATTGTGCACATTTTATATTTTATATGTCTCTGATGTTTTGAATTCGTCGCTCAACGAAAATACTTGGTTAAATAGAATTCATTTTATGAAAACATAGAATTGTTTTCCATGCACTAAATTAACCGAGAGTGTTGATATTGGATATTATATTCCATAACTCAATTCGTGAAATTAATTTGAGTTTTGATGATTTTATTTATCGATTTTCGACTATGGTCTCATTGACACGCCTTGATTTCATTCGTGTTTTTCCTTGGTGAGATTTAGACCGTGGTCGTATTCTACGACTCCCGTGCTTTTATTTGAAGCCATTGTTGTTGTCGTTGATCTCCTCCCATACTTTTTGCTAATGCCAAACGGGGAGAGATATAATAATGACATGTGCTAAATGATAATTTAAGAATTTTTTCCAAGAATCTAATTTGATATGTTAGATTCAGGGGGAGTTAAGATATATAAATGGAATTTCAATTCCTAAATTTCAATATTTGATTCTCATTTTATACTTTACTCGTCTGCTTGATGCGTATTATTATTATTAATTTTGGAATTAACGTGTCATCAATGCAGGGGGAGTAAGTAAATTACATTTGAATCATTATTTTTTATTATTATTTATGTTGGTTTGTCATCACCAAAAAGGGGGAGAATGTTGGATATTGGACTCCCCGGATTTGGTTTTGGATGATGAACAAACATAAATATATTGTGAACTAACAATTTGTGAGCGCAGTTTTGGAGATCGTCGCCAAATTCATATGAACATCCCAAGCGACGTCTTAAGACTTCTCAAAGCATGTGATCGTTTGCCTAAAGCTTCGTTGAAGCTTATGGACCATTTTAGACGTCATGAAGATTCGATTGAAGCTTTTGAAGACGGTATCGTCTAGTTTTATTTATAGTCTTTTAAGCTTCTTTCGTAGAATGTTAAGCCTTGAGTAGGTCTTACGGTTTAAATCTTCATAACGTTCATATCTTAGCTCTATGATCTTAGTTGAAGTCCATACAAACTTTCCCGAAGCTTCGCGCTTCGATTCGCGACTTCTTGTGCATGTTAGTTGGTTCAAGAAGAAGAACCGACCGACTAGATGGTGATCTAGTCGGTCGACAAAGCTTCTTGGACCGACTAGTTTCAGTCAGTCTATTCCTAGCTCTTTACTGTTTACAGTTAGTCGGTCTACGTTGACTCACCGACCGACTAGTTTGTGAACTAGTCGGTCAGTGATGCTTCTGTGACCGACTAGTTGAGCTTCTTCTGTACATGCCAATTTTCACCTGAGCTACTGTTTGTCGTTAGTCGGTCCATGTACATTTGGCGACCGACTAGTTGATGAACTAGTCGGTCAACTTTTGTTCTTGGAACCGACTAATTCTATTTGTTCTCAGACTTTGTGTTTTATCTCTTAGTCGGTCTAAGTTATCTCATCGACCGACTAGTTGTGATACTAGTCGGTCGGCAAGTGTACTTTGACCGACTAGTTCCTTAAGTCTGAACTTCGACCTATTCCCTGGTCACCAGTTAGTCGGTTCATGTTGATTAACCGACTGACTAGTTGATGAACTAGTCGGTCGGTGGTTGTTCTTTGACCGACTAGTTTGGTTCAGAATAGAGCCGTTGGAGCTTTAATTGAAATGCTTTTCTCTCTCTCTCTCTCTCCTCTAACCTATATATACTTGATGAGCTGCATTCATTGCACTCAAGGCTGATATTAAGACAAGTTTAGAGATCAAAGAGAAATCATTCCAACTCATTCAAAGCTCATTCATTTCCAATCTTGAATCTCTCCTCACTCTTATTTCAAAAGAGAGATTCATTGATTGTGAGCCTTCCAAGCCAAGTGCTTGATCCTAGGTCACCATCAACCTCATAGCTCTCCATCCCTGATCTACATCTTGGAGCTAGGGTTTGGTGTCTCTTCATCTTCCCAAAAATCCATTTTGCCCTAAATCGTAAGTTTTACTCAAGGCATAGGATTTTGTCGGTAAGAATCTTTATTTCATTTACTTTGATATTGTAAGTTTTACTCTCGGGTGTGAGAGTGTGTTTGTGATCCCGGGTTGTGGGAGTCACAAGTTCTTTTGTGTATGATTTGACTTGTGAAGGGTTTTCACAAGTATTTCATAGTGGAAATCTTGAGTTAGGGTTTCTAACTCGAGTATCCGGAGGGGATCCGGGTGTTTGGGACGTAGGATCACCGGGAACAAGTCGGGGAGACTTGGGTGGATCCGAACCCAGTAATATCTTTTGTTTGCGCTTGTTTATTTGTTGTCGATTATTTAATATTCCGTATTTCCTCATTAATTGGTAGAGTTTGCAAGGTAATTAGGAATTAGCCTCTTAATTATTTTAAAGTACGATTCACCCCCCTCTAGTACTTGTGCAGTAGCTTAGCAGGGTATTACAGTTTCTTATAAAAAGATTGCTACACATTATAACCCAAATATAAAAGAGAGGGTTCTTATAAAAAAAATTACCCAAATGTTAACATCCTGTCATTTGTTATATGTTAAACCTAAATATAATTCAGAGAGGTTTCTAAACCCAAATATTAACATCCTGACATTTTTTGCCTATTTATTTCCTAAACATTTTTAGTTCATGAAAAAATAGCCTTAGAATGTGTCTTTCTAAACATTTTTAGTTCATAAAAATCATGCCTATTTTTTTCCTGTATTTAACAAACTTTAACCAGATTTTTAGAATGCATATGAACTAATGCCTTGAACTAATGTAGGATGTTAAACTGTTCTAAATGCAGGATGTTAAAAACCTCATATGCAGGATGTTAACAACCTCATATGTTTCTTATGCATATGCATTAGTTCCTATTTTCAGTTCAGTTCTGCATATAGGTTGTTAACAAACTAATGCATATGAACTAATATGCATGATGACAGGATATTTCTTATATGTTAACAACCTCATATGCACTAATATGTTAACAACCTAATGCATATGATTCTTATATGTTAACAACCTGTCATCCTGAAATGTTTTTTATATAAGGTTTCTTATATGTTAACACTGGGGTTTTAAACCCAAATGTTAACTTCCTGTCATTCTTATATGTTAACCCCAATGTTACCATCCCAAATGTTTTTTCAGTTCTATGTTTATGCATAATGCCATTCTACACCATGCCTGAGTATGAAACATGGAAGGAAGGATTAAATAGAAATGTTGGATTCTTTTCACATGAAAGCAGGTTCCCTTCAGGCATTTATGATCTGGTTTACAATTGCACATTTTAGGCTACTGTATTTCATTCTTCAAACATGCTTGCTTTTTTGGTTTCTCTCGCTAATATCAATTTGATTATATCCTATTTTATGACCAGTCATGAGCGTGTTATGCTATTGTATATTATGTGTGATCTGCTGCATGGGATGAAGAATGGAGTTGTTGGCCAGGTGTCTTTACTTGGTGGAACTTTTGATTGTGCTATCAGTACCTGAGGCTGATTTTGAGCTTATTTTGAAATTAGTAGCTGCAAAATTTGTCCTGTTAATTGTAGGTTGATGCAACTTTGTAGTGGATATGAATGATGTAACATGTATATAATCAATCAGTTTTGTTGGCTTTGTTGTATGTTTTTTACTTTTGCCCTTATTTATATTTTTAGACCTACTTCAAGCTTGAATGTTTTAGGTAGCACTTCTACTTGAGAAGGCTCTGGTTCAATTATTATCATTTCTTTTATAAAAAAATTTTCTTGCATTCTTTTGCAACGTAATATGGTATTTTGTGATAAAATAATGCCAACACTAGCCCTGAGAGTATCACATGAAGCTTCTCTAGAGAATCTAATCCACAATTTTTTTTCATTTGTTTAATAATCTCACATAAAAATGCTAACACAAGTGCATTGATCCAATCCGATACGGAATTAGCCAGAGCGATGTGCATGATCATGTTGGTTGAGGGATCCATCATGAACACTACATTCATAGGAAAATTTTTTGATATTAAAACATCCAGGGTGATAATTCTCGGGTGATAATTTCTTGAGGTAACTAAATTTTGCGGGTGGAACTAAAATTATTTGGGGAACTAAATTCTCGGGTGATAATTAAATTTTTTGGGGACCTAAAATTTTTGTTGGAACTAAATAACAATTATTGTGCTTTACTTATTGTTGTTCGTTTAAAATCTTGTGATTATGATTTTGATGGAGAATATTTCAAATGAACAATACCCTTAGGGTACATATGTATGTTAAATCGTGAAGAAACAAATTTTTTTGGGGTAAATAAAATTTTTGGGGGGAACTAAATCATCTCGGGTAAGTAAATTTTGGAGGAGCTAAAATTTTGGGGGGAACTTAAAAACATTTATCTTGCTTTAATTTTGGGGAGAACTAAGATTTTGAAGGGGTAATATCATCTTAAATGAATAGTGCCCTTCGGGCACGGGTTATGACTATCTATTATACATTTGACATCGATTTTTGAATTCTAGGGCGGACTAGGACAAGATAAAGAGCGGCAGAGATTTGATCTTGGTTAATCAATGGTTGAGATTGGATTTTGTAAAAATTTTATGGGGAAAGCATAAATTTTGGGGGAAGTGTCTTGAAAACCAAAACTTTTAAATTAAAAATGTATTGGGAAAAATTGTGGATATTAAATTTTGGGGGGAAACATGTCATGGGAACCAAAACTTTGAACTTAGAAATGTCTTGGGAAATATTGTGGAGAAAAATTGCGTAAAAAAATTTAGCGGAACAACAAACTAGCGTAAATTTTTTAAGTTAATACCGTCATCGAAAATACTCTGAGATTTATTGTTCCGCGTCGAAGGCGCCGGCTAATTTTTTTACGCAAATTTGTTGTTCCACGCCAAAGGCGACCACGCCGAATTTGTTGTTCCGCGTCGAATACGCTCACATGTTGTTCCGCGCCGAATTTGCTGTTCCGCTAAATTTTTTACGCTACTTTGTTGTTCCGCGTCGAAGGCACCCGCGCCGAATTTGTTGTTCTGCGTCGAATGCGCTCGCGCGTTGTTTCGTGCCGAATTTGTTGTTCCACGTCGAAGGCCTACGTAGAATTTATTGTAATATGCCGAATACACCCGCGCCGTATTTGTTGTTCCACGCCGAAGGTGCCCGTGCCGCTAAATGTTTTTACGTTAATTTGTTGTACTTTTAAATTTTGGCTGTGGAAATAATTTTTTGGGGAACAAAAATTTCACGGGAGAAAATCTTAAATAAACCGTGCCCGCGGGCACGGTTTATGACTAGTATATATATATGTATATGTATATGTGTGTGTATATATATATGAGGAATATGGGCCTGAGCTGACAGCGCAGTAATTTTATCCTGCGCTGTCAGCGATTTGGGCCCTTTAAAAATATTTTTTTCAATTTTTTTGCAGTAGTTAGATATACTTGTTAACTAGCTCCTCGCAAATTTTCAGGTCAATCCAACACCGTTTGAGCCTCCGTTCATCGATTTCAAAAACGTTGCGCAAAAATGTCCAGAGTTCTTCACCTTATGGATGATCAACACACCAAATTTCAAGGGATTCCAATACTTTTTGAGCCACCATCTACCCCTTACAACTTTATGGGGTTTTCAGCCCGTTTTTGGACCGTTGAAGTTGTAAGGGGTAGATGGGTGCTAAAAAAAGTATTGGAATCCCTTGAAATTTGGTATATTGATCATCCATGATGTGAACAACAATCCCATGAAAATAAATTTCGAAAAAAATTGCAGGAGATTTGGGAAAATGGGGGCGCCTCCTTAGATTTCATCAAAGGAGGCACCCTAGATCCCATTTTCCATATGTGTGTGTGTGTGTGTGTGTAAAGTTAGCGTGAGTCTTTATTGAGTTTCGTAATGAACAAATATACACGTGGTATCTATGGAAGTAGTGGATGTTAGAGAAAGGAGAGGGCACAAGCGCTGTCACTTCCTACTAACTCCCACCACCACCGCTACCAAGATGTACATGAAATAGAGTGCAAAACAGAACAAAATGGATACAAAATGGATACTAGGATTGTCCAGTCAACCATTATCTATAAAACCCCAATTTTCCATGGCACGAATTGCATCTGCCGTTGAGGATTCTTGATCTCGTAGAATTATTCTGATGTCATCTGCTATATCCTCAAATAGGAGAGTCTTTGGCTTCATGGTAGCTTCAAATATTCTTTTATTTCTCTCTCTCCAGATATGCCAAACCATTGCAGAGAGGGTTGTTCTGGTGAGCAGGCTAATAGTGTCCTTTCTAACAAAGTGATCGAGGAAGAAATTCCCGATTCCAGCAAGTGAAGGCTCGATGGGGTCTGATACACCCAATTTTAGGAGACTCCTGCAAAGGATGTACTTTGTGTAGCAACATTCGAAGAATAGGTGATTTATGCTTTCATCGATCCCAACTCCACATAAAACACAATGTGGGTTTGTACTTACACCCCATTTAATCAGCAAGTCCCGCGTTAATAGTTTCCCATGAAATGATCTCAAAAGTGTCAATGACATTTTGGGGACGTGGTGTTTATACCAAATTAATTTAGCATAAGGGAACATGTTACCTAACTGGAGCGCACCCTGCCAGGAATCTTTGAATGCAAATTTGGTACTAGGAGCCCAGACCCACACGTCAGGAACCCCATTCAATGTTATTTCCGGTAGCAGGTGATGTATGCTCTGGGTTGATGCGTCCAACACCCAGCCGGCAGGTGATCTATAGTCGGACACCCTATTCATTTCTTCCCCTGATGGAACTTCGGCTAGATCACATAGGGGGCCGCAGTCTGCCCAATTGTCAAACCAAAATGATGTGGAACACCCATCATTTATTTTCCTTTTAATTAATCTCTTCGAATGTTGCCTGCAGTTGAGCATGAATTTCCATGTCCCCGATTGGCTTGCTTTCTCTTTAGCACCAAAGAAATTCCCAATGTACCTATAGGTATGCCTCATATAATTTGCCCAAAGCCCTTTATTAGATAACATCCGCCATGTGCGTCATATACCTGCTGTCATGCTGATATCTGGGAGCAGCCTCAGGCCTACACCCCGTCCTCTTTTGGGGTGCATGAGTCCTTCCAAGCCCATGTTTTTGTACCCCACATATGAACTTCATGCATGCCGAAGTTATATTGCGGAGGACGGATTTAGGCATCCGATATATTGTAGCCAGAAAATAACCATGCCATAGATAACTGTCCTGACCAATTCAATCCTCCCAGAAATGGATAGTGAAGAGGATGACCATCCCAATAGTCTCTTCTTGCACTTGTCAATTAATCTGTTGTACGTTGAGGGTTTGGGGTATCAAGTGGATAGTGGAAGCCCCGAGAAAGTAGTGATGGAGGTGCCCAATGTGATGCCCAACAATGCAGATAACCCAGAAGGGCTTTTAGTGCCTTTGCTGAAGATGGATATACTCTTCTCCCAATTTATATGCAGGCCAGTGAGGTTTGAAAAATTTTCCAACAGTGTTTTTTGACCAATGAAAGTAAGCTTGTTTGCCCGGCAAAATAATAGTACATCATCAGCAAATAGGAGATGTGGGATGGCATCTATATGACGCATCGGGTGTATATTGCGGGCAACCATAGCCTTCAATCATCAAGGAGAAAGCTTCCATGGTGATGACAAATAAATAAGGCGAGAGGGGATCACCCTGCTGAAGTCCTCGATTACCTTCAAAATAACCTTCAGGGGCGCCATTAATCATAACAGAAAAAGTAGGGGTAGCAATGCACTCCCTAATCCATTCTGCAAATTTCCTGCCAAATCCCATGCGGTGCAGGATATAATAAATAAATTCGTGATTAACACTATCAAAAGCCTTCCTCAGATCCAGCTTAAGACAAGCCCTAGTACCCATATAGTTACTAAAATCTCTAATCTGTTCATGGGCTAGGAGTGCACTGTCAGATAAGAGCCTGCCCTTCAGAAAGGCAGATTGATTGGGCGAGATTAATTCATGAATAACTAATTTCAGCCTGTTACATATCACCTTGTTGATAATTTTGTAAATCATGTTGCAACACGCAATTGGTCTATAGTCACCTAGACTAGAAGCATTTGTTTTTTTGGGACTAGAGTGAGGTTAGTGTGATTTATAGGATGCATAAGGGTACTCGAGCGAAAGAATGAGAGAACAACATCTGTAACATCTTTACCTCTGACACCCCAGCTGTGCTAATAGAAATAGCTATTAAATCCATCCGGACCAGGGGATTTATCCACCCCTATTTAGAACATCGCTTCTTTGATCTCCTCATTTGTAATTCTCCTTTCCAACCATCTAGCAGCTTCAATGGTCAGCTTTCGCTTAGGATTTAGCTTCGGAAACACATTCCAATAGTCATTTTGATTGTACAGATCTTCATAAAAGTGGAGAGCATTTTGTCTGAGGTCTTCATATGAGGAGTTTTGATTTCCAAGATCATCAATGAGATGATTCAGATTGTTATGGATATGCCGAGACCTAACAAGTGAGTAGAAGAATTTGGAATTCTTGTCACCTAAGCTTAGCCAATTTTGTCGACTTTTTTGCCTGAGCATTGACTCCTCAATCTCCATTAAGTTGGCTAGCTTGTTGGCCAATTCCTGTTCAATTTTCTGGGAGCTAAAGTTAATGTGCAAGTTTATTGAGTTTCGGACTACCTCGAGTTCCCTGCGGCAAGATGCAATAGAAGATGAATTGTATTGGTTGTGTGCCTAGATCCGCAGTTTACATTTGAGGTTCCTTAGTTTGATAAATAGGAGATGCATAGGAGCTCCCACCACTGACTGATCCCAGTTGTTCTCAACAATATCATTGTAGCCGGGTATGCTAGTCCAAGCATTAAAAAACTTGAAGGGCTTCGGATGTGATTTACCCTTGGGCTATACTTTGATTAACATTGGGGAATGATCACTCGTCCTTGGGTCAAGATATTCCACAATGGTATCAGGTAATAAGGCGAGCCAACCCGCATTACACAGAGAGCGGTCTAGCCTTGCTGCAATCCTCTTAGTACCCATTCTTTTATTACTCTAGCTGAGAGCTCTTCCTATAGATTTGATGTCCTGTAGCAAACAATTAGTAATGCAGTTGTTGAACTCATCCAAACCTGCACCGTCGCAGCTTCTGCCCCCGACCTTCTCCTTTGCGAATCTTACACAATTGAAATCACCCCCTATAAGCCAGGCTTTGTCACCCATACTAGTTGCATCTCTTTCTAAAAAATCCCACAGCTCCCGTCGGGTTATACTCGAGTTTGATGCATAGATGCCTGAAATTATTACGGATAGCACTGCCACATTCTTACAGTTTAAACTGATGTGCTGATTTGAGATTGATGGCAATGTTGCAGACCAGATTTGATCATCCAAGCCAATAATAATGCGCCCCCAGTGTGTTGTGCAAAGTTATCAAATTTACTCCAGCCAGCTGGGAAACATTTTTCCCAAGTCCTCGTATCTAATTTTAATTTAGTCTCTAGTAATATTATCATTGACGGTCTTAACTCCTTTAATCTGTAACGTAAATCCCTTCTTCTTATCGGGTTATTAAGCCCCCGTGTATTCCAGATAAAGATACTCATTAATTAGAGGTTTGGGTGTGCTTACTACTAGCTCCCTCATGTAAGCGAGAGCTCTTTCGTATTCCTCCTCCAGTAGCACCCTGAACAGCAGGCTTCTTGGAGCATATGACCTTCACAGCATCATGGGTGCTAGATTCATCAATCACCGACTCCTTCATCCCAATGTTTGGATATTCCCTGCAACCAGCCGCAGCGTTAATCACATGTTCAACCCTCCCTCTGACCTCAGCAAGCTCCTCTTCCCATTCATAATTTGGAATAGTTATCTTATCTGGCAGGAGATCAATTTCTGAATCAGTAACATCTTCTATCATAGAGGCCATAGGCCTAACTAGAGTTGCTGTATGTAGGTCACCATCTATATTTTCACCCTCTATACGATTTCCTCCCCCGAGTGATGCCAGACCAGTATCACTTGAAACCGGAGTCATGTTCTTCTTATTAATAATGTCAGGTTGTTGTTTGATTGAAGAATTAGTCCCCAGGGGCCTATGTCCATTCATTGGTGCATCAATCTGCCTTAGTTCAGTTGGCTCCTCCTCTATATTTGTAGCTTGATCCTCTCTTATAGTGACTCCAGTATGGAGTTGTTGCTGTGCACTATGTGCATCCCCAACATGTTGCCCCTTATGTGCAAAGGTTGTGACTTCAGCCATAGAGGGAACTGTTCCTACTAAGCTTGTAGGTGTTGTTTCAACAATCTTGTGCCCCACTGTTTTCTCTACACTTTGGCTGAAGTGAGCTTTATTTGGTCTGGGCATTGAGATTCGCCATGCCCAAAGAAAATGCAATTTCCACATCGAGGTGGTTCCCCTTCATACTTTATATCAATGTTGATAATGGAGCCATCATCCATCTGCAAACCCAATGTTTTTGGAAGAGGGGATTTTGCCTCAACCTCTACTAGGCACCTAGCATACGCCAACAGTTCAAGCTTCGCAGTAGCCCTGTCAAGGCACAATGGGATCCCAACAACTGACGCTGCCACATTTAATATTTCTAAAGTCCACATACTAAGTGGTAGTCCATGGAATTGAGCCCAAACTAGAACAGTGGTCAGCATGTCCCTGTCATGTCTCAAATTTGGACTCCATCTTTGCAGGACAGTCAGCCGTCCATCAAAAAGCCATGGCCCACCATATGGTATATGTTCACATTCTTCTCCGCTTTCAAATCTGAAATAGAAGAATCCATTCTCTTTGCTGAAAATTTGAACCCCTTTCTTCAATTTCCAAAACCGGTCTACCCAAGCCCCTAGTTTCTCATAGTAGGGTACATCCCCTAACACATAGCCAACCAAGGTGTTCTTCCAGCGCTCCGCTCCCCTCTCCAACATTGAGCTCATAACTCTTCCAACCTTGATCCCATCTTCGTTGGTAAGAGGAGGAACATTGCATATAGTCAACGAATCCTCATAAGTTCTTCGGTTAGCACATACATCAGACCATGTGGGCTTGGCCCCTAAAGTATTGATCTTAATTTCAAATTTTGGTCTAATGGGAATACGATCAAGCACCTGGTGTCCTTCCTTGAGATTGTTGATGTTAGCCTTCGCTCTGATCGGAGGACGACGCATCTCCTGCCTGAAATGTCCTCTAGCGGTTGACCCCTCCAAGAGGTTGCTGAGCGCCCCGTGTCCCTCTGTCATCTGCCGAGTATTGCTTACCTTTCCCCTTTCGAGCGACAGTCCGCCATTCACCTCCTCCCTGTGTCGAATTTGATTGGGCATTTCCTACTTTTGAGAGATCGCCTGGGAGTTGGCTTCCATTGCCGCTAAGTCCTCCGTGCAGCCCACTTGGATCACCTGTGTCGTCAGCCGCCGTGGAGGTCATGCCCTCAGCTACGGTTGTTTATATATATATATATATATATATATATATATATATATATATATATATATATATATATATATATATATATATATATATATATATGATAATAATGGCTATCATATGCCATATGAGAGCCTCTCCCATACGTCCTCTCACATAAAGCACCCAAGTACGTTGTACTTGGGTGCTTTATGTGAGAGGACGTATGGGAGAGGCTCTCATATGGCGTATGATAGCCATTATTCTATATATTTTTTTGACGAGTAAAGTTAGTCTTTATTAAAGCAAAAACAGATCTGTACATAATAACATTCAAGATAGTAATATGTAGGTATCAGGTGGAGAGGGGATATGGCACAGGCGCCGTCACCCTCTACCACACACAATCTACACATACTACTTGAAAGGGAACTAAAGTACAAAAACAATACAAAGTATACAAAACATAGGAAATAAGAAAATCAAGCGTGAATGTCAGCTCTCAATAAGACCCCAATTGGCAAATGGGGTGACATCCGAAACCTCTGCTAAATCCATATTTAGTAAAGTAATCTTAACCACTATGGCTATTTCAACAAATATTGTAGTTTTCATTGTTTCTTTCTTCTCAAAAATGCTTTTATTACGCTCTTTCCAAATGTGCCAGACTATAGCCGATAACACTAATTTTGCCAACACTCCCATTGGGTCCTTCTTATTATATCGGTCGAGAATAAGATCACACACGCCGTTGATAGAGGATGGCACAGCCCCCGTGTAGCCCAGTTTTAATAAGCTTCTGATCAAAATGTACCGAGTGAAATCACACTCAAAGAATAAATGCACGATGCTCTCAATCACAGTTCCTGAACATAGGCCGCAATTCTGGTTGCTAATTATTCTGAGTTTAAAGAGATAATCTTTAGCTGGCATTTTACCTCGGATTGCACGCAGCAAAGCCATGGACATCTTAGGGATGTGTTGTGGGAACCAAACAAGGCTATAGTATGGGAAAATCGGACCTGGCACCCTTGCGGATTCCCAGCAATTACTAATAGAGCAGGCGGCTCCTTTAGTCCAGACCCATTCATCACATCCCTCAGCAAGGGAGATTTGATGTAATTGTGGTAGTATCCAATGGGTTACCGGCACATCCCTCCACCCGGATTCAGTCAAGAAATCACATACACGTGCATCTTCAGTTCCTGGGATTGGGTCTTGGAAGTGGTGGAGAGGTCCTATTGGGTGCCAGTTATCAAACCAAAAAGAAGTTGATGTTCCATCTTTTACAGTGCGCCTGATCAACCTTTGCGATATCTGGCGGCATTTTAGGATGTGCTTCCAAGTTCCCGATTGGGTTGGCTTGGCTTTGGTTGTATAAAATTTGTTGTCCAAAGCATCATAATGCTTTCTCATATATTGCGCCCACAGACCCTTAAAAGAGAGGGCTCTCCATGTTAGGTGGATTCCATAGGCTGTATTCAAATTGGCCAGATGTCTAAGACCCACTCCTCCTTCCTTTTTGGGCATGCAAATATCCCTCCATGACCATTATTCTATATATATATATATATATATATATATATATATATATATATATATATATATATATATGGATTTAATGTAGAAAAGCTGCCACATGATCCAATGGATCAGGTGCTAAGACATAAAAAAGGTGGGAAGTACAAGCCCCCACTTGGGCTTGTACTTGCTGGGTCCCACCCTTTTGTGTCTTGCACCCATCACCATGTTGTGACACTTGCCATGCATATCCATGCTAATTCTGTTACTACGCTTGTCATGTACTTCCATACTTGTTTTGCACATCTATTCTAGTTCTGTTGCTACTGTTGTCACGTATTTCCATGCTTACTTTACTAGACACTGACATACATGCTTACAGTATGGCACGTTGGCCATGTTTTAAACACACACATGTTGTACGACAGCTACCGCTCATTACATGCTACCTGAAATATGGTGTAGAATGTCGTGTTGAAATATCATGTTTGAATATTATGTTGGGAAATCATGTTGGAATCTCATGTCAGGATCTTGATCGCCCATGAACAAACACCAAGAACTCACCTAGCCATGGCACGAACACCAAATGCTAAATGTATCCCAAATGTGAATCCCCTGCACTATACGCAAGCATACGGTGTTAAGTAATAGTATAAAACATATCGACCCCATAGGAAAGGTATGAATGTTATTGTCTTGGGTTATTTTTAAATCTCAGAATGTGGTAGCAGTCGGTTTCGAAAGGTTGTTTGTTTGGAATGTGAACAATTAATAAAGACTAGGGCTTTAGGACTCACCACTAGGATCGTCCGACGTTGATACTTAGTTAAGAATCTTACGTTGCATTGGTTTTATAGGGATTGTCGCATCCAAGATGTGGAATTCATGGTTCTAACCACCATGAATCTAACGTATCGCTTTAACCCGTAGGCGCACACGACACGTGCATTAAGGATCGACAATATTCACACCACTCTCATGGACGGAATGATCTTGGCTCACGCCACTCTCGTAGGATGGATCTTCGATGTATTTTAGTGGCTCTTATTGACGCAATGGCGGTAGCCGTCAATTATTAATATAGTTCGTCGGTAGATCCCTTCAAGACATGAGCCGAGCATGGTCACGTGTCCCAATTGAATCCACTAACTCCGTAATTAAGCCTATAGGATACTCCTTAAGCCAATCGATTCCATTGATCGTGGGCATGATCTCAGTATGAGTTCTCCTACAAACTTTGCAAGGTGAACAAAAATACTTCCCTTTTATTCCAACGTAACCTAAAAATCCTAACTTTGCATCTCAGTCCTAAAATCCATGGGCTAATCTATTAGCCCTAGATGGAACTACTCACACATCATGGAAATAACAATGAAATATTCAATGGATGCAATAGAATTCATCACGATAATGGAAAACATCAAAAATCAATAAAAAGTGTAGAGAATCGTTACCAACGCATCGAGAAGCAATAGCAATCCAAAGAGAATTAAGAAGACAAGATTCCTTGTGCAAAACAATAGTAAAAATCCAAGCTTTGCTTCATACATAATAGCGACGGCACAAGTTCTCAAAAAACATAATTAAAACTAAACTAAGAGTTTCTCTAAAGGTCCTCTCTGAAAATAAAGCTAAAACGTCTTTAAATACATTGGGGAAAGATCCCAAAAAATCTCAAAAAATCTGGGTACTTGGGCCCATAAACTAGACTTGTCGCATGGGCTACTCGGTTGAGTAGAGGAGCCTGCTCGGTCGCATCAGCTACAGGCTCCCCTTGCTGCTGCTTTTGCGTCTGGCAGATATGGGCTACTCGGTCGAGCTATAGTAGATTCGAAATTCCTCCAAAATGTCACTCTGTTTCTTTTCGACTCGGGTCGAGCAGGTGAGCTCCTCGGTCGAGCTGGGATGCCTTGGAAGGAAGCTCGGAATCTTCATCTGTTTGGTAAGACGTGGCTCGAGTCGGGTGTCTGCTCGGTCGAGTAGGTCAGAGCTGTTTCCTTTGCAAATTCAGTGTGTCAGCTCGGCTGAGTAGCTGATGCTACTCGACCGAGTCACCTGGGAAACTGATCTGAATCTTGTCATTTCCCATTCTCTTCTCCTTCTCTCCTCCAATCTCCTTCCATTCTTCGGTGAACTCTCATGGATCATTGCCAATGACGTCTCGGACATGCTGGATGTGTCCATGTCCCAAAATAGCTCCAATTCGCTCCAAAACTCCTGAAAATCCAAAAAGCTATACAAAACTCGAATATAGCATTAAAAGCGCGATAATATATGAAAATATGGATTTTGGAGGCAAATATGACATGAAATGATGAGGTAAAGACATGTAAAATATGGACACATCAAAATCCCCCAAGCTTACCTCTTACTCGACCTCGAGGAAGAAGAATACGAGGCTCACTGGGCGATAAAAACAAAAAATAGGATAAGAATGCAAGATGGAGAGGAGTGCTAGAGTATTCGGTCAGATTTCAAGCCATAGCGACACATCACAATGCTTCGAAAATAGATCACATGCTAATTAGAATTTCATATCTTATCCAAACATACGCTTGCAAGCATTTAAGAATAAAGGAAGGGATCCTCTAAAGTCATGCGATCAATTCATATCCACATCATGCAATTCATAGAGTCTAGTATAAACATGTTGGCGACACACTTTTTCGATCAATAGAAATAAATGAAGCATATACGAATCATACCAAGCATGCAATAGAGTATAGAATAAAGATCATGGCATTCATAAATTCATCTCAAATCATGAAAAATCTCTGTAGCTAATATATTTCGCAAAGTCTGAGCATTATCAAATATCTCCAAATGTGCACAACTCCACTCTAATGACATACTCACTCGTATAATATAGTGGATTTACCCCCTCAAGCTTAGCTTGAGGCATCACATCTAAGGATAAAGGAATTTTGTGGCTTTTTCCCAAGTATTTGTGGAGCTCCAAATAGTAAGATATGGGAAGTATTTTCTAATAGGATACATTTATTTTGGCTCCTTTTTTGGCTTTTTGGGCTAACTTTTTCTTTTGGGATTTTTGGGAATAGGATGCGGTATATGTAGCTGCAAAGGGGGTGAGCCCAAGTGACATGTAGAGAATAATGAGATATTTGGAGAATGAAATAATATAATCACTCTGTTCACTCATAAGATATGCACAATGGTTCAATAAGATAATACTCCAACTAAAATTATAAGAAAGCACATATATTTTCATTCATTTCAATGAATAATGAAGTCATGCGGTAAGGCAGACAATAATAGCAGGCATGCAGCAGAAGATGCAAGAGATAACAAAGCAGATGCTTCAAATATTCTAAAGATGTGTGAATCTCGGTGCATATCCAATATGAGCATACTAAATACTACTGCATACATTCAGTTTCAATTCATTTCATGCATTTATAAAGAGAGATCGTCAACAGAATATATATGAAAGCATAAGAATAGTAAGAGCTGAAATATTCTAAGTAGCATGGCAAAAGTGATAAGCATCGTGATAGCTACCAAGACTAAGAGAGATATCATCATATGGAATATATCTAGCAAAAGAGAAAAGAAAGGCGGAGAAAGTAAAATAAAAACAAGCATGCAAACAAACCAAACATGGAAAATATGATGCTAAAAAATGAAACGGTGAAAAGTGGTGGAAAATAAAAGTAAAAAGGTGTAAAATGAAAGAAAGTATAAAAAATAATGAAAATAAAAGCGATAGTGCTCATCCCCCAAGCTAAACACAGCAGTGTCCTTATTGCTAAGAACACGCTGGCAAGTAGGAAAAATTAGGCTATGGTGGGCGGGTGGTAAGTAAAGGAAAATAAAACTATGCAAATGATAAAAGAAAAAGTGCATGTCCTAATGCCTAAGATGCAAAAAGTATGAACATGCAGGCAGATGATGCAAATGATGTCATGGTGCAGGTGCAAATGCAAAATGATGGAATGAATGCGAGTGGTGCAAAAAGTGTCATCCCCTGAGCAATGCAAAGTCAGGGCCCCGAAGAGACAGATGGACACAAAAAATGATAGGGGGGTGATTGGAGCAAAAATAGTGAAAATATCAAGTAACTGCATCGCCCTCTGGAGGGGATGACGGGTCCGACTGCTGGGGACCAGAAATAGGAACAACAAGCTCAGGAGGTGAAGGCTCGACAGGTGTGTCAGTTGATGAATAAACAAAAGAGACGACATGCTCAGACAGAGGTGCAACAGCTGGAGTGTCGACAGGTGTGGGAACATGTGTGTCGACAACGGTAGTCTCCAACTGAGGTGCAACGGCTCAAGGAAGGAAGTGACAGGCCCTGCAAAAGCCTGAGAGTGAGGCATATTGAGCAATGCAGGAGGTGCAGAAGGGACATGGTCTGGCCTGGGAGGAGGGGCTGGTGCAAGTATGATAGTGGGTGCATGCTGATACCTAAGAATGTCAAGAATGGCTGTGAGGTCCCGCTCCACGGATTGTTGAAAAGTGGAGAACGAGTCCAAGAGGGTGTCAAAGGCATGCCTTAGGGTGACGAACTCGTGCTCCATCGTGGAAAGACGTGTGTCCATGGTGCAGGAGCTAAGGGGTGGGTACGAACTACTAGAGACCACCCTTGTAGTATGCCCACGAGTAGGTGATTCCTGGGGTCTGAACTGAATGTCAGGGGAGGGAGGTCTAGCAGGGATCTCGGAGGAGGAGGATGTGTATGGAATGGATCCAAGATCCAGTGCGAAAACAGAAGCAGCAGCATAAGAAGTGTTGGATCATGTGGATGGCAAACAACACTAGAAGGGGGGTTGAATAGTGGTGTTCAAATAATAAACTTTTTTTATCTTTAATATAATAGCACAATTATAATCCTTATAATGTTGCCTAAGAAACCAAGTAGAGTGATCTACGCTTGGTTCTTAATCAATAAGTTAATCTTAAAAGGAATAAGTTACAAGCAAATAAGTCTGTATACACAAAGAGAATTATTACACAGCGGAATTAAAAGAATGATCTTTGTAATAATAAATGAAGAGTTACAAAGATATAATATTAACAAATGAATAAAAAATGCTTGTACGAAGAATATGGACAATCAAAGAAAAGCAAATGCAGAGACAAGTGATTTTTATCCTGGTTCCCCGCAACTTGGGTACGTCCAATCCCCGACCAATGCAGTACAAGATCTAATCTACTATTGTCTTGACAATACAATTACCTAACTCCACTTGTTAGGATTTCCAATGACCCAGCCTTAACTAGTTTTTTCCAACAACCTAGACTTGTCTAGGATTTACACCGTCCCTTATAACACGGGAATTACAACTTCCTTGCCTTCTTCAAAGGCTTTACAAAAAATATGAAATTGATTACAAAATTTCCTAAAGCCAAAAGAATATATTTGTGTATATGTGGCTTAAAGAAAATCGAAAAACTCTTGATCAAATTAAATGATATAGATAAGCACAAATTTGATCATCTACAAATATGCACTTGGCCTTTTAGAGATCAAAGATCAAGTCTTTTTAATCTTTGAAAGAATCTATTATATATTTGACAGTGTTTTTTGAATTCTAGGGCTGACTAGGACAAGCTGACTAGGACAAACAGGTTGATAGAAAGACGGCTTGGATTTAATCTTGAGGAATGAATGGTTGAGATGAAATTTTGTGAAACGTTTTGGAGGGAAAAACAGTTCTAGGGAAATGAAAGTTTATGGGGAATGAAACTTTATGGGGAATGAAAGTTTCTAGGGAAATGACACTTTATGGGGAATGAAAGTTTCTTGGGAATAGCAAAGTGTACCCAATTAATGTATTTGGGAAAAAACATAAACTTCCACTTAATGCTGCAGATCGAATGATATCTCCCTCAACGTGGGGCACACCATCTCATCGACTCATGGGGCAAAGATTCACCGAAAGCGGCCGTGCCGAAGGCGTCGCTAAATTTTTTTACGCTAATTTGTTGTTCCGCGCCTAAAGCGCCCGCGTCAATTTTTTTACGCTAATTTGTTGTTCCGTGTCGAATGCGCCCGCGTCGAATTTGTTGTTCAGCCCCGAAGGCGCCCGTGCCGCTAAATATTTTTATGCTAATTTGTTGTTTTGCGTAATTTTGGCTGTGGAAATAATTTTTTGGGGAATAAAGATTTCGTGGGGGAAAATCTTAATTGAACCGTGCCCGCGGGCACGGGTAATGACTAGTATAATTATAAAACACAAAGATTAAAAAGAAAGACGTGTATATTGAATCTCAATATAAAAAACTTTTAGCTTTGGAGATCAAAAACAAGTAATTCAAAAAATTTGTCTTGAAAATGATCGTCTAAAATATGCACTTGGGCTTTAGAGATCAATGATCAAGATTTTGATCTTTGAGAGAAATATATAAGTTAAGAACATAAAGATCAAAAAAGAAAAACTTGCTGTTTGAATCTCAAGAAGAAAAGCTATGAGCTTTGGAGATCAAACCAAGTTATAAAGGCTAGAAATGATCAGAGAAAATAATTGTGAAATTAAGCACAAAAGAATTAAAAACTTAGCCTTTAGAAAAACTGAAGAACTTTGAGAGCTTAAGAACTTTGAGAACTTTTGAGAGAATTTTAGCTTTGCTCAAGAATGAATGGGTGAGGAAAATGTTCTCAAGGGTCTTCTATTTATAGAGTTTAAGAGAGGATTTTGAATTTCAAAATGGTTTGACTTCAGCCCCACAAATCAAACAATGAATAAATGCAGGAGCAAATCTGGGAAGTCAAAACGCAGCTGGTTGTCAACTCCTAATGTGTCCATATTTTCCATCTTTTCATAGCATCATTCCATTGCATTTCATATCATATTCGCATCCAAATCCTATATATTGCAATTCTAACGCCATATTCGAGTTTCGTAGAGTTTTGTGAATTTTCAGGGATTTTGGAGCGATTCGGGACCCATTTTGGATATGGACACATCCGGTTTACCCTGGAGCCCGTTGGCATACCTCTACAGGAGTTCGTCGAGTTTTGGAAGCCTATGGGAGGAGTAGAGGAGATTGCCAAGAGTGGAGGAGAAGCTGCAAGAAGAATCTCAGAATTTCCCAAGAGACTCGACCGAGCAGAGCACCTGCTCGGTCGAGCAGATGCAAGACGAATAATGAGAGCTGATACGTGAGTTGCTAGGATCGAGCAGTATGGGGACTCGGTCGAGAATCTCCTAATTTCAAAGCTCAATCAATCTCCTACTCGAGCCGAGCAAAACTCATGGCCATCGAGTCAGTCGGCTGCTCGGCCGAGCACGGCTGACTCGGGCCGGGCAGACAGAGTGACATTTTTATGGAGGAGCCTGACTCACTGATGTACTCGACCGAGGAGGAAGGTTGCTCGACCGAGCAGCCTGACCAAGCACGCATCTGCTCGACCGAGTCACTGACTCGGTCGGCGATAATGAAGGACATTTTTGGAAATTAGCGTGGCCGTCTGATGCGTGCAGGGCACTGAAGTGTGGATCTGGGTATTGCGATAGGAGAGTGGATTTTTTTTATTTTTTATTTTGAATTACGTTTGGGGGAGAGGATGAGATTAGAAATAGTTGTTGTTAGATTTAAACCTATTTTTTTGGAGATTATTGAATTGTTTTTGGAGATCTATTGTTATTTGCGTTCTGAAATCTTTGGAATTTCTTCAGATTATTATTTGCTGCTATTCTTCTTCGTCTTTGGTGCGTAAGTTATTCGATTCTCAATTGATTCATTTGCTATAATTCTTTCCTAGATAAAAATCGTATTTTTATTCATTAAAATTGCTATGTGTGAGTAGTTTCCTCTAGGGTTAATGGGTTAGCCCTAGGACTTTAGGGTGGAGATATAGATCTGGATCTCTAGGTTGAATTGGGAATAAAGGGGAGTATTTCGGTCGATCCTTCCGAATCCCTAGGATAACTCGTACTGAGATTATGCCCACGGTCAGTGGAATTGATGAGCTTAAGGAGTATCCTTTGGATTTGAATAGGGAAATCGATGGATCCAACCAAGGCTCGTGACCATGCCCGGCTCGTGCCTTAGGGGGGATCCACCGATGAACTATATCGCTACATTGACGGCTACCACCATTGCGTCAATGAGAGCCACCGAAATACCTCGAAATTCTAACCCACGAGAGTGGTATGAATTGAGAGACTCATCTCCTAAACCTAATGCAACGCAAGGATCCTATTCCAACATCGACGCCCGACGATCTTAGCGATGATTCCCAAAACCCTAGTTCTTTTTATTAGCAAGTCAACAACAACATCAAAACCAAACTTTCCCAATCGACGGCTATCTCACTTCGAGATTTAAAGATAACCTGAGACCTCAAATACACGGTCACTGTCCCTGTGGGATCCGACATTTTTTATTCTATAATTTGACACCGTCTGCTTGCGGATAGAGCCCAGAATTGACACCTAGGCGCCACACTACTCTTAGCGACCGTAACACCGCTAGGTGGAATCTAGGCGTAGGTTCTGGGTGTGTCAAGTTTTTGGCGCCGTTGCTAGGGACGGCAATAGTGTATCTCAGTTTATTTTTATTTTGAAGAGTATGCTAGCAAATCTTACCATTCCTTATCTTTTCACCCTTTTTATTCTCTTTTTTATTGCTACCTCGCTACTAACATCTCCCTCCAGCTAGTGATCATACTTAATTAATCAGACGTGATGGAGATGGTGATGCAAGTATAGTGGACCCGTAAGTCTGATAGTGACTCAGATGAGTTTAGCTTTTCTCCGTATCATCTACATGGTCTTTAAGATATGCGCATGGACGAATCCATGATTGAATGTGCAGCTAGAGAATTGATTGATGCAGTTCGGTTTATCGGACCAGGAACTTATGTTGCAGGTAACATAAATCAGTAATTGGTCATGGATCATATACTAAACAAGGTTTCTGATGCAGGTACCATTGAGGGCGAAATTCACGTAAGCTTCGAAGAGGACATGATGTTCCTCCAGGCCATTGAAGCCTTACATGTTGACGCAATCTGGAGGAGACTCGTCAATTGGAGCCACTGAACGATTCTTAGCTATTAGACATAATGAAAAGTGTGGTAGCTGATGTATGGGCCCATGGTCCAGTGGAGTTCCCTACAGACGACCCGGTTACACAAGAACTCTCAGTCTTTATCGCGAACGCCTTCCACAATGTAGACACCTTAGATGGTGTCCCCATCGCTGACGAAGTCTATGTGTGATACGACGGAGACACCCTACGCTTCTATAACGATAGCATCCCACAGGCTGCGACATATGAAGAACACGTCTGCGAGGGATACACGGATCCCGAACCAGTACAAAACGACATTGACCAGGGAAGTTCTCCCAACTCTATGCTCTATAGCAAATGCGTACCTGAATACTCAACCTCTGTTGACAGGTGCGCCATGGAAACAGAATCTGCAGACGTCTGCCACGACGTACCATCATCTACCTGCTCATCCTATAATTCTGCCAAAGAAGAGTTTCCATCTTCTGAACTGACAATTAAGGATGCTTCCTTCTCACAGGTGAGCGATGACAGGGGTACACCGCCCTCTCAAGTAGAACTAAAACCCCTTCCTGCTAATTTGAAATATGCTTTCTTGGGTGAGAATTCCACATACCACGTTATTATCAATGTATCCCTCATCGAACCCCAACTAGAAAGCCTCCTAAAAATCCTTAGATCCCATAGAAAAGTAATAGGGTATAACATTGCTGACCTGAAGGCCATTAGTGAAACCATATGCACCCATAGGATTCATCTTGAAGATAAGGATGCCACTTCCATTGAGCCTCAAAGGTGATTAAATCCCAACATGAAGGAGGTAGTGAATAAAGAGGTCCTGAAGCTATTAGAGGCCGACATTATTTATTACATTTCCGACAGTAAATGGGTTAGTCTTGTGCAGGTGGTCCCCAAGAAAGGGGGCATGACAGTCGTTAGAAATGAAAAAAATGAGCTAATATCCACTAAAACTGTCACTGGTTGGCGTATGTGTATCGACTATAGGAAACTCAATAAAGCCACCAGAAAGGACCATCATCCTCTACCCTTCATTGACCAAATGCTTGAGCGTTTAGCCAAACACAAATATTTTTGATCCCTAGATGGATACTCCGAGTTCTTCCAAATCCCATTGCATCGGGAAGACCAAGAAAAAACAACGTTCACATGCCCATATGGCACGTTCACCTACCGAAGAATGCCGTTTGGGCTATGTAATGCACCTGCCACATTTCAAAGGTGCATGACGTCTATTTTCTCGGATTTCATCGAAAATATTATGGAAGTATTCATGGACAATTTCTCTGTTTATGGCACCGAGTTCGATGATTGTCTAGCCAATTTATCCAAGGTTTTAGAACGGTGTCATGACCATAGTGACCCTAAATTGGAAAAAGTGTCATTTCATGGTGACAGAAGGGGTTGTGCTTGGCCATGTCATCACCTCTAAGTGGATCGTGGTTGATAAGGCCAAGGTCGAAGTTATCAAGAGTTTACCCCCTCCCACTAACCTTAAGGGTATCCGTAGTTTCCTGGGGCATGCGGGTTTTTACCGCCGCTTTATAAAAGATTTTTCTAACATTGCTCGCCCTCTCACGGAGCTCCTTGCTAAGGACGCTCATTTTGTGTTTACTGACGCCTGCATGCTAGCCTTTAACAGGTTAAAGGAAGCTCTCATCTCAGCCCCAATTATACAGCCGCTGGATTGGAATCTGTCGTTTGAGCTGATGTGTGATGCTAGTGACCAAGCAGTGGGAGTCGTTCTTGGCCAGAGGAAAGAAGGAAAGCTTCATGCTATATACTACGCTAGTTAGACTCTAGATGATGCTCAAAAGAACTACACCACTACGGAAAAGGAGCTGCTAGCCGTTGTTTATTCTATCGAGAAGTTCAGATCGAACATCTTGGGGTCTAAAGTGATTATCCACACCGACCATGCAGCACTGAAATACATATTAAGCAAGAAGGATACATAACCACGCTTAATACGTTGGATCCTCCTCCTCCAAGAATTTGATATTGAAATCAAAGACAAGAAGGAAGCTGAGAATGTAGTGGCGGATCACCTGTCGCGGTTAATTCAAAAGCACGGGGATGACAGTTTGTCAATTGATGATTCTTTCACTGGGGAACAATTATTTGCAGTGAACTCCTCTGAAGCCCCTTAGTACGCAGATATAGTGAACTACCTGGTAAGCGACATAGTCCCGCAAGGGCTGGCGACTTACTCGAGGAGGAAGTTCCTACATGACACCAAGAGCTACTTTTGGGATGACCCGTACCTATTTGAATAAATCTTGTAATGGATTAGGGTTAGATTAGGGTTTCTATTTGAATAATCTTGTAATGGATTGATGGATTCAAATGCAAGATAAGTATCTCTTTTCATATTTCCATTGCGTTGTGTTATTTTCATTTTGCTTGATGGTGAATGTTTGTTTGTCCCTTATATTGCTTGCTATCATGTTCTTCACCATTGAGTAGTGTTTGATGAACCCTAATATGGGTTAGAGTAGGATTGATGCTTGGGATATTTTATTTGACTTGATTTCATAACAAGTGTTTGATGGAATGTGTCAATGGAGATGTCTAGCAATCTGAGACCAACCCGTATGGCAACACACTAGATGGAGTTGGGGGTTGGGCTCCGGATGCTTGTCCCGTCAAGATCCGCTTTGATGTATTGCTAGAAGTCACATTCGACTTATTTGGCCATTGTGGTTACGCGTGGGCATTTTATTATCATTGGCGGGAGAAAGACCGCCTTTTACCGTCGGGCCAAGGGGAAATAAAACAGGAGTTTGATCCCCTAGCCACAGCTCACACCCCTAGCGTTGACATCGAGTCCTCGCGCGTGGGAACGGCTTGGATGAAATGTTGGGAGCTATCATTGTGGCCTTAATGCTCCCGGTTGCGGAAGGTGTAGGACATGGGAATGCTCACCGTTCGAAACCGGGTAAACCTAGCGTATCATCAAGGGCATCGACCGGAATATCGGGCCCATGGGGCACTAGGTACCACCTTTTGGGGCAATGTCTCACCCTGGGTCGAGTCGAATGCCAAGTTTCATGAGTACTCTAGCCCGTGCTAGCGGAGATTCATTTCTTGTCTTTTTCATTTCTTTCCTTTATTTCTACACTACCCACTCATATCATCTGCGTAGCTCTCACACAACCTAGACGAGGCTAGTAGCATTCAAGCCATCCACCTCCCTGTGTTCGATATACCCGCACTCTACACTAACCGTGCACTTGAGGTAAAACGACACTGCGCCCTAATCATAAACAGGGCGCGGTCAAGTTTTTGGCACCTGTAACGACCACTTTTCGTGGTACGTTGTTCGTCGCACGTGCTTTTGACCGTGCACGTGTTTGTTTTAGACTTTGTTTGTTCGTGAACACTTTTGTGTGATATGCCATTGCGAACGTCTCTGAGAGTATTAAATAGTGGCACTATCTTGGAACGACACTTCTCGAGTCGTTTGTCCACAATTTAAACTTACTCGATGAGACGTGACGATTCTCACTCTTGACGGGAGACGTTTCTATTTTTAGTCTCGTTGTCCGACGTCGAAATCGAGATCCGTCTTCTTAGTTAGCTCACATTTGTCACCACGATCACCACGATATTTATTTTATAATTTTTGGAGTTCATTTGACCACTTTTACATTTTTAACAAGTTTTATATTATTTTTAATAATTAATTTTTAAATTATTTTCGGCCCAAATAAAATTTATTTGAGTTTAAAACGTTTTAAAGAATTTTTGAGCCAATTTCCAGCTCATTCGGACCAAGTCAAATCCTTGGGTGAGTTGGAGAAGTTGAGATTTAAATTTAAATATTTTTAAACTTCTAATCCTATTAGATTTAGCCCTAGACCAAGTCAACTCATCTATACTATATAAGCAAACCCCTAGAAAGACATATTTTCGCAAGAAATTAACCCTAGCCTCTTCCAAAACCCAAAATTGACGTTGCGACGATTCGTCGCAACGTTGCGACGAACTTCCCCCGCTCAGGACCGAGAGAACGGGCCCAAAACTACCGCACCGACGACGAAGCCCCCGCCCGCTCATCCGCATCGCTCGCTTGCACGGCCATCGCCCCGCTTCAGCTGTGTCCGACCGAGGAATCCTCTCGGTCAGACCGATGGCCGCCCCCGCCTCACGCCCGTTCCCCCGCTCCGCTGCAGCCCAAGCGCCCGACCGACCCGCCCGCTGTGTCTGACCGATGCTCTCGCCCCGCATCGCCCCGCGTTGCAACATTACAATGTTGCAACGCCCACCCAAGCGCCCGACCGAGACGACCGACCGCTCCGACCGATGGAGCTCCCCGCACCCGCTGCTGCACCGCTCCGCAGCGCTGCACAGCGCCGTGCGCTGTGTCTGACTGAGAGACTCTCTCGGTCAGGCTAGGGTACGACCGATGGCCAAACGTCGCAACCCCCGCACCCGTCGCACCGCTTGCCACCGTGGGCCCCCCAAGTTCTCCAGAGGTATTGTGGGGTCCCCCAAAGGTCTCTAGGACTACTGTGGGCCCCACCTAGGTGCTTTCTCTCTGACGATTCGCCGTGCACGACGTTGCGACAAGTTGAAGCCCATCGTCGCACGTGCTAGCTTTGGAATCTGGAACCGTCGCTCCGGTTGATGCTCTGAACTTTCCAGCGAGGAAACTATATTGGAATCAGGACTTGGAGCGCGTTCTTCTATTCCAACCCCCGGCGTCGCTACCCGACGCCGGTGTAGCTTTCGCGTCGTGTTGAGGTAACGCTTTGCACCCCTAGGACCCCCAACCCAATGCATGCTAATCAAGACTATAATCAGTATTTCAAAGTATTTTAAATGTTTTAAATTCACTAATCAAGATTAATAATATGGACTTTAGGGCCGGTGGACTTGTGCACGTAGGATAATTGTGATTTTTGGACTCATTGGACGGTGTGCTCAGACGTCGTGCTTGCAGGCAAGTGAAACTTGCCAACTCTTGTGTAGGGCCATGTTTTTAGGCCACTTCCTTGTTTTCAGCGTAAAAGAGACTAGTCAGTGAAATGATAGCTGGCTAGACGCCTACTTGATCTAGTTTGACGACGAAACTAGATCCGTCACCCTAATTGATCTAGCTTGACAACGAAGCTAGATCCAACTCTTTAAACTTGTTGTTCATGCATACTAAACTATCACGTTTACTTTCCTTACCTGTACGCACTTTTAACTGCCATGCATTGCATCTTACATGTCATCCAAATTGAATGTCGCATTCGTAGCACACGCTACAATACTTGTACTCGTCACTACTTGTCCGGCTAGGTGCACCC
This sequence comes from Scilla litardierei, assembly GCA_030789695.1. Lineage (NCBI taxonomy): Eukaryota > Viridiplantae > Streptophyta > Magnoliopsida > Asparagales > Asparagaceae > Scilla > Scilla litardierei. Next base: position 75,275,661 of record CM061135.1, read on the forward strand.
CTACGCCATACTTGTTTAAACACTTCCTGCTCGTGGTCAGAAGCAGGCCTCATGTGTTGGCTAAAAACCAATGCCCGATACACGTGGAGGGGTAGGGATAAATGGTTACTTGAGCTTAGGAGTGGCCTGATCCGCCCTCTAGCCAAAAGACGAATCTCTGTGCACGAGGTGCTTACTTTTCTTGTCTTGTACTTGTCTTGTGAATGATTCATGCAATACTTGTCATCCATGCCATGTTTAAATGCCATGCTCATACCTTACCTTACTTTACTTTACTTTACTTGTTGCACTCATACTTTAAACTGCCATGTCATTGCATTCATGCTAGAACTGCTAGGTTGTTTTACATACTTTCAGTTTCCTTGCACAAGTCTCTTGTAGACTTGCTGACATGTGCCCCTTGCTCTTTTGGGTGTCACATGTTAGACCCTGAGCCCGAGACCGTTGCTCGCGTACGTGATGTGTTGCTGACGCTGAGTCTGAGTCCATGATTGCCCAGGAGGATTTTGGTGGACACCGGTGACCATTCTTTGAGTCTTTGTTGAGCTTTATTTTGCTTTAGGCCTTTTGTTAGTTGTGGTGCGTAGCACCATTGTTTTGTACTTTGTACTTTTGTTGGCCATGTTTGGGCCTTTAGTCTCTTTTCTTTTAGCCTGGTGGCTTTTCTGCGATGTTGGAATTTATATTTATGGATATTCTGATATTATTCTTTTGTCTCATTTCATTATTATTATCTTGTTTCGCTCGCGTTGCAAGGACCTGTAGTTTTAAATTTGATTGACGCTTATCGACTTGCGGCTTTGCAGCTTCAAGTCTGAGCGGACCTTCTCACGCTTCGCCTCCATATTTTTGGGAAGCGGGGCGTGACAGGTTTTGTTGGTGGCCCACGCATGTCCAGTCTTGCAATTGCGAATTAACGAAACAACGATAATAACGGAATGTCCATTAAATAAATTGCAACATCCGAGTCATAAGCCCTGAGTCTAGTCGTTTTCTTACGACACTAAGTGGTAAGAAGACTTAGTTAGACGCCTGTGTTTGCTAGTTAGAGGCCTCTGATTGTTAGTTAGACCCCCTGTCAGCAATTGATTTAACCGTCGTAGGAGTTACCTTAGTGGTCCTTGCCTAAACCCTGACCATATTAGACTTCTAGATTTTCCTTCGGTCGTTCGCTTTTGGGTTCATCGATTTCGGACCAAGCTGAATGCATTTCATTACCGTCTAGCTCCTTAGAAAGCCTTAGCGCTCAGTTTTTAATCCTTAGTTGGTCGACCGTAGGAGTTCCCGTAGACTTTCCTGATTCATATCCTAGGCGTATGTACGTTCTGACCATCCGACCCATTTCCTTGCCTCGATTCACGAGATCGCCTCATGACGATCGTCGTCAATTTTCAAACATCTCCATTGCAAAACCTGAACCTTCTGAAAGTATTTTTCAATCTTCTCTTCCACTAAGTTTAATTTTGTTCAAAATTTTAATATACCTATATTTCATCCTCCTTCATTGATTTAAATTTTTAAAACGTTTGTCGGAATTTTTGAATACTAGCTTATGGTATTTTCCCAGCCTATATTTTTTATACTTATGTAAATGAGTCGTTCTTTCATATATTAGATTTACTTTTGCCCTGCCCAATTCGATTTATAATTTTCCCTCTTATTTGTGTAATTCAAATGATACGTCGTGTTTACTTTAATATACTTTCAAGACACATGGAATTTCTGCTTTCAGCAAGTTGGTCTTTGCTCCTCGTTTTCGCTACTTCAGATTTTTGCAAAATCGCTATTTTCATAACCTCTTCCTTCTTTAGACCCCCCTGACTTGATTTTAAAGATTTGCTATTCGATCTTGATAATTCTTATGCTAAATTACTATTATTTTCTTCGCTCACCATACACGCTTTTGGACAAAATTTCTAAACCAAATTGAATTTCAATTATTTTTATATCCGTGCCAGACTTGTGGTGCTCGTATATTAAGAACCTTGCGTAAATCAGTTTTTTTTTTCATTTTTGGCAAACCCTGGTTCTCTAAAAGCAGTTTCAAATTGATCATTTTAAAATTTTCCATAGCCTAAAGTTTTGAAGCATTTAACATGAGTTTAGATTCTTCCGTTACTTGATTTCATTCTTTGACTTTCAAAAACTTTTGACAACATTGTATTAAATTACTAACGTATAAGATTTCTAAAACCTCGTCCTTAATATTCGTGTAAATGATTTTACTTCCTTTTATAATGATTTTTAAAACCAATAGACCATTTCCTCTTATTATGAATGTTCGACTCAAATTTATTTTGAACGACTCGTTTTATCGATCTCCAAATTTTTCTTTTCAGACTGGATTTCAACTTTTGAAGAACGACAGTTTTCAAACTCCACGTATTTTAGCTTATGCTATTTAACCTATTATCTTTCTGTATCCTATTAAGCATCTTTACATTTCCTTTTCCTTCAACCTAAACATCACCATTGAGCCAATGTTTTCCCTAACCAAGCTGCCTCCTTGTATTCGTCCTATCTGAATTCGTGCTTATCGATCCTTCTCCTCGTCACGCTTTCGACCTCCCTCTATTGCTTAGGCTTAAGAGTCCGTCAATGTCTGTGTCAACCCTTAATTGTTAGTAGACCCTTGGACCTTGTGAGGTAGTCGTAGTGCACGTACCTAAGTTGTGTACGTGGGCTTGAATGAGTGTATCCCCATAGTATATTGATGTTTGCCTCTTGTGTGATATATATATACTCGGAGTTATTCGTGATAGTATGAAGTTGTTGTGTGTTAGTAGTTATAGATTTTGTGTGGATAGCTATACTATACTAGGGATGCCGGTGTATATAATAGTTAGCGTTGGAATGTCTAATGGAGTGTATGCAATTAGAGAATGCTTATAATGGTTGAAGCAATAATTGGTAAAGCTATGTATATGCTAGGTGTGATGATAATAGGTGTACATATAGATAAGTAAGTAGGCCTATTGTGTGACCCATATATTAGTATGTATGAGTATGTGCTCGTAGGTAGATATATAAGGTGTTTAGACGTAAGTGGTTATGTTTTGTTGCCTGAGCATATACGTGATATACATATGATAGTGGAATTATAATTTTGATTGGTATTGCTTGCTCCTTTGGGATGTTGCCATGCGTGCATACCGTGAGGTATACACGACTATTGCATGTCTTAATTACGTACGTATAGATGTGTTAGTATACTAATTATAGGTAGTAGGCTATGTTGTGAATATATATATGTGTTACATGTGAGTGACTATACGATGAGTACGTATGCATGTATTAGGGAGTATATTATGAATACGTGGGTACGGATGTCTGTAATGTTATTATTATGGTATATAATTAGATTGAACTATGTGGGTGTTATCTGACTAAATATTAAGTGTGATTGACATATGGTATGCATATGGTTGTATTGGTAGATATATATATATATATATATACATATATATATATGTTGGAGTGGTATTGGTATATGTATGAATGTCGTGTTACGTATATAGAATATTCTGATATGAGTATTGAGTCTCACTCAAGCTTGAGTGGGTATACTCTAAGTACATTGAATGTATGTTTGTAGTTTGAATATAGCAAAGTTTGATGTATGTATAGTGATAGGAGTGTTTGTGCCTGGTTGTGCTACACACATGATTGTGGGTCGCTACGCCAGTATATAGTTATAGGTGCTGGTCTTGTGGTATAGTTATTTACTAAGGACTTGCTCGTGTGAACGTATGTGTACTAGCTAAAACTAGGTGTGTATGTGTGCTAGTTATATAATGGTATGATTGGTATGCGTAAATGAAATGCTAGCGTGTATAGGTGTGCACCATGCACGGGTAAGTATGTGCTTAGTTATAAGAATTGATGACTATGATATATGTGGCGTGTCGTAAATACAGTTATAGGACCGTACGTAATGTGAATGTATGGTGAAATAATGGAATGCATTGAATGACTATATATATTATGAAATTATAGTAGTGGTGAATTTATATTAGATATGGTGAACTTGATTTGATAATGGTATGGTGTGACTATATGTGCTGAGATGTTGCTGATTGGATGAATATTAGAGGGTAGTATACCCTTGATGTTTGTGCATAGGTAGCTATCTATACGTAGAGCAATGATTGTATTGGCTAAGTGTGAGACTATCCTTATGTGAGTATCTGAACTATTGTTTTGTACTAAGTAAGTAGTAGATATATAAGGGATGTATGCTTATATAATTGATTGAAATACATGTATAAATTTGACTGACTATAACAGGTATACAGTGTATACGTATGTGAATGTATATATATACGTGTTGGTAGTGTTAATGTTTGACTACCTAGTGCATATATAAGCACTTGTAATGACTATACCTGGTTGAATTATAATATGACTTGATTTGGGTAGTTACTAGGCGCTTAGCTATATTGAAAAGTCCGAGGACGGACTTTATTCTAAGGTGGGGAGGATGTAACGACACACATTTCGTGGTACGTTGTTCGTGCACGTGCTTTTGACCGTGCACGTGTTTGTTTTAGACTTTGTTTGTTCGTGAACACTTTTGTGTGATATGTCGTTGCGAACGTCTCTGAGAGTATTAAATAGTGGCACTATCTTGGAACGACACTTCTCGAGTCGTTTGTCCACAATTTAAACTTACTCGATGAGACGTGACGATTCTCACTCTAGACGGGAGACGTTTCTATTTTTAGTCTCGTCGTCCGACGTCGAAATCAAGATCCGTCTTCTTAGTTAGCTCACATTTGTCACCACGATCACCACGATATTTATTTTATAATTTTTGGAGTTCATTTGACCACTTTTACATTTTTAACAAGTTTTATATTATTTTTAATAATTAATTTTTAAATTATTTTCGGCCAAATAAAATTTATTTGAGTTTAAAACGTTTTAAAGAATTTTTGAGCCAATTTCCAGCTCATTCGGCACCAAGTCAAATCCTTGGGTGAGGTTGGAGAAGTTGAGATTTAAATTTTAAATATTTTTAAACTTCTAATCCTATTAGATTTAGCCCTAGACCAAGTCAACTCATCTATACTATATAAGCAACCCCTAGAAAGACCTATTTTCGCAAGAAATTAACCCTAGCCTCTTCCAAAACCCAAAATTGACGTTGCGACGATTCGTCGCAACGTTGCGACGAACCTTCCCCCGCTCAGACCGAGAGAACGGGCCCAAAACTACCGCACCGACCGAAAGCCCCCGCCCGCTCATCCCGCCATCGCTCGCTTGCACGGCCATCGCCCCGCTTCAGCTGTGTCCGACCGAGGAATCCTCTCGGTCAGACCGATGGCCGCCCCCGCTCACAGCCCGTTCCCCCCGCTCCACTGCAGCCCAAGCGCCCGACCGACCCGCCCGCTGTGTCTGACCGATGCTCTCGCCCGCATCGCCCCGCGTTGCAACATTGCAATGTTGCAACGCCCGCCCAAGCGCACCGACCGAGACGACCGACCGCTCCGACCGATGGAGCTCCCCGCACCCGCTGCTGCAACCGCTCCGCAGCGCTGCACAGCGCCGTGCACTGTGTCTGACCGAGAGACTCTCTCGGTCAGGCTAGGGTACGACCGATGGCCAAACGTCGCAACCCCGCACCCGTCGCACCGCTTGCCACCGTGGGCCCCCAAGTCCTCCAGAGGTATTGTGGTCCCCCAAAGGTCTCTAGGACTACTGTGGGCCCCACCTAGGTGCTTTCTCTCCGACGATTCGCCGTGCACGACGTTGCGACAAGTTGAAGCCCGTCGTCGCACGTGCTAGCTTTGGAATCTGGAACCGTCGCTCCGGTTGATGCTCTGAACTTTCCAGCGAGGAAACTATATTGGAATCAGGACTTGGAGCGCGTTCTTCTATTCCAACCCCCAGCGTCGCTACCCGACGCCGGTGTAGCTTTCGCGTCGTGTTGAGGTAACGCTTTGCACCCCTAGGACCCCCAACCCAATGCATGCTAATCAAGACTAAAATCAGTATTTCAAAGTATTTTAAATGTTTTAAATTCACTAATCAAGATTAATAATATGGACTTTAGGCCGGTGGACTTGTGCACGTAGGATAATTGTGATTTTTGGACTCATTGGACGGTGTGCCTCAGACGTCGTGCTTGCAGGCAAGTGAAACTTGCCAACTCTTGTGTAGGGCCATGTTTTTTAGGCCACTTCCTTGTTTTCAGTGTAAAAGAGACTAGTCAGTGAAATGATAGCTGGCTAGACGCCTACTTGATCTAGTTTGACGACGAAACTAGATCCGTCACCTAATTGATCTAGCTTGACAATGAAGCTAGATCCAACTCTTTAAACTTGTTGTTCATGCACACTAAACTGTCATGTTTACTTTCCTTACCTGTACGCACTTTTAACCTGCCATGCATTGCATCTTACATGTCATCCAAATTGAATGTCGCATTCGTAGCACACGCTACAATACTTGTACTCGTACTACTTGTCCGGCTAGGTGCACCCCTACGCCATACTTGTTTAAACACTTCCTGGCTCGTGGTCCAGAAGCGGGCCTCATGTGTTGGCTAAAAACCAATGCCCGATACCACGTGGAGGGGTAGGGATAAACGGTTACTTGAGCTTAGAGTGGCCTGATCTGCTCCTCATAGCCAAAAGACGGAATCTCTGTGCACGAGGTGCTTACTTTTCTTGTCTTGTACTTGTCTTGTGAATGATTCATGCAATACTTGTCATCCATGCCATGTTTAAATGCCATGCTCGTACCTTACCTTACTTTACTTTACTTTACTTGTTGCACTCATACTTTAAACTGCCATGTCATTGCATTCATGCTAGAACTGTTAGGTTGTTTTACCTACTTTCAGTTTCCTTCAAGCCATCCACCTCCCTGTGTTCGATATACCCGCACCATACACTAACCGTGCACTTGAGGTAAAACGACACCGCGCCCTAATCATAAACGGGGCGACGGTCAAGTTTTTGGCACCGTTGCTGGGGAGGCGTTCGGTTTGATATTAGCTTAGCTTAGGTTCGTTAGACTACGCATAAAAACATTAAAAAAAACAAAAAAACATTAAAAACATTAAAAACATTTTCACCCTCGCCGCCATTATTTTCATTTCTATATTCTTTTGTGCCACTGATATTTTCCTCTAGGTATGTATCTTTGTTGATTATGTATAATGGATTACACTACATGGACCACAGATTTTGATCAAGGTGCTCAGATGTGAGAATACTATTTTGATCAGAGTGCTCAGATGGGACAATATTATTTAGATGAGAGTGCTCAGATGGGATAATACCTTTTGTATGGGATGCATGCTTCCATGTGGACCACAGATTTTGATCAGAACACTCAGACGGTTGATCACCTTCTTGATGAGATGCTTGCACATCAGATTGAAATGCAAGCCAAGATTGAAAGGGGTGATTTTCTATTGGAGCCGGTGAAAAGAGACCTTGAAACCAATGCGCTCATGCCTAAGGTTACAATGATTTCCAAAGATATCAGTTCTACTTTTTCCTCTTATGGGCAAGAATCATCGCCAGTCATATTACCGGAGCCAGAATGGGCCATCGTCAATCCCGCATCCTACGATACAGATATTGCATATGAAGAGTGGATGGACGAAGAGGCAGTGGGGGAAGTAGAAATTGAATCATATGTGCCGCCAGAGGAGGACACATTTCAGAACTTACTGGAGGGCCTCTTGGATCCAGTAAGGTTCACGGGATCAGTTAGCGCTACAATAAGTAATGCATTTGAGCTACGCTTTGCAAGTTTTGTTGTGAACCATATTTCGACTGCATGAATGATTGAGGAAGACATCCATGTCAATCTTGAGTTTTTGGGGAGTAGACTACATTTTTGGATTGCTTGCAGGCATTCTCCTCCACACGATACATCCCCACAAGTTGACACACATGAGCAGTCAGCATCACCATTCCAGAGAGAGCCTACATTGACAGTTGATGAGGAGGCAAAAGAGCACCATGTGGAGCTAGAGCATGTTTTTGAGTAGGCCTTACGTGTGGAGCCAGATCTTATCGACGAGGAGGTCGTGCATTGAGACGAGGACACAGCCATTCATGAGGATCCCGAGCACTACCCTCCTCCATTAGAGCTTCTGCAACCACCTCATCCTTCTACTGACGCCGAGGACTATCCCACAAAACTTACTGCTCCCATCCAGGGAGATATTTCTACCCATTCCATTTCTGAATCATATATTCCATTTGATATTTATTTTGATTCAGATATTCTTGACATGTCGTACCTTTTGCAGCACATGCACGATTATGTATCGGAGGTATGCTTGGTATCTATACGAGCCTGTCAAGGAAGTCCACACCTATGATCCAGATTTACCTGAGCAGTTGAGAGAGGACACCACGGAGATAGCTATCACGACACAAGATGATATTGAATTATTTCCAGGGAAGTATCGTCCACCACTATTTATTTCATATATTTCTATAGACGATCCTCTTTTGAATACTTTTACTGTGAGGTTGAAATTTTTGCAGCGAACTGATGCATCCTATTCTCTGCAGGGTACAGGTGGAGTCCTTGTGGGAATGCTGGAGGATGCATTGCTAGAGTTCGTTGGTGTTCGTAGACACACGCGCCTGGCGGAGTCACGGAAGGAGCAGTTAGAGCAGCTACATGCCCTACTCCAAATTCTTGATCCGCCTATGCTCAGGTATATCCTAATCTAGTAGTGTAAATATTTACCGCTGTCTAGGTTAGATTAGAATAATCTCGTCTCCTCTCATTAGCGAGGGGAGCGTATCTAGGGTTTGATTTTGCATCATAATAACTCATCATGTTGTACCCTTTTATCATTTCACCACATCATCATATCCTTGTTCTTTAGGCACTTTTCTTGGCCCCGTTATCATTTTTATCCACGAGACCCTACCACCTCCAAAGGGTGGTGCCTGTTTTGCTTATCGTTGACTCTCCCCTTTATCTTTTATGCCTCCTATCGGATTTTCATATCTTTTGGGATAGCTTATATTAGCTTGGGGGAGCGTATCATCCATAGTCATTTTTGTTATTTTTGATGCATTTCCCCTCCCATTTTATCTTTGACCTCTCATGAGTGATCTTATTGCATTGAGGGCAATACAAGCTTTAGCTTGGGGGAGTTGCATTTCATGCATGTTTCCTTTATTTTCTTCCATTTTTAACTTTTTCATTCATCAAAAAATTTTCTTTTCATTTTTATGCATCATTCCCATTATGCATTTTTCTTTCTCCATTTCATTCTTGCCTCTTTCTAGAGATGAACCCTCAATGATATTTTGCCACTCATGCTTCACTTTTCGCATTTGAGCACCTTTTTCATCACACTATTTCTTTGATTATTCAATGCTCATATATGTGTTTTGCCATCTTTTGGGTTTATTTGCTATATTTCGAGATTGTTGGTTGTGATTATGTTTAAGGCATGCTTCTGTAAGGACCCTGTCTATGGGAAAAACACTAGAAGGGGGGTTGAATAGTGTTTATGCTAATTTAAAGGAATTTACGCCAAATAAAATGCAATCCAACAAATAGTGCGGAATAGAAAAACGACCCAAAGAGAAACACACGCAAACGCAGAGATGTTTCAAGGGTTTGGATTACCCAAGTCAACTGCCGACTTGTTCCCGGTAATCCTACGTCCCTACCACCCGGATACCACCTGATACTCAAGTTAGAACCCTAACTTGAGGTTTCCTTAAAGCCCACTTGTAGCAACCCTACAAGTGCTACCGAATACAATCGATGTCCTTGACTCCCACAACCAGGGAGCAAGCAAAACCACTCTCACAACCGAGAACACAATTCAAATAACGAAAGTTATGAAATATGAAAGCAACACTTACAATCACCTATGCCTTGAAGTAGAACTTGAAGGAGAAGTGTGATGTGTGTTGAAGAACTCTCTTGGAAGAGAGGAGAAAGCCCTTTCTCTTGACTGCACCAATTGCCTAGAAGATCAATCTTTGGTTCTAGGTTGGAGAGCAAGAGAACAAGATTTGGAAATACTTAGGGCTTTGGATTTGAGAGCTTAGATCTTTGGAAATGAAAGCTTGAGAGATTTTGCAATGAATGAGTCACCTTCCAATGAAACAGTAGAAGCTCTATTTATAGCTTTCTCAAATCTACAAAACAGTTTAGGCAAAAACCCAATTGAAATCCGTGAGAAAAATCTCAACGGATATAATCTGAACTCGCGACAGTCGACTGTTGAACAATCTACAGTCGACTGTTGCACAGTCAGCAAGGGTAGATGAGAATTCATAACGGTAACTTACCACGTGGACAGTCGATTGATGAAGCAAAGACAGTCGTCTGTTAAACCAACAGGCGACTGTAACTTCTTCGACAGGCGACTGGCTAAGAGAAGAGTAAGTTAGACAAATACTGGAAATCTCACAAGATACAGGACAGACGACTGATGCAAGGAACACAGTCGACTGTTAATCAGAACAGGCGACTGTATATCCTTAAACAGACGACTGTCAAAATCAAGAGAAATTTCCAGAGAGCTGAGTCAAAGAAATGACTTACAGACAGGCGACTGTTGCAGCATAGACAGTCGACTGATCTAATAGACAGTCAACTGTATATACAGCATAAGTCGACTGGCCGTAGAAATCAGATCAAATAGAGTTTGGGCAGAGACAGGCGACTGATTTACAATACACAGTCAATTGTCACTAGGACATGCGCCTGTGAATCGTTCAACAGTAGCCTGTGCGAAATAATCAGAGAAGGCCCAAAACTATATTGTAATAGTCTGTGCATAACAGGCGACTGTAGAACAAAACACAGTCGACTGTTTTTGGGACAGGCGACTGTAAACTGTTAAGCAGTCGGCTGTTATAAACAATCCTAGCACAAACAAAAGAGAATTGAATTGGGATCAAAGGACAAAGGTCTAATGATGTCCTATGACAGAATGAGATGTGTGTGAGTGCTCCATCAAGGTTCTACTTCTAAGCTACATACTAGAAGAGATAGAAGAAAAATTACATTGACGAATAATCTCTTTTTTCCATTGTATGAGCTTGAATTCTTTACGGTGCTTCAATCATCCATCTACGATCATCCAATTCATGTCATTTGCCTTCAATGACATTTGAGAGTCATCCATTGCTAGTTGATCTTCATAATAAGCTTAGGCAATGGATTAACTGCAAAATATGGGATTAGTCACAAGTATTTATGTTTGCTCATCATTAACACCAAGTAGGGAGAAGTCCAATACTCAACATTCTCCCCCTTTTTGATGATGACAAACAAACATAAACAAAAAGATAAATAATTGTGCATAATGAAAACTTACTCCCCCTACATAGATGCCAATCAAGTTAGTCAACAAATATTAGAGCATCTACATAACAATTGAAGCAAATGAGTGAGATATGAATGAATTCAATTCAAGAAATCTAGGAAATAAAATCCCTATTCATTGTAATCTTACTCCCCCAGAATCTAAGGCAACGTAAATCTTAGATTCAAGCGTTAGAACATACTTAGCACATCCATTATGAATCTTGTATGTTTATTTCTCTCCCCCTATGGCATTATCCAAAAAGGTGGGAGCAAATAACAAAAACAGTAATAGTGTTAAATACGAACTAACAACAATCAAGGAGTATAAAGATATATCAAATCAAAAACTCATAAAATCTCATCATATACACATGTGAGTAATGGAATTGTAATCCAATATCAACATTTTAAATATACGAAATGAAAATAATTTCCACAAATTCATCACAACAAAGATAGCATGAATTAACCAATATCAAATTCATATATTGTCTCAAAGGCACATCAAGGAGAGTGAATCATACATGGAGACAACATATCATACATCACACAGATAAGATATACAGTATAGCATAGTGTGACACAAGAGAAGATGCAACATCATATATATAAATATATAGAAACAGAGTACATCAACGGCTGGTCATCTACATGGTCATCCCCAAAAAGATACATCATGATCAAGACAAAAAATACATCATCATGACGACATCGATGTACATCACCGTACATATATAAAAGAGTCGCTGACAACATCATCCATCATACATCAAAAAAAATATCATATGAATCACTCAAAATAACATCACTCAAATATCTATCTAAGAGTGAGCGTCTCCAGGGGCTGCAGAAGAGGAAGCAGGCTCTGTAGCAGCAGGAGTATCCTCTGGAGGAGGGTTGATCGCTCCGGATATACACCCAAAGAGCGGTTGTAGTTTTACCGCAAGTGCACGGTGTAGCAGCGAGCAGGTATCGAACACAGGGAGGACGAATGACTGTGCTTGCTCAGAATCAACCTGGCTATTTGAGAACAGAGAAAATTGCCTTGGGCGATCCTGTCACAATCGTCAGACAAATGTGCGAAATATCAAATCAAATAAAGAACGTCTAGGGAATGGGGAATTCCCGCTACTCACCGTACTTCATAAATGTGGTTCATCGGTATCGAAATTGCTAGAATGAGAATTCGGATGAACTAGTTGCAACTGAATGTAGAACCAAGCTCACGCTCTCGCGCTGTTACCGGTCTATAGCTATCCTAGGTTTGGGTCCAATCTCTTGCAAACCCTAGCCTAGGGAAGCTAGCATTGGGATCAACATCATCGTCCAATTGCGCACCGAGCCCAATCTCTTGCAAACTCGGTCCACAATCTAAATTAGGATAGTTCCTACCCGTCCAATCTCTTGCAAACGGGTATTGGCACGGAATTGCAATCGGAAATCCTGGTATCGGTCCAATCTCTTGCAAACCGATACTTCGAAAATCCGATTCCAACCCAATTCGGATTTCTAGGGCTTCCTATCAAATTGGGATCCAATCTCTTGCAAATCCCAATTGATGTGAATTCCTAGCTATCCGTAGTAAATCGATCCCAATCTAATCCCTAATAGCAATTCTAGCTCAATTTCTACCAATTCATCACAAATAAGAAATAGGGCTTGTAGGGTTCATCCCCACGCCCCAAGACGTGGACTACTCACAAATCATAGCAATAGCACAAAAATAATCGATGAAATAAGCAATAGAATTCATCACAACAATGATATAAACAATAAAAATAGAATTTTTAGGGAAGAGAGATGCAAACCAATGGAGTTCTTCAATTTAATCCAACAAAAATCCAAGTTTTTCCTCTTCTCCAATCACAATAATAAAGCTAAAAAGTAATCTAAAAAGCTGCAAAAAAATCTAAGAGATGGCTCTCCAAACTAGGGTTAAAACAGGGCTTAAATAGCCCCAAAAATCGTCCAAAAATCGTGACCAAAATACCCCTGCACAGCCTGTTTTCCGCAGTTTTCGCTACATGCAGCGCATCGCACTCGGCCGAGTGACAAAAGTCGCTCGGCCGAGTGAAAACCCTGCAATTTTCCAGTAAGTCGGGACTCTCAGGGGTCTTCAGTTCGGGGGCGGCTCGGCCGAGTGAGTTGTCGTCACTCGGCCGATGACTTCACTGCACTCGGGCGGACGGGATTCTCCACTCGGACGAGTGGGTCTTCTGAAGTTCAGGCAGCCGAAAAACAGAAACTTCGATGTTTTGGAAGGGCTTCGTCTGGGCGCCACTCGGGCGGACGTGGTATCGTCACTCGGCCGATGTGGTCTTCGGTGCTCGGCCGAGTACACAGGTAACTCGTGTCTGAACTGGTCGGCCGAGCAGTGTCCCGCTGGTCGTCTGAGTGGCTCCTCCACTCGGCCGAGTGGGACACAAAAAATGCCCAATCTGCTTATTTTGGACTCCTCGTCGCTCCTGCGACGTCCATTCTTCTTCCGCTCCTCTCCAACAGCAAAATACCCCTCGGGGAGGTCGTTGGTGACCGTCTAGAGTAAGCGCATCTCGGGATCACTCCAAATCGCGCCAAATCACCTGAAATGCGACAAAAACAACAAATCGTGAAAAGCATCGCAATATCGTCGATATATCATGAAAAACATGATTTGGGCGATCTAAATGGCATGCAAACATGCGGAAAAAAGGTGTAAAATAAGGAGTGATCAAAATCCCCCAAGCTTGCCTCTTACTCGTCCTCGAGGAAGATAAGTAGAAGGCGAACCCGGTGGATTCGGAAAACGAAAATGGCGAAAAACGAAAAACGAAAAACGAAGAAGAATGAGAACGAAATGAAAATAAAGAAGGAAAGAAAGAAGCGAAGAGGTAGGATGCTAGATCATTTTCTCAGGACGTGGGTTTCACTTACTCTTTTAGCATGCACCGAATGAAAAACTCATGTCAAAGGATTTTATTTTTGATATCATAGTATAATAATGCAAATAGAGATAGAAAACCCACGAAAAACGATATAATCATGAAAAACGGAATAATTTTAAAACTAACGTCGTCTGAATCATTTAAAGCGGTATACAAATCACAGATCACACACTTTTCAATTGAACGCTTTCTATCTGGAGTATAAGAGTATCACACTATAGAGTAGGGAGAATAGAAAAGTATGGATTTCATGAAATGAACGCTAGGCTTAGATTTCTGGATTTCGTAAAACTAAAAATAATCTCACCGATTATAGAATATTACTTAGCCTAGGTTGTCGTGCAATGTCAAGTAGTCACTCTCTCACACATCAATGGATCCCCTCCCCCAAGCTTATCTATAAGCGTGGTGGCATAAAAAATATTTACATCCCCATTTTTTTATACATAGCTCCAAAAGCAACGAAAAGAAAGAAGAAAGAAAGAAGGTGAGATGGGATCTTTTATTGAGGATTTTATTTTTGTTGTTTTTTTTTTCTTTGCAATAAGCAAACATATACACAACGATCCCAACTCAGAGAGAGATAATGATGTACAAGAATGTTTTTCTCTCTTTTTTTTAGAATAAGAGATTTGGAGCTAGAAATTAGTAGCGGGGGAAAATGCCATAAAATAGAATCACTAAGGGGAGATTCACCAATGATTTTAAAAGTAGAGAAATGGTGTTCAAGATTTGTGGAGAAAGAAATAAATATAACTCTCGGCTCACTCTATAAGACATGCACGACAACTTCAGCAGGGTAATCTAATCTACTCAGTTTCGATCACAAAAAAGCTAACTAATCCAGATATATCATAGCTAACATCATTCAATCATCCTGAAGTGAAGTGTACAATTCATGCATATAGAAGTGATATAGGAAAAGAAAGTCAGTACTCCAGATATAAGCATTCAATGCGTGAATCTTGGTGTGTTTTCTGTGATAGCATACATATGAATATTCAGACTCAGCTAATAATAAAATTTCATCCATTTTCATGCGGAAAAAGGTGTGGGTTACTATTCTAAATGCAAAGCAAGTCATAGCATCTGATATCTGAAATAAAACCTAAGACATGACAAATATAGCATGCATATAGAATAAGCTAAATCCAACGTCATCATCATCACAGAAAAGTCATCTCTAGCATGAGATGAAAAAGAAATAAAGATAAAGGGAAAATAGAAACTATGCAATGCGGCACACAGGAAAATAAGAAAAGCGTGATGCATGGCAATAATAAAAGAAAATTGATGAAAAATAAGTGCAAAAGCGAAAAAAATGGTGTGAAAAACTAAAAATAAAGGTGGCAAATCGAAAAAGATCGTGAGAACTCACTCCCCCAAGCTAAATGGCACAGTGTCCTCAATGTGCAAAGTGTGGCCACCGAGAGACAAGCGATGGGAGGGGCAAGTGAGGATCCATGCATGGAAAAATGAAAAGAAAAAAGGTAAAATAAAGAAATAAAAATATGATGCGGACATGATGCATGCACAGATAGGAGCGATACATAGATATAAGTGTCACCAAAAACTCTCCCTCTCTCCAAGAATAGATATAAAAAGATATGATCAAAAAGAGAATACCATAATAAGTGAGGGGAGGGGGGTGGACAAAAAGTGCAACAGGACCCAGCAGAAACGGGCAGCGCAACGGCAGGAATGGATCAAGGCATCAAGGGTGCCTAAGAAGGTGGTGCTGCGCCGTCTCCATCCTGAGGCGGAGGAGGAGGAGGAGGTGGTGGTGTAGGCTGCTGAGCTGGGGTGGGCGTGGAAGTGGAAGCAGGTCTAGTGTGTGTGGAAGTGTGTGGGGGAACCTGCTGGGTGGGTGGGGGTACGCGTGGGAGACGCTCCAAGACCTGTGTAAGGCAGTAGTGGATCTGGGGGATCAGCTTGAAGCGTCCAGCCATCGTAGAGACGGTGGAGGACAGGGTCCTAAGGTCACCTCTAAGACCACTCACCGCCAACTCAAGAGCACGTATGCTCTGCAGTACAGTGTCGGGCGGGGGTGGTGCAGAGGGACGCACCGGTCGGGGCTGCGCAGGGCAAGGCTGGCGTACGCGAGTGGAGTATGTAACGGGCTCAGCAGGGAATGGGACAAAAGGTGCCGCGCCTGCAAATGTGGGCCTGGCCTCAGTGTGGGGCCGGGGCGGGCGGTGAGAAGTGGAGGCAGCGGCAGCGAAAGAAGTGTGCAAAGGTGGCAACGAGGCGGCCAGAGAGGTCGGTGGCACAGAAGTGTGGATAGACGCCACGACGCTCTCAGAAAATACAGCGGGGGTGGAGACAGAGGTAACTACCGCTGGGGCGGAAGTGTGTGGACTAAAAGGCGCAACCCTAGCGGAGATCATGCTAGCCATGGTCTCCACGACCGCGGCAAACGAGGGCTCTCCACTCTCGACAAAGGTCAGCGGGCGCTCGGGGAGTGCGGAGCAAAGAGGCTCCACGGACAGAGGGCCAGAGGGTGCAGCGGGAGTGGTGGGGACAGCCTCGGAGGTGGTGGCAGTGGTGGAAGTGGGCTCAGCAAAAGTACTCTCGGCACCGACAGCGGTGTCAGGAGCAGCGGAAACATCTGGTATGGGCTGAGGGGCCACTGGGTCAACAGGGTCGGCGGTAGGCTCGGCAGGGTGTGCAGCAGGGTCTGCGGGGGCAGCCTGGGCAGCGTGGGCAGCGTGGGCCTGCTCGGCCTCCTCGGCCTCGAGCACGTAGGCGTCGGGGATGAGAACATCCATCGCCGGGAGCCAGTCGACGTGGGCTGGTGCAATCTGTGTCCGAGCAGGGCTCGGGAGAATCATGTAGTCGGCACCGAAAGGGCCGTGCAACCAGACCCAGTGACGCTCACCATGCGGGCGAAGCATCTTCATCCGGGCCATAACGTCTATCGACAGAGAAGTGGGGCCCGGGACGTGTCGCAAGTCGTCAGGTAGGTCCTCGCCGGTCATCAAGGTAAGCAGGGTGATCAGACCGCCGCAGCAGATCGGTGAGCGAGCGCCCACCGATACAATGATGCGGTCTAAAAACCAAGCCGCAATGTCGATCACGACGGCGGGGACAAGCTCGTGTCCATCCCTAGATAGAGCTCTGGGACGTGTCATCGCATAGAGCATGTAGAGCTCTGGCGTAGACATCGTGCCCGGCTCATAACTGGCCAAAAAGGTGGTCGCCATGAGGCGCTGGGCTATGCGTAGGCAGGGGTGGACAATGGCCGAGGCCTTGGCCCTACTAGGGTCAAAGGCGGCGTGGTGGCCTGTAATCCGGGCCCAGAAGGCACCGGCGTCAAAGGAGGGTGGGGGGATATGGGTAGGACCGTAACCGCGATCGGCTCCGGGGACGGCGGGCCACGAGAAGAATGCTCTCATCATATCGAGAGTGACCTGGCACTCTCGATCCATGAACCGGAATGAGCATCCCTCATCGGTCCGGGCGATCGAGCTCAAAACCTCAAGTGTCGGGCGGGTAAAAGTATCCGCCGACACCTGGAAAAAATCTCGCCAGCCCACGTTGTCGTACAACGTGAGAATCCCCTCTAGTACCCCCAGGCGTCCTAGGTCAGCGAGGTGTGCAAACCTGGAGGGTACGATCGAGCGCTGGGAGATATGCTCGAAGACGGCACGGTGTGCGTCGTCTCGGAACGTAATCCCGAGCGGCCCGACCAGTGGAGCCGGTGGTGGTGGCTGTGGGTCGGCAGGGAGAGGCTGTGCGGGCTGTGGGTGCACTGTAGGCTGTGCGGGGTGTGCGGGGCCTGCAGGCTGTGCTGGGTGTGCGGGGGACGGTGGAGGAGAGTCCTCCAACTCGTGGGAGGGGCCGGCAACATCCGACCGCTTCCGCTTGGCGGAAGCTCTCTTCGACCGCGGCCGTGTCCGGGGCGGCATATCGGCCCCGAGCGCGCGCCGAAAAACGTGAAAAGTGTGGCGTGTGCAAAAAGAATGGAAAGAGTATACCCAAACACGCCGCGAGTGCTAAGCAGTGGAAGCGTGCGAAGTCCACGCCTCCACGAAGTCCAGAACAGCCCGTAGAAGCTCCCCTGAGCTCCCCTAAGCTCCAAAAAGCAACCGGAGGTGATCGGACGGTCGGCCGCCGGCGGCGACTCGGGCGAGGCGTCGGCGGTGCTCGGCCGGCGGCGGCAGGCTGGGCGGCGGCGGGGCGGTGCTGGTCGGGAGAGCGAGGGGTCGGGCGAAGCGATCGGGCGAGGGAAGCTGAAGGGGCGCGGGCGGTTTGGGGTTTTGCGATTTCGAAAACTGTGCCCCCTTGCCCCATATATATAAAAAAGTTACGACTCGGCCGAGTGACTTAGTCACTCGGCCGAGCGAGGCCAATGAAAATTTCCTCCCCGCTATCACTTCTGCCGAGTGGCTTTGCCAGCCTCGGCCGAGTGGAGTAAGTCCATTCGGCCGAGTGACTCAAGCTACTCGGCATGACTCGCCCTAGGAGGGTATCCGTTTCACTCGGCCGAGTGAATATATATACTCGGCCGAGTAGCAGTTGTATCGAAATCAAGAAAATAAACAGAGAGTTGGGTACAGCAGACTTCCCTCGTTCGTGAGCGGCTCGGCCGGACGAACTTGTGTACTCGGCCGAGTGACTAGTATACTCGGCCGAGTGAGCCTTGTGTTCTGCTATTTGTCTTCGTTTTGGCTCTAAACTCCGTCTTTCTTCCTCCAGTCGATTCCATCTTCCTCCTAAGCATCGATCGCCTTCTTGGGGCGCTCCTCGTCGACTCGTTCATCCTCCTCAAGATGGATCTACTTATCTCCTCTCCTGTCAAGAAAAATAGGATCCGTTATCACAAAATTTTTGGGCGAACGACTCAAAACACCAAAAATTTCTAAAACGAAAATAAAGAAAAAGTAAAAATAAAGCAAAAACCGTCGGGTTGCCTCCCGACAAGCGCTCGTTTAAGGTCGTGAGCTCGACCCCCTATAATTTTTCAATCAATGCGGGATGTTTGGTGCATATGAGATGCACCCATCAAACTTTCCGGGGAGCGCGCTTGGATTTGGATGTGGCGGCGGCGCGTTCTCCCTCGGTGGTCTCCTATCTCGAATAGTGTTGGGGGGAGGCTCCCCCAAGCTAGCATTTGCTCCAGTCAACGGCCTTGCCGGTGGTGCCGATTTCCGTGCCGGCGGAGCTTTCTATGGAGACTTCAGTTTCGAGAGCTTGCAGAGCTCTCGAATCCTTGCGACATCAGCGTCGCCTTCATCTTCTTCAGCGGAGAAGTCGGGGGAATCATCTTTATTCTCTTCATGGCCTAAATCCGGGCCTTCTTCAAATTCTTCATCAAAAAGAGCGCCAATTGAGTGAGGAATCACCTCCTCTATCACCTCATCAAGGAGGTCCGAGAGATCATCCGACCGTTCCTTGAGCAAATATACCCTATTGGTTTCGCCCGTCGGGATTCCTTCGGAATAGTGCTTGAGCCTTTGACCATTTACTTTGAACGTGGAACCGTCCTTGCTCTCCAACTCGAAAGCTTCTCCCGGTTGTATATGCTTGATGGTGAAAGGTCCGGACCAACGTGACCTCAACTTACCGGGAAATAGTCGGAGCCGGGAATTGTAGAGCAAGACTTTGTCTCCTACTTTGAAGTCCGTGACGGTTATGCGGGCATCGTGGAGAATCTTGGTCCTTTCCTTGTAGATTCTCGAGCTCTCATAGGCGTCTCTCCTTATTTCATCAAGCTCGTTGATGTCCAAGAGTCGCCTCACCGCCGCACTCTTGTAGTCGTAGTTAAAGGTCTTGATGGCCCAATATGCGCGGTGCTCCAACTCTACCGGCAAGTGGCAAGCCTTCCCATAAACTAGTCGGAACGGTGTGGTGCCTATGGGAGTGCGGAAGGCCGTACGATATGCCCATAGAGCATCGTTTAGCTTCATTGACCAATCCTTTCTAGACCGATCCATGGTTTTCTCGAGAATTTGCTTGATCTCTCTATTTGAGACTTCCACTTGGCCGCTCGTCTGGGGGTGATAGGCCATGCCAACTCTATGGTTTACTCCGTACTTCTTTAGCATGGCTTCAAACTTGTTCTCTATGAAGTGGCTTCCCCCGTCGCTTATCAAGGTACGAGGCACTCCGAAGCGCGGGAAGATATTTTGCTTGAAGAACTTGGAGACGACCCTTGCATCATTAGTAGGGGTGGCAATTGCCTCCACCCATTTGGAGACGTAGTCGACGGCCAATAGGATGTATTTGTTGCCATTGCTCGATGGAAATGGTCCCATGAAGTCTACTCCCCAACAATCAAAAAGCTCAATTTCTTGGATGGGCCTCATTGGCATTTCATTGCGCTGGGAGATATTCCCGGTCCGTTGGCATCTATCGCATCCCTTTACAAAGTTGTGGGTGTCTTTAAACATTGTCGGCCAGAAGAACCCGCTCTGCAAGATCTTAGCGGTTGTTTTAGAGGCGGCATGATGTCCTCCGCACGGTAGACCGTGGCAATGCAAAATGATCGATGTCGCCTCCTCCTTAGAAACACACCTACGGATGACACTATCTTTGAATATCTTGAAAAGGTAAGGATCTTCCCAAAAATAGCTACGGACCTCATGCATAAATCTCCTCTTTTGTTGCGTGGACATCCCATGCGGTTTGATTCCGCAAGCCAAGTAGTTGACGAAGTCCGCGTACCAAGGTACTTCACCGGTCCTTACCGCATATAGCCTCTCGTCAACAAATGTGTCGTCAATAGGTAAGCTCTCATCATCCTTGTCGCGAATGAGCCTAGATAAATGATCCGCCACGACGTTGTCCGTACCCTTCTTATCTCTTATCTCTAGGTCGAATTCTTGCAACAAGAGTATCCACCTAATCAACCGAGGTTTGGCCTCCTTCTTGTTTAAAAGATACTTCAATGCCGCATGGTCGGTGTGGACAATCACCTTGGAACCGAGGAGATAGGAGCGAAACTTCTCTATGGAATAGACGACCGCTAGAAGCTCTTTCTCGGTAGTTGTGTAGTTTTTCTGCGCGTCATCCAATGTCTTGCTCGCATAGTATATCGCATGAAGCTTCTTATCTTTTCTTTGCCCCAATACCGCTCCAATGGCTTGGTCGCTAGCATCACACATTAGCTCAAAAGGAAGGCTCCAATCCGGCGGTTGTATGATGGGCGCTGAGACTAGTGCTTCTTTCAAGGCGTTGAAGGCTTGTAAGCATTCTCCTGAAAAAACAAAAGGAATATCTTTAGCGAGCAAAGAAGTAAGTGGTCGGGCAATCGAGGCGAAATCCTTTATGAAGCGGCGGTAAAACCCCGCGTGACCAAGGAAGCCTCTAATGCCCTTGACATTAATAGGAGGAGGGAGTTTCTCGATTACCTCAATCTTTGCTTTGTCCACCTCAATTCCTCTCGAGGAGACAAGATGTCCGAGAACTATACCTTCCGTAACCATGAAGTGACACTTCTCCCAATTGAGAGTGAGATTGTTTTGTTGGCACCTTTTTAGGACTTTAGTAAGATTTTTCAAACAAGAGTCAAACTCACTTTCGTAAACCGAGAAGTCATCCATGAAAACTTCCATAATATTTTCAATGTAATCGGAAAATATGGATGTCATACACCTCTGAAAGGTAGCGGGAGCATTACAAAGGCCAAACAGCATCCTACGGTAGGCATAGGTGCCATAGGGACAAGTGAAAGTTGTCTTCTTTTGGTCATCTTCATGCAAAGGGATTTGGAAGAATCCCGAATACCCATCTAGGTAGCAAAAGTATTTATGTTTTGCAAGGCGCTCAAGCATTTGATCAATGAAGGGCAATGGGTAGTGGTCTTTTCGGGTGGCTTTATTGAGTTTCCTATAGTCAATGCACATTCGCCATCCCGTGACAGTGCGTGTAGATATGGGCTCACCTTTTTCATTTTTTATAACAGTCATCCCCCCTTTCTTGGGGACGACGTGAACGGGGCTAACCCATCTACTGTCAGAGATAGGATAAATAATATCGGCTTCTAACAATTTTAGGATTTCCTTTTTTACCACCTCCTTCATATTCGGGTTTAACCGCCTTTGAGGCTCAATGGAGGTGGCATCGGTATCCTCCAAATGGATCCTATGCGTGCAAAGCCTAGGGCTTATCCCTTTTAGATCGGAGATAGTGTAGCCCAGGACGTCCTTGTGACTCCTAAGAACGTCTAGGAGTTTTTCAAGTTGATCTTGTGTGAGGTGGGAATTGACTATCACCGGGAAAGTTAATTTATTGCCCAAAAAGGCATACCTTAGATTCGGTGGTAATTGTTTAAGCTCTACCTGAAGAGGCGCCTCTCCTTCTACTTCATCGGCTCGCATGAGTTCCGCTCCTTCCTTGCCATCCGGGTCTAGCTCGTGCTCAGGTGGCACGCTCTCTTATGGAGAGTCAGACTCACTACTTAGCGAGGACAATGCATCAAAATAGGCGTGCTCCGATTCTGTGCTAGCATCGTCAGAGTTTTCATTCAGCTCCGGTTCGTTCCTGGATTCAAGAAGCACATCAGACGATTCATAGAAGTAAGAATAAGTGTCATGGGGTGTAACTCCCTGAACATTGGCTTGCTCTGAAGATCCTGCCGAAGAATAGTGATCCTCGACACTTGCTCCACCTCTTTTGAAATATAATTTGTCGTCGATCACGTCAACTCTGACATTGCCCCCGATAGTCCCCTCCGGGGAGATCTGGTCCATCACGAAACTAGCAAATAGCTGTTCGTCGGGGTCCTTGACATCGATAGCGAAAGCTCCGGTAGCGTGGACCTCGTCGACAAGCTCCTTAAGGAGGTCTGTGAATGAGTCATAATCTTCCTGACTGAGTCCTATTGTTGACATTGCATCCTCCATTCTTCCTGCAAAGGACTTACACAAAACACAGGGAGGATGTGAGAACAGAAGAAAGTAAAGAGAGAGAGAAAGAAAGAAGTAACCGGGTGGTCGATGACGAGTGCCGTCACAAATCGCACTCCCCGGCAACGGCGCCAAAAACATGATCGCTCCGGATATACACCCAAAGAACGGTTGTAGTTTTACCGCAAGTGCACGGTGTAGCAGCGAGCGGGTATCGAACACAGGGAGGACGAATGACTGTGCTTGCTCAGAATCAACCTGGCTATTTGAGAACAGAGAAATTGCCTTGGGCGATCCTGTCACAATCGTCAGACAAATGTGCGAAATATCAAATCAAATAAAGAACGTCTAGGGAATGGGGAATTCCCGCTACTCACCTACTTCATAAATGTAGTTCGTCGGTATCGAAATTGCTAGAATGAGAATTCGGATGAACTAGTTGCAACTGAATGTAGAACCAAGCTCACGATCTCGCGCTGTTGCCGGTCTATAGCTATCCTAGGTTTGGGTCCAATCTCTTGCAAACCCTAGCCTAGGGAAGCTAGCATTGGGATCAACATCATCGTCCAATTGCGCACCGAGCCCAATCTCTTGCAAACTCGGTCCACAATCTAAATTAGGATAGTTCCTACCCGTCCAATATCTTGCAAACGGGTATTGGCACGGAATTGCAATCGGAAATCCTGGTATCGGTCCAATCTCTTGCAAACCGATACTTCGAAAATCCGATTCCAACCCAATTCGGATTTCTAGGGCTTCCTATCAAATTGGGATCCAATCTCTTGCAAATCCCAATTGATGTGAATTCCTAGCTATCCGTAGTAAATCGATCCCAATCTAATCCCTAATAGCAATTCTAGCTCAATTTCTACCAATTCATCACAAATAAGAAATAGGGCTTGTAGGGTTCATCCCCACGCCCCAAGACGTGGAGACTACTCACAAATCATAGCAATAGCACAAAAATAATCGATGAAATAAGCAATAGAATTCATCACAACAATGATATAAACAATAAAAATAGAATTTTTAGGGAAGAGAGATGCAAACCAATGGAGTTCTTCAATTTAATCCAACAAAAATCCAAGTTTTTCATCTTCTCCTATCACAATAATAAAGCTAAAAAGTAATCTAAAAAGCTGCAAAAAATCTAAGAGATGGCTCTCCAAACTAGGGTAAAAACAGGGCTTAAATAGCCCCCAAAAATCGTCCAAAAATCGTGACCAAAATACCCCTGCACAGCCTGTTTTCCGCAGTTTTCGCTACAGGCAGCGCATCGCACTCGGCCGAGTGACAAAAGTCGCTCGGTCGAGTGAAAACCCTGCAATTTTCCAGTAAGTCGGGACTCTCAGGGGTCTTCAGTTCGGGGGCGGCTCGGCCGAGTAAGTTGTCGTCACTCGGCCGATGACTTCACTGCACTTGGGCGGACGGGATTCTCCACTCGGCCGAGTGGGTCTTCTGAAGTTCAGGCAGCCGAAAAACAGAAACTTCGATGTTTTGGAAGGGCTTCGTCTGGGCGCCACTCGGGCGGACGTGGTATCGTCACTCGGCCGATGTGGTCTTCGGTGCTCGGCCGAGTACACAGGTAACTCGTGTCTGAACTGGTCGGCCGAGCAGTGTCCCGCTGGTCGGCCGAGTGGCTCCTCCACTCGGCCGAGTGGGACACAAAAAATGCCCAATCTGCTTATTTTGGACTCCTCGTCGCTCCTGCGACGTCCATTCTTCTTCCGCTCCTCTCCAACAGCAAAATACCCCTCGGGGAGGTCGTTGGTGACCGTCTAGAGTAAGCGCATCTCGGGATCACTCCAAATCGTGCCAAATCACCTGAAATGCGACAAAAACAACAAATCGTGAAAAGCATCGCAATATCGTCGATATATCGTGAAAAACATGATTTGGGCGATCTAAATGGCATGCAAACATGCGGAAAAAAGGTGTAAAATAAGGAGTGATCAAGGGTCAGAAGGAGCAACAGAAGCAGCAGCAGCAACATCCTGAGTAGAAGCAACACCAGGAGGCTCAACGACACCAGAGGGCTGAGGAGGCACATGAAGCTGGAGAACAAACTGTCTCAAATCCTCAGGGAAGGGAATTCCCTGATGGAGGAAAGAGAGGGACAACAATCTGTAAATACCAGAGACCATCTCCAAAAGAATATCATGAGATGGTGGAGCAGATGTAGAAGGCAGATCAGCTGGAGGCACAGTGGATGAGGATGGATCTGAAGTAGACTTCCTCTTCTTTGAGGCAGTCTGTAGAGCCGAAGAAGATTTCGACTTTGCAGAAGCGTCGAGGAGAGGACCAAAGGGCATGGGCTCGTAACGAGTCAAGTCAACACCAAAATGACGGAAGACACAAGTCAGAAGACCACCGTAAGGAATGTGAGACGAGGAGGACGTGAACTCAACCTTGTCCATCCTATCAAGGAGGAAACCGGCCCAGTTCACGGGCATGCCAGAGAAAATAGCATACATACACTTCAGGATATCCTGAGACAGCTGGTCAGACGATCCATATCTCGGCAGGATGTTGGACTTCACAACTAGGTGAATAGCCCAACCTCTTGCAGAGAACATAGATGATCTGACACCCGAATCAAGAGCTAAAGGTACCTCTCGAAACATATCCTGGAGGACAGACTGGTCAAGATCGTCAATCTCAGAGATACAGATATCAGTGGGAAGGGAACCAACAGAGGGAATCCTAAGAATGGTCCCTAAGAGAGAGGGAGTGATCTGAATGTGGGTTCCCTGAACGACAGTATCGAGTATGCCGGTAGACGAATACTCACCGCGAACGCGGTTCACATAGAAGAGCTTCACCAGAAATGGATAGGCTCTGGGGGACTCGCTCTGAGAGAAGCGAAAAAGATCGGCTAGGTGAGTAGCAGAAAGAATGTCAGAGAGTCTCTCAGCAATGAAGGAGGGGAAAGCAATGTACCGCTCCCTAAGTAGGTTGATCCCTAGAAGAGAGTGAAATTTTTCCAGACAAAGATCGTCTCGACAAACGGGAACTAGGGGATCAGAGGGGGGTACGGCAGGAGTCTCTTCAGAAGAACTTGACACAGAAGGAGACAGATGGGGGTTCTCAGCAATAGGCTCACTGATGTGAACACCAGTGGGATTGCGCTGACGACGAATCAAAGGCTGAGCATCGCTAGAAGAAGCAGAAAGTGAGTAACCCGGCGAAGACGAAATCACGGGTGACTCGGCATGCTTGGATCGGGCTTTATAGGGTTTCTTCTTCTTGGCAATAAGTTTCTTGGGTGCCCTAGGACGTTTAGGAGCAGCGATCTTCTCTTTTCCCTTTGGTTTGGGAGCCATGGAAATGAGAGAAGGAGAAACTACTGCAAAGAAATTCGAACGAAGAGCAAGTGAGAGAGTGAAGCAAACCAAGTAGAGAAGCAGCGACGATCGGGGAGAAGAAGATCGACAGCAACTACAGCACGCGATCGACGGTTTTGGAAATTCAATCGAGCGGTTTTGGAGAAGAAAATGAGCGGGAAGACGAACGGTTGAATCGGAGGAGAGAGAGTCGACGTGGGGAAATGATCGCGCATTCTCAAATATAAAAATTGGGGAATGAATCTGAGCCGTTGGATCAAGGAATCGACGGCTCGGATCAAATCACTTGAACAGTCACAACAGAAGACAGTCGACTGATGAACAAATGTCAGTCGACTGGATGAAGTGATAAACATAAAGCTCAGAGAGATGGGCAGTTGACTGGTAAGTAACAAGCAGTCACATGTCCATTGGACAGTCGATTGACATATACTCAACATTCGGCTGACCGAGAATTAATATAGTTCATCAAAAATAACAGAGAACACTAAAAAAATTCGACAGAGAGTACAGTCGCCTGATGAATAAAATGCAGTCGCCTGTTAAATTAACAGTCGACTGTAAAACAGTCATCAGTCGGCTGTGCGAAAGATACCAATTCTCAGACAGAGGAGATAGAGTAGGGCAGTCGACTATCGAAGGAAAGACAGTCGTCTGTCCTGGTCCAAAAGTGCAAAGTGAGATAGAATTCTAGAGAATAAGAACACTCACCCTAGGACCTATACTCTAATCACAAATACATCGTAAAATCATTATAAAAACAATAAATCCATTGAAACACGAATTACTCCAATCAAACTCAAAACTCATGAAATCAAATAGGTCACAATTGCCTTTCTTAAACTCATAAAATAATAAAGCACATGAAGAAAGATAACAAAAAGATATGAGCTCAATAAGGAGTAATAACAAGAAAGTTTGAGCTTCTAGATTTCAGATTCACCCATAATTCCCAATTCTCCACGCAACCTCACAAATGAATCTTCTTTAAGAGGTTTAGTGAAGATATCGGCAATTTGTTTTTGGGTTTCAATGTACTCTAAGATGATGTCCTTCTTAGCTACATAATCATTTATAAAATGGTGTCGCACGTCTATGTGTTTGGTACAGGAGTGGTGTACCGGATTCTTGGAAAGACAAATAGCACTTTGATTATCAACCATGATAGGACAAGTATCACAATTGACACCATAGTCACTAAGAGTGTGTCTCATCCAAAGAACTTGTGCACATGCAAGACCCGCGGCAATATATTCCGCTTCAGTCATGGACAATGACACCGAATTCTGTTTCTTAGAAAACCAAGAAACTAAGGAATTTCCTAAGAAATGGCAAGTGCCACTAGTACTTTTCCTGTCGGACTTGCATCCGGCAAAGTCGGCATCACTATATGAGATTAACTCATATGTGCTAGACTTAGGGAAGAGTAACCCATAATCTAGGGATTGATTGAGATAACGAAATATTCGTTTAACCGCAATCAAGTGTGACTCCTTAGGTCTTGCTTGATATCTAGCATAAAGACATACGGAAAACATGATATCGGGCCTACTAGCAGTTAAGTAAAGTAAGCTACCGATCATACCTTGATATAGACGAACGTCTACATCTTTTCCTGCTTTCATCCTTGTGTAGATGAGTAGTAGTACTCATGGGAGTCCTTTTGCTCGAAGACGGTTCCATCCCGAATCACTTAATAAGCTCCACTGTGTACTTTGTCTGATGTATGAACGTGTCATTCTCCATTTGTCGAATTTGCAATCCAAGGAAGTAGGTGAGCTCTCCCATGTGGCTCATCTCAAATTCATCCTTCATAGACTTGGAAAATTCTTGACAAAGATTAAAGTTAGTAGAACCGAAAATAATATCGTCTACATAAACTTGAATCAAAACAATGTCATTTTCATAATCTTTAATGAAGAGTGTAGAATCAACTTCTCCCATTTTAAAACCTAAATTCAAAAGAAAGGTCTTAAGATGATCATACCAAGCTCTAGGAGCTTGTCTCAATCCATACAACGCTTTCTTAAGTTTGAAAACATGGTTTGGAAATTTTTCATGAATAAAACCGGGAGGTTGAGAAACATAGACTTCTTCATTGACAAACCCATTTAAAAATGCACTTTTAACATCCATTTGAAATAATTTAAAATCCTTATGGGATGCAAAAGATAAAAGCAACCTAATAGCTTCTAATCTAGCTACGGGGGCAAAAGATTCTTCGAAATCATTACCTTCCTCTTGCCGGTAGCCTTGAGCTACTAACCTTGCTTTGTTCCGTGTGATTACCTCGTTTTCATCCATCTTGTTCTTGAAGATCCATTTGGTCCCAATAACTTGGTGACCACTTGGAAGAGGTACAAGTTCCCAAACTTCATTTCTCTCGAATTGCATTAGTTCTTCTTCCATTGCCACTATCCAAGAGCTATCCTCACAAGCTTCTTGGATGTTCTTTGGCTCAATGGTAGAGACAAATGCGCAATGAGAGAATTCTTCAATTCTTGATCTCGTTCGAACACCCACACCAATATCTCCAATAATTTGGTTATGGGGATGGTTGCGAACGGTCGGGTAAGCTTTGGGTATACCTGGATCACTAGGAACAACTTCAACAACTTCGTTAGAAGTGTTAGTCTCAACAATAGTATCATTAATCTTAACATTATTAAGAGAATCACAAAGAATCTCTACATTATCATCATCAATATGAGGAAAATCAAAATCTTCATAAAACGATACGTGAAGTGATTCCTCAATCGTTGAAGAAGTTTTGTTGTATATCCGGTAGGCTTTGCTACGTATGGAATATCCAACAAAAATTCCTTCATCAGATCTTGGCTCGAATTTGTTTAAATTACCAAAGGTGTTATTTATAAAATATTTTGAACCAAAAACACGAAAATATTTCACTTGAGGCTTTTTATTATAAAACAACTCAAAACAAGTTTTGTTTGTTCGGGGTCTCACTAGGATCCTATTGAGCACATAACATGCCGTGTGCACCGCTTCTGCCCAAAATTATAGTCCTAAATGACTATCATGGAGCATAGTGCGAGCACACTCAATAAGAGTCCTATTCTTTCTTTCTACAACACCATTTTGTGGTGGAGCACGAGGAAAGGAAAAGTTATGAGTTATCCCGTAGTCATCACAAAACTTAGTAAAAGACTCATTCTCAAATTCTCCTCCATGATCACTATGAATAGTGATAATGGTGGATCCTAAAAGATTCTGAATCTTCTTTGCAAATTTGGTAAACTCTTCATGAGCTTCATTCTTATTTGTTAAGAATGAAACCCAAGTAAATCTAGAAAAGTCGTCAACGACAACTAGTCCATAATGAGTATTACCTAAAGAAGTGGTTCTAGTTGGCCCAAATAAATTTAGATGTAGAAGTTCTAGGGGCCTCTTAGAAGTAATCCCTTCTTTAAGCTTAAATGAAGATTTACTTAGTTTACCTCTTTGACATGAATCACAAAATCTTTTCTTATTAAAAACAATCTTAGAAAAACCTTTGACTAGATCATGCTTAGCTAACTTATATAAGTGCTTGAAGTGAACATGACCAAAACGGCGATGCCATAATAGTTGTTCACTTGTGTTAGCAACTAAGCAATGTTCTACGGTTTTAGGCAAGCTCAAATAATAAATATTTTTACGCCTAATACTGGAAAATAAAACATTTGAATCACAATCAACAATAGTACACAATCCTTCTCCAAAGTTAACCTTGTAACCTTTGTCACAAAGTTGACTAATGGAAATGAGATTGTGACATAAACCACTAACAAGATAAACATTAGTAATTAAGGGTTTGGAAGGATTACCAACGATACCTACTCCAATGATGGTTCCCTTTTGATTACCTCCAAAAGTGACCGTTGCACCATCCTTGATGCTAATCACTTCGGAGAGCAATGAGGGATCTCCCGTCATGTGTTTGGAGAAACTGCTATCAAGAATCCATCCTTTCCCTTAGAGCTAATAAGACATTTATTGCTCTTCTTCTTTCTCTTGGGTACCTATATAATATACCATAAGCTTATGGTACCCAATGTTTGTTGGGTCCAAGGGGATTAGCCCTTTGGAAGCCAAGTCCAAGTGGACTTCCGCTTCCCAACATAGTTACTATTTCTAATCACATCATGAAAGTAGGAATCAACATAAGCATTCCTAACATTTAGACTAGTGTTCTTAGGACCCCAAATAGTGTACATATTGGGAGTCCTATTCCTAGTTGCATGCATATGTGTTGGATTTCTATGTGGTGCATGCTTCTTAGGAACATGATTTCTAGCATAGAGATGTGGTCGAGGATATGCATTGTACATTCTAAGATGATATATATGCTTGGGAACATGCATATTATATGAAGCATAAGTATCATGCATGACATGTGGAGGATGAGCATACATGAAGGAATGATGTGTATGAGCATACGGGTGTACAGGAGCACGTACATCAGTATTTCTCATGTTTGGTTGTGTACGTGTCCGTGGGTGCGGAGCATAGAATGTGTCATGATTATCCACTTGTGAAGTAGGATGTTTCCTACGTGGATGAGTGTTAGTGTACATATAAGCATGGCCTTGCTTTTGGTTTCCACCCTTAGTGGGTTTCTTGCCAAAAGGAAGAGAAGTTGATGTGGTGACATTCTTGGTAGGATTGCTACCTATAGTGTCTTTGACACCACTTGTGGATGCACCGGAGGAAGGCCTCACAAAATCTATAGTGACACCACTATTGGAGGTGCGAGCATTAGATGCATTCGCTTTTACAAATCCAAGGCCAACATGATGTGTGGCCGGAAATTGGTTTGCAAGCAAATCATCCAATTTTCCTTTTCCCTTATTGAATCTCACAATACGGGAGGACATGAGCTCATATTTCTCCTTTAAAGAAGAAATGTTGGTATCCAAGGTGGACACCCGTGCTTTGAGCTCGTGCACTTGGGTTTTAAAAGAATCATTCTCTAAACCCAATTGTGTGTGGCGTGTAACTAGATCACTATTATCATTAGGATGTGTTTGATCTAGTTGAGATTTGAGGGAATTCACCTCATCTCTCAATGTGACATTTTGAGAAGCTAAGTTTGCTTTCTCAAGAGTTAAAGTATCAACAATGGTTTCATTGTTGATAATGCATGGAATGGATGACTTGCTAGCATTTGATTTCTTTAAGCTAGTGTATCTAAGCATTAAAGATTGGTATTTAGTGAATAGTTCTTCATTAGCTATACGAAGTTCATCCATTGTTACCTCGGTGTCATCCGTGTCGGAATCACTCTCATCCGAGAGTGGGTCTTCAAGTGCCATGAAACACATGTGGGCGCTCTCACCATTCTCATCATCGGAATCGCTTGATGAGTCATCACTTGAGTCATCAAAGGTACCTACGAGTCCTTTCTTCTTGTCTCTCTTGTTCTTGTCGGACTTGTGGTACTTTGGTGCCTTCCATTTTTCTTTGTTGTTTAGCATTGGGCAATCCCTCTTGATGTGCCTTGGATTATTACACTTATAACAAAGAGAGGAAGTAGCATTAGTAGACTCAAAACGTTTGTTTGGGGAAAATTTACCTTTGCGGAAGAAGCGTTGGAACTTCTTCGCCATTTGGGCCATTTCACCCAAATCCATCTCGTTCTCGAATTCATCACTTTTGGAGGATGATGAATTGGCGTTGAATGCCAAAGCATTCTTCTTTGCCTTCGAGGGATTCATCATGGCTCGAATCTTCAATCGGTTATCCCGTCTTACTTCGTAAGACATAAGAGTCCCGATGAGATTCACCACGGTGTAGTTCTTCAAGTCATTGACCTCCTCAATGACGATTGCTCTTCTTTCCCATTTGGAGGTCATCCCCATGATGATCTTCCTTACCTTTTCAGGTTCGGTGTAGATTTGGCCAAGGGCTTCCAATTCATTTGTGATGTCGGTAAAGCATCCGTACATCGACGCAATGCTCTCATTTTCCTGCATATGAAACAAGTCGAAGTTTTGCACGGCAACATATAACTTTGAAAGCTTTACCTTATTCGCTCCCTCGTGGGTAACGATGAGATGGTTCCAAATTTGATATGCAATCTTACATGTGCATATCTTGTTGAACTCATTCGGATCCAACGCACAATGAAGAACGTTCATTGCTTTAGCGTTGTTGACTTCGGCGGACTTCTCGGAAGTCGTCCATTTCTCAAAATCCTATTCGGCAGGCTCGACATACTCCTTGTGGAGAGTTCTCCAAAGAGAAGCACTCCTAAGGAATGTCTCCATCCTACACTTCCAATAGCCAAAATTAGTACCATTGAAACGTGGAGGACGTACCGTAGATTGACCTTCGAAAAGTGTGGACGCTCCATCACGGTCGTGATTGTTGTACGTAGCGGAGGAGGAACATTGTTGTTGTTGGATGCCATAGATAAAACCTTGCGCTCTGATACCAATTGTAAGGACCCTGTCTATGGGGAAAACAGTAGAAGTGGTGTTGAATAGTGTTTATGCAAATTTAAAGGAATTTACGCCAAATAAAATGCAATCCAACAAATAGTGCGGAATAGAAAAACGACCCAAAGAGAAACACACGAAAACGCAGAGATGTTTCAAGGGTTCGGATTACCCAAGTCAACTTCTGACTTGTTCCCGGTAATCCTACGTCCCTACCACCCGGATACCACCGGATACTCAAGTTAGAACACTAACTTGAAGTTTCCTTAAAGCCCACTTGTAGCAACCCTACAAGTGCTATCGAATATAATCGATGTCCTTGACTCCCACAACCAGGGAGCAAGCAAAACCACTCTCACAACTGAGAGCACAATTCAAATAATGAAAGTTATGAAATATGTAAGCAACACTTACAATCACCTATGCCTTGAAGTAGAACTTGAAGGAGAAGTGTGATGTGTGTTGAAGAACTCTCTTGGAAGAGAGGAGAAAGCCCTTTCTCTTGACTGCACCAATTGCCTAGAAGATCAATCTTTGGTTCTAGGTTGGAGAGCAAGAGAACAAGATTTGGAAATACTTAGGGCTTTGGATTTGAGAGCTTAGATCTTTGGAAATGAAAGCTTGAGAGATTTTGCAATGAATGAGTCACCTTCCAATGAAACAGTAGAAGCTCTATTTATAGCTTTCTCAGATCCATAAAACAGTTTAGGCAAAAACCCAATTGAAATCCGTGAGAAAAATCTCAACGGATATAATCTGAACTCGCGACAGTCGACTGTTGAACAATCCACAGTCGACTGTTGCACAGTCAGCAAGGGTAGGTGAGAATTCATAACGGTAACTTACCACGTGGACAGTCGATTGATGAAGCAAAGACAGTCGTCTATTAAACCAACAGGCGACTGTAACTTCTTCGACAGACGACTGATGCAACAGAGAATAGTAAGTTAGACAAATACTGGAAATCTCACAAGATACAGGACAGACGACTGATGCAAGGAACACAGTCGACTGTTAATCAGAACAGGCGACTGTATATCCTTAAACAGACGACTGTCAAAATCAAGAGAAATTTCCAGAGATCTGAGTCAAAGAAATGACTTACAGACAGGCGACTGTTACAGCATAGACAGTCGACTGATCTAATAGACAGTCAACTGTATATACAGCATACGTCGACTGGCTGTAGAAATCAGATCAAACAGAGTTTGGGCAAGGAGAGACAGGCGACTGATTTACAATACACAGTTGACGTGCGTTTATATTTCATATATTCACGCACGTTTTCTTTTGTGTTTCTCCGTGTTTTTCCGCCGTCTTTTATTCGTTTTCTTGTATTTTCTCGTTTTCTTTCACTTTTCTTTGTTTATCTATGTTTGCAGGGGATTGACCGTGTAGGGGACGTTTAACGACGATATCTTAAGTCCCCGGAGCAACGGGAGGAGTCACGCGTGATCCAGGGGGTCATACGCCAAAGAATACATCTTTCAGCCCCTCATCCGGTCGGTTGGTCATCTCCAACCGATCGGGTGATGCACGCGTGCACCACCCGGTCAGCGGGTGCATGTTCTCACCCGACGGGTTCATATGACCGGGTGAAAGCTCGCCGTTTTCTGTTATTATTTTGTAACGGATCAACCGATCGGTTGACTTGTCAACCGATCGGGTGATGCAAGAGTCTATAAATAGAACCCCTAGGGTTCCAGAAACGGGAGCTGCTAGTTTTTTTACTGTTTTCTCCTATTGTGACGGCTGTAATTGTTACTCTTTTGTAAGTTTTCAGATCTTTCTCAAATTTTAGTATTGTCTTATCTACTCTATTACTTCCGCATTCTAATTGTCTGATTATGATTCCAACGGTTAATTTTTATTTAGATTGCTTTTTAATGGATTTTTGTGAGTAGTTCCCAAATCTGGGATTTTGGTGGAAACCCCTTCGGGGGCTCTTCCCGATGCGTCCATAGGGTTAGGAAATCGATAGGGATTAGGAATCTAACGGTTACGCGGGGTGTTTCATTGTCATCGGCGGGAAAAAGACCGCCTTTGACCGTTGGGCCAAGGGGGAATAAACTTGGCGGTTGACTCCCTAGCCATAGCTCACACCCATAGCGTAGACGATCCTTGCACTCGGGAGCAGTGATAATGGACACGAAGGGTATACACAGAGTAACAGCAAATTTCAGCGCAGCAACCATTTCAGCTGCAACCTCAGCAACAATTTTACGCCCCCAGGAATCAGCAGCCAATCCAGCAGCAGCAGCAGTATGGCCAACAGAGGGCCGTCTCTCCGGTTGAGTCTCTCTTGACTCAATATATAACCAACCAGGAGAAGATCAATCAAAAGCTGGAAATGGGTCAGCGGACCCTCACGGACCAAGTAACCCAGCTGGGGTTACAAGTGGCGAACCTTTCAAGGTCACAAAACCAATTGCCGCCACAACCGGAGGTGAACCCGAGGGGAGCAACCCAAACATCGGCACTCGTGCACGAGCACGCAAATGTGTCCGCTATCGTTCTGAGAAGCGGGACACAAATTCCTACTAGAGTGCCCCCTAGCAAACCGGAAGCACCGTTGGTCGTTGAGCGACCGATCGAAAAATCAAACGACGCCGGTGCCTCGTCATCAAATCCTATGACTCCGGAGGGAGTCTCTGAAGAAGAGAAGGAGAAGAAGGAGGAAGGGAGCCCGAAAGTGTTCAAACCCGTTGTGCCATTTCCACAACGGTTAGCTCATGCCAAAATTGATGAGAAATATGGCAAGTTCTTCGCCATGGTAAAGGACCTGATAGAGGGCAAATCCTCCTACGATCGGAGCAATAACGATTCATCGTGCACTCGTCGATCTCGGAGCGAGTGTAAGTTTGATGCCCTTGTCGATGTATAGAAGGATAGGAATGGGTGATTTGGAGCCCACCGGTATGACCCTACAACTAGCTGACCGGTCGGTCAAATACCCGGTGGGAATTGTGGATGACCTCCCCGTTAATGTAAAAGGGGTGCATGTGCCAGTGGACTTCGTAGTCATGGACATGCCTGAAGACGCACACACCCCCATCATCCTGGGACGGCCTTTCATGGCCACTGCTGGCGTTTTGATAGATGTGAAGAACGGAAAACTCTCTTTAAACGTCAGCGGAGAAAAAGTTGAGTTTGATCTGGGGTTATCCATGAAGTATCATGATCCCCCAGATGACCCTCAGTGTAATTTGCTTGAGGTAGAAGAAGAAAAATCCGCTGAAGAGAGCTCCTGGGAGATTCTCTTAAGAAACCCCCCCCCCCCCCCCCCCCCCCGATGACTTGGGGGATTCAGAGGATGGAGACGGCCCCGAGAACAAAGAAGCTGCTGGAAAAGCGAGTGCAGCAAGAACGACCCCTCCCAGGTTCCCCAAGACTCCTCCTACGAGGAGAATGGGGAAAGAGCCCATGGACCTCACTAAAGACGAGGTCCAGATCCTAAAGAAGATGGCGGGAAGAGCCAATAGGGTAGTCGGGCAAATATTTCTCCAGCTGCTGACTACTCCAAAGGCCTTCAGCTCCAATGAAGAAGAGATGCCGAACTTCAGGCATCACCCGTATCAACCACCGTGAACATCTCTTGCGGGCGTCGAGCCAACGACGTTAAACAAGTGCGCTTCATGGGAGGCAACCCATGTTCTAAACTTTTTCCCCATTTTTTAGCGTTATTTTTGACTTTATTTTATCTACTTTTATAAATAAAATCAGCCGCGAGAACATCCGTTCAGGGACTTAGACAATCTGTTGGTTTTTGCAGGAAACAAAGCCCCAACTGATCGGGTGATAGCTCACCCGATCGGTTGGGATGTATCAGATACAAGCCGAGATCTGTCCACAGATGAACCGATCGGTTGAAGAATGAGGAGACCGGGTGACAGACCGGGTGAGCTGGGGAGAACTCTCAGGAAATTTCGGGGAATATCAACCGATCGGTTGAGTCCTAGCGCGATCGATTGAGGCGACCGGGTGAGCAGCCCTTAATTCTCGGGAAAATGAGTGGAGCGGCCAACCGATCGGTTGACAAGTCAACCGACCGGTTCACCTGTAGCATTTCTTCGGCAAGAATTCTTGACCTAATCATCAACCGATCGGGTGACAAGTCACCTGATCGGTTTGACTTAAAACCCTATATAATACCCCCGACCGCCCGTTCGATCCGCACTCGCCGTTTTCGAACCCAGAAACGCCGTTTTGCCTCTTCCTCGTGCGCCTGCCCTCTTTCTTCCCTAAAATCAACCTCGATCGCTTCCCCCCATCTCCCTACCCATCCACCATCGATTTCTCTCCATTCTCCTCGATTCCACCAACACACAAAACCCTAACCTCCACCCGTTTTCCCCCAATTTTGAAACTTGCTGAAGAAATCGCTGCGGCTTCACAGCGTGCTCCTATCGAGTAGCATCGGGGCGTCAACGAGCAACTATCTTCATCTCATTTGGGTAAACTCGCTCCTTTGCTCAATTTTAATTTTACCCCAAATATTCCATTTGCTCGTTGATCGTATTTCGTGTTTGTGTTGATTCATTGTACTCTTACATACCCACACACACACACACGACACCCGCACAATGCCTCCCCGCCGTGTT
Organism: Scilla litardierei; assembly: GCA_030789695.1. Classification (NCBI taxonomy): domain Eukaryota; kingdom Viridiplantae; phylum Streptophyta; class Magnoliopsida; order Asparagales; family Asparagaceae; genus Scilla; species Scilla litardierei. The sequence goes on from CM061135.1 coordinate 75,313,135, forward strand.
AAGCCCACCGACGCCAGCTCATCGAACCCTAGGCCCACCCATCGTACCCGTCGCGCACAACCCCCCGCTCAACCCACCACCTCAAACCCGTCCACCACACCACGCACCACTTCCCCACCTCATGTTTACGATCCCGAATATGGGATGCAATTCCAAACCGACGACCATGCCGACCGATTCGCGGCCATGGTCCTCCTAGCTGGACAGGGTGGTCGGATAACCGAGGAGTCCGTCGACCGAGACCTCCCCTATCTTCAAAGCTTCATTCGCCACATCCGTGAAGACCTACCCGATGTCTCCGAGCTCCAAATTCCTCCCCCCACGACTCCTGGTCCACAACACAGGCCCCCGTCACCACCCCCAGAGGGTGGTGCCCCTGCTTGATTTTTCTTTCCCACTTTTGCCCCCCCCATATTTGTGCCCATCTGTCTTTTCGGGGCCATGCTTTGTCTCGGTCGGAGGAGGGGACTATTCGCGTGTCGCTTTCTGATTTCACCTTATTTGTTTTTGACTCCCCCTTGCATATCTCTACATTTCACTAATCATATCATTTCGCTAACACTGTCAGGTCTAGCTTGGGGGACGTCTATTTTGGTGTGCTGTCGTGTTTTGTTTGTTTTTCTCATTTTTGTGTGTGTGCTTGTTTTTCACTTTTTGAGTGTCGTGTCGTGTATTTTTATGTTTTATTTTTATTTTCGTGCCGTTTGATTTTTGATTTTGATCTTTCTTTATTTTCAGTTTCATCTATGTGTTTTCCTCATTTTCATTTCTTTTTGTGTCAATGCATATTCCCCCCATCTTCATTGCCCTCCCGTTCTTACTCATATTGCATTGAGGGCAATGCAAACTTCAGCTTGGGGGAGTCGCACTGTGTGCGTCGTTTGAGTCCTTCTTTTTCGTTTTTTGTGTCGTTTTCATCGTGTTTCTATTTTTTTCTTTTCTTCTTAGCTCTTTCTCCTAGAGATGAATCATATGATGAATCGCCACAAAATCACACACACCTAGCATTGCATCGATAATCACACTCACTAACCCGAGGATTTCGAGCCCTCTTGCATTCCACGTATCGTGTGTCCACTTAGCTTTTTTTGTGAGTCGTGCGTCGTGACTAGCTATTTGATGTGCTTCTACTTGGTGATTTTATTTTATATACCTGTCCAGGAATGACCCCTAGATTATCATGCTTCGATTTGAATATGCGGTATATGTTTCTACTATATGCATGCTATATTTATATCGTATATTTCAATTCGCATGCGTTGGGATTCCACAATTGAGGACTAATATAACCCATTTAGCATATGCTCTATTTAGCGAGAATAGTTTCCTTTGCCCGAGTGTTTAGATTTCGACTTCTTTTTTGTTTTACTTGGTGCAAATCCCCTCGTCGTGTACCGTTCTCCCACTTAGGAGAGTGCACATGTGTATAGCCAAAAACCCAGAAATCCAAAAAAAATAGAAAAAAGGAAAAGAAAAACCCAAAAAGAGAAGAAAAGAAAAATTTTGTATAGCCAAAAAACCAAAAAATACAAATGCCCAAAACCCAAAAAAATTCCCGTGTGAATATTTTTTCCTACTTACCGAGAATAAAGGGAAGGCGAGAATTTGCACCGAGTGTTCTACTCCACATCATCTCAACCCCCATCGTTATCGAAAACACTTGGCTTAGGAACTTTTTAGCTAGTATCTAGGCTATAGTGGCGTGATTTCCTTAACCCTAGTTGTGGAGTCCCCGATGCATGATACGCTTCTATTCTTACTCTTCTCATGCATGCTTGAGCTAATATTCACCGTAAATTTCAAATTCGAATCGGTATTTGGGTCATTTCCTGGATTTGCGTATATGAGCTCATAGCACATTGTAGAAAGCGACACCATTTGCTAGCACACGACCGCACTCACTCGCGCTTCACCGCGTGGGCCCACGACACTTATTTGGACTCGTTTTCCTAGGTTTGGTGGTGTGATTTGACGTTTGCTTGCTTGGTGTGTAGTTTTTGATTTTTGTTGGCTCTGACGGACGATCTAGGATATGGAGTTTTCTTTTTCTTTCTTCCTCTCTATTTTCTCCCTCCGAGCTCCTACTCTCACTCGTCTTCCTCGAGGACGAGGAAGAGTTCAGCTTGGGGGATTTTGACGTGCGTTTATATTTCATATATTCACGCATGTTTTCTTTTGTGTTTCTCCGTGTTTTTCCACCGTCTTTTATTCGTTTTCTTGTATTTTCTCGTTTTCTTTCACTTTTCTTTGTTTATCCATGTTTGCAGGGGATTGACCATGTAGGGGACGTTTAACGACGATATCTCAAGTCCCCGGAGCAACGGGAGGAGTCACGCGTGATCCAGGGGTCATACGCCAAAGAATACATCTTTCAGCCACTCACCCGGTCGGTTGGTCATCTCCAACCGATCAGGTGATGCACGCGTGCACCACCCGGTCTCAGCCGGAGCTCACATGGAAGTCACCCGACCGGTTCACAGACCGGTTCAGCGGGGGCCTGTTCTCTGTCTTTTCGAGCAAAATGCCAACCGATCGGGTGAATCTCACCCAATCGGTTCATCTGCAGCTGAAGATGAGGAGCTGAAGACACGGGCACCAAACCGATCGTTTCACCCGATGGCGCTAAGATCCAACCGGTCACTCAAGGACTCACCCGACCGGTTCATATGATCGGGTGAAAGCTCGCCGTTTTCTGTTATTATTTTGTAACGGATCAACCGATCGGTTGACTTGTCAACCGATCGGGTGATGCGAGAGTCTATAAATAGAACCCCTAGGGTTCCAGAAACGGGAGCTGCTAGTTTTTTTTACTGTTTTCTCCTATTGTGACGGCTGTAATTGTTACTCTTTTGTAAGTTTTCAGATCTTTCTCAAATTTTAGTATTGTCTTATCTACTCTATTACTTCCGCATTCCAATTGTCTGATTATGATTCCAACGGTTAATTTTTATTTAGATTGCTTTTTAATGGATTTTTGTGAGTAGTTCCCAAATCTGGGATTTTGGTGGAAACCCCTTCGGGGGTTCTTCCCGATGCGTCCATAGGGTTAGGAAATCGATAGGGATTAGGAATCTAACGGTTACGCGGGGTGTTTCATTGTCATCGGCGGGAAAAAGACCGCCTTTGACCGTTGGGCCAAGGGGGAATAAACTTGGCGGTTGACTCCCTAGCCATAGCTCACACCCATAGCGTAGACGACGAATCCTTGCACGCGGGATCGGTAGGATGAGACGTCGGGAGTTATCGTTGTGAGCTTAGTGCTCTCGGAATCGATCAGTGTTAATGGACATGGGAGTGCCCACTGATCGAATCCAGGAAGTCCGGTGTATCATCTTGGGCACCGACCGGAATATCGGGCCCATGGGCTGCCGGGTACCACTTTCAGAGGCAACGTCTCACCATTAGACCCTAATTCCGATCGATATCCATACCCGTAGGCCGTATCGGCGAGAGCCTCTCGTTGGAGTGAAAACCAAAGTCCCGGGTTTACTTTCTTGTTGTTCATACCCTTTATTCCTTTCCGTGACAACCATCCACCGATTCGGGCTAGCTCGCCCCCGGGGTGATTTAGGTCCTACCTGACTCAAGCACAACCTCGCCTCCCTGTGTTCGACCCCCAAGCCACACTACAACACCGTGCGCTTGCGGTTACAAATTCTAAACCCCCACGCGGGTCCCCCGGCCATTTGCGGATAGCAAGCCGGGGTGCACGTCAACAGTCGACTGTCACTAGGATATGCGCCTATGAATCGTTCAACAGTAGCCTGTGCGAAATAATCAGAGAAGGCCCAAAACTATATTGTAATAGTCTGTGCATAACAGGCGACTGTAGAACAAAACACAGTCGACTGTTTTTGGGACAAGCGACTGTAAACTGTTAAGCAGTCGGCTGTTATAAACAATCTTAGCACAAACAAAAGAGAATTGAATTGGGATCACAGGACAAAGGTCTAATGATGTCCTATGACAGAATGAGATGTGTGCGAGTGCTCCATCAAGGTTCTACTTCTAAGCTACATACTAGAAGAGATAGAAGAAAAATTACATTGATGAATAATCTCTTCTTTCCATCGTATGAGCTTGAAGTCTTTACGAAGCTTCAATCATCAATCTACGATCATCCAATTCATATCATTTGCCTTCAATGACGTTTGAGAGTCATCCATTGCTAGTTGATCTTCATAATAAGCGTAGGCAATGGATTAACTGCAAAATAGGGGATTAGTCACAAGTATTTATGTTTGCTCATCATTAACACCAAGTTGGGAGAAGTCCAATACTCAACAGCTTCTAGCTATATAAAATATTTTAATATGCCCCTCTATTTGAAGTTCCTAGATTTTCACGCTTCACTTCCAAAAAAACGGTTATTTTACCATCATACCCACATGATTCTAACTCTTGCATGAAATACTATATGTGTACTCTTATCGCATGTGTTAGCTACCTTTCAATGGGATTAGTATATCCACACCTTTGTTCCATGCTTTAATTCATGGAGGATTTTCTTGCCATGCTTGGATTTCTCAAAAATTCTCTTTTGTTTTACTTTGTACATTCCCCCTCGTCGTGCATCGTTCTCCCATTTGGGGGAGTGCACACTTTTCATTTTCCACAAAAAAACATTACCCAAATAAACACTTTTGTTCATATTTTTGTATAATGGTCCTTCGGAGTTCTTCGTAACCCGACGCCCTAAATCCATCTAGCTTGGGATGCATAGGCCGCCCTTGCATTCCATTACGATTCCACCAGTTTGCAAGATAAAAATATTAAAATCAAATCAAAAACAATAAAAACAAACCAAAAACCAAAAATATGTATATATGCCACATTCTCCCCTTTTCCTTCGCTCTCCACATCTCCTATATTTGAGAGCACCAATGTATATAGGGAAGGCGAGAGTTTGTACGAAGTGATCTTTCCCCATCTTCTCCATCTCCTTTTGAAAATACAAGCAAGGCAAGAAAGTGTTAAAAAATCAAAAACGACAAGTGTGTGTGGTGATTCCTTAAATCCCAGAGATTGATAGTTATTCTCGTGCTTCATATCTATTCTTTCTTACTTCTTCATGCATGTATGGGTATCTCGTATTCACCATTTGGAAGATTTGATATGAATTTTAAACTTCCTCATATTTGGGCATATTATCTACTATAACATGCTATGATAGCTATGCCTTTGCCAATGTCACGCTTCTATCTCTTTTGTGCTCTATTGATATGAACCCATGATGTTATATTATGAGATTGAATTCTTGATTTAGATTGTGATATGCTTTTCCCTTGTGCTTAATTGTGTTGGTGATTACATTTGTGGTTTGGAGAGGGTGATCAAGGATTCTTTGCTTTCCTTTCTTGCTCTCGCACCCGATCTTCATTCCAATTCGTCTTCCTCGGGACGAGGAAGAGTTTAGCTTGGGGGCTTGACGCATGTTCATATTTCACCTTTTGCACACGCTCTTCATCGTGTTTTCATATGTGTTTCATCTCATTCAATGTTGTATATATCACATTTTGGTTCATATTGACTATTGGGTGTATTATTTGTATTTCAGGTAAATGTCGGCATTTCGATGTCTTCTGGAGTCAACCTTGCATGTTGGGACCAAAGAGCGCTTATACGGCAAAGATCCGTTGGCCAAAGTTGAGGATTTGATGTTTTGGAGCCTCAACCGATCGGGTGGACAGGTCTAACCGATCGGGTGGACAGGTCCACCCGATCGGTTCTTGCACACGTATCAAACCCGAGGAGGTGCAGCAAAGGAGCAAACCACAACTGATCGGTTCAGTGATCGGTTGGGCGTGACAGTGTTATCTGTCTTTTGAGCCGAACTCCACCCGATCAGTTGACTTGTCAACCGATCGGGTCACCTTGGCAATTCTTCCCCAGCTCGAGACTCCAACGTCCCACCCGATCGGTTCAACGATCAGGTGAAAATTTTCAAAAGCTCTCCCCTGATCAGTTGAACATCCAACCGATCGGGTGGCATTTTTCTGTGGTTTTATTGTGGTTTTGGACCCGAACCGTTAGGGTTTTTGTGGGTGCCTATAAGTATGAGAGGTTGGACGACTTGTAAAGGGGTTCCCTCTATTTTTTAGAAGCTTTCTACCCCTTTCATGGGAGCCTTATATTAGGGTTTTTATTTGAATAAATCTTGTAATGGATTGATGGATTCAAATGCAAGATAAGTATTTCTTTTCTTATTTCCATTGCATTGTGTTATTTTCATTTTGCTTGATGGTGAATGTTTGTTTGTCCCTTATATTGCTTGCTATCATGTTCTTCACCATTGAGTAGTGTTTGATGAACCCTAATATGGGTTAGAGTAGGATTGATGCTTGGGATATTTCATTTGACTTGATTGCATGGCAAGTGTTTGATGGAATGTGTCAATGGAGATGTCTAACAATCTGAGACCAACCCGTATGGAAACACACTAGATGGAGTTGGGGGTTGGGCTTCGGATGCTTGTCCCGTCAAGATCTGCTTTGATGTATTGCTAGAAATCACATCCGACCTATTTGACCATTAGGGTTACGCGGGGGCGTTTTATTGTCACAGGCGGGAGAAAGACCGCCTTTGACCGTCGGGCTAAGGGGAAATAAAACGGGAGTTTAATCCCCTAGCCACAGCTCACACCCCCAGAGTTGACATCGAGTCCTCGCGCGTGGGAACGGCTTGGATGAAATGTTGGTAGCTATCATTATGGCCTTAATGCTCCCGGTTGTGGAGGGTGTTGGACATGGGAATGCCCACCATCCGAAACCGGGTAGACCTAGCGTATCATCCTGGGCATCGACCGGAATATCGGGCCCATGGGGCACTAGGTACCACCTTTTGGGGCAATGTCTCACCCTGGGTCGAGTCGAATGCCAAGTTTTATGAGTGCTCTAGCCCGTGTTAACGGGGATTCATTTCTTGTCCTTTTCATTTCTTTCCTTTATTTCTACACTACCCACGCATATCATCCGCGTAGCTCTCACACAGCCTAGGCAAGGCTAGTAGCATTCAAGCTATCCACCTTCCTGTGTTCGATATACCCACACCCTACACTAACCAAGTACTTGCGGTAAAACGACACCGCGCCCTAATCATAAACGGGGCACCGGTCAAAGATCCTTAGGTCTATATCCCTAGGTTTAGCTTATAAGAGTTTTTAATATTAGATTACCTTAGGTTTTAAAATGTAGGGTCTAGGTTTCACGTGGGTGGGGTTTAGTTTGGGCGGCTGAGAAGTTAGCCTAGGGTTTTTATATGCTAGATTAGGAATTTTTCGGAATTTAAAATGAAAGATTTAAGATTAGGAAAAATAAGGAAAGAAGCAAGAGGTAATTGTAATTAAGAGGGGATTGATTAACATTAAAAAGTCTCGACTCAAATTTGGAACTAAATTTGAATTTTGAATTTCAAATTTTGAAATAGACAGTTTAAATGAAAATATAATGTTAGATTTTAAAAAAATTTATACCTAATGAAAAGAGAAAGTCTCCCATGTTATATAAACCTTGGAATTGGAACCCTTTTATCTTCGTTCTTTGGTCCATTTATAGGTAATTCCCCCTTGATTGCGTGTAACCTTCCCTCATTGACTCATGCACGATCTTCTCTGAGATTTGAGTTAACAGCTGCACATTTAATCGGCCCCATTAACTTTCCCATGAATGTTGGCACCAGCCCAATGGTCGAACGACATATTCGTCTGACTCGGCGATACCCGCTATGAGGGGGTATTGGGTTGTAGACGCCAAATGGGTCAGGTATGAAGATACTCCAGTTGGATTCGTACCCATGTACTAACAATGGCTCCCATCATTCGTGCCTCAGAAGTCTTACTGACTGAGACCGAATGATGAGTAATCTCCTTAAATGCACACGGTTTTCGAAACACTTCATTTGATTTATACCGCCAAAACCATTTCACCTTTGGAGCGATCTCCGTCGTTTCTCATGGCTGGCCCTAGACACGTGTCGTGCATTAGACGTCAGCCGGTTGGATTCCTTCATATAAGAAAGAAAAGTGAGGGAGAGGAAGGGATCTTTCCGCTTCGCCTTCTTCCTTGTTTCAAAAGCATGCTTCTAGCGTCACCTTCCCAGAGATCACATGTTCCTTCTAAGGTATCCCCCCTGTCCGATTCTGATTCTCTCTAGGTTTGTCAGGTATGTTTGCTCCGGTCATACTGAATGAGCTGACCTACGAGGACTTCGTGGCACGCCTTCGGCCCCCTCGATGTGAGGAAGTTCCTGGAAAGGGAAAAGGAGTTTGGGTTAGCCAGGCCTTTCCATTCTCCGTAGTGATCGGAGTTTGAAGGCCCCTGAGGTCAACTTAGATATGGCCCCTAGGTTTTTCCTCTATCTAACTGCTGAGTTTGGCGAGGTTGTTTATGTCATCCTTTTAGGGTTAGAGTGCCGAATTCGGATGAGAGAGTGTGCTTCCCACGGAAGAGTGAGGTTGGGGTGTATCTCAAAGCTTTTCGTCTAGGGCTCCGGTTCCCCCTTCATCCATTCATCGTAGAGGTTCTGTGCTCTTCGGAGTTTCTATTTGTATACTTGCTCCTCAAGCTTTTCCCCCCTTAGTTGGCTTCATCGTGCTATGCGAGCTCTGCGGGGTTCGACCGACCCTCAGGCTATTCAAGTACTTCTTTAGGATAGTACCCAACCCTTACCGAGTGTGGTACCATATTGTTGTTCGCCCTGGAGCGAGGCTTATATACGACCTTTCGATTTCCTACCTTGGGTGGGAGGATACCTTTCTGTTTGTCGTCCTTCCTGAACTGGGTCCGTTGCTCAATGGTTGGAGTTCTCCAAATCCTCAGCTTGCAGAAGAGTCTAGGTTACCAACAGAGGATGTCAGAGCCAGGTTGTCATCGAACGAGGCTGAGGCGGTGGAGTTCCTTCTGAGTTGACCGAGGCGAGAAAGGTCGACTCAGAATTTGTTGGATGATCATACGTTGAGGACCAATTTGTGGAGCTGTGTAATGTATTTTGACTCTATGTATTTACCTTTGCCACTCAAGATAATTATATCCATTGTTTGCAGATATGACTAACTGAAGTTGACAGAGCAGTTATTCCGCTTTGGACCGAGTTTGGAGGGAGCAACGGAAGAAGAAGAGAAGCATCGAAAGGTCGGGTACCCATGCTGAAAGGTTGAGTGCACACATCGAGGGGTCCAGCTCTCGGTCTCCTCTCTTGATCAACCAGAGCTCTTCTTCCAAGGGAGGAGAGATTAGGCAGACCTCCAGGCCCTCTTCCCGAGCCTCCTCGAGAGAGGCCTCCAACCAGGCCCCCTGTGCGGCCTGTCATGCCCCTGGCCTCCATCGTGGTTGGGGAGCTGCAGGTGGTGGTTGACGTCGATGCTACCGATACTGTTGAGCCGATCTCAACGGTCGGCCAGAAGAGGGAGATGCCCTCCCATGGGGAGGAGGAGTCTAGAAAGAGGAGGTAGGTGGAGGAGGAGGATCCATTGGAGAAGAGCATGAGGGTTGCTCCTCTCGATCCTCAGGGGGTGGTGGAGACTCCTTCGGTGTCTCAGGCCCCCATGATGCCCCTTCTGGACCAGTGGCCATAGGGCGACATTGTGGCACCCGTTCCTTTGGTTGGCTCGATCCCTACAGAGTTCGTCGAGCGTTACTGCTCAATCGGCTTTTGTCTCGATCCTTGGGGCCAGTACAATGTGACTTTCACCTACCTCCGTTTGCCATTGGAAAGGAGGAGTCGGGCTTGAGGGATTTTGGGACGACTGCTCGGTTGGTGGAGAACTCAATTCTCCCTAGGGATCTAGAGCTCCTGCAGAGGTTGGACCTCGAAAGGGTGGCCAACTTTTTTGTGGGAAGCAGATACCAGGTACATCACTTGAGTCCTTGTTTATCGTCGTTCGAATCAGTCGTTATTTGACTAACCCTCTTTTTTGCAGATGTCCATTCTCAGAGCCATGATGCACCGCCAAGCTACCGAATTGATAGAAGGAGGTCGGCGGGTGGCAGACGAGAGCGCAAAGAGTTCAGCCTCGAGGCTAGGACGAAAGAGGCAGAGGAGGCCCTATAGAAAGCCCTCGTGGATAAGGCGGCAGCCGAGTGGGCAGCTGTGGAGGCTAAGGACAGCCTCTCATCGCTATCGGACCTCTACAAATCTGTCGAGCTTCAGTGGCAGTTGGAGAGGTCTCAGCTCAAGGCGGAGCTCGACGCCTCTCGGAAGGAAGCGGTTGAGCTTTGGGCCAAATATTGTGACTCCAAGATGTGGGCGGAAGCTTGCAAGGCAGAGGCAGCTGAGCTTCATGCCAAAGTCGCTGGGCTCGAGGAGGCTGCTGCGAAGGCGAAGGCGGAGCTTACGACAAAGTTTACAAATATGATGGAGGCTTTTACCTATGTCTTTACGTCTGGAATTGCTCATCCTTCTCTTAGGCCGGTGGGCCTTAGTTTAGGCTTCCTGTAATTTTCTTTCCTTCAAATAAATGAAAAACTTCTTGCAAGCAAGCTTGGTATGCTGTCACATTTCTTTTTTACTTGAATACATGCATGTGTATGGCCCCTCAACGACCCAACTTCAAATTTCATAGAAATCATTAGGCAAGTTTTGTCTTTGGTAAGTTAGGCATATTCAATCGATGAACGTAACCTTTTAAACCATAAATCATACTTCCTTGGGTAGTGAGGGGCGAAGCCCTTTCGACATATGTGTTGGGGGTCATTCAATGGCAAGGGGGGTCCCTCGGCTTATGGCTGACGAGCGTCGTGGGTCATTCATTGGCGAGGGGGATCCCTCGGCTTACGGCTAACAACAGGGCTCATTTGGTGGCGAGGGGCGAGGCCCCTTTGACTGGCAGCCGACGAGCACCAGGGGTCGTTCAGTGGAAAGGGGAGATCTCTCGGTTTACGGCTGACAACAAGGGTCATTCGGTGGCGAGGGATGAGGCCCCTTCAACTTACAGGTGACGAACACTGGGGATCGTTTAGTGGCAGGGGGATCCCTCGGCTTACAGCTGACGACAATTTTTTTAGAAGGTTGTTTCGTCTGATGTCAAAAAATGATCGACTTTATATTCATCATGAACAGCCATAGGATAAAAGACAAAGATAGATCTCAATCATTTTCCCTCGTTAGTACAATCATTGATACTACTTCCGTAGGTGCTCGGCATTCCAGGGATGAGAAAGTTCTCTATCATCCAAAGTAGCGAGTCGGTAGGTGGCAGGACCGAGTACATCGACACTGTGTAAGGTCCTTCCCACTTCGAAGTGAGCTTCCCTTGCTTAAGAATCTTGGGAGTGAAAGCAGCCTTATGCAACACCAAGTTTCCTGCACTGAAGCTGCGTTCGTGGACCTTTGAGTTGAAATAGCGGGCCATGCGTCCTTTGTATTCGATGAGGGTCGCTAGAGCCTGTTCACAGACTTCGTCTACCAGTTGTAGGTTGAGCTCGAGGCCTATTAAGTTTCTTTATTCATCATAGTATTGGAGACGAAGCAGTCACTTATTGACCACTAGTAGGACGACGGCTTCGCATCTGTAGGCCAGCATGAATGGTGTTTCCCTGTCGAGGTTTTGTGGATCGTTGTGTACGACCATAGTATGCCGAAGATTTCGTTCGGCCAAGTCCCTTCGAGCCCGGTTATCCTCTTGCGTAGGGGCCCGATGATGCTTTTGTTGGCTACTTCTGCCAATCCGTTCGACTGGGGATGGGTGACAGAGGCGAAGTGCAACCTGATCTTCAGCTCTGAGCAGAAGTCTCTGAAGCTGGCATTGTCGAACTGTGTCCCATTATCCGTCACTATGGATTGTGGGATGCCAAAATGACATACGATGGACTTCCAGACGAAGCTTCGAGCTTCCTTCCAGGTGATTTGGGACAAAGGTTCCGCCTCGATCCACTTTGTGAAGTATTCGATCGCCAATATTAGGTACTTCTGTTGCCCACTCGCTGGATTGAATGGACCAAGGAGATCTAGTCCCAACTTGGCAAAAGGAACTGGACTGATGATGGGGATCAGATCAGTTGGTGGGGCCGAGCTGATCTTTGAGAACTTTTGGCAGATCAAACATCGTCGAACATATTCGACGGAATCTTTGAACATCGTTGGCCAAAATACCCTTATCTCACGGCCTTCAAGCCTATGGATTTTCCTCCGCAGTGGTTTCTGCAATCGCCCTTGTGGATCTTTTAGATCATGTAGTGTGCTTCCTGCGTGGCTAAATATTTAAGGTAAGGGAAGATGTCATACCTGGTCCATCATCTTTTGTATAATGAACCATCTAGTATGACGAATTGGTAGGCCTTCCCTTCTAGCTTTCGTGCCTCCATTGGGTCGGTCGGCTTCTCTCTTATGTTTAGGTAACAGATTATGGGATCTATCCACGTGATCCCTTGGTCTAGGTTTAGCAGCTCTGGCACCAGCTCGCTGGGATGGAGTAGACGTTGTACATACACGGTCCGACCGAGTCCCACGAGGGAGGAGGATGCAAGATTCGACAAGGCGTTGGCTCGATGATTCTTCGACCTTGGCACATGATGGATTTCCACACATTTGAACTTGGCGAGCTTCGCTTTAGCGACTTGCATGTATCCCTGCATCGAGTCTTCACGGGCCTCGAAGGTCCCGTTCAGTTGGTGGACGACGAAGCTAGAGTCGCTGAGTAGTTGGACCGCTCTCGCCCCAGGGCTCAATCCAATCGGAGTCTGTTGATGGCCGCTTCGTATTAGCACCATTATTAGTGGTTTGGAAATCGAAACGAAGGGCATATTCGAATATATTGCTTGTTGATGTTTGGACAATTATTCCGGCCCCGCTTCCAGCTTGAGTGGCCAAACCGTCGACTTGTACGAACTAGGTTCCCTCGTCTTCAAGTGCATCGTTCGCTTCATTTGGTGAATCGATACTTGTTGAGGTTGAGGGGGTAGCCTCAGCTAGTATGCTAGTTGCACATACCTCTTCTTGCAGGTCGTCGTCGTAAGTGAGTTTGATGATGAAATCGACGAGAGCCTGCCCTTTGATGGCGGTCCTCGATTTAGATTGGATGTCGAATTCGCTTAATTCGACACCCCATTTTCTCATTCTCCCTGAACGATCGAGCCTCTTCAGGGTCTGCTCTAAGGGAGTGTCGGTGAGGACCAGGATGGTGTGCACTTAGAAGTACGGTCGTAACCTCCTTGTGGATTGGACCAATGCGAAAGCCATCTTTTCGATCCTCGAGTAGTTGATTTCCACGCCCCGGAGAACCTGACTGACGTAGTAGATGGGCTGTTGTACCCCCGAGTCTTCTTTGATGAGTGCCAAACTTACGGCATCTATGGTAGCGGCCAGATAGATAATGAGCTGGTCATCTTTATCTGGCTTGGTCAGGAGCGGTGGGCTGCAAATGTACTCCTTTAACTCAGAGAAGGCTTTTTTGATGTCTGCATTGTAGTGACCCTGAGCTATAAGGAATAAACACTAGAGGGGGGTGAATAGTGTTTTATAGAATTATAAGGAATTTACGCCAAATAAAACCCTAGTTAACCAACAAATGTGGAATACAATAAATGAACAACCACACAAAGAACAATGCAATGCTAACATGCAATCTACCCTGGTTCGGTGCCACCCAAGTCTCCCCGACTTGTTACCGATGCCCTACTCCAGCAACACCCGGATCCCCTTCGGATACTCTAGCAAACCGCTAGAGATTTCCTTTAGCCCACTTGTGGAAAACCTCCAACAAGTGTAATTGACCTACAATCAATGTCCGTGTATCCCACAACCCGGGAACACGCAAAGTCCTTAATCCCACAACCTGGGACTAAGCACACTCTCACAAACCGAGAGTAAAACGAAATATTGACTCCTACAACTTGGGATCAAGCCAATCCTCTCACCACCGTAAGTAAACAACAAATATGAAGTATAAAGAATGAAATATAAAACTTCTTACCACAAAATCCTATGCCTTGAGAAATACTTACCAATTTGGGGCAAGAATGGATTTTGAGGAAGATGAGATCACCAAACCCTAGCTCCACCAAGATGAGCAGCAATAGATGGCTAGGGAGGAGTTGGTGACTTGGATTCAAGCTCTTAGCTTGAGAAGCTCACAAGGAATGAGAATCTCTCTTGAGGAATTGGGCTCAAAGAGTAAGGGAGAGATTCTTGTGAAATGAGAGAGCTTGGAATAGGAGTTGAATGGCTCTCTTCAAAGATGTGAAAATGTCTCTAATTTCAGCCTTGAATCCCTGGTTTGAAGCACTCAAACTTATATAGAGAAGAGAGAAAACGGTCACGAAAATCGTGGCATTAAATGCCCAACGGATCTATTTCAGAAGATGCTTAATCGGTCTAAGAAGGATCATCAACCGACTAGATTGACAACTAGTCGGTCAGTGAACCTTCTTGGACCGACTAGATGGTTAACAGAGAATATGGTGAAATCTGGGTAAGAACTAGTCGGTCTAAGAAGGATCATCAACCGACTAGATTGACAACTAGTCGAACCTTCTTGGACCGACTAAATTTGAAACTAGTCGGTCTAAGAAGGATCATCAACTGACTAGATTGTCATTTAATGCATTAACCATCCTTCTTGAACCAACTAGCTGGTCAACAGTGCAAAGGCTAAATTAACAAGGAAAACTAGTCGGTCTGAGAAGAGACACCAACCGACTAGATCATCATTTAGTCGGTCGGTGAACCTTCTTTGACCGACTAATTGGTCAACAAATGGTCTTGAATTGATTATGATAACTAGTCGGTCTGAGAAGGATTTCCAACCGACTAAATCGTCATCTAGTCGGTCGGTGAACCTTCTTGGACTGACTAATTGACCAACAGTGAATGAGCTGGATTAAGCAAGGATATCTAGTCAGTTCAAGAAGGATTCCCAACCGATTAGATCGTCATCTAGTCAGTTGGTTCTTCTTCTTGAACCAACTAAGATGCAAATGAAGCCGTGAAATGAAACGATAGGCTACGGGAAAGTTTCTAATGGCTTCTAAGGCAATCCTAGAGATACGATATGAAAGTTATGAAGATTTCTAGGCAAGTACTACTCAAGGCTTAACATTCTACTAAACCGAAGCTAGAAGACATAAAAGTAAACACGACAAACTGTCTTCAAAGCTTCAACATGGAGAATCCGAATCCCTTGACTTCATGAATACTCCTTGAGCTTCAACGAAGCTCCATGCACAACGATCACGCGTTCTGAGGAAGTCTTGGGACGTCGCTTGAGATGAACAAAAGTACATTGGCGACGATCTCCATAATTCTTCAATGTCTTGAGTCTTTTAGTTGAATGACTTGAATATCTTCAACGTCATAGTCTTTGAAGCTTTTGACTCATCCATTCCTTTCTTCTCTTTGGATTGAATCTCCATTCATTTGTTGATGCCATTGGCTTGAGGTTTGAGGTAGCCTTTGAGTTCTTCAAGCCAATACTTCACCTTTGTTGATCTACCAAGTTCTCCACTTGAATCAACACATGTAGTCACTTTTGATCTTCTTGAATCTAATTGGTGACTTTTCAGCTAACTGCAAACACAAGAGTTAGTCACAATGATTTGTGTTTGATCATCATCAAAATCAAGGTGGAGAGTCCAATACTCAACATTCTCCCCCTTTTTGATGATGGCAAACCAAATATAAACAAAACAAATAATTGTGCATTAAATATACTACTCCCCCTGCAATGATGCCAATCAAGTTAATATCAACAATCAATTGCGTCATTCAGCAGTTAATATAGTGTGTATCACATGAGGTTGTGTATATATCGCATGAATGACCAGAAATAATATGCATTCACAATACAAATCATGTAGGTGATACACATCATAAACATGAGCATGATTACCAACATATATATAATGTAATCTATATAAACCAAGGTAATCACCAATGCTCCCCCTGAATCATATACATGAACGATCAAACATAAAGTCTATATGATTCAAGTTATTGTTTATCACTCAACATTTAATAAGCATATCTTGTTTATTTCTCTCCCCCTTTGTCATCAACAAAAAAGATATGGGGGTATAGAAACACCAAATGCAACAATATAGTGGTAAACATAAAGGTATATCAATTGTAAAGTTCTCTAATGTAAAGTTACCAATTGAAAACTAGATATCGAAATAAAGATATCAAATGCAAGAGCACATATCCAACAACAACATCACACAAAGTCTTATTCCACCATATCTCATTGGACCCAACTATCAAAGTTGGTGTGTGAAGATGAAGGCCTATATTCAATCCATCGATGAGGATTATTGAGAGCTTGTGGAAAAGCCCCTTCGTGCACCTACCACTTCTGAACATGAATGGACAAATAAGCAAAAAGAATTGGTGAAGAAACATCAAGAGGTAATGGATATCTTGCTTGAGTATTTATCTCATAACATTCTTATGCGTGTGTCCAAGGCAACAACGGCATATCAAATATGGCACATGCTAGCGGAGCAAGAAGAGTCCACCTCGGAGTGTTCTTCCTCCAATGATGAAAGGGATTCATTCATGGGCTTGATGGCACGAGAGGAAGACTCTAGTGACGAATCAAGCGATTCAAGTGAAAGCGATAGCGACGATGAAGAGGTAACATGTACTAGAGGTAACAGGTAACACGTGAAAGCGATAGCGACGACTCTAGTGACGAATCCACCGCTTATTTGTCCATTCATGTTCATAAGCCTTGAGTAGTATCTCGCTCTGATACCAAATGTAATGCCCTACGAAGCTACTGCACAAGTACTAGAGAGGGGGTGAATAGTACTTTAAAATAATTAAGAGGATAATTCCTAATTATCTTGCAAACTCTAACCAACAATGCGGAAATGCGGAAATGTAAATATAGACAACAAATAAAATCAATCGCAAACAAATGATTTAACGAGTTCAGATCCACTCAAGTCTCCCCGACTTGTTCCCGGTGATCCTACGTCCCAAACACCTGGATCCCCTCCGGATACTAGAGTTAGAAACCTCTAACACTAGATTTGCACTATGAAATTCTTGTAGATAAACCTCTACAAGACCAAATCATACACAATGTAATTGTCACTCCCACAACCCGGGATCACAAACACACTCTCACAACCGAGAGTAAAACACTTACAATATCGAAAGTAAATGAAATAGAAATGCTTACCACAAAATACCTATGCCTTGAGTAAACTTACGAATTAGGGCAAAGATGATTTTGGGGAAGATGAAGAGGCACCAAACCCTAGCTCCAAGATGTAGATCAGCGATGGAGAGCTATGAGGTTGTTGGTGACCTAGAATCAAGCACTTGGCTTGGAAGGCTCACAATCAATGAATCTCTCTTTTGAAATAAGAGTGAGGGAGAGATTCTTGAATGGAATGAAAGAGCTTTGAATGAGATTGAATGCTTCTCTTTTGATCTTTAAAGTTCACGTAATATCAGCCTTGAGTGCAATGAATGCAGCACTCCAAGTATATATAGGATAGAGGAAAGAGAGAGTGAAAATCGTGGCATTTAATGCTCCGACGGCTCTATTCTGAACCAGACTAGTCGGTCAAAGAAGGTTGACTGACCGACTAGTTCATCAACTAGTCGGTCGGTCATCTCACTTGATGACTCTCTTACCACTTGATGCGGAGGCTATCGCCTTTCTCAACACTTTGAATAAAGGTAATGACCTTTCAGCTGACTTAGACAAGAATCGTCCTAAAGCAGCTATACTTCCATTCAGCCTCTAGAGCTCTCTGAGGGTCGAGGGCTCCTTCATCGTGATGATTGCAGTGATCTTGTCAGGTTGGCCTCGATCCCTTAATTCATCAGCATGCAACCGAGGAACTTTCCTGACCGAACTCCACAGGTACATTTGGCAGGATTTAGGCAAATGTTGTACCGTCAGATCTGTGCAAATATCTCTCGGAGGTCTACGACGTGATCTGTTGGCTTCTTTGACTTGACCAATATGTCATTGACATAGACTTCTAGGTTTCGTCCTATTTAAGCCTCAAAGACTTCGTTCATCATGCGTTGGTATGTGGCCCCTGCTTTTTTCAAACCAAATGGCATTTTGGTGTAACAAAAAATACCTCAATCAGTGATGAAAGAAGTTTTCTCCTCATCCTCTAGTGCCATCTGGATCTGGTTGTATCCTGAGAATGCGTCCATGAAGCTGAGGAGCTCATATCCCAAAGCACTGTCGACCAGATGGTCGATTCGTGGCAGGGGTGGCTATCCTTCGAGTACGCTTTGTTAAGGTCAGTGAAGTCAATGCACATTCGCCATTTGCCGTTTGCCTTCTTGACCATCACGACATTCGAGAGCCATTTAGGGTATTTGACTTTTCAAATGAAGCCAGCTTCTAGAAGTCAATCCACTTCTTTGATCGCAGCTTTCATTTTTTCACCTCCTATGTTTCTCTTCTTTTGCTTCATGGGTCTGGAGGTCAGGTCGACCTCCAGCTTGTGGGATGATACCTCGGGGTCGATGCTGGGTATATCCTTCGGGGTCCAGACAAAGATGTTGGCATGCTCTCTTAGGAGGGCGATTAACTGTTCCTTTAGGTTGAAAGGGAGCAGCGACCCAATATAGATATTTTTTCCTTCTTCTTAAGAGATTCGAATGTTCTCCATTTCTTCGACTGTGGCAAGCCATCGATCTTCGACCAGTGGGTCAACTGGATCCTCCTGCTCGATTCTCCTCAGAGCAGTGGACAGCATATAGCACGACCGTGCCTGTTTCTGATTTCCTCTAGCCTTTTCGACTCCCTCAGGGGTCTGCAATTTGATCAGCTGATGGAAGGTTGAGATCACTGCTTCTATAGCGTTCAGTAGTAGTCTTCCGATGATCCTGTTATATGTCGAGTTGATCTTCACCACCATGATGCTGGTTAGGCGAGTGATTTATCGGGGATACGTACTGAGGGTCACCAGTAAGATGATGATGTCTGATATTGGGGCGGAATGCCCGATGAATCCCACCAGGGGCCCCGAACAAGGCCTCAACTCCACGGATGAAATCTTCATCCTCTCCAACGTAGTGAAGAAGAGTAGGTTGCACGAGCTTCCGGTGTCAAGAAGCAACCTTTTTACGGTTATCTCCTTGATGGTAGACGTGATGACGACGGCATCATCATGCGATAGTTTCACACCATCTTGATCTTCATCTGAGAAGGAGATAGGCGGTGTAGACTCTCTAGGGCGATGTTGCCCCACAGATACTGTCATCAACCTTCCGACGTAGGAGCTTTGGAGAGAGGTCGATAACTCCGGGTGCGGGGAACCTCCCATTATTATGCTGAAGAGACCAACGCTGGGAGGTCTCACAGCATCCTCAGATGATGTGGATGGGTGAGTCGACATGGTCGAGTGATTCGTTGAACGGGATGTCGACTCGTGGATTCCCACAGACGGCAACCAAACTGTTAAGGACAAATTGATCGAGACAGTTGTCCAGCTGAGTAGACTTGAGATGCTGAGTCAGAGCCTCGTTATCAGCTGAGTGGACCCTGGTTGGAAGAACCGGGGTCGGATGGTGATAGTTGATGATGGTGTGGTGCTCGATCGACCTTCGAGTAGCAAATGTGTCGATCGCTCGAGGCTGGGGAGCTCGATAACGACCCTCGATGCTAGATGATGACTGTTGATCTACACCACAGGGACACATTAGGGGGTCGGATCAGTGTTCCGACAAAAATCCCCTCCGATGCTTAAGTTAGTGCGGGAACTTAAGGAAGAGAGGGAGCTTGGTGCAGCTGAAATCAACCCACGGAGGTTCGTCTCAGGACTAGCAGTGCAGGCTCGAATATATAAGAAATATCAAATGAGAAAGTAGAGTTCTATGTCTTAGACCTCATACCTTGGAACTGGAACCCTTTTACCTTCGTTCTTTGTTCTATTTACAGGTAATTCCCCCTTGATTTCATGTAATCGTCCCTCATTGACTCGGGCACGATCTTCTCCAGGATTCGAGTTAACGGCTGTGTCCATTTACTCGGCCCCATAACTTTCCCCTGAATGTTAGCGTTAGCCAAACGGTCGAACGATGCATTCGTCTGACTCGGCGGTACCCCGCTATGAGCGGGTGGTATCGGGTTGCGAACGCCAAATGGGTCAGGTATGCAGATACTCCAGTTGGATTTGTACCCGTGTACTACCAATTGCTATATTTATTGAGGGAATATCCGCTCGAGATTTAGTTAACCTATTTACCTGAAATAGTTAAATGATTCCTTGATATGTGGGATTACCTGCCGGAAGCAGTTCCTAATATATGGGCGGAAAATCTGCGTGCGATATTATTGAACTGTTTTCCAAAACAGTTCCTAAATTGATGGAGGCCGACTTATAAGGTGCTCATGCGGATTCTATTAGGGTTATCACTTTCTTGAAGATTGTTGATCGATATCCTGGAAAGGAGGCCAACTGCTACGTACGTAGGGATCGAAGGAAGTTTGATCTAGTCGGTTTATACAATGGGATCTTGCGTGCGAGGGGATCTTGCGGTGATTACTCCATGGGGTTGATTGGGATCACCCATTTCGATTTTGTTGCAGGTCAGATCCACTAAAAATGAGATTTATTTATTACTGGGAATCACGGGTACAATGATTACAAGTTTGGGTAATGGAGAGGTTAGCGCGACTTGGAACTCGCTTTAGAGGTGAAGGGTTCAAGGTCACCTGGAGTTTGTCGAAGGTCACCATCTCCCGGTAGCTGAGGTGAGCTTCCTACGAGAATAGCAACTCGTCAGAATGGCGGGGCTGGCTGTCAGCCCGTAGTCAAGTCAACAAGTGAAGTAAAATGTATGCGTCGGACATGCTTGGCAATCTTAAGACTGATCGACAAAGCGTGGCGAGCTTATGAGGAAAGTACAGATATATGGAAGATATCCGACCTTTAATATGAGAATAAGTTAGAGGTTATAACTGGCCAACCCCCTCTATGGAGGCATGAGGGGGTTATTTATAGGGCTGAGAGGCGGTTGTTCACCATCATGTCAGATGTCGAATCAACCCAGCTGACACTCGAGTGGTGAAGCGATGGGTTGGCGAGCTGTGTCAGAGATATTTTCTGCATTAATTGTGTCAGATGGTGTCAGGTGCATTAATGAGACGTGAGGGGTGGTCATCAGTTCTCGCCCTTAACCTCTGGCATTAACGGAGGGAAGGTGAGCCCACGTTACCTTGTTAGAGATATTTATACATGGCCGCCCTTGGGGACGAGCCAAGCTTGACGACCAAGCTCGGCTCCTCCAGATGATGCTTCTTGTTGGAGGATTGGCGAGCATGTCCTCAGCACGATGAGCTTGTCCTCGGCAAGGCGAGCTTAACGGCCGGATGGGCGAGATTCTCTGGTTGACCCTAAAGGCAAGCTTGTGGTGGGGAGAGGTGAGCTTCTGTGGATGGGGGCGATCTTCTGCTTGGGCTAGTGTCCCATCCGGGGTCAGTGAGGTGTTTGCTTGAGCCCACAGTGCATACGGGCCATAATTTCATGGGCCGACCTAAAGGTCGTAACAATTGCCCTCGTCATTCAAGCTCGACGCGGCAAGCCCAGCTTCAGCTTGGATGACGAATCGTACTCCCATTGGGTGAGGGCTGGTCAGTAGCATTCAATGAGAGCTAACTGCCAAATTCCAATAGTCATGATGGCGATCCGGCGACAGGGAGAGTTCAAGGCGTCCGTTCGATAAATAGATGACGTGTGGCTGAGGTGATTGGGGAAGAATTCGAGGCTCCAGCCTAGACTCGCTCGGATCTTTCCACATGGCCCATGTCAGACGGCTGTGATTGCCCACCTCCTCCTATAAAAAGAGATGGAGAGGGTGTGGGAGAGGGTGTTACCTGAATTTTCAAAACTCCAGCTTCCCCCCTTTCATCGCCAAGAGCAGCTGCTGTCGATCGTCGTCGTCCGTCCATTCGCCGGAGCTCCGTTTGTCTATTTTTCTTTAGGTACACTCTCATTCCCATCGATGCCTTTGTCTTCTTCTTCCACGGCTTCTTCCTCTTCAAATGTCCACGTCGAACAGCACCTCAGGGAGGTTGGCAGGGGTGGCACCACCGAGTTAAAACCAGTGGTGTCAGAGACGTCGTCGATGTCCTGGCCTAGACAACAGGAGGGAGACACGGTAGTTGAACAGGCCGTCGCTTCATCATCGATTATCAGGAGGGACCCTAAGAAAGGGAAAGCGCCCAAGTCGACCGCCACGGCCGCCGGTGGTGGCGGAGCCACGGCTACAGTCCCTGCGAGAATCCTGGCCCAAATGTCTCAGCAGCTACCCTCCACGATACCTGAGATATATGCCAAGTATATCCGGACCCTCTACGCAGTCCGCATCCCTACTCAGCGAGCATGTTTTCTTCCCTAGGGACTACGAGGTCAGCGTGTACTACCTGACCTTTGCCTTGGGGCTCTGCTTCCCACTCCATCCCTTCCTTCTTCTTGTCCTCCATTTCCTCGAACTCCCTCTCTTTCGGTTGATGCAGAACTCCATCAGCACGATGATCGGCTTTCTCATCCTCTGATCCACCCACGGGATAAGTCCGATGCTGCCGCTCTTCCAGTACTACTTCAAGGCAAAGAGAAAGGAGGAATACTACTATGTCTGTGCAAAGAGGGGCAGACTCCTCGTCCTCGAGCAGTTGAGCAAGGTGAGGGACTGAACGGAGAGATTCGCCTTTGTCACAACTCCAGCGGACTTGGCTCTGAGGTCAAACTGGGGGACACTGAATCCCTCCGTGAATGCCGAAGTGGTCCTAGAGGGGAGCGACCTGGAGAATGCCAAAATTATAGAGGAGATACCAAGAGAGAGCAGTGTCTTCAAAGACCTGGTCGTGGACGAGATGATCTCCAAGCACATCTGGCTTGAATTTACTCTGAGTCTTATGAACAACTTCTGAAATGCTCACCATGTTTTGTTTTCTTTTTGCAGGCGCGGCCATGAGCATGTCCATGGAGGAGGTGACGAAGAAGGTGAGGGATGCGTCTTCAAAGGAGCCGTCGAGCAAGGGCAAGGGCCAGCAGCCCGCCTCAAGAAGCTCGGCGTAGGCCGAGCAAAAGCGGAGTCTGGAGGCGGTCGCTACCACTCGTGTAGGATCCTGCCAAAACAGAGTTAGGATCAATAAATGAAGTTGAGACTTACGCTTGCGTATGCGGCACGGTAGTCTACGAACTTCGCCTTCGGATTCGCCACGACGGATCGAGTCTTCTCATGAACGGAGTAAGGCTACTAAATCCACAATCTAAATCTCTACTTTTAGATTAAGAACTTGGATAAAGGGAGAGGAAGTATTTCGGCAGAGCTTCGCTAGAATGAAAATGCATGCAAGAATGCCATGCAAAAGTGTAAGGAAATGGCTAACCCTTGGGTCTTATTTATAGCCCCCAAGGTAGTTATTTTAGGAGTAATTGTTCCTTTGGAACAATTTAACTAAGGTGTACCATCGTACATGGCATATTATAAGCTTAAGTTGTACCATATGCATGGTACAATATAAGCTTAAGATACTACCCCTTTATTAGCCAAATGTCGCATGCACTTATGCACATATAATGCGACTTTCCCATCAATCTAGAGATCCTCTCCGCAAGGGAACATATTCCCTTTGCACACGACTTCGTGTACGCGACGTTCGAGGTCCGTATTCTCTCATACATCCCCTACAAGGGTGTACTAACGTCTTCCATATCCAACATCTCCCACTCACACTTGAGGGGATTGTAAGAGAACGTCTTTCTCTTAGTTCTTTCATCTATCATACCAAGAAATAGACCGTGCAACCGTCATGCGCGTAGAGTCTGTTGTTATGCACTTGTTAGAGATACACAACGACCTCAAAGGTGCAAAGTTGAGTAGTTCAACGCATGCTTTACCCTAGATTATTTCTTCACATTTCTTATACTTTATATTCAACAATTGAATCCCATCTGGATCACAATTGGCTGGCCAGCTTTGAATCATTAAAGTCCAAATGTGAATATGAAATCAATCTTCCTCTTCTTGCGAACCTTCTGATCTTGACTAGACTCGCTTTTCTAACGTGCCCCGCCGAGCCGAATTATCATAGCCCATAAGTAACACGCTAAGATAGCGATCATCTTGTCAAATCTAAAGGAACCAATTGGAGTCCTTGAGGGTAAGAGTTAAGGCCCATATGGCCTTTGAGTCTCATATAATAGCAAACACTATTGCTACTAACTCAGTGGTCGAAATGCATACGTGGTATGAACACGTATTACAACATCGCTCCTTTCCCAGGGAGTGTATGTCTCAATGATGTTGTAAGGATGATGATCAGGCACCACAATGTCTGACTTTGAGTCCCTTATTCTACTCAAATAGTCCTTTGGACTCGCATCCCGCATTTAGACAGATAGGATTTCCAAAAAATCCTCTTAGATCTTTTGTAAGCATCCATATGATGTAGATCTTTCATGCAACCATTTTGTTTAAGTCATGACTCTTAAATCATCCGTCTGATGATTTTGACTTCAAACAGGTCTCATCTCTATTCCATCCGTCTGATAGAATAAGGCGGTTGCTCATGTGAGAGAGCCAACCTCAATCTGTCCGACATACTAGAATTCAGCTTAGATTTCAAAAATGTACACAAACATTTCTTAAGAAATTCATATGCAATGTTTGAAAAAGAACTTATTCTTTTATTAATTTTGATCATTTACAGACATGGGAATTTACGTTGGTACAACTCAGCTCTTACGCAATCCTTGAGATGATAAGTGTTTGTAAAACACATCTCTGGGGATAGTCTTCGTAAGCGGATCCGCTATCATCTCATGCGTAGATATGTACCTTATGTCTACCTTCTTGGTCTTATCATAGTCTTTTGCAAATTTGTAGCGGATATCTATGTGTTTGGTCTTACAATGGAATTTCGGATCTTTGACATAGGCTATAGATGCTTGACTGTCGCTGTGTATGGGTACAGCACCTGAGTCATTTGCATTAATTAGCCTGTCTAAGAACTTCCTAAGCCAAACAGCCTCTTGGACTGCCATGCTAAATGCTACAAACTCGGCTTCCATGGTTGAAAGTGCGATGCAGGATTGTTTCTTGCTACTCCAGGATATTGCACCAGATCCGAGTAGAAAAACATATCCTGAGGTCGATCGTCGCTCATCGAGATCACCCACCCAATCAGCATCAGTGTAGCCTTCGAGCCTCAAGGCATCTCCTTGATAGCATAAAGCAAAGTCTGCAGTTCCTTTGAGATACCGCATTATCCTCTTAACCGCTTTCCAGTGTACTTGCCCTGGGTTGGATTGGTAACGACTTACCATTCCAACGGCAAAACAGATGTCCGGTCTTGTACACATTATAGCGTACATTAGACTACCAACTGCACTGGAATATGGAACTTTTTCCATAATCTCCTTCTCTTTTTGGTTCTTCGGACATGATTTCAGACATAAATTGTCGCACTTGCTTATTGGAGTATCAATGGACTTGTAGTCCTGCATATTAAAACGTTCTAGAACCTTCTTTATATAAGTCTCCTGTGAAAGAGAAAGAAGTTTCTTTGAACGATTCCTTGAAATCTTAACTCCAAGGATATATGCGGCTTCTCCCATGTCTTTCATCTCAAAAACTGATGAAAGCCAAGACTTGATATCCATCACAAAGCCCTTGTCATTTCTGGCTATTAAAATGCCATCTACATATAGAGACATAATAACATACTTGTTCTTATTCCTCTTGATATATACACAGTTATCTTCATCAATCATGGAAAATCCATTTGATAAGACAACCTCTTGAAATCGTATATACCATTGCCTCGAGGATTGTTTAAGACCATATATTGATTTAAGAAGTTTACAAACCTTATGTTCGTTTCCTTCTTTTACAAACCCTGTTGGTTGTTCCATATAGATCTCCTCGTCCAATTCTCTATTGAGAAAGGCAGTCTTTACATCCATTTGATGTAATTCGAGGTCTAAGCAAGCTACCATTGCCAGAATCAGGCGAATTGAGGTAAAACGAACAACAGGTGAGAAGGTCTCTTCGTAGTCTATCCCTTCCTGTTGCGTAAAACCTTTCGCGACAAGGCGAGCTTTATATCTGTCAATAGAGCCATCAGCCTTATGCTTGATCTTGAGAACCCATTTGTTCCCAATAGCTCTACGTCCTCTGGGTAAGTCAACTAAGTCCCAGACTTGGTTAACTTTCATGGATTCTAACTCCTCTTGCATCGCTTCCATCCATTTGTCTTTAGCAGGGCAAGATACGGCCTGTTTGAAAGTAGCAGGCTCGTCATCTTCTTGTAGTAAAGTCATAAAGGTTTGCGGAAATTCATCCTCAAATCTTAGAGGAGCCAACCTTGTACGAATACTACGTCGTATTTGAGATTCTTCAAGTCCTAGTTGACTTGAGTTTAGATCAATTCTAATATCACTCCCACTTGGAATGTCGTTAGAATTGCTCCCACTTGGATCATTATTCCCGTATGGAATAGGATAATCGTCATTCGTGAGAAGACTCGATCCGAAATACTTGCATGCATTTTCATTCTAGCGAAGCTCTGCCGAAATACTTCCTCTCCCTTTATCCAAGTTCTTAATCTAAAAGTAGAGATTTAGATTGTGGATTTAGTAGCCTTACTCCGTTCGTGAGAAGACTCGATCCGTCGTGGCAAATCCGAAGGCGAAGTTCGTAGACTACCGTGCCGCATACGCAAGCGTAAGTCTCAACTTCATTTATCGATCCTAACTCTGTTTTGGCAGGATCCCACATTGGTATCATCTTCTTGTAGTAAAGTCATAAAGGTTTGCGGAAATTCATCCTCAAATCTTAGAGGAGCCAACCTTGTACAACTACTACGTCGTATTTGAGATTCTTCAAGTCCTTGTTGACTTGAGTTTAGATCAATTCTAATATCACTCCCACTTGGAATGTCGTTAGAATTGCTCCCACTTGGATCATTATTCCCGTATGGAATAGGATAATCGTCATTCGTATAATCCATTGGTGAAGGTTGAAACGTATTTTCGTTTTCACCAAGATTCTCCCACTCGAATGAGGTAATCCTTCTTGATCATAAATCTCAAATAGTGATAAGTCCTGACTTATCTCGCCCTGTCTTGGAAACTCGTTTTCCAAGAAAGTGACATCCCTTGATTCAAACTCAATTAGCCCACCATTGTCTTCCTGACTAACAAAAACATAACCTTTGGAGTTTTCTGCGTATCGTATAAAGATACATTTCCTTCCCCTTGGCCCAAGTTTGCCATACTTATGGGAGGAAATATGTGCGTAGGATGCACAACCCCAAGGTTTTAAAATGTTTAAGTCAGGAAACCTTTGGTTCCACAACTCATAAGGAGTGGAGCTAACTGATTTCAAGGGTACGCGATTTAAAATGAAAGCGGCCGTCAATAATGCATCACCCCAAAAGGTGACTGGCAAGTTAGCTTGCGCCATCATTGAACGGACCATTTCCATTAAAGTCCTATTTCTCCTTTCTGCAACACCATTTTGTTGAGGAGTATAAGGCATAGTTACCTGATGTACTATGCCTTTTTCATCACAAAGTTCCTTAAAACTTATTGATTGATATTCATCGCCCCTATCGGTTCGCAAAACCTTAATCTTGCGATCTAATTGATTCTCCACTAAACTCATATAGTTTTTAAAGCAAGCCAAAGCTTCACTTTTGTGGGATATCAAATAGATATGTCTGAATCGGGTGAAATCATCAATAAAAGTGATGAAATAGGACTTTCCGCGTCTTGTCTTGACATTCATCGGACCACATATATCCGAATGGATAAGCTGTAATGGAACCTCGGCCCTTGTGCCGGTTCCAAACGGCTTGCGACAAGATTTCCCCACAAGGCAATGTTCGCATGTCGACATTTCAACCTTTGAAACATTGGATAGAAGGCCACGTTTGGCAAGTCTATCCATACGCGTTGGTCCAATATGACCAAGCCTTGCGTGCCAACAAATCACATCAGACTCATAAGTCTTAGAATTTGCAATAAGGAAATTTTCATTACATGAGGAATCATACATTGTACTCATTACAATAAATCCTTTAAATACAAACCCAGTACCAATAAGAGTATTATTACAACTTAAGTCCACATTACAATCATGAAAAAACCAGTTATAGCCAAGACCCATTAATACGACCACAGAAATTATATTCCTTCGAATATCTGGAGCGAAGAGGACATCATGAAGTAGGAGAGTGCGGCCGTTGTCCAAGACTAGCTTGCAAGTCCCAACGCCTTTCACTTCAATTCGTGTGTTGTTTCCTACATAGATCCACTTCGTTCCTTGGGGTATCCGGTGATACTCCACGAAGGACCGTCTGTCCCTTGCTATGTGGTCGGTGGCACCTGAATCAATTATCCAAAATGGATTAGATTCCACAAGAAATATTGAACTAGAAACACATATGTAACTAGTATATTTACAAGTTACCTCGTCGCCTCCACTCGTACACGAACGAGCATAGTGACCGAGCTTGTTGCACTTGAAGCACTTGATCCTCTTCAAGTCTTTCTTCTTGTGCCATTTCTTATGCCCACCCTTATGTTTGGGTTTCTTGGTAGACTCAGGTTTCTTATTACGTTCATTAGTGAACTTCGAACAATCTTTCCGTTTCTTTCCCCCGTGTGAGGATCTAGAAACCATGTGCACTTCTGCACTTGGCTTGGCAGCTGCAAGCCGCTCTTCCTCTAATTCGAGGTGCTTGGAAACGTCGCTGAAGGTCTTGATGCTCTCATTGTGAGTGAGATGCATCTTCATTTGATCCCACCCATTTGGTAGGGAACATATAACTGCTTGGATTTGTTGCTCATCAGTGAGCACATGACCTGCGTCCTTTAACTCCGAGATAAGGTTCGCCATATGTCGCAGATGTTTCCCCATGGAATGATCTGGACGTTTCTTATATGTATCGAACCTTATAGTTAAGGCGCGAAGTTTGGACACCGATGTGCCACCGAACTTCTCCTCTAGCTTGGACCATATGTCCATGGCTAGGTCATGTTCTCGGAAGATGTGCATTATGTCATCAGCCATACTGCTTAATAACGTAATGCGCGCTATCTTATTCTTCCGAGACCAAGCATCAAAAGCTTCCTTGTCTCGTCGATGTTGGGCCGTAGTGCCCAACTCGGGTTCAATCATAACGTTCTTTAGAGTTTCGAGCACTTCTTGCTCCTCTAGAACGTATTGTATCTTGATGGACCAAAGGTTGTAATTATCGCCGTTGAGTTTTTCACCTCTGTTTAACTCAGCGACGATATTCTTTGAAGCGGAAGACATTTTACTTTTAAAATGCTGTAAAAGACACAAAACCGAAGGTTTGATCAAAACATTGCATAAAAATTCTTAAAATATAACTCCCACTTGAAATGATAATAGAATATCCCATTTGGATAGTTCTAAAAATTCAAATCCCACTTGGAATTATATTATATTTGATAAGTTACTTTCGAAAAATATTGAAGATGTTGTTCTAGAATCGAAAAGGTCTCTATGATTCCAATCACCATCTAGAACAACCTTCAATATTCCCCCATCACTTATCAAACAATCGTACTCTTATAGTACTTCGCAGCGGAAAATTACTTTTGAAAAACATATCTTTCAAAATGGAATAGGTGAGAGTTTGCGCAAAGAATTTTTGCGCAACAATTGCCAAGCCACGAGACCTGTTCTACACACCCATGGGTTAGATAACCATGGCCGGATCGTGGTAGGACTTGGAATTCTAAATTGCGCTATCCCGATTAAGGACGGGACATAACCTATTTGAAAACATCTTTTTCAAAAAATTTGAAATACATTGGCTAATCTTTGTAGAGTAGAGCACAACGTCATAAGTACATTGGCTAATCTCCGTAGAGTAGAGCACAATGACATGGCTAATCTCGCATGAAGTAGAGCATTACGGCTAATCTTCAAGGAGTAGAGCACTACGGCTAATCTCGCATGAAGTAGAGCACTTAGGCTAATCTTCAAGGAGTAGAGCACTACGGCTAATCTCGCATGAAGTAGAGCACTACGGCTAATCTTCAAGGAGTAGAGCCTTTAGACACCCCGTATGGGCTAATCGACATGTTCATGTGCGACCAAGGCCTTTTGCCGAATTGGTCGACCAAAACACTAAGATTGGTCGACCAAAAAAAATCCCCGTATGGATTTGCACCCTCCTGGCCGGCCAGGGCTAGTGCCTTGACTGGCCAGTGGCCATGATTGGCCGGCCAGGGCCTCTGCCCTGGCCGGCCAGGGGTTCTGGCCCCTCGGCCAGGGCCTCTGCCCTGGCCGAGGCCGGCCAGGGCCGGCCAAGCCCTGGCCGAGGCCAGGGCGCCGGCCCTGGCCTCTGCCAGGGCCGACAGGCCGGCAGGCCAGCCCTGGCCACTGCCAGGGCCGGCCCTGGCCTCTGCCAGGTCCGGCCAGGCCGGCCCAGGCCTGGCCTTGGCCACGGCCACGGCCCCCTGGCCGTGGCCGAGGCCGGCCACTGCCGCCTGGCCTTGGCCGGCCACTGCCGGCCTGGCCATGGCCGGCCATGGCCAAGGCTATTTTGGCATTGGCCGGCCATGGCCCCTTTGGCCATGGTCGGCCACCCCCTTTGAATGGGGTTGCCGCACACCCCGCCGGAGGGGTGGCCGTGGTGGTTATTGGCCGTAGCCAACCCCCTCCGCATGGGGAGGGGGGTGCATGGCCTTCATAGCCCATTTGGCCATGGTGCACATGCACCAAATTTCATCTTCCCCGATGGGAATAACCACCACCTTCTTCCTCGATGAAGCACCCGTTCGTCGATGAAGCACCCGTTCGTCGAGAAAGTGGTTATTTTCTAATGGCCGTGTGCCAAAAATGAAAAATAACATACTACGTGAACGGTCGGTTCTTCCCGTCACGGAGAGTTCCTACCATATCCGTAATGATAGGAGACCCTAACGTGAAAAGAACAACCGCTGCGTTCTCTCCGTCACGAAGCGTTCCTACCATATCCGTAATGGTAGGATACCCATTCGTGAAAAGACAACGACTCATTCATAGTTTCGACTGGACGGCGGTTTGACCGGGGCGAACCCGCATGGCTCTGGTACCAATGTAGGATCCTGCCAAAACAGAGTTAGGATCGATAAATGAAGTTGAGACTTACGCTTGCGTATGCGGCACGGTAGTCTACGAACTTCGCCTTCGGATTCGCCACGACGGATCGAGTCTTCTCACGAACGGAGTAAGGCTACTAAATCCATAATCTAAATCTCTACTTTTAGATTAAGAACTTGGATAAAGGGAGAGGAAGTATTTCGGCAGAGCTTCGCTAGAATGAAAATGCATGCAAGAATGCCATGCAAAAGTGTAAGGAAATGGCTAATCCTTGGGTCTTATTTATAGCCCCCAAGGTAGTTATTTTAGGAGTAATTGTTCCTTTGGAACAATTTAACTAAGGTGTACCATCGTACATGGCATATTATAAGCTTAAGTTGTACCATATGCATGGTACAATATAAGCTTAAGATATTACCCCTTTATTAGCCATATGTCGCATGCACTTATGCACATATAATGCGACTTTCCCATCAATCTAGAGATCCTCTCCGCAAGGGAACATATTCCCTTTGCACACGACTTCGTGTACACGACGTTCGAGGTCCGTATTCCCTCATACATCCCCTACAAGGGTGTACTAACGTCTTCCATATCCAACAACTCGGGCCGAGAAAGGGGAGTGGATCAAGAAATCAAGAAAGGAGCCTATGGCCACAGCTCCTACATCCTACTCGAGTGAGGCTACAGCTGGCAGACTAGTCCACCTCGACCCAGAGGAGCCCACGGTCAGCCCTGTGGCTGCTGAGTACCAAGGCCCACCGATCAGTGCCACTGTCGTCGTCTCCACTAGTTCGGTTACCCCACTGAGACCCCGACAGCGTCGACCACTACAAGATGTCCTGTAGTCACAAACTAGCCATATGGGTGCACATCGTATGGGCTGGGGAAGCCGGGCCATCTAAGCTGCGAGGCCGCACTGGCCACCTTCAAGTCGACGAAGGAGGCGGTTCTCGCCATTCCGCCGGAGGTCGTCGCACCGCGTTACCCGGTGGGGGCCCAGGAGTCTGTCTTCAACGAGGCCGGCATGGCGGCCCACCTGGTAGAGAATAGCATTCTACCGAGGGACCGAGAGTCCCTCGGAATGTTGGTGTTGAATGCATATATGACACGGCCATCTGGCATAACATGCAGGTTCGTCGCCCTTCGCCTAAGATGTCGGACTTCTTCTTTTTCCGATATGCTTATGATTTTTGATCCTCTTTGTAGGCGGTCGCTGCTCTGGTGTCTCTCCAACGACATGCGTCGGAGGTAAACCGGCTCGAGGCAGCACTCGGGTGGAAGGCGGTCGCCCTCAAGGATGCTGATGCGAAGCAGAAGGACACCATCGAGAGGCCGGTGAAGGTCCAGGGGGATTATAAGACCCAGAGGACGAGACTTCCAGGCTAGAGAAGGCCACCAGGGGAGCTGCATGAGATGGTCCACGAAGAAGAGGCCCGGAGGGTCACCGCTGAGAAGCTCCTGGCCTCAGAGAAAGAGACGACCGGGAGAAGATTGCCGAGCTGGAGCAGCGGAATGCTAAGCTATCGAAGGTCGACCTAGAAAAAGGTCAGGGTTCAGGCCATTCTTCAGTACCAGAACAGCAAGCTCGTCCCCGTGCTAACGGCCAGGAGGGCGGAGGGCTTCGACGACAGTTTGGAGGCTGTCTTCGAGAGGACCAAGGCGAGGTTGGGGAATCTCTACCCCCAGCATGGAGATTGACTTCACCCGACTGTCAGCGACGTTGATGATGAAGCAGAGGCTTCTACTGCCTTTGAGGCCAAGGTGACCGAGATTCCGGTCGGCGGCGACCAAGGAGGCGACCAGGTGGACTCACAGGTTCCAGAGGGTGGCCGTCGAGGGAGTGGCGACCGAGTCGAGGCACCATAGGTTGGAGTGAAAATGTATGGCCGGCCCTGGTGCCGAGCCTGGAATCTTTTTTCGTTTAGATCCTAAGATGTAAAAAGTTAGATGAAATAAAATTGAAATTTTTTGCTCACTATTACTGTTGTTCGTTTTGTCTGTTCTGTGACCTGAGCCTTAGTATGTGTATGCCCCCAACATTCTGCTATTGACGCGATTAAGGCCGAGGAGAGGTAGAATGTTGTAGAGTCGCATGTCTGCTCTGAATCTGATGCCGAGCTACTGAGAGGGGGCGATAGGGAGGAGCCGACCACGCGGCCTCTGTTGGTGGGTTAGTGGCCCCGGAGGTCTTTGAGAGGGTGGGTATTGGACCGTCGTCGATCCCACAACTCTGTAATCGGGCAGGTATTGGGCCGTCGCCGACCATGCATGTCTACTCCGGATCTGATGTCGAGTTGTCGAGAGGGGGGCGATAGGGAGGAGCCGACCCCACGGCCTCTGTTGGTGGGCGAGCTGCCTCGGAGGTCTTTGAGAGGGCAGGTATTGGGCCATCGCCAACCCTGCAACCTCTGTAATTGGGTGCGTATTGGGCTATCGCCCACCCCACATGTTCGCTCTGGATCTGGTGGCGAGCTGTCGAGAGGGGACGATAGGGAGTAGCCGACCCCGCGGCCTTTGTTGGTGGGCGAGCTGCCCCGTAGGTCTTTGAGAGGACGTGTATTGGGCTGTCGCCGATTCCACAACCTCTATAACTGATCGGTCCATATTTTACACCTTTTTTGCATGTTTTCACGCCATTTCGATTGCTCATATTGCGATTTCCACGAGTATTCGACGATATTGCGTAACTTTTCACTATTTCTTGTTTTTGTCGGATTTCAGGAAATATAGAGCAATCGGGAGCAAAAATGAGCTTAAAGGACTTACACATGTACCGGAGTGTCGCCCATGGTTCTATCGAGGAGCTAACGACGCTGGAAGATGAGTGGAAGAAGAAGGAAATCGATAGAATCGATGAAGAGGCGAGGAGAAGAAGAGTTGACTCCAGAAACAGGCCACTCGGCCGAGTAACATAGCCCACTCGGCCGAGTGAAGAAGCGCATTCGGCCGGGTACAACTAATACGAAGGGATCTTGAACCACAATGTACTTGACCGAGTGGTTACATCCACTCGGCCGAGTAGAGATCGCCACTCGCCCGAGTGAGTCAGGACTTCTGAAAGAAATCAAAGACGACTCTCTGGAATTCTGGGGAGAACATTAGAAGACCTACTCGGTCGAGTAGAGAAGTCCACTCGCCCGAGTGAAGAATCCCACTCAGCCGAGTGAAGCTGATGACACGAGCGCCCAGATTTTCAGATAGCCTTATACTCTTTTGAAATCTGCTATCATTCCAGATGCCAAAGTATTTTTATCATATTTTTATGGATAATAGACTTCATGACAGTTCCAACGCCGCCAAGAACGCATCAATCGGAGGTCGGATGAAATCTGGAAACTTTCTGCAAGTCGATGCTGCAGTGCTGGAATTCGCATGTCAGTGTCACTCGGCCGAGTGAGATTCCCACTTGGCCGAGTGACCAGTTTTTGACAGTTTTTGACAGAGTGCTGTTTTCTGGAAATTTTGCAGGAACTCCCACTCGACCGAGTGAGCTGTCCACTCGGCCGAGTCGCGACTGGCGCAGAATTTAAGTTACGCGCAGATTCAGTTTTGGGTGCGGGTTTCAGTGGGTTTTTGGGCAGTTTTGTTAGGGTTTTTTGGGGGCTATTTAAGAGGGTTGTAGCTGTCATTAGAAGAGGTTACAATGAAGTTTTCTTAGGGATTATTTTAGAGGTTAGGCCATGTCCTAGGCCCCCTCTTGGATCTAAAAGCTTGTATTTGGATTGAAGATCTTCATCAAAGCTAAGTATTTTGTCCTTGTTATTTGTATCTTTGTTTTTTCTATCTTTTTGTATGCAAGCAATGATTTTTATTGATTCTCATATCGTTATTGCCATGCTTGAGTAGATTTGTTGTTCTAGGGCATGGGGATGAACCCTATTGATCTAATTTCAGATTTGTGATGAATGAATTTCTAAATTGCTAGAATTGCTAGGAGGTTAGGTTGTGATCGATTTATTACGGATAGTTAGGGATTTCCATCGATTGGGGTTTGCAAGAGATTGGATTCTAATCGATGGAAAGGCCTAGATTTTCGATTTAGGTTTATAATCGAGATTCTCTAGACTTGGTTTGCAAGAGATTAGACCAAAGCTAGGATTTTATTATAAATATATACCCATATTCGTTTGCAAGAGATTGGACGAATACGAACTATCACAACCTAGATCATAACTCGAGTTTGCACGAGAGTGGGCTCGAGGGGCGATTGAACGATGATGTCGATCCTAATGCTAGCGGTTTAGGCTAGGGTTTGCAAGAGATTGGGCCCTATCCTAAGTTGCTATAGACCGGCAATGGCGCGAGAGCGTGAGCTTGGTTCTCTATTCAGTTACGACTAGTTCACCCCAACACAAGTCTAGTAATATCGAGATTCACTATTTATAAGGATGAATGACGATCCGTAGCAGGGATTCCCTAGCTCTAGACTCTTTTATTGTATTGAATTCGAATCACTATTTGACCAACATCCTTATCATCGACACCGACATCCACCAACATTTCCATTATATCATACCATTACCATCTCCACCAATAAAACATTCGTAGTCAAGCCAACCTAGGATAGATTGGAACCAACACCACCTCCTCGTGTTCGATACCCGCTCGCCACTTGACCGTGCGCTTGCGGTAAAACTACAATCGTTCTCCGGGTGTATACCCGGGGCCGATCAAGTTTTTGGCGCCGTTGCCGGGGAGGTGTTTCCTGTTGGAAGCCAATTTGTCATAATTAGGTTGATTAGACTACGAAAAAAAATTTTAAAAGAAATTTTCACCCCCACCACCATTACTACCATTTCTATATTCTTTTGTGCCACTGATATTTTTCTCCAGGTATTTATCTTTGTTGATCAGGTGCTATGGATTATACTACGTGGACCACAAATTTTGATCAGAGTGCTTAGATGGGAGAATACTTTTTTGAGGAAACGCATTGGCCCGAGCTTGATGAGAAGCAAAGGACTTTTTTTGATGAGATGCATGCACACCAAGTTGAAATACAAGCCAGGCTTGATAAGGGCGGCCTTCAATTGGAATGGATGAAGAGGGAACTTGAAATGAATGTGCTCATGCTTAAGGTTGCAGAGATTTCCAAAGATATCAGTTCTGCTTCTTCATTTTATGGGCAAGAAGCATCATCGGTCATATTACCAGAGCCAGAATGTGCCGTCGTCGATCCCACATCCTATGATAGAGCTATTGCATATAAAGAATGGATGGACGAAGAGGCCGTGGAGGAAGCAGAAATTGAGTCATATGCGCAGCCATAGGAGGACAGATTTCAGAGATTATTGGAGGGTCTCTTGGAGTCAGTGAGGTTCACCGGTTCAGAGAGCATTACAGCAGGTGATGCATTTGAGCTACGATTTGCAGATTTTGTTATGAACCGTATTTCAGCTGCAGGAACAATTGAGGATGGCATCCATGTCAGTCTCGAGGGGGATAGACTATATTGTCAGATTGCTTGCGAGAATTCCCCTCCACATGATACATCCCCACAAGCTGACACACATGAGCAGCCATCTTCACCATTCCAAGGAGATCCTACATTCATAGTTCACGAGGAGGCATCACATGCGGAGCCAGAGCATTGCAATGCGGAGGTAGCACTTTGGGACGAGGATAACTTCATTTAGATAAATCCAGAGTCTTGCCTACCGATAGTTAAGCTTCTACAGCCACCTCTACCGTCTGCTGAGGCTTTGATCATATGGACCACACATTGTTATGCGTACCTGGATGAGATTCTTGGATGGCAGGCTGAGGACATCGATGCTTCCACCTCTGAGGAGACAACGGTACCAGTCATAGATGCAGCCACTTCTGATGAGAGAACTACGATGAGACACTCGGGACGTGTTGATGCAGAGCCGAGTTGCAGCGTCATCACTCCCCCACCCACAGATACAGCCAGTCCATACGATGAGTGGATGGATGGAGATGATTCAGATGGAGAAGACATTGAGGTTATTTACCTCGCGGAGCCGAAGCATGCTTTTGAGGAGGCATCACACACGGAGCCAGAGTTTATCGTCGAGGAGGTCATGCATCGGGACGAGGACATAGCCATTCATGAGGATCCCGAGCACTACCCTCCTCCATTTGAGCTTCCATTGCCAACTCATCCTTCCATTGGCACCGAGGACTATCCCACAGAGCTTATGGCTCCCTTTCAGGGAGATCTCTTCACCCCCTCATCTCCTACATTTGATTCCCCTCCCGTGTATGATGTTTTTTGTGATTAAAATTTTGACGACTCATTGTGCCTTTTGCAGGATACACATACATATGAACAAAAGGTACAATGGGATGTATACGAGGAGGAGAGCGAGGAGTTAGCACCCATGGACGCATATAAATATGATCAAGAGGTGCGCTGGGATGAGTCTGACGATGATGAGGAGCATCTTGATGAAGTCCACACCTATGATCTAGATTTACCTGAGCAGCATAGAGAAGACACCATGGAGACAGCTATCATGGCACGTGAGGATATTGGATTATTTCCAGGGAAGTATCGTCCACCATTATTTATTCCATATATTTCTATAGACGATCCTCTTTGGGATACTTTTATTATGAGGGTGAATTTTTTGCAGCGAACTGATGCATCCTATTCTCTGCAGGGTACAGGTGGAGTCCTTGTGGTAATGCTGGAGGATGCACTGCTGGAGTTCGTTGGTGTTCGTGGACATACGCATCTGGCAGAGCCACGGAAAGAGCAGTTGGAGCAATTGCCTGCACTAGCAAGATACTGGATCTGCCTTTTGCTATAGGTGATATCAATCCAGTAGTGTAGAAATTTTATGCTTTCAATAAACACGAATCCTCTCGACAGCGAGAGGACCGTATAGATTTTCTTGAATAAATATCACCTCATATGACGACAACAAAAATTTTTACACCCCAAATCCATCATATATATTAATTACCCTCTTCATATTTTAATGTGCCACATCCTTTTGCTCACCACCATCGAGCATTTCTTTCAAGTGAAACCTCACTTTCTTATTTGTTTGACTTGATCACGCTTAGCGAAATCGTGATTTTATTGATCGAGTCATTTGAATAAGATTGTTTGGTATAAGCTTGGGGGAAGGCGCTCTCATGCATCATTGCATGTGCATGTAGTTGCATTAGGATTTCATGTCATACATTTCAACATTTTTCATTCACCTCCCTCATATATATCGTTGTTCCTCATATTTTTCCTTTTATGATCACATTGAGGACAATGTGAAGTTTAAGCTTGGGGGAGCGCATTTCCATGCCATCTAGTTGCACTTTTACTTTATTTTTAGGGTTTTTTAGAATTTTTCAAAATTTTGCATCTTTTTGAATTTTCCATCCTATTTTCCTTTTATGTGTGTTCATGCATCATGTTGTGTGCTTGTTTTTCTTTTCTTTCCTCTCTTTTATTTTTTATTTCTTTATTTTCTTTCTCTTCTTCCGCTAGATGAGTTTTGTATGATGATATCTCTTATTGCTTTACCAACCATCACGATGCTTATTATTCCTTACCATGCTACTTTGAGTATTCCATAGTCTTGCTATCCATGTGCTTGCTTATGTATTTCTTTTGATGATTCCTCTACATGAATGCATGATATTAATTGAAACTGAATGTATGGATTAGCGTTTAGTATGCTTTTGTTGGAAATGCACCAAGATTCACGCATCATTAGTATATCTGAAGCATCAGTTTTATTGTTCACCTTCTGTTGCATGCTTGATATGGTTGTAAACTTTACTGCTTGACTTCACTATTTATTGAAATGATTGAGAATATCCATGCTTACATATGAGTTTTATTTGAAGTATTATGTTATTA
The DNA here is from genome assembly GCA_030789695.1 of Scilla litardierei. Taxonomy (NCBI): domain Eukaryota; kingdom Viridiplantae; phylum Streptophyta; class Magnoliopsida; order Asparagales; family Asparagaceae; genus Scilla; species Scilla litardierei. The sequence continues at coordinate 75,352,010 of CM061135.1, forward strand.
AACCGTTCGTGCACATCTTAGAGTGAACCGAGTGCTACATTATTTCTTTCTCCACATATATCTTTTTATTCTCTTCATGTCACTTGAGTTCACCTCCTAAAGCTACTTATATCGTATTTATTTCCCAAAAATCCCTACAAAAGAAAAGGTAGCTCCAAAAAGTCCAAAAAGCCAAAAAGGAGCCAAAAACCAAAAAGTACAAATCAAATAGCTCCTACAAAAATCCAAAAAGAAAAATGAGAAACAAAATGTTCAAAAAAGAAAAAGAAAGATATTTCTCTATCTCATTATTGGAGCCACAAAATACTTGGAAACCCCGAGGCAAAAATCCCATTTTCCACTATCATATTCCTTTAGATGTGATGCATCAAGCTAAGCTTGGGGGGGTGAATTAATTTGACCATATGAGTGAGTATGACATTAGAGTGGAGACGTGCATGAATGGGAATATTCGATAATGCTTAGACTTTGCAAAATATATTAGATATGGAGATTTTTCAAGATTTGAAATAAATATGTGAATGCCATGACTATTATTCTTTTCTCTATTGCATGCTTGGTGTGTATCTTATATGCTTCATTTATAACTTTTGATTGAAAAATGCATCGCCAACATTTGTATATTAAATTCTATGAAATGCGTGATGTGGATATGAATTGATTGCATGAATTTAGGAAGTCCCTTCCTTTGTTCTTAAAAGCTTGCAAGTACTATGTTTAAATAAGATATGAAATCTTTATAGCATGAGATTCGTATTTTCTTAGTTATCGTGATGTGTAGCTTATAGCTTGAGATCTGAGAGAATAATCTAGCGACCCCGTCCACCTCGTTTTCTTTCTTTTTCATTTCATTTCCTTTGTATTCATGTCCCGAGTTCGTCTCTTTACTTATCTTCCTCGAGGACGAGTAAGAGGCAAGCTTGGGGGATTTTGATCGGTCCATATTTTACACCTTTTTTCTGCATGTTTTCACGCCATTTCAATTGCTCATATTGCGATTTCCACGAGTATTCGACGATATTGCGTTACTTTTCACTATTTCTTGTTTTTGTCGGATTTCAGGAAATAAGAGCAAACGGGAGCAAAAATGAGCTTAAAGGACTTGCACATGTACCGGAGCGTCGCCCATGGCTCTATCGAGGAGCTAACGGCGCTGGAAGATGAGTGGAAGAAGAAGGAAATCGATAGAATCGATGAAGAGGCGAGGAGAAGAAGAGTTGACTCCAGAAACAGGCCACTCGGCTGAGTAACACAGCCCACTCGGCCGAGTGAAGAAGCGCATTCGGCCGAGTACAACTGATACGAAGGGATCTTGAGCCACAATGTACTTGACCGAGTGGTTATATCCACTCGGTCGAGTAGAGGTCGCCACTCGCCCGAGTGAGTCAGGACTTCTGAAAAAAATCAAAGCCGACTCTCTGGAATTCTGGGGAGAACATTAGAAGACCTACTCGGCTGAGTAGAGAAGTCCACTCGCCCGAGTGAAGAATCCCACTCGACCGAGTGAAGCCGATGACACGAGCGCCCAGATTTTCAGATAGCCTTCTACTCTTTTGAAATCTGCTATCATTCCAGAGGCCAAAGTATTTTTATCATATTTTTTATGGATAATAGACTTCATGACGGTTCCAACTCCCCTAAGAATGCGTCAATCGGAGGTCGGATGAAATCTGGGAAATTTCTGCAAGTCGATGCTGCAGTGCTGGAATTCGCATGTCAGTGTCACTCGGCCGAGTGACATTTTCACTCGGCCGAGTGAGATTCCCACTCGACCGAGTGACCAGTTTTTGCCAGTTTTTGACAGAGTGCTGTTTTCTGGAAATTTTGCAGGAATTCCCACTCGGCCGAGTGAGCTTTCCACTCGGCCGAGTCGCGACTGGCGCAGAATTTAAGTTACACGCAGATTCAGTTTTGGGCGCGGGTTTCAGTGGGTTTTTGGGCAGTTTTGTTACAGTTTTTTGGGGGGCTATTTAAGAGGGTTGTAGCCGTCATTAGAAGAGGTTCCCATGATGTTTTCTTAGGGATTATTTTAGAGGTTAGGCCATGCCCTAGGCCCCCTCTTGGATCTAAAAGCTTGTATTTGGATTGAAGATCTTCATCAAAGCTAAGTATTTTGTCCTTGGTATTTGAATCTTTGTTTTTTCTATCTTTTTGTATGCAAGCAATGATTTTTATTGATTCTCATATCGTTATTGCTATGCTTGAGTAGATTTGTTGTTCTAGGGCATGGGGATGAACCCTATTGATCTAATTTCAGATTTGTGATGAATGAATTTCTAAATTGCTAGAATTGCTAGGAGGTTAGGTTGTGATCGATTTATTACGGATATTTAGGGATTTCCATCGATTGGGGTTTGCAAGAGATTGGATTCTAATCGATAGAAAGGCCTAGATTTCGATTTAGGTTTATAATCGAGATTCTCTAGACTTGGTTTGCAAGAGATTAGACCAAAGCTAGGATTTTTATTATAAATGTATACCCATATTCGTTTGCAAGAGATTGGACGAATACGAACTATCACAACCTAGATCATAACTCGAGTTTGCACGAGAGTGGGCTCGAGGGGCGATTGAACGATGATGTCGATCCTAATGCTAGCGGTTTAGGCTAGGGTTTGCAAGAGATTGGGCCCTATCCTAGGTTGCTATAGACCGGCAATAGTGCGAGAGCGTGAGCTTGGTTCTCTATTCAGTTACGACTAGTTCACCCCAACACAAGTCTAGTAATATTGAGATTCACTATTTATAAGGATGAATGACGATCCGTAGCGGGGATTCCCTAGCTCTAGACTATTTTATTGTATTGAATTCGAATCGCTATTTGACCAACATCATTATCGTCGACACCGACATCCACCAACATTTCCATTATATCATACCATAACTATCTCCACCAATAAAACATTCGTAGTCGAGCCAACCTAGGATATATTGGAACCAACACCACCTCCTCGTGTTCGATACCCGCTCGCCACTTGACCGTGCGCTTGCGGTAAAACTACAATCGTTCTCTGGGTGTATATCCCGGGGCCGATCAGTAACCGGGCGGTTTTGGGACGTCACCGACCTCACATGTTCGCTTCGGATCTGATGGCGAGCTGCCGAGAGGGGGCGATAGGGAGGAGCCGACCCCGCGGCCTCTGTTGGTGAGCGGCTGCCCTAGAGGTCTTTAAGAGGACGGGATTAGTCCATCGTCGACCCTGCAACCTCTGTAATTGGGTGGGTATTGGGCCATCGCCGACCCCGCATGTCTGCTCCGAATCTGGTGGCGAGCTACTGAGAGGGGGGCGATAGGGAGGAGCTGACCCCCCGGCCTCTGTTGGTGGGCGAGCTACCCCTAAGGTCTTTGAGAGGGCATGTATTAAGCCGCCGTCACCGACCCCGCAACCTCTGTTATCAGGCGGGTATTGGGTCGTCGTCGACCTCGTATGTCCGCTCCGGATCTGATGACAAGCTGCCGAGGGGGGCGATAGGGAGGAGTCGACCCCGCGGCCTATGTCAGTGGGCGAGCTGCCCCGGAGGTCTTTGACTGTTGATTGGCTTGCGAAGGCTTGGACTTCAACCGACCTTCACCGAGGCGCTCTTAGCTTTTAGGGGAGGGCTGAAATGCAAATTCAGATGACTCACTGAGTGCACAAACACAGCGGTTTATTAAAAAAATATTGACTGAATATACAAGTGTGTTTATTGAAAATATTTGAGTAAGTGCTCAGCATTCCAAGGATGGGCCAGCTCCTCATCCTCCATGGTCGGCAAAATGTATGTCGCTGGTCCCACGACATCTGTTATGGTGTATGGGCCTTCCCACTTTACAGAGAGCTTACCTCGTCGGCCGATCTCGGGTCTGAAAGTGGCATCCCGGAGGACGAGGTCGTCAACTCTGAAGCTCTGCTTCCTGACGCAGGAATTGTAGTACCTCGTCATCCTTTGGCTGTGCTTGATCAAACTTGTTAGTGCACGATCCCTTACCTCGTCGACGAGCTCAATATTGATGTTGATGCCCTCTTCATTGGCGTCTTCGTTGTAGTATTGGAGCCGGAGAGATTCCTCACCGACCTCCACCGGGACGACGGTCTCCGTCCCATACGCTAGCATGAAGGGGCTCTCGTCGGTCGACGCTTTGTAGGTTGTGCAGTTGGACCAAAGGATGTCGGGTAGTTCGTCAGGCCAAGACCCATGTGCGCTGCCGACCTTCTTCTTCAACAGCTCCAGGATGCACTTGTTTGCTTCTTTGGCCAGGCCATTGCACTACGGATGTGCCACGCAGGCAAAATGAATGTTGATGCCCCAAATAGAGCAGAAGCTCATGAAGTCCGTGGAGTCGAATTACTTCCCGTTGTTCGTCACTATGATATGAGGTACCCGAAGCGACATATAATTGACTTCCAGATGAAGTTCTTCATGTCCACCCAGGTGATGCGCACCAACGGCTCTGCCACGATCCATTTTGTGAAATAGTCGACGGCGACGACGAGAAACTTCCTCCCTCCTGCTGCCATGGGAAACGGGCCAAGGATGTCGAGCCTCTACTTGGCGAACGGGATCGGGCTATGGATCAAGATCAGATCGACAGGCAGGGGTGTCGTATGTTTGAAGAATCTTTGGCACTCCCTGCACCGCTTGACGTAGTTGGTTGCGTGCTTTACCATGGTAAGCCAATAATAGCCTTGTCGGATCGCCTTGTGTGCCAGGGTGTAGCCTCCATAGTAATTCCCACAGAGCCCTTCATGGATCTCATGGACGACCTCCTCTGCCCTCTTTGGCCTAAGGCACCTTAGATAGGGTAAGCGTCGTATCTCGCATGGCTCTTTCGGTAGAGCACGTCGCCGAAGATAACAAACGTCAAAGCCCATCTCTCGATCTTTCGTGCCTCCAGTCTGTCCTCTGGCAGTGCTCTGCTCTCCAGGTAGGTAACGATCATGCTCATCTAGGACTGCTCCTAGTCGATGCATAGCAGGTCGCTCTCCCCCAGGCTTGGTGTCAGCAGGTTCCCGATGTAGATGGCTTTTCCAATCTCGGCCAGAGAAGAGGATTCCAGTTTAGAGAGGGCATCGGCACGAAGATTGTTCGACCTCGGGAGATGCTGGACCACAAACTTCTTGAATTTGAGTAGCTCGGTACGGGTGCACTTTAAATACAGCTTCATCAGATCTTCCATTGCTTCGAAGCTGCCGTCAATCTTCTGGACTACGAGCCTTGAGTCGCAGATTAACAGCACATTCGTCGCCTCCAGCGCCATACATAGCTTCAGCTCATTGATAGCAGCCTCGTATTCTGCCACGTTGTTGGTCGCTGAAAAGTTGAAGCGGATCGCATACTCCAGCAGGCTTCCCTCCGAGGTCTCGATCACGATGCCGGCTCCACTCCCTGACCCCGTGGTCGACCCATCGACATGGACGATCCACAGCTCACCTCTCGGTCGTGCGGAAGTAGATGGAGGATTCTCTTCGGTGAGTTACTGTTGTTGTGTGACCGGTTGGGCGTCGGGCACTGCACCGCCAATCTCTTCGATGGTGCACTCCACCACGAAGTCTGCCAACGCCTGACCTTAATCGTCGTCCTGGGCTTGTAGATGATGTCGAACTCGCTGAGCTCGACACTCCATTTTAGCATTCTGCCCGACCTCTCCAGCCTCCTTAAGTTCTTCTCAAGCGGCAAGTTTGTGTAGACAACGATGGAATGCGCTTGGAAGTAGGGCCGGAGCTTCCTTGCGGTTAGTATTAGGAAATAGGTGACCTTCTCAATCGGGCTGTAGCAGGTCTTCACCTCCCGGAGCACCCGGCTTGCATAGTAGATCGGCCTCTGAATCCCACCTTCCTCTTTGATTAGGACCGAGCTAACAGCTTCTTCGGTGGCGACGAGATAGAGGCCGAGCTGCTCTCCTTCCTCCAGCTTACCTAGCAGTGGCGAGCTCTACAGATAGGCTTTAAGCTCACCGAAGGCTTGGGCACAATTGTCATCTCATTCCACTTCCTTCCTCACACCCTTCCATAAGTCGATGGCCTTCCGCAAGATTTTGAAGAACGGGAGTGACCTCTCGGCGGACTACGACAAGAACCTCCCCAGTGCGACGATCCGGCCATTCAGTTTCTGCAAATCTCTGATTGTCTTTGGTTCGCTCATGTAGATGAGGGTGGATATCTTGTCGGGGTTAGCCTCGCTTCCTCGCTTCGTGATCATGAAGCCGAGGGACTTCCCAAACTAAACGTCGAAGATGCACTTCGCCGGGTTGAGCCACAGGTTGTAGCACCGTACTTTCTGGAAGGTCTTCTCAAGATCGACGAGGTGATCCTCTGCCTTCTTGGACTTCACCAGCATATCATCAATGTAAACCTCTAGATTCCTGCCGACCTGGGGGTAAAAGATCTTGTTCATCATCCGCTGATAGGTCGCCCCGACGTTTTTCAGGCCGAAAGGCATCTTGGTGTAGCAGAACGTCCCGCGATCAGTGATGAACGACGTCTTCTCCTCATCGTGGGGTGCCATTTGGATTTGATTGTAGCCAGAGAAGGCATCCCTAAAGGTCAGCAACTCGTATCCGGAGGTGTTGTCCACCAAATGGTCGATCCTTGGCAGCGGAAAGCTATCTTTCGGACAGGCTTTGTTGAGGTCGGTGAAGTCCACGCACATCCTCCACTTGCCGCTGGGCTTCTTCACCATGACCACATTTGCAAGCCACTCAGGGTAGCTCACCTCTCTAATGAATTTGGCCTCCAAGAGTCGCTCCACTTCCTCGCCCACTGCCTACTTCTTCTCGCCTCATGCCCCTCTCTTCATCTGCCGGATTGGGCATGCTTCAGAGTCGACATGTAGCTCATTGGCGATCACCTCTGGGTCGACTCTGGGCATGTATGAGGGTGACCATATAAAGATGTTTGTATGTTCCTTGAGGAGGTCAATTAGACTCGCCCTCAGCTTCGCGACGAGCTTCGTGCCGATCGACCCTGTTCTGCCTGCTTCCTCCGCCACCGGTACCTCCTTTACATCCTCCACTGGACCAGGTCGTTGATGAGTGAAGTCCTTCCGATCGTCGAGCAGGTCGATCGGCAAGGCTTGCTCGGACCCCTTGTGTTTGGTGGAGCCGACGTAGCAGCTTCGGGAGAGCTTTTGGGATCCCCGCACCAGACCAACTCCATGCAGAATCTGGAACTTCACCATCTGATGCAGGAGAGAGGAGAGATCTTCGACGGCGGTCAAGTAAGGTCGCCCTATGATGTTGTTGTACGCCAAGGTGATGTCGACGATAACGAACTACGTCATTCGAGTGACGACCTTCGGCATCTTCCCCAATGTGACTGGTAATGTGATCACTCCAACAATGGGCACCGAATGTCCGGTGAAGCTGACAATCGGGCCTAAGAATGGCTTCAGCTCTGCCTGGTCCAGCCCCATTTTTAGAATCGTGGACAAGAACAGGATGTCGCACGAGCTGCCTATATCGACCCGGAGCCTGCTCACGACCACCAGCCCGATGAGAGCTTCAATGACGATGGCATCCTCATGCGACAGCTCGATCCCTTCAGGTCGTCATCGGAGAAGGAGATAGGGGGACGAGCCACTCTTCTCTACTTTACCCCCGTGTCGGCATCCACTGTTATGACTTGTCGAGCGTACGCCTTCCTTACCGACAATGATGTGCCACCCTGGGCCAGCCCGCCACAGATTACATCCACCCATATAACTGGCTCGGTCCTGTGGTGGTCCACTTGCTCGACGTCGTGGGTTGGTTGATCAGGCCATACGGTTGCCCTTATCTCATGGTCGGGTCTCTCTGGGTCGACAAATCTCCAGAGATGCCCACCCTGTATCAGCCGCTCAATATCTTTCTTCAGGGCGAAACAATCATCGGTGTCATGGCCATTGTCATGGTGGTACCGACAGTATGTCTACATATTCTTCCCGTCGACTTTTGTCCTCACTCCGGGGGAGGGTCTTTGAGAAGCCCGCCCGTCAGGGCCACCGCCATCACTTCGATCAGGGGACGTTAAGTCTGGTGTAATGTACCACCTCCTGCGCTCTCTCTGGCCCACCTCTTGGAGCGGGGTTTCTGGGTGCAAAGAACCCCCTTAGAGGTCTAGGGCGATCTTGCGATCGGGGGCCCCCTGGTCCTGCCCTCGGGGGCGATCTTGGTCACGCCCCATATTGCGATCCTGGTCGCGCCTTGGGGTTGTTCATCCTGCCTCGGTCGCTCACTAGGCCTTGCTTCAACACGGGAAGCTATGACGGGTAGGGTCTTCTTCACCGTCCCAGGGCCTTCTCGTTAAACATAAACTTCTATGCCCGAGCGAAGAGAGCAGTGAGATCAGCGGGCAGATCTTTGAGCAGTGACTTGTGAAGACTTCTGTTCGTCAGTCCCTTCTTGAAGGCCGCCATGAGGAGCTCGTCTCCATAGCTCATCATGCTGAGCCTCTCTTCGTTAAAGCGCTGCAAGAAGTTGCAGATAGTCTCCCCCTCCTTCTGGACCACCGTGAACAGATAGTCAGATGCCTTCTTCTTTCTCCGCTCTGCCAGGAATTGGTGGTAAAACTTCCGTGAGAGGTCGCTAAACGAATCAACGGAGCCATTGGGCAAGCCATTGTACCACTCCATCGTCGCCTTCTTCAAGGTCGTCCGAAAAGCTCGGCAAAGGAGGGCGTCACCTGCCCCATGAATCTCTATAACTCCCCGGTATAGCTGCACATGCTCCAAGGGATCGCCCGAACCGTCATACAGTTCAATCCTAGGTTGATCCTATGGGGTACTGAGGTTGAGATCACCCTTTGGGTCAGCAGATTGGCTTCTTCGGGGCAGGGGGAGGTGCTGGCGACCTTCGAGGAATGTTCTCGTCGCTCTGGTGCTCCCGCCGCTGGTTGGAACCTCCGGATGATGCTCAGAGGCGTTCCTCCCTCTCTCCCGAGGGGTAGGACTCCGGTCGCGGCTCCTCTGACGCCCGTGTCTAGGACTAGGAGAGCGACGATCTGGTCGGGGGCTCCTACTACAAAATTTGTGCCCTCCTCGCCTCGGGCAAGGCGATCGCCCGCGACGATAGCTTTCCACAGGATGATCCAACATGGCGTTCCTCCGCACCATCAAGGCCGACGCCAGGGGGACTCCTCGTCTCCCCTCTTGAAGCCTCTCCCTTTCAGCATCGAGGAGGCGAACCCGTCGAATGGACGCTTCCTCCTGTAGTCTCCTCTGATGAGCGGCCTCCTTCTCCCTATTGATCTCCCTCTGTAGAGCGGCTACACCCGCTTCCTCAAAGAGCCTCTGTTGTGCTGCTGCTTCCTCATCATATTGGGGGAGGAGGTCTCTCCTCACGTTGCGGAGCTCGAAGGGGCCTTTTGCCCGAGATGGTCCCGCTTGCCAGTCAATGGTCCACTACTCCATCATCTTGGTAAAGTTCGAAAAGCTCTTATAGATGCCGAGGGCCATGTCCTGAATGACCGCGAACGACCCCTCAAGGGGTTGATTCATTGGGGGGAGTCCTTTTGGGAGAACGAGGATCTTCAGCCTAGGACGGCCTCAGAGTGTCATCGATGATGGTCTCAAGTCGACCCGGCCTCCTCAGAGGCAGAGGGTGTGTAACGTCGGGTGACTTGCCATGGCGAGAATTGCGGTGAGGATGTGTGGAGCCTGACATATGGGTAACCCTTGTTCCTACAGACGGCGCCAATTGTTGCGGGTCAGATCCGCTAACAATGAGATTTATTTGTTACTGGGAATCACGGGTACAATGATTACAATTTTTTGAGTAATGGAGAGGTTAGCGCGACTCGGAACTCGCTTCAGATGTGAAGGGTTCAAGGTCGCATGGAGTTCGCCGAAGGTCACCGTCTCCCGGTAGCTGAGGCGAGCTTCCTGCGAGAATAGCAACTCGTCAGAATGGCAGTGCTGGCTGTCAGCCCGTAGCCTCTCCGATGCTTAAGTCAGCAAGTGACGTAAAATGTATGCGTCAGGCACGCTTGACGATCTTAAGACAGATCGACAAAGCGTGGTGAGCTTATGAGGAAGGCGCAGATATATGGAAGATATCCGACCTTTAATATGATAATAAGTTAGAGGTTATAACTGACCAACCCCCTCTATGGAGGCATGAGGGTGATATTTATAGGGCTGAGAGGCGGCTGTTCATCATCATGTCAGCTGTCGAATCAACCTAGCTGGCACTCGAGTGGTGAAGCGATAGGTTGGCGAGCTGTGTCGGAGATATTTTCTGCATTAATGGTGTTAGATGGTGTCAGGTGCATTAATGAGACGTGAGGGACGGCCATCAGTTCTCGTCCTTAACCTCTGGCATTAACGGAAGGGGGTGAGCCCACGTCACCCTGTCAGAGATATTTATGCCTGGCCGCCCTCGGGGGCGAGCTAAGCTCGGCGACCAAGCTCGGCCCTCCGGACGGTGCTTCTTGTTGGAGGGTAGGTGAGCTTGTCCTCGGCACGGCGAGCTTGACGATCAGACGGGCGAGCTTCTCTGGTTGACCCTGGAGGCGAGCTTGTTGTGGGAAGAGGCGAGCTTCTCTGGATGGGTGCGATCTTCCGCTCTGGCTAGTGTCTCATCCGGGGGGTCGGTGAGGTGTCTGCTTGGGCACACAGTGCCTACAGGCCTTAATTTCATGGGCCGACCTAAAGGTCGTAACAGGTTTGTATTAAGGGGGAGTATGTTCCTCGTAATAAAATTGCAATATTAGTGATTGTAATCGTTTATTGTTATAGTGAAGTAATCTGATTTTTTGGGCGTGGTCCCTGTAACGACCGCTTTTCATGTATCTGGATTTAATATAATATAATATATGTTTTCATGGATTTTCTCCTCTTGTGTGGTTTTCGTCTCCGTAACTTTCATTTTCGATCGATTCGTCGTATTTTCTCATTTCTTCCTTAGGATCGTCGATTTCGAAGTGTGTCATTCGTGACGGGCTTCATAACGGTCGTATCTTACTATTAGATCAAGCCTAGGAGTCTTAGGAATCGATCCCGGGGCCCCGCGCTCCGTATCGGAACTTTTGGTGCTCATTAGCCGGTGTAAGAAGGGGCATCGACCGACTAGATGACGATCCAGTCGGTCGACAATCCTTCTTGGACCGACTAGTTAGCTTTCTAAATTTCTCAGGAGTTACTGTTTACTCTTAGTCGGTCTAAGAACGTTCATCGACCGACTAGATGCTAAACTAGTCGGTCAGTACTTGTTCATGGACCGACTAACTCTAGAATCCTATTTTCGTTCAGGAGTTACTGTTTGCACTTAGTCGGTCTGCGTTGGTCGACCGACCGACTAGTTGCCAAACTAGTCGGTCAGTGGTTGCTCTTGGACCGACTAACCAGTGTTAAAACCCTAATTTCTGGGCAGCCGCCAGCCCAACCTATTTATACCCAATCCAAACGACGACTTCTTCTCCAACACGACCCAAAACCCTAAAATCTTCCCCCTTCAGCCCCCATCTTCCTCCAAGCTCCATTTCTCCATTCCAAGCCCTAGAATCATCATCCAAACCATCCAATCACTCTATCTACCTCTCATCTTCCCCAAAATCTCACCAAAACCCATCAAATCCCCAAATCCCCCAAAACCCTAGTTTCCCCAATCTTCTCCAATCTTCTCCAGATTTGATCCTAGGGTTCCCCGGAGTGTTTCTTCCGTCTCCTCTTGGTAAGAAATCGTTCTACCGTTGTTTTCTTAACCTATTTGTAATTTTATGAAAACCCTAATTAATTTCATGTGTTTGGTGTTTGTTTCCCCCATAACAGCGATTTCCCCCGTAGATAGCATCCGTGTGACGAAGTGGTCGTCATCCCCGGTGCTAGGCAAGTGAAACTTGCCACTTAGGGTTTAGGCCATGTTTTAGGCCATTTTCTTGTTGTAGGCGTAAAAGAGACTAGGCGACGAAATGATACTCGCCTAGGCGCAAATTGGGGAATTAGCTTGACAACGAAGTTAATTCCGACATTTAGCATGTTGCACAACTATCATGTCACGTTTACTTTCCATTATCGGTACGCAAGTTAATTGTCATGTCATTGCATCCTTCATGCATTTCAGTGATTGCGTAGCTTTGCTACATTGCCTGTGTTCCTGGCTCGTGTTCCAGAAGCGGGCCATGTGTTGGTTGATAGCCAATGCCCGAATTGTGTGTTTCCTGGCTCGTGACCAGAAGCGAGCATAATGAGTTGGAAACCCCAACGCTCGATATTGAAATGTGAAATAGGAATGCGAGCTCAATGAGCGGGGCAAACCTCAGGCTCACTAGCTGAGCTCAATGTGCGGGGACCCCAGGCTCCATTACGTTTGGGTATAGGGGGTGAGGGTTAAGCGGCCATTCAACTGGGAGTCTGTTTGATCAACAACTGCAATTGTAAGGCGTAAACTCTTTGGGGTGGGGTAGTGTTTGGGGCCGATCGGACTGACATGCTAGCCATTCAGCGAAGGGCGCAAACATCTACAAAACAACCGTGAAATGTGATTGGTGTTTAGTGCCGATCGGTCTGCAATGCTAGCCATTCAGCGAAGGGCGTAAACACCAACAATGTGAATTGATTGAGATTGATAGTAGCTTGGCTACTCTTGTCTTGTCCCGATGATTGATTCTCTTGTACAAATCGTCTTGCCATGTTTTAATTGTGCACTCATGTTATAACTGTCATGTCATGCATACTAAACTGCTAGGTTGCTAGATGCCTCACTTTCAGTTTCCTTGTCCAAGTCTTTTTAGACTTGCTGACATGTGCCCCTTTACTCTTTTGGGTGACACATGTTAGATCCTGAGCCCGAGTCCCTCGTTGAGGACGAGGTGTTTGCTGACGCCGAGCCCGAGCTTGTGTTTGACGGGGAGTACGTGGACACTGGGGACCAGTCCTAGTGTCTTCGTTGTGTTTTACTTTTGTTAGACAGTTGTTTTGTTATCGGTGCGTAGCACCTATACTTTGTTGTTGTCGTTGCTTTTGTTGGCCTTGTTCTGGGCCTTTAGACTCTTTTCTTTTAGTCTGGTGGCTTTTCTGGATGTTGGACTTTTGTTGATGTTGGACAATTTGTGAGATGTGGAATTTTATTTCAGTCTCGCCTTGTGTTATTATTGCTATTCTGTTGTGGTTACAGGGACCTGTTTATGTATTGTGGACGCTTATTGGGTTTGGGGCTTCATAGCTCCTCTCCCGTGTGGACCTTTTCACGTCTTGCCTCCATTTTAGGGAAGCGGGTCGTGACAGTCCCGCAGACGTAGGTGTGCGCACCGAACTGCGTTACCAAATTTTGTATTTTCTTATGTTTTCTGCATATGCTTTCATGCTTTATTTGATTGAATTCTATGTACTCAACTTATAAAGGCCAAATACTTGACCCTCCTAAGTACCGTCGTAACACTTTTATAAACAAGTTGACCTTCCTATCTAAGCAGATTTTTCAAGGGGAAAAAACATTCACTAATCATCTTACAAGTATAACCCTATTTGCAACGACACTAAGAATCTGTCTTAAGACCGCTTTACTTGACACAGGGTAACGTGTTTATGTGAGGGACATGGGGGAGATGTTGGAGGCCGAACGCATCCTCATTAATTCATTCAATGAGGGCCAGCGGGCTAGGCCTAGGCCAACTGATCAGCCAACGACCGACCCAGTCCAGCCAAAAATGGGCCCTAATTTCTAGCCCAATATGTGATAAATGAAAATCAGTGGCACAAATCACATAACATTACAGTATAAATTTGTACAATCTCTAATTCGAGTTTGCTACATACACTGCATTCCAGAATTTTTTGGCCATTTTTTTTGGAAAAAAAGTCACATCAGAAGAGCCCTTAAAAAATGAAGTTATCCAACATGATCTTATGTACGTCAAACGCGCCAAGCTCGGCGTCGGATGGATGCAGCAATCAGTGAATGAGATAAGTGATGACAAGCGCGACAACCATAAGAGTGTACGCTATAGCTTGATCCACCGCCTTCGCTGCATTTCACAAGGAAGCAACAACAAAAAACAATGAAGTTGAGCAATCAAACTCCAGAAGTAGGGGACACTTTCTTATACGAGTAGGAATTTGCGACATACCATCATTAATCTCAGGAGCACGGGCCGACGCTGAGCCAAGCTGTGTCGAGAGCAAGATGATGATGACCGCGATCGCAATGGCTCTGCTGTAATCCATTCCTTGTGAAAATCGATCTGATTCGTTCAAGATGAAGAACACTCTCTAGCTATGTCCATGCTTTATATATACAGCTGGCTCGTTGTAAAGGGAAACAGCCTTCAAATTTCTGCGAGTTTGAACATCAATAGCTGTATGTTTCATGTGAACATCCAACAGTTGGGTAAATATTGACTTCGAACAAGCGAGCCGTCCAGGGAGCACCGAGCATACAACCTTATGTTCGTGTCAACTCGAGCTCCATTTACTTCCGACAGGTCCATTTGAGAGCCTAGGCCTCGACCGGGTCAGCTTCGATCCGACGGTTGTAGGGCCCGGTTTGCTTGTGAACCGTGCGCAGCGGTCGATTCGGTTGTGTGAACTGTCAAGAATGTCAAACGTGGTTGGCAAGAGTAAATCACAGGGGGGGGGGGGGAAAGGTTGACAGATTTCAGGAAGCAGCCCCTTTTTGGTCGGCAGCTAGGACTCGAAGAACGTGTCATGCTTGCGTAAGACGACCCTTGACAAATTGGGTTGAGATCCCATGCACCCGATTGGCGATTGTTCAACTGGACATGTTTCGATTTCAAGTGGGGATAGAATATTAAAAATAGAAAAGATGATATTTGTAACTTATAGCAAATGGGTCTCAGTCTATCGTTCTATTGGCTGCAACTTTTGTGTTAGATGTGATTTCCACGTCGGTTTGTGGCTTACCAATATAAAACAATCATGAACCACACCTTGCTGTTCTGAATCTTAGCTTCTTAAAAAGGCCTTTCATCTTTAAAACGTAAATTAAATCAATATAAACTTGTGTACATACTTTTTTCCATTCAAATCAGAGTGTTGGGATTGTGTCTCGCATCAAGTTGAGCATCCACTGGATTTTGTGCCCAGCTATGATCAATGTAAACGACACTGTCGTTTGGGCAAATGATGCGACCGCGTCGCATCGAGAATCTAAAGTCGCAAAACGGTCGCATCGATATCAGACAATGGAGCAGCTGTTCGAGTTTAGATTTTCTTATTTCTCTCCATTGTGGATTATTTGATTGTCAAGTTCTATCTTATCTACATTGCCATGGTGATTCAATTGATGATTTTGATTGTATTTCAATCAGTGGATCATGAGTAGTCGTCCATCTAGGGCCATGTGTTGAATCTCATTGGATTTGACCAAGGATTGATAGAAATTGATTGGTTGTTGTATAATTAAAGATTAGGGGTATGCTAGGATGATGATTATCGATGCACATTGATATCCCCCCTCGTCGATAACTAGATTAGTCGATAAAGTGAGCTAGGGCTAATCTAGGGTTTTCAATCCATACATCGATTCGTTCTATCCATGCGGTTGATGGGAGTCAGGCGTGTATTAGAGCCCGCCTAGCATAGATCCGAATCTTATCCACGGAAGTGGCGCAGATGAAGATTGAGGACATTTGTCGAGCTTAATGCACCTATCGCATATCGATGCACCAATGCAAGTTGACTTCCGTATGGGGTATGTAGACCTATCATGGCCGGGGCGGAACCATGATTAGAGGTCCGGGGGGCCGGGCGGCGTTGCAAGAAAGCATACAAACTACATTCGTAAAGTACATAGATTAGATGCGGTGGTGTTCAGGTCGACGAGTCAAGGAGGTGTTTTTCCATTACGTTTAAGTATATTTGAGGTGACAAAGTGAACAACAAAATAGATATGAAATTCATCGCTCAAACTCTATGCAACATATGTACTAGGGATCGAGTATGAAAGTCGAAAACAAAAACAAGTTTTAATTGCATGAGAACGAAAATAAATTACGAAGATTCAAACCGAATTACTTTAAACAAATAGCAAACTGTCGCATGCATTTATTAAACACAAAATCATTCACATATAACGAAGATATGAACAAGAAACCGACGTTGATTACATCGTTAATTTGCAAAAAACAAAATTTTAAAAATATAATTATTGGAACTAACCAAGAATTAATTAATCTTTTAAATTTAAGGGAATGTGAGAAATCGTATGTAGTCCCTAAACATTTTAGATATATTAAGTTAACCATGACAATTTAAAATTGCTAATTAGAAATCACAACTTTGTGTTATCAGACAACTGTCTATTTTACAATGAGTTGTGAAGTTTAAGCTTAAACTAAGATATATTTTTGTTTAGACGTTTTTCGTTTCTCAATTAGATGTGGACTCTGCTATGTTATAATTAAAACATGAAGAAAGAAGGGCATATATGTTCCCAACTAGATAGGACTATGTTATAATTAAAAACATGAAAGAAAATGAAAATCTAAAAATATTTGCACCAGAAAGGATTGAACCTGCAACCTTATGCTTGGGGAGGAAACACACCCCCAACTTGCAAATGAAACAACCATGTGATTGGGGATTTAATTATTTACTTAACAATAAAATATAAAAATTTTTGCAGCACCCAAGTATTGAAACCTTGGGCCTTTGGCTTGGGGAGGGAACGCTCCACTAACTTGCCAACGATATAATCTTGTTATTGAAGATTTAATTAATTTACTTAATGATTCAGGGTAAATACTGCATATTTAACACCTTATTGAGCCATATTTTGTGCATATATGATGCTTATTTGGTCTCTAATACAATCGTATTTAGAATACCATCATTTATTAGAGTAATCACTTGATTTAAGCACAAAACCGAATTTTATTGAGTATTTTTGCATTCTCATATTCTTCATGCGAAGATCTTGATCTCACAATTCCAACGACTATTTATTTGTATTTTTCTGATATCTGTGCTAATTTCTATGAATTTTTGAATGCAGAATACTATTTTATATGAAGAAATATGGCCGAAATACGCTAAAATAGGGCGTATATACGTCGCCGCCCCATCTGTCCTGATACGTGGCCGCATCTGAGCAGCACCCGCTCAGATCCGACGGCTGCAGCGAGCGGCGACACGGCGACTTAATGATCGTTCGATTACGATTGAACGGCTGACGCAGCAGGCAGATGATTCACAGCGCGGGGCGACGTGGCTTCATTGTGGCCATCAGATGCTGATCCAACGACCTCTATCGAAAGCGACGGCGAATTGGAAGCGGGAGACGTGGCAGTATCAAGACCGTTCACCTCGAATCCAACGGTGGCGAATAAACCCGAACGGAGCTCGGATTCATCAGCGGAGCGGGCGAAATTCGCAACCCGCATGGACACATGGATATGGCAAGCATTTTTTGGCATTCTAGGTACGTGTAACGATATAAATGTATTGGACTGTTCACCATTATTTAACAATGTTTATGAAGATTATGCTCCTCGTGTTCAATTTACGGTTAAAGGTAACCAATTTGACCTTGGATATTACTTGGTCGATGACATCTATCCACAGTATGCGATGTTTGTCCAATCTATTTGTATACCGCAGTCTACAAAAGCTCAATTATTAGCCGTCAGAGAAGGGGCTGCAAGAAAGGATGTAAAGCGTGTATTTGACATTTTACAGTCAAGGTTCGCAATAATTAAATGTCCAGCTCGAATGTAACAGGTAAACATACTTGGAAAAATAATTCAGGCTTGTATCATTTTGCACAAAATGGTTGTGGAAGATGAAGGACATATATGTGCTACACAATACGAGTTGCCACAATACGATCAACTTGGGAATGTCATTATAAAGTGGCAATATTCTTTCGGGGCAACCGTAAACTTGGTGAGATATATTCAGAATTGAGGTCGAACACGTGATAAGCAACAACACTCCCAATTAAAGAATGACTTGATGGAGCATATCTTGTCAAGATATTGGAATGTAATTTGAGTTAATTTGTATTTCAACATATGCATGGAATGTAATTTTATATTTAAAAGTTAGTTATGTTTTCACTTTTATGCATTTCGTATTTCAAGTTGAGCAATACTTATTTATGGCTATAGCAATATATGCCATAGGATTCCAAATTTAAAAATATCAACATTGACATTTTATGCCATAATCAGACGTCTGATTAGTGAACGTCAGACGTCTGATTTCATGAAAGCAAAAAAAAACTCTAGACATATCAGACGTCTTGTGTTGAAACATCAGACGTTGATATGCATGAAAAGACACTTGACGGGTGCACCAATAGTATATCAGACACATGGTAGGTATCGTACATGCATCTAATATGCTTTAGATTTGAAAAAGAAATTTACGGCTGGATTAGCAGACGTAGACGTTTGATGTTGTGACACCAGTCGTCTGGTAATCCGGCCGTTGGAGGCTGATGTGGCAACCATTTAGCCCATGTTAAGCCCTTCATTAGGAAATCACATGTGCTGAAGCTGACGTGACACAGAGTTTGCTAGTCCATCCAAAAAAACGGGCCTTAATTAGTATCCCAATATGTGACGAAGGAATGAGGATTTGCTAGTATAGCCAACCATCTTATCACAATTCAACAACGTACAAGAATGAAGATCAGTGGCACAAATCACATAACATTACAGTATAAATGTGTACAATCTCCAATTCAAGAACTTCTATCCATAAAACAAAGAATAAAACAGAGAAAAAATGAAGTTATCCAACATGATCCTTCGTACGTCGAAAACGTTGAGCTCGCCGGCAGATGGACGCAGCAATCAGTGAATGAGATAAGTGACGACAAGCGCGACGACCATAAGAGTGTACGCTATAGCTTGATCTACTGCCATCGCTGCATTTCACAAGGAAGCAGGAAAAAAACGATGACGTTGAGCAATCAAACTCCAGTAGTAGGAAGCATATTCATATACGAGTAGGAGTTTGCAACATACCATCATTAATCTCAGGAGCACGGGCCGACGCTGAGCGGAGCTGCGTCGAGAGCAAGAAGATGATGACCGCGATCGCAATGGCTCTGCTGTAATCCATTCCTTGTGTGAAAATCGATCAGATTCGTTCAAGATGAAGAACACTCTCCATGTCCATGCTTTATATATAGCTTGCTCGGTGTAAAAGGTGAAGCTGACTTGAAATGTCGGCGAGTTAGAGGGTCAATAGCTGTTAGTTTCATGTAAACACCCAACTGTTCGTTAAAAATTGACTTTACACCAGTGAACCGTCCAATGAGCACAAATCTCCATTTAATTCCGAAAGGTCCATTTGAGCGCCTCGGCTTGGTCAACCGAGCTCCGCGTTCGATTCGGTTGTGTGAACTTTCAAGAATTTCAATAGTGTTTGGCAAGTGGAGATCACAGAGGGAAGGTTGACAAACAAATATTAGGGGGCATTCTCGTTGTGAATGTGCCGTCCAATGGTCGGCACCCGAATTGACGACTCGAAGAACATGTCATGCTTGCGTAAGTTGACCCTTGACAACGTGGGTTGATATCTCATGCACCGGATTACTCTAGAGTACTCCACTATCATGTACATACCCTATTACTCTAAAAAGGAGATGTTTGAAGTATATTTCAACATTTTCCATATCTGTGTATGTTTCGCATCGTATCTGTTTACGGGTGTTTTTTCCATCCGCAAATCGATAGTATGGAGGCCTGGAGGATGCGGTGTTAACGCGGTCAAAAGGGGACACGCGGTACCTCCGCGTTGCCGTAGCAGCCACGTGGGACGGAGATGACCCTTGAGGTCGGTTGTGGGCGCGCTCGTTTGGGCAGGAAGGCGCGGTTACGTTCTTCGGCGCGCCGAGGGGTAGCCTCGGCGGGACGGCAACCTCCGGGATCGGTTGAAGGCGGGGTCGCTCGGTGAGGGATGCGCAGATCCTCACGTCCACTTGTCGGGGGGTGGCCTCAGCAGAGCGACGTCCTGGTGATGGAGGCGAGCAGGCTCAGGGACGAAGGCGCTCGGCTCCGGCTGGGAAGACGCCGAGGGGAAGTCTCTGCGTCGCTGGATTTCCTGAACCTGAATAGACGAGGGAGCTCGTCAGGGGGGTCGGACCTTGGTTCCGACCGAATCCCCTCCGATGCCAAAGTCAGATTGGGTCTTATAGATGCTCGACGGGATCGGACTTGGTCACGGAGAGACCTAGCCCCGATCCTCGGACCGAGTTTTGGAGGAGAAATATTCAAGGTGGAAGAAGGTGTAAGAGTGTTTAGTATGTGATACCATTGTTGTAGATCACTGAGATCCCCCCCAGTGGTGATGCCGCCTCCCTCTTCATATAGGGGAGTCCCCTCGTAATGGGCCATGATGAGACATCATGGGCGTTGTTTGCTGAGGGTGTGCTAATGGGGAATGTTGACCCCAATAATCGCCACGCTTTATGGAGAGATGAATGCCATGAAGGCGGTTTCCATGTTTGGTGAGCCATGATGGCTGGAGTGATGGCCATTTAAGTCGGGCCATTATGGGCGAGAGTGATGGCACTTGGCGGTTGCCATATTTGGTGAATGTTTTCTTGATTTGGGCCCCGATTTCCTCCACTGTGGAAGTGGGCCTTCGTCATGGGTGGAGAAACGCGGCCCGCCCGTGAGATCCTTGGGCCGAAGCCCCAAGGTCGTTTTAGTCTGGTTGACCAGTCGTAGTTGACTTGGCTCTTCCGGGCCCGGCCAAAATAGTCCTATCAACAGCCCCCATCTTCTGAGCTCTACCATTGTTGAGGTGGAGGTCGGGAGATGTAGTATAATGGGGAGGAAGTTGCACTCTCTGCAAAACTTTGGTCCGTCTTGCGGAGTTGGCTAGGGACGATAGATCGTCAGCCCGAGATTCGTTCGGTTGCGGGGGGAGTCACCCATCGACTTACGGCCGACAAAGGAGATTCGTTCGGTGGCGAGGGGAGTTGCCCCCCGACTTACGGCCGACGAAGGAGATTTGTTTGGTGGCGATGGGAGTTGCCCCTCGACTTACGTCCGACGAAGGAGATTTATTCGGTGGCGAGGGGAGTTGCCCCTCGACTTACGGTCGACGAAGGAGATTCGTTCGGTGGCAAGGGGAGTTGCCCCTCGACTTACGTCCGACGAAGGAGATTCGTTCAGTGGCGAGGGGAGTTGCCCCTCGACTTACGGCCGACGACAGAGTGAGTCGGCTAACCGGGGGAGTTGCCCCGGCCCTTCGACTGATCCGTCCGTTCGGTGGCGAGGGGAGTTGCCCCTCGACTTACGGCCGACGAAGGAGATTCGTTCGGTGGTGAGGGGAGTTGCCCCTCGACTTACGGCTGACGACAGAGTGAGTCGGCTAACCGGGGGGGTTGCCCCAGCCCTTCGACCGATCCGTCCGTTCGGTGGCGAGGGGAGTTGCCCCTCGACTTACGGCCGACGAAGAAGTGAGGACCTTGTGAGTACTTTTGAAGATTCCATGGTGGCGATCTGCCGCTACTTTGTCCAGCTTGGGTGGATGCAGGAGCAGTTCGCAAGCGGGGACCCAGCAGCACGGTCGGAGGAGTGGTCTGGACGCTCGAACCCGAACGGTGGTGCTTCGGCCAAATCGGCTCGGCCACGGTCGGAGGAGCTGCTTGGTTGCTCGAACTCGGACGGTGGTGCTTTGGCCAGATCGGCTTGGCCACGGCGGAGGAGCTGCTTGGTTACTCAAACTCGGACGGTGGTGCTTTGGCCCGGCTTGCGAAGAGATCTAGGCATGGCTGGCAACTCGGCTTTGAGCTCAGATTATGTTGGAACGGACGGGTGCTCGACAAGGCGGTCGGACTTGTTTGGTCGGACCCCTCTTGGGTTGATCGGATTGGTATGGTCGGCCTGGGTTGGACGGCCTCCTCCTGGATGGGTTGGTCATGGAAGGAATGACGCACTCATGTCGTGCTTGATTTGTCTGCAATCCTCACCATCCAAGTTGCACCTCTTCATCCCCAGCGTAGCACTTTCCAGGGGCGATTATGCTCACAAAATAAAAGGACATTGCGTAAGAACATGACGACTAAAGAGGCAAACTAGCTTGAGCCCTCACAGCACCCTTCATAGCGCTGATCAAGGCAAGAGGCAAACCGCAAAAGAGAAGCAGGGTGAGAGGGACGGTGTTGACAACCATCCGACGGAGGTGGAGGCTTGGATGCTCAGACGGAGGCAAGCTTGGTTGGATCGGCAGTGGCAGCCCCGCACGGAGGTGGGTCCGGTTGGATCGGCCGCTTCGTTCGATTTGCAGCTCGAATGGCCAGAAGGAGGCAGGTCCGGTTGGGGCCGTAGCTGTAGGAATTGGGCCCGCCGACGATTCAGATGATGGGAAGGTTCTCACCGCCGGATCCGGTGACGGTATTGATGACGCTGAGGTTGCCGACGGTGAATGTGACGACTCAGGCCCCGACGCCCCTCACGTGGGCATAGCCGTTGGTCGGCGTTAGGGTCGTTGCAGCATCCGACGTGGTTGAGGTCGGGCTCGCCAATGAGGTGATCCAGGAGGATTAGGTTGAAGTTTCCGGGGGTGGAGAAGTCGTCGGTTACTACCACCTGGATCGGGCTCCGGGCCAGGTGCCGGCCAAGGGTACCGGTCTTCGCCGATGGGGTCCACCCGTCGCCAATGTCATCGATTTTAGGCTTCTTTTGGAGAGCAGGTGTTCGAGCCTCTGCCGGAGCGTCGCACGGTGAGCTTCCAGATCTGCTCCACCCGGCTCGGGAGCATTGTAGTAGCTTGGCAGATGGAATCTTTAGTGGGATTGGAGATCGGACGGAAAGTAGCAGAGGAGAGGTGAATGAGGGTGGTCAGGGTTCACCTCTGCGCCGATGGGACGCTCGATCTTAATCAAAGGCACATCTTTGGACAGTGAGGAGAAGCAGGATGTGTTTCGAACTCGGTACGATATGGTCGCCTTGCTCTGCTACACTCGGCCCGACCAGGATGCTCGGGTGTTTTGCATGGGGGCTCGGCGTGATGCTCGGCCCGGCCCTGCTATGCTCGGCACCGAGTGCCCAGCTCGGAGTGATGTTCGGCTCGACCCCAATATGCTCTGCTCGTCACCAAGTGCCCAGCTCGGCATGAGGAGCTCGGTGATCGGTTTGTTAGGAAGGAAAGGAGGCCACTGTTGAAGCCTGCCTTGTGGTCCGATGGGTCGAAGGCGGAGTCGACGTGGCTGATGAGCTTGGGCCGGTCGTCGACGAGGCTCAGTAACTGGAATGTTGCTCGAAGATTGTCAAAAGTAGCTTTCGAAAGTGGGGGCCTCGACCGTCAGGATCTGGATGGTGGGTTGCTTCCCAAGCTTGGCATGATCGAGCTTTCAGCTTCAGTCCTGTAGATCAGGCTTCTTCAGTGGTTGGATAATGAGATCGAGTTCGATCTCTCACGTCCAAGCCATCGGGCGATCGAAGACGGGAGATCGAACTCATAGGCGAGCCATCGTCGGACCACAGTTGAAGAGAGATGGGGTTGGCCGAGCCTTCCACGGCGAGAGTCGAACGAGCCATCTTCGATCAGGGGAAGGTCGATCGAGATCTGCCGCGCTGGGTTGAAGAGATCTGAGGCGTGGTATCCCTCGAGCTAAGCTTGCCGAGGGGAGTGTTGCCACCGAAGATTTGATTGGAGATCATCGACACCCGCATACTGCCCGTCGGAGTTTGGGGAAGTTCCACCAAGGTCGGACTTCCATCGTGAGTGATGAATGATGAAATTCTCATGGGTGACCTCGGTCGAGAATTCTCCATCGCCATTTGTCATAATCGACGAGCCTTGGAGGCATCGATTTGAGATGCGACGAGATTCGGCAGAGAGCCGGAGACAATGGTCGTATATCGGGTCTCGGACCGCAACCGGCTGATGGAAGTTCAATCCTGCCACTAGCTGATAGATAAGGTAGACCTTTCGATCGGAAGCTTGAAATGTTGAGAAAGGCCCGCATCCCAACTCAGTTTGGACTTTGGAGGATTAGCTTCAATCATGGGCGCTCAGACCAGGCTTTGTCGAAGGTCGACCACTGAGGGTCGGTTCCTCCTCAGAAAGAGGGTCGGATGCCTTGCTGGGTCTAATGCGAGATGTCTTTGAGTTTGAAGAGTTCGGGAGGCGATCACTCCTGCACCGGAGCTCGATCGAAGCTATGAGTCGATCACCTGTTGACGAGGCCGCGATATATCAGCTTCAATGTTTGGTCGCTCAGGCTCAAACCACCATTGCTCGACTGAGGAGAGAGCATTCAAGTTGATGCCTGGAAATCCCGATCCGATTAAGGGCTATTGAAGCTCGGCAGACTTGATCGCATGCCTGGAAACTTTGGTGGCCTCAATCACCTGTTGCTGTTGGTAGCATTTCTTGCTATGGTTGGCCTCACTGTAGCAACATGATTCTCCATGTTCGCCCGTTGATCTCGGTGATGGGAGAGTAACTTTCTTTCGCCTCGATTGCAGCCATAGTTGCATGCAAGGTAGGGGAAACTCGACATCATCATGATGGCCTCGGTTGACGCCCAATTCGGTGGAGACGCGTGGCAATCGTGGAGGCGAGATCGGCGGTGGGGATGAGATCCACGAAGATTTGATTATAGAGGCGGTTGTTTGCTCGGGAATAGAACGCAGATGGTGAGCTTGACGCCTCGGATCTGTCGCTGTATCTCGTCTTCTGAAAGGCTTAACAAAGTGGAACGGTTCTCTTCCGCCGTTGTATGGTTGGGGCGCGAGAGGGGCCCACCATCGGGTGAATCATTTGGTCGCCGATGCCTGCGATCAGAACACTCTTCGGATTGATCGAAGAACGAAGGCGAGGTGTTTCATGAAAACATGACCGACGGCCTTCTCCGATGACTCGGAGATATGTTAGCAGTGTTTCGTCGATTCACGTCTTTGACTTGTGAAGGGGAGCTCGGATCGACAGATCCACTGTGGTTACACAGAATCATCCTCCGAGAGTTGGAGTCTTCCCCCCTTCCGGAGTTGGCGTTTTAGGCATATGATTAGGGGAACAAGTCCTTTTCGTCGTGGTTGATGACATGAGTGTTGACTCGGTTCCCACAGACGGCGCCAGATGTTTACGGGTGTTTTTTCCACCCGTAAATCGATAGTATGGAGGCCTGGAGGGTGCGGGGTCAACACGGTCAAAAGGGGACACGCGGGACCTCCGTGTTGCCGTAGCAGCCACGTGGGACAGAGATGACCCTTGAGGTCGGTTGTGGGCGCGCTCGTTTGGGCAGGAAGGCACGGTTACGTTCTTCGGCGCGCCAAGGGGTAGCCTCGGCGGGACGGCAACCTCTGGGATTGGTTGAAGGCGGGGTCGCTCGGTGAGGGATGCGCAGATCCTCGCGTCCACTTGTCGGGGGGTGGCCTCAGTAGAGCGACGTCCTGGTGATGGAGGCGAGCAGACTCGGGGACGAAGGCGCTCGGCTCCGGCTGGGAAGACGTCGAGGGGAAGTCTCCACATCGCTGGATCTCCTGAACCTGAACAGACGAGGGAGCTCGTCAAGAGGGTCGGACCTTGGTTCCGACCGAATCCCCTCCGATGCCAAAGTCAGATCGGGTCTGATAGATGCTCGACGGGATCGGACTTGGTTCACGGAGAGACCTAGCCCCGATCCTCGGACCGAGTTTTGGAGGAGAAATATTCAAGGTGGAAGAAGGTGTAAGAGTGTTTAGTATGTGATACCATTGCTGTAGATCTATGAGATCCCCCCCAGTGGTGATGTTGCCTCCCCTTCATATAGGGGAGTCCCCTCGTAATGGGCCATGATGAGACATCATGAGCGTTGTTTGATGAGGGTGTGCTAATGGGGAATGTTAACCCCAATAATCGCCACGCTTTATGGAGAGATGAATGCCATGAAGGTGGTTGCCATGTTTGGCGAGCCATGATGGTTGGAGTGATGGCCATTTAAGTCGGGCCATTATGGGCGAGAGTGATGGCACTTGGCGGTTGCCATATTTGGTGAATGTTTCCTTGATTTGGGCCCCGATTTCCTCCACTGTGGAAGTGGGCCTTCGTCATGGGTGGAGAAGCGCGGCCCGCCCGTGAGATCCTTGGGCCGAGGCCCCAAGGTCGTTTTAGTCTGGTTGACCAGTCGTAGTTGACTTGGCTCTTCCGGGCCCGGCCAAAATAGTCCTATCAACAGTATCCGACACTCGTATTTGTGTTCGTGCAACGTAGGGGTCGATGTTGATTTGGGCCGAAGCCACCGAACCCTAGTTATCTCCGGTTGACGGTAGACTTTTTTAGTAGCCACTTTTAACATTGGTTTTAAGGGCTATTTGCAAAATGTCATGTCAATTTAGTAGTACATCTCCATATTCCTTTGAACTATGTGTGAACATTCAAATGGACATGTTTCCATTTCAACGTTGGGTAAAATAGAAAAGATGATGTTTTTAAATTAACAAATAGATCTCTATCTATTGACTTAAACTTTTGTGTTAGATATGATTTCCACATCAGTTTCTGGCTTACCAATATAAAACAATTATGAACCACACGTTTCTATTCTGAATCTTAGGCTCTACAAAGGGCCTTTCTAGGGATGGCAGTAATGGCCTGACCCGCCCGGCCCGACCTGGCCCGACCTGGCCCGACCCGGTTTTGACCCGACCCGACCCGGCCCGCAGCCGGGTCGGGACAAGCTTGGGCTTTGTATGCGCCCCGGCCCGCCCCGGTAAACTATAGAGGTTCTAAAAAACCTTACTATTTTGATGCGAACCATACAGTCAGCGAATAACCCATAACTCATACTATATTTCACGGTTCTCCTAATTGGGCCAATTCCTAATTTCAAATTACCAAATAAATCAAAATTCTCCCAATTCACAAATAAAATTTTTATTTGGGATTCATATGGATGGCACTAATGACCTGACCCGACCGGCCCGACCCGGCCCAACCCGGTTTTGGTAAGAGAGAACACGCCCCGCCCCGGCCCGCGATCCGACCCGCCCCGGCCTGTAGATGAGTCGGGGCAAGCTTGGATAGTTAAATACCCGCCCTGCCCCGCAATATTGACATTCCTAGGCCTTTCATATCTAAAAAGTATTTTAAATCAAGATAAACTTGTGTACATACTTTTTTCCCATTTGAATAAGAAGTGCAATGTGTTGGGATTGTGTCTCGCATCAAGTTGAGCATCCAAGGGACCTCGTGTCTTGCTGTGATCGATGGACACATGGTTTATTTTTTGGCTTGAGCTCAAAAACCATGATCGTTTACTCGTTTTGGGCTACAACCAAATGGTAAGTAATGCTATGCTAGGTTTCCTTGTAATACTATTGTTAAGGCCAAAAATGACTGAGACAGTTGTCAAGCTGACGTAGGTCCTTTGGGTTGAGTTGGAGCCTCTTCAGCGAGTGAAGTGGGATCCTAGGTTGGAAGAACCAGGGGTCGGGCGATGGATGTAGATTCTGATGCAGTGCTTGATCGGCCCTCGGACAGCTTGTACGTCGATCGATCGAGGTTGGGAAGCTCGGAAGTGACCCTCGTGGAGGATGGGGATTCGTCGACCTACACCACTGAGACACGTTAGGGGGTCGGACCTGGGTCCCGACCTAAATCCCCTCCGATGCTTAAGTTAGTACAGGAACTTAAGGATGAGTGGAACTTGGAGCAGCTGAGATCGACCCACAGATGTTCGCCTCAGATCTGTCGTCGCAAGCTCTATAATGTAAGAAATATCAGCTGAGAAAGTAGAGTTTTATGTCTTAGATCTCGTCCCTTCAGAATTGGAACCCTTACGGTATTTTTAGACCTCTTAGGTCTCTCCAGTGACTTTGGATGAGATAACGGTCACACATTATGGTGCCATGATCTTCCTCCTTTAATAAAAGTGAATGTTGCCCACGTTCCCACTAATTACAGGCTCGTCTTTAATCCCACGTTCGAGTGAGGTGAATGCAACGGTCGACTGGCTAATGGGTTTTGACCGAGTCGATATCGGGCTTCTATTGTGGGTCCCGTGGGCCTTAGTCATCTGCTGGATGAGTCATCTCGAGTGACGGCCCAATGATTCAACAACTATATAAATATCTCTCATGTACAAGGACGGAACTATAGCACTCATGCCTTGGGTAGTTGCCCAGTGCAAAAAAAGAATTTTTTTAAAAAATATATGTTATATTTCCTTCCCCACTTTTAACCAACTCAGTTTGACTTTTGCTCTCTCGTTTTAGTGAAATGTTATAATACACACATACTTTTTTGCTTCACACATTCGCTAATGGGAAATTTTCATTAGGTGTGTGTGGGAAGCAAAAAAGTCTGTGTGTATAGCGACCCCCCCGGCGAGTTCTCCCAAAGCAGTGGCGGCTATTAGAAAAAACGGTAGTGTTTTTTTGTTCATCTTTCAAGAAATGGTAAGCTTTGTTAGTCATTGCATCACCCCCTAGGTTTTTTGATGGTAAGCAAACAATTAGTATTGCTAATATGTCTTATAAGATTTGTGAGTGTATGTAATTAAGTCAAGATGGCTCAAGGGAATTGATGACATGGAGTTAAAGCTTGAATATTGGAGAGTCAATATATTTGGAGCTCAACATGAAGATTAGAAGCTCATCCAAGGACTCATTGTGTGCATAAAACTTCTCAAGACAAGGTGAAGAGCCAAGTAATGCATAAAGAATCCAAATATTGTGTGAGGGATGTATTTATTTTTTTATTTTTGTACCTTGTCTTAAAATGTTAAAGTCATCCATTTGAAGATTCACACACTTAGAAAAATGTTTTTAATGTTTAAAAATACTTTGAAAATAATTTTAAATGACTAGAGAGAGAAATTCCATGTTTTTAATGCGTATCACATGTATCAAGAAACTGGTCATCCGGTCGGAGAACTGTGGTCGACCAATGGAAACCCCCAACTCTCGGGTTTCTATGGCCATGACTTCCAGTCGACTAGTGTTGGTCCATTGGTTGCCCAGCAGGTCGCTTGTCCCCAATGAGTGTATTGTGCTCTAGTGTAGCCCAAATAATCATATTTGACTTTATCCCACTATCCGTTAGAGGGACATTGGAGAGCCGTTGGAGAGCATTTTGGGAATCTGTTTTGTGCAGATTTCACCTCTATATATAGAGGGTTGTTGTGAGAGTTAAGAAAAAAAAATTATTGATCAATTTTTAAGCTTTCTAAAATGTTTTTCTTTCCCTTTTAAGCCCTAAAAGAGTTTTCTTGGCCAATAATTTTTAACATTCTTTCAAAGCTTTTAAGCAATTGTTTTTTCATTTGGCCAAATTGATTTCAATTTCATAAGAGCTACATCTCTATTTTCTTAAGATTGAATCAATTTTCCTTTTTGATCTCCTTAGTTTTAATCTTTAATATTCTTGAGATCAAGAAATTTTCCATAGCCACTCACATATACACTCAAGCTTCAATTGGTGGCTATAGGAGCATTGTAAAAGCTCTTCAAAACCACACAAGGGTGTGGTGGTAAGTGATTGATCTTGGTTGTTGTATTTGTTGAAAAGCCTCTTGAGTGAGGTCCTCACTTGGTGAGGTTATTGTTGTTGTACTTGGAAATCCTTACTAGAGGTAAGGTGGTTGTATTAGCCCTCTAGTTGGGAGAGGGGGTTGTAAAAGTCTTTTATTTGATAGATGCAATTAGTGAAACTCCAAGTGTTGCTTTGGACTAGACCCACACGAGGATGAACCAGTATATATTTTGTCTTTGTGATTGACACATTCTGTATATCTCTATATTTCTATACTTGCATTGTGTTATTTTAATTATGTTGTGCACTGACTCTTTCTTGCAAGTTTAGAAGTTTGTTGATTAAGATCCAAGTTAGGTAACAATAGTTAGAATCTTAGGCTTACATAGAGGGATTAATTTTAATTTGTAATTATTTTCATATAACACATCTCTCTCTAATGTTTGCTTGCCATCTACAAGATCCCCCAAAAACGTGGTATCAAAGCTATGTTTGCTTAGATGTCGTCAAAAATGTTTAGACCATGTCAAATCTTGAACGATCCTCCCTCGTTTGGTACAAACTTTCGACTTTGGAAGAGAATGATGTAGATACTTTTGAAGGCCAAAGACCTTGAGAATGGAATGTTCCTAGAAGAGCCCTATTGTTAAGGCCAAAATGAAAACAATTGTGTTGCTGACGTGGACCCTTTGTGCTGAGTCGGAGCCTCGTTAGCAAGTTGAATGGTACCCTAGGTTGGAAGAACCAGGATCGTTTGATGGATGATGGTTGGCTTGCGATGCCCGATCGACCCTCGAGCGGTCCGTAAGTTGATCGATCGAGGTTGCAAAGCTCTGGATCGACCCTCACAGAAGATCGAGACTCGGTGATCTGCAGTACAAGGAAGTGTCAAGGAGGTCAGATTTGGGTTCCGACCAAAATCCCATCTGATGCTTAAATTAGAATGGAAACTTAAGGGAGAGAGTGAGCTTGGAGCAGCTGAGATCGACCCACGGAGGTTCGTCTCAGATCTGACGTCGCAAGCTCGTTCCTGAAAGAAATGTATGCTGAAAGAGTAGAGTCTATGTATTAAATCTCGTACCTTGGGAAGTGGAACCACATTACCACTGTCTTTTCGGGTATTTATAGGCGTTCTCTAATTATTGCAAGTAACTGTCCCTCATTAATTCGGGTGGGATCTTCTCCGGGGTTGGTGATAACGGTTGCACATTTACTCGGTCCCATTAACTCCCCCCTAAGTATCAGCAGGAGTTTAACGGTCGAGTGAGCCATTTGTTTGACTGTGTATTACTCCGCCTTAATGACGGATTTCGGGTCGTAGGCACTAAATGGGTCGGATATCTTAATACCACTTTGTGATCCGTACCCGTTCACCAACACCTATGAAGTTCCAACTACTCCTAGAGTTACTTGGTTTTTTGATTGGATGGGAAAGATTCAAGAAAGGTTATATCATACTATATCAAATCTAGAACCTTGATTTTTCTCAGAATTTGTGCTGCTTTTTATGCATTTAAGATTAAACCATGGATCATACCAATCAAATCACTTTTTTTCATTTCTGTGAAAATATCAGTCAGTCAAAAGATCGATTTAAATAAAAAGATCAAAAGGAGACATACTCAACAAACCTCGAGGTAATGCATGTAAGAATCGCCTTACCTTTACAATACTAACAATAACACACTAGAGGGTGGTCAATAGTGTAATGGCAATAAAATTGTCCAATTAAAATTAAACTTGCAAATGCGGAATAATAAATGCAAGAGGAAATAATTGACACAATCAATCCAAACGCAAACACAAGATTTTACACTGGTTCCCCAAAACTTGGGTACATCAAGCCATACCAATATTCACTATATTCCCACAAAGAGAAGTGAATACAAATCCCACAAAGAGATACCTCCCCAAGAGGATTTTGCCCTACACAAGGACCCAACCAACCCTTCACAGGGGGGGGGGGGGGGGGGGTCAAACTCCCACCTAGAGAATTACTAACTCCCACTCAGAGAATTAGGGTTAGCCCTACACTAGGATACCAAACTCCCACTAAGAGAGTTACTCTCATAAAGAGAGTTATTCCTGTTGAGTATTGATTCCCCGGATTTGGTTTTGGATGATGAGCAAACATAAATATCGTGTACTAACTCTTTGTGAGCGCAGTTATGGAGATCGTCGCCAAAATACTATGTACATCAAAAGCGACGTCTCAAGAATTCTCAATACGCGTGATCGTGTGCCTGAAGCTTCGTTGAAGCTTAAGGAGTATGATTGAAGTCAAAAGTGAAGATTGAAGCTTTGAAGACGGTTCGTCATGTTTAATTTATATGTCTTCTAGCTTTATAGAATAGAATGTTAAGCCTTGAGTAGGACTTACCTTATAATCTTCATTTCGCTCATATCTTAGAGCTAGGATTATCTTAGAAGCCATTAGAAACTTTCACGAAGCATATCGCGTCTTCCATCGGCTTCTAGTACATGTTAGTTGGTTCAAGTAGAAGAACCAACCGACTAGATGACGATCTAGTCGGTCGGCAATTCCTCTTAAACCGACTA
Organism: Scilla litardierei; assembly: GCA_030789695.1. Taxonomy (NCBI): domain Eukaryota; kingdom Viridiplantae; phylum Streptophyta; class Magnoliopsida; order Asparagales; family Asparagaceae; genus Scilla; species Scilla litardierei. Next base: position 75,383,903 of record CM061135.1, read on the forward strand.
GATGTCCTTACTCGATTCAGCCTGGCACTGTTGATCAATTAGTCGGTCAAAGAAGGTTCACCGACCGACTAGATGACGATCTAGGCGGGTAGGAATCCTTCTCAAACCGACTAGTTATCATTGCCTCTGTACAGCCTATCTTACTGTTTATAGTTAGTCGGTCAAAGCACATCGACCGACCGACTAGTTGAGAAACTAGTCGGTTGGAAGTTGTTCTTAAACCGACTAGCTGTACTTGAATTCAGCCTATTCGATTTCGACTCTTAGTCGGTCAAATAACACTCACCGACCGACTAGTTGTGAAACTAGTCGGTTGGTAAGTTTTCTTAGACCGACTAGTTCCTTTTGTCTGAACTTTCTCTTTTGGCTGTCGAGTTGTTAGTCGGTTCACGTTGAATCACCGACCGACTAGTTGAGGAACTAGTCGGTCAGTGATCCTTCTTTGACCAACTAGTCTGCTTCAGAATAGAGCCGTCGGAGCATTTATTGCATGAATTTCTCTCCTCTCTTTCCTCTATCCTATATATACTTGGAGGGGTTCTTTCATAGGATCCAAGGCTGCATATTTTGGGATTTAGAGAAATCAAAGAGAAGCAAATCAACTCCATTCTAAAGCTATCTCTTCTCACTAGAATCTCTCCCTCACTCTTATTCTTCAAGAGAGATTCATTGATTGTGAGCCTTCCAAGCCAAGGGCTTGATCCAAGGTCACCAACTCCACCCTAGGCTTCCATTGCTGGTCAATTTCTTGGAGCTAGGGTTTGGTGACATCTTCTTCAACAACAATCCATCTTTGCCCTAATTTGGTAAGATTTACTCAAGGCATTGGATTTTGTGGTAAGTGTTTCTTTATTTCATTTCAATCGATATTGCAATTGTGTCTCTCGGTTGTGAGAGAGGTTGTGATCCCGGGTTGTGGGAGTCAAATTTATATTGTGTATGATTTGGTCTTGTGAAGGTTTTTCACAAGAATTTCATAGTGCTAAATCTTGGGTTAGTGGTTTCTAACTCAAGTATCCGGAGGGGATCCGGGTTGTTGGGACATAGGATCACCGGGAACAAGTCGGGGAGACTTGGGTGGATCCGAACCCGTTACATACTTTGTTTGCGTTGTCTATTCTTGTTGTTTGTAGTCTATTCCGCATTGTTGTTTGTGTGTTCGCACAATAATTAGGAATAACTCTCTTGACTATTTTAAAGTACTATTCACCCCCCCTCTAGTACGTGTGCAGTAGCTTCACAAGGCATTACAATTGGTATCAGAGTCAGAGTTCAAAGCTATGACAAACAACGACTACAACGTCTTCAAGTATGGTCAAGGATCTTCTTCAGTTATGGAAGGACAATCCTCTGTCAGGCCTCCTCACTTCAACGGTACCAACTATGGGTACTAGAAATGCCGGATGGAAACCTTCCTCCGGAGCATTTCACTTTGGAGAGCCATATTGACGGAGTATGTCGAGCCCGCTGAACAAGAATTCACAAAGTGGACTACCGCGGAGGTTGCCGCGGAGGTAAACAATGCCAAGGCAATGAATGTCTTGCAATGTGCGTTGGAGCCCGAAGACTTCAACAAGATATGCACATGTAAGAGTGCATATCAAATATGGAACCAACTCCTCATCTTTCACGAAGGAACGAGTACGGTAAAAGATTCTAAACTCGTTGTCGCTAACAAAGAATTCGAGTTGTTTCACATGGAACAGGGTGAAACTATGAAGGACTACTATGCTCGCTTCGTGGACATATCCAACGAATTGGAAGCTCTTGGGAAGATCTACACCCAAAAGGAGAAAGTCGCGAAGATTATTGACGGACTTCCTTCTTGTTGGGAAAAGCGTACCTTCGCCATCGAGGAAGGTAACGATATGAATAAGTACACTGTTGTACAACTAATGGGTACCTTGTTGTCTTACGAGGTACGCAAGGAAAGTAAGATCAAGATGAAGGAGAAGATGAAGGCGTACTTGAAGCAAGATGAGCCAAAGAAAAAGGCGATTGCGTACAAGGCCGCTCCATCTACCGATGATGAAGAATCGAAAGACGAGTTGGACATAGAATACATTGCACGTATGGCAAAGGAGTTAGACCGATTCTTCCGAAAAGGTAACTTTAGAAATAAATCTAAAGTTAGTTCGACTAATTCTTCTACTCCCGTGTGTTATAAATGCAACAAGCCAGGACACATCAAGCCGGATTGTCCTCTCAACAAACACAAGGAGAAGTGGAAGGCATCCAAGTACGACAAGTCGAGAAAGCACAAGAAAGGACTTATCGGCACATTCACCGACTCCGAAGAGGACTCCTCAAGTGGAGAGTCAGATGATGAACGAGTGGAGAAAGCACACACGTGCTTCATGGGAAAAGAGGAACGTGATCAAGAGACCTCCTCCGATGAAAGCGAGGATGAAAGCGAGGATGAAGGTGAAGAGGTAACTATGGATGAACTTAGATTAGCCAACGAACAACTTTGGAATAAGTTTTTTAATTTGGCTACTAGATTTATTAAGACTAAAAATGAGCTAACTAGTCTTCAAACCTCGCCTAAGCCTATCTTCGTCAACAACGACACCGTTGTTGAAGGGTTGAGAAATGAGATTGTAAATCTCAAATCTCAACTTGAGCATGTTCATATAGAGGATTCGAATGAACATGTGATAGCGGATTTGACGTCTCAAAACTCAACTTTGAGTATTGAGAATAAAAATCTCAAGTCACGTGTTTGTGCACTCACTTCGCAAGTGTCCACCTTGGATGCTTCGATGCATTCTCTCACCGAGAAGTATGAGTGCACATTAGACCGAATTCATGAATTCAATACGGGTAAGGGCCATTTGGATAATATCCTAAATGACTTACATCTGGCCAATCATCACATTGGCTTGGGGTATAAGATGTGAGATTCATCCAAATCGTCCGCCACCTTTGTTAGGCCAACTTCCGATGCCTCTACTAATGGGAGTAAACACTTCATGGGTAGTTCTTCTACCAATGGTGCTTCCGCTAGGTACACACTCCCATTTGGAAAGAAACCCACTTTGGGTGGATCTCCAAAAAAGGGTCATGCTTTCATATATACCATGCCACGTAGGATCACACATCCTACTCCACATGTTCGCACGTATGATGATTTTTATGCTCCGCATCCACGAGCACGTGCACACCATGTGAGACACACTCATGCACGTGTTCCACCACATGCATATGTTCATCCTCATGACTATGTGAATGATTATCATCATGCACCATTTCATCATGCATCTTATGCCTATCCACGACATGCATCACATAGAAATCAACAACGTATGCATGTTCCCAATAGGAATAGGACTCCCAAGACATACACTATTTGGGGTCCGAAGAACACAAGCATGCATGCTAAGGATATGTATGTGCAATCGTATATTAATGATATTATTTTGAATGCTGATTATGTTGGGAAATCACGGTCCTCATGGACTTGGTTTCCTAAGGGTTAGTTTCCTTTGACCCTTCATTGCTTGGTACCATAAGTTTAATTTCATTTTATGGGTACCAAAGCAATTGTGGTAAGAATTGGTTTATTCTTTTTATTTGCATATTGGTCTTGGATGTGCATGTTTGTTTGAAACTTAAATTCATATTGAATTTGAATTTAGTTGGGCTATGGGTTACGTTAATTTGAATTTAGTTTGTTAAAAGTGTTGCCTAACCCATAGGATCCAAAAGGGTTTTTGGATACCAAGAATTGTGTTTTCTAGGTTCAATCCATCATGGGATACCAACCCTACCAACTCTTTGATTTGCAAAGCATTTTCATTCAAATGGAGTTGATGGTGCTTAAGAGATGCACCAAAGTAGGGGTAGCTTAATGTTGTAAGTATATTCTTATATTTGATATACATTTGGTATCCATGTGTGTTGAATGCATCCATTGGTAGACTATATTACAAATGGTATCATTTTGTTTCATTTAGTATCCTACTATGCTAGATATGTGTATGCCATACGTTTTATGATGCTCTATTTGTGTTTGGCATAACGTTTTTTTGGCATGCTACTTTTGGTATTCTCATTGGATTTATTTGTCTCTGATGTTGATTTCGTCGTTCGACGATTTTATTGGATAAAATAGAACTGTTTTCCTTGCTCTCGATTCATTATAATTGTTGATATTGGAGAGTATGTTCCAAAACTCAATACGTGAAATTGATTTGAGTTTTGATGATTTCGTTTTTCGATTTTCGCCTATGGTTTGGTGATTTCGTTTTTCGATTTTCGCATATGGTTTGATGATTTCGTTTTTCGATTTTCGCCTATGGTTTGATGATTTCATTTTTCGATTTTCGCCTATGGTTTGATGATTTCGTTTTTCGATTTTTGACTATGGTCACGTTGGCACGCTATGATTTTCTTCAGTATTTTACATTTGGTATTTTACTTTGGTGTCATTTGGACCATGGTCGTATTCTTAGACTCTCATGCTTTTATTTTTTAGCCATTGTAATCTTGTCGTTGATCTCCTCCTGCTCTTTTTGCTAATGCCAAAGGGGGAGAGAATTAATAATGACAATGTGCTAATTGATAATTCAAAGCAATTTACCATGAATCTAATTTGATATGTTAGATTCAGGGGGAGTTAAGATATAAAATAGATTTAGAGATCCTAAATTGCAATAATAGGATTCATATTATATATCTCCCTCGCCTGCTTGATGCGTATGATTATTGTTTAATACGGAACTAACGTGTCATCAATGCAGGGGGAGTAAGTAAATTTCTTTTGAATCATTATTATTGATTATTATTTATGTTGGTTTGTCATCACCAAAAAGGGGGAGAATGTTGAGTATTGATTCCCCGGATTTGGTTTTGGATGATGAGCAAACATAAATATCGTGTACTAACTCTTTGTGAGCGCAGTTATGGAGATCATCGCCAAAATACTATGTACATCAAAAGCGACGTCTCAAGACTTCTCAATACGTGTGATCGTGTGCCTGAAGCTTCGTTGAAGCTCAAGGAGTATGAATGAAGTCAAGAGTGAAGATTGAAGCTTTGAAGACGGTTCGTCATGTTTAATTTATATGTCTTCTAGCTTTATAGAATAGAATGTTAAGCCTTGAGTAGGACTTACCTTATAATCTTCATTTTGCTCATATCTTAGAGCTAGGATTATCTTAGAAGCCATTAGAAACTTTCCTGAAGCCTATCGCTTCTTCCATCGGCTTCTAGTGCATGTTAGTTGGTTCAAGTAGAAGAACCAACCGACTAGATGACGATCTAGTCGGTCAGCAATTCCTCTTAAACCGACTAGATGTCCTTACTCGATTCAGCCTGGCACTGTTGATCAATTAGTCGGTCAAAGAAGGTTCACCGACCGACTAGCTGACTATCTAGTCGGTTAGGAATCCTTCTCAGACCGACTAGTTATCATTGCATCTATACAGCCTATCTTACAGTTTACAATTAGTCGGTCAAAGCACATCGACCGACCGACTAGTTGAGAAACTAGTCGGTTGGAAGTTGTTCTTAAACCGACTAGCTGTACTTGAATTCAGCCTATTCGATTTCGACTCTTAGTCGGTCAAAGAACACTCACCGACTGACTAGTTGTGAAACTAGTCGGTTGGCAAGTCTTCTTAGACCGACTAGTTTCTTTTGTCTGAACTTTCTCTTTTGGCTGTCGAGCTGTTAGTCGGTTCACGTTGAATCACCGACCGACTAGTTGAGGAACTAGTCGGTCAGTGATCCTTCTTTGACCGACTAGTCTGCTTCAGAATAGAGCCGTTGGAGCATTTATTGCACGAATTTCTCTCCTCTCTTTCCTCTATCCTATATATACTTGGAGGGGTTCTTTCATTGGATCCAAGGCTGCATATTTTGGGATTTAGAGAAATCAAAGAGAAGCAAATCAACTCCATTCTAAAGCTATCTCTTCTCACTAGAATCTCTCCCTCACTCTTATTCTTCAAGAGAGATTCATTGATTGTGAGCCTTCCAAGCCAAGGGCTTGATCCAAGGTCACCAACTCCACCCTAGGCTTCCATTGCTGGTCAACTTCTTGGAGCTAGAGTTTGGTGACATTTTCTTCCACAACAATCCATCTTTGCCCTAATTAGGTAAGATTTACTCAAGGCATAGGATTTTGTGGTAAGTGTTTTTTTATTTCATTTCAATTGATATTGCAATTGTGTCTCTCGGTTGTGAGAGATGTTGTGATCCCGGGTTGTGGGAGTCACATTTATATTGTGTATGATTTGGTCTTGTGAAGGTTTTTCACAAGAATTTCATAGTGCTAAATCTTGGGTTAGTGGTTTCTAACTCAAGTATCCGGAGGGGATCCGGGTGGTTGGGACGTAGGATCACCGGGAACAAGTCGGGGAGACTTGGGTGGATCCGAACTCGTTACATACTTTGTTTGCGTTGTCTATTCTTGTTGTTTGTAGTCTATTCCGCATTGTTGTTTGTGTGTTCGCACAATAATTAGGAATAACTCTCTTAATTATTTTAAAATATTATTCACCCCCCTCTAGTACTTGTGCAGTAGCTTCACAGGGCATTACAATTCCTACTAAGAGAATATCCTAATACCACAAAGAGATAGACTCCCACAAAGAGAGAAGGACTAATTCCCACAAAGTGAATTAGTGTTACAAGAATCACCAAGTAAAATAAATACTCTTACTATGCCTTGAGATGCTTACTTATAGATGAATGCAAGGCATGGAAGAGGATCTCCAAGTGTTGAGATTGGCTTGAAAGCACTTGGATGATTTTCCTTGAGCTGGACTTCAATGCATGAAGAGGAATGAGAGCTCAAAGAGGGAAATGAGAGAGTTTGAGAGTGGCTTATTGATCTCTTATGATTTTCAATAGCATCAAGAAGTTCTAATGAACTCAGCACACACATATATATAGGAACCCTATATCAACCCTCAAACCAAAGAAAACAGCAAAAAGCACAAGGCTGCAACGGCTAGTTTCTGGGCAGAAATGTCAAGGACAGTCGACTGATGAACAAATGACAGTCGACTGTTCAACGGCTAGAAAATATCCAACGGCTATAATTTGAGCCAGGACAGTCGACTGATGATGTCGATACAGTCGAATGTAAACAGGACAGGCGCCTGTAAAACCTTCAGCAGGCGACTGCTGCAAGAGATGGAATAAAACAGAGAGCTGAACTCTTTCTCCAGATAAGCATACAGGCGACTGATGTCAATAATACAGTCGATTGTTAAATAGTCAGTCGACTGTGAATCCTTCATCAGTCGACTGCTACAGGAGATGGAGAAAAACAGAGAGAAGCAGTATATGCACTTACGCTACTCAGATGACTGTTGACCAATGCACATGAGACTGTAAATATACAGGCGACTGTAAACTGAGTATCAGTCGACTGTTACGAAAAGCTCAAGTAGAGTCAATAGAAATATTGACTTGAGCAGTACATATCAGTCGACTGTAGAAGGATCGACAGGCGACTGGAAATCTCCCAGTCGACTATAAATCCTTCAGCAGGCGACTGATGGAAAGCCAGAGACTCCAAATGAGTATTTGGTCAAGATGAACCTATTAGGTTGGATTCTGTGATAATCCTAAGGCTCACTAAGATGGCTACATATATATGCATGAATGAGTAGACCATCTATCAAGGCATTACATTAACCTAGACTCAAATGAGAGAGAAAGCAATAAAGGAAATATTACATGGATTACATTGCTTTCCTTAGTGTCTATGTCTTCAATCTTGATGCCTTGATGCTCTCCATCATCTCCAATCTTTGGCACCCCTTGAGTCCAAGCTTTGGCCCTTCTCTACTTGATGTCCATCCTTGCACCAAGTGTTTAGTCTCCAAGAAAGATATTCTTGAAATGAAACTAAGAGACTAAAATAAGAGAATCATTAGCAACAACATAATGTTGTGATCATCATCAAAATAAGATTGGTATGAAACACCAATACTCAACAATCTCCCACTTTTTGATGATGACACACATTATGTAAAACACAAAGAAATAAAGCATATGCACCAATTATACAATGAGATACACAAAAGTAAAAAACTCATTATACCAAATGAAGTCATGGTGACATATAATAGGCATGGATTACATAAACCAATTGCAATAGACAGTATCATGCAAACATGAATGGTTTATACAATCACATATATCTCTCCTCATAAATATATCTCTCCCCAAATGCATATGTATGAAATACAAGAGTTACATTTACATAATGCATATATCTCTCCCCCCTTGACATCGTCAAAAAGGTGGACATAAAAAATATCCCCCTTTGTCATCTTAAACAAAGATGTGACAATATGCAAGAAGAAGGAGATGTATGATACCAAGTTGAAAATTTTAGTGGGTATCAATCACTATCCCATGCTCCCCCTAGATAATAGAAATGGTCAAATATTGACTTCTAGGATCTAATACCAATTGTAAAGTAGAAGATAAACAATCTCTAACAATTGAGGTAATACCAATTGTAGACAAAGAATCTTGGAAAATAATCCCCTTTACCAATTGATATACAAATATTGGAGCCATGGGCCTAAAGTGTATCAAAGCAATAGATATGGAAAAAGTCAAGCTTCAATTATACACAATGATATTGCCAAAAGGGATATGACATGAAACATGTTGGCAATATCAATGGGTTAAGATCAAGACCATAATAACCAATTGTAAATAATGATCTTTATCAAAAAAACCCAAAATGAGAGTTAAAATATGTTTTAAAGATATTTTAAACATATTAGATATTATAACTCCCCTATTGACATACATATGGATCAACAAATGCATGTATGCCAATGTCTTCCCCAAGGTCCCCATTTTCATGAAAAAATAAGTTTGAAAATATTTTCAAAATCATGAAACACACAACCAATGGGTATGCTAAAAATAAATATTTAAGCACAATACACATGCAATATGCATATGTGTGAGGAACCTAAACATTAGGGAAACAAACCCAAGAGGAGTTTGATTTCCTAAAGTAATCACATAAAGTGATCACATCCCTAACTAGAGAGTTGATGTAACTATCCCTCTCTTGCATACTAACCTTAGTGGGAATCCATAAACTCAAGAATTTCCTAGGCAAGGGTTTTGCCTTTGCAAGAGGGATGGATGTGGCATGCTTAGGTGTAGAAATGAATTTCTTGGCATGCAAAGAATGAGGATTTCATTTCTTAGTAAAAAATGAAGAGTCTTCATTCTTCCTCATCACCTTGTGATCAACAGGCTTCTTTTTGATGTTATTGTTGTACAAGAAAGCATGGTGATTCTTCTTAGGTGCTTTAGCAATATTTATTATATTTGCACCGTAAGAGGAATTATAGGTGGGTTTGGGTACAACATTTTGAATATACCCCGAACCTACTCTATGATTTACCGGATGTTGTTTTTCAAGCAAATCGTGGAGTGAATCCCTAGAATACACAAAGCTTTTGAGCTTACGGGATTCCTCTTCACATTTCAACGTAAGTTGTTGAATGCAACAAGATTATCATTAGTCAAGCTCAATTCCTTAACTTGAGAGAGAAGTGTGTCTCTCTCACTAGTGTCACAATCATGCATTTCATCATATATTACACTAGCAATTTCTAGTTCGTGCAATCTACTCTTAGCAATCTTATATCTTGCTTTTAATTTATTGTAAGAGTTGATGCACTTACTAGCATTTTCGGAAACCATACCGAAACGATATTCAAGCTCCTCGTATGAGATCTTCTCCTCAATCTCATCATCGACTTCTTCCTCGCTAGAGCTTGATGAATACTTCTCCCCGATAGCCATGAGGCATGATTCCTCATAAGAGTTGAGCCATGCTTCCAACTCATCTTCATTTGAGCCAGAGGGGATTGGTGTAGGAACATTAATTGCTACAAAGCACGCATAAGCATCATCCTTTGCAACCTCTTCTTCGTTACTTGATGTATCCTCACTCGAATCATCAAAAGTCCCGACAAGTCCCTTCTTGTGATTTTTGGACTTGGACTTCTCTTTCCAATGCTTCTTCCCTTTACCCTTGTAAGTTTCTTTGTTGGGTTTGGAAGGGCATTCGGTGGACAAGTGACCTTTTCCACTGCAAGTGTAACAAGTAGAAACCTTGTTAGAATTGGAGGCAAACTTTGACAAAGACTTACCTTGCTTGCACTTGAGGAATGCCTTGAATTGCTCGGCAAGATCCTCAATTTCTTCTCCACTCGTCTCTTTTAGCTCATCTTCTTCACTAGGAGCTTCTCGATGGAATTTCTTCCTCCATTTGATTGGCTCTTCCTTGGCATGGAATGCAACCCCCTTGTGCTTCTCCGGCTTCTCGGGCTTTGATGGGAGAATCTCCTTCTTGTGTTGAAGCTTCACTTCATACGTCATGAGATTACCAATGCACTCCTTAACGGTGTATTTGGACGTGTCATATGACTCCAAAATTCCGTTGGCCTTTGACTCCCAATGAGATGTGAGAGAGTCAAGGATCTTCTCTACACGATCTTCTTGGAAAATCATCTTCCCGAGTCCCTCCAAAGCGTTCACGATATCAGTGAACCTTGTGAACATCTCTGAAATGCTTTCTCCTTCCTGCATCTTAAACATTTCATATTTAGATCTAAACACAGTTTGTTTAGATTTTTTTACCTTCGTAGTCCCTTCATAACATATCTCCAAAGTATGCCAAATTTCATTGGTCGTTTTACACATGAAGATGCGGTTGAACTCATTTGCTGAGAGGGCGCAATGGAATGCATTCATAGCCCTCGCATTGAACTTGATTGAGTCCTTCTCCGTCTTTGTCCTTGAAGCCACAGGTGTAGTGGGCTTCTCAAATGGCACCTCCGTGATGTCCCATAGGTCTTGACCCTCCATGTAGATCATCATCCTGATCTCCCAACTTGGGTAGTTGGTTTCGTTGAAGAGCGGGGGTCGAACGGTTGAATGACCTTCTTCATGAGAAGCGGATGAGGCGTTGAATGCCATCGTTGCAGTATGCTATAAACTCGCTCTGATACCAATTGTAAGGATCGCCTTACCCTTTCAATACTAACAACAACACACTAGAGGGGGGTGAATAGTGTAATGGCAATAAAATTGTCCAATTAAAATTAAACTTGCAAAGGCGGAATAATAAATGCAAGAGGAAATAATTGACACAATCAATCTAAACACAAACACAAGATTTTACCATGGTTCCCCAAAACTTGGTACGTCCAGCCACACTAATATTCACTATATTCCCACAAAGAGAAGTGAATACAAATCCCACAAAGAGATACCTCACCAAGAGGATTTTGCCCTACACAAGGACCCAACCAACCCTTCACAGGGGTCAAACTCCCACCTAGAGAATTACTAACTCCCACTCAAAGAATTAGGGTTAGCCCTACACTAGGACACCAAACTCCCACTAAGAGAGTTACTCACACAAAGAGAGTTATTCCCACTAAGAGAATATCCTAATCCCACAAAGAGATAAACTCCCACAAAGAGAGAAAGACTAATTCCCACAAAAAGAATTAGTGTTACAAGAATCACCAAGTAAAATAAATACTCTTACTATGCCTTCAGATGCTTACTCGTAGATGAATGCAAGGCATGGAAGAGGATCTCCAAGTGTTGAGATTGGCTTGAAAGCACTTGGATGATTTCTCTTGAGCTGGACTTCAATGCATGAAGAGGAATGAGAGCTCAAAGAGGGAAATGAGAGAGATTCAGAGTGGCTTATTGATCTCTTATGATTTTCAATAGCATCAAGAAGTTCTAATGAACTCAGCACACCCATATATATAGGAACCCTATATCAACCCTCAAAACCCAAGAAAACAGCAAAAAGCACACGGCTGCAACGGCTAGTTTCTGGGCAGAAACGTCAAGGACAGTCGACTGATGAACAACTGACAGTCGACTGTTCAACGGCTAGAAAATATCCAACGGCTATAATCTGAGCCAGGACAGTCGACTGTAAACAAGACAGGCGCCTGTAAAACCTTCAGCAGACGACTACTGCAGGGGATGGAATAAAACAGAGGGCTGCACTCTTTCTCCAAATAAGCATACAGGCGACTGATGTCAATAATACAGTCAACTGTAAATAGTCAGGCGATTGTAAATCCTTCATCAGTCGACTGCTGCAGGAGTTGAAGAAAACCAAAGAGAAGCAGTATATGCACTTACGCTACTCAGACGACTGTTGACCAATGCACAGGCGATTGTAAATATACAGGCGACTGTAAACTGAGCATTAGTCGACTGTTGCGAAAAGCTCAAGCAGAGTCAATAGAAATGTTGACTTGAGAAGTGCATATCAGTCGACTGTAGAAGGATCGACAGGTGACTGGAATCACCCAGTCGACTGTAAATCCTTCAGCAGTCGACTGATGGAAAGCCAGAGACTCCAAATGAGTCTTTGGTTAAGATGAACCTATTAGGTTGGATTCTATGATAATACTAAGGCTCACTAAGATGGCTAAAAGCATATGCATGAATGAGTAGACCATCTATCAAGGCATTACATTAACCTAGACTCAAATGAGAGAGAAAGCAATAAAGGAAATATTACATGGATTACATTGCTTTCCTTAGTGGCTATGTCTTCAATCTTGATGCCTTGATGCTCTCCATCATCTCCAAGCTTTGGAACCCCTTGAGTCCAAGCTTTGGCCCTTCTCTACTTGATGTCCATCCTTGCACCAAGTGTTTAGTCTCCAAGAAAGATATTCTTGAAATGAAACTAAGAGACTAAAACAAGAGATTCATTAGCAACAACATAATGTTGTGATCATCATCAAAATAAGATTGGTATGAAACATCAATACTCAACAATGCATATTCTTTATGTTTGTTTATCTGCAATGTGTTTACTGATATTACAGAAGCTGACACTGCTCATCAAATCTTGAGTATCTTGGAAGAAAAGTACATAGAACGTACAATGGAGACTCAACCAACCACAACTAACCACCAAGAAAGCACCAACAATGAGAATCATTTGATGGCACATCTAGACGATGAGGTAAAAGATTCTGACTCAGAATCTTCTGATAGTGATAGTGACAATATTGAATTAGAAAGAGTCTTTGAATTATTATATAAAGAACATGCAAAATTAAAGAAGAATTATAAAAGGTTAGAAAATAGCCATAATGTTTTGCTCAGTGATCATGATATGCTTAAAGTTAAATATGATGATTTATTATGTGATCATGAATCTTTGAAGAATGAGCATGCTATATATGTTTCAAATTTGAATGATAGAGTTGATTTGGTTGCCAATGATATTTGCACAAGTAAGCTTAAGCACGAAGAACTTTTTCTCAAACTTGATAAAGTTAAGAACAATCCTAGTGCAAAAGCCACTCCCACACACAAGAATAATTCCACTACTAGTAATGTTGTTAGACATGCTCATGTTGCTAGATCTAAGCATATGCATGCTAGAAAGAATCGCTTTTATGTATGATAGATATGCTCGCAATGATAGATCCAATGCACACAAACACTTTGAGAAACCAAACTTTATGCACCATGCAAAAAGTAATGTAAGAAAGCACAATGACATGATATGGGTGCCTAAGCATTTAAATCTAAGAGATAGGAATGCATACATAAACAATGTTGTGTGTAATATGCAAGTATTTTATGATTGTTCTTATATGCATGCAAGGAAATCAAATCCAAATAGGATTTGGGTTCCTAATGGTTGATCTTGATCGAACCCTCGAGTATTAGGGTATCCATTCTTTCAATGCTTACTCTATCGATACCCTAATGTAGAATAGTAAAATATAGTTAATATTATAATTTAATAGTCTTGGATAAGATTAGTTCGACTATATATTCTGTTTAGACCATATGTTACTTGTGTTGGATATTGGACACCCCAAGTAAAGTTTTGATGATGATTAATTAACTGACGGTACTAATTATTATCAATGAGTATATATGTATCAAAGTATATTTTATACGAAGATTTCAAAGAAAAAAGAAGAAATGTTGACCAATGAAGCTCAAAGCAGTGAATTCAAATACTTTGGAGCATATGGTCAGATAAAGTGACTGAAGCTCATCCAGAGGTAACAAGAGCTAAAGTTCCTAAGGCATGGAGACGATGGACTTCAAGCTACATCAAGATGGTATTTTTGATGTATTTTGTGTATTTTTAGTCCATGCCCTTAGATTTGTTAAAGCCGTTGATATTGAAGCTCCACGCACACTTTGAATAATGGTTTAAAGTGATAAAAATTATTCTAAAAATATTTTGAATATATTTAGAGAGTGTCACATTTGTCCATGATACATATCCATGTATCAGGGGAGAGTCGACTCCCAAATAAACTGAAGTCAACTCCCGGAGTCTTGACAGACCTAGGATAATTTCAGCCAGTGAACCGACTCATGTGTGCAGGGTTGTCGACTCCTAGAACAATAATCGACTCCCTATCGTACCAGAGTCAACTCCTAAGCCCCCCTTGATTGACACGATTTTGTCGATTCTAGCAGTTGGGAGATGATTTTCCAGGATTGTTTTGTGCAAAAATCTTATTTAATATATAAAAAGACTTTGCTAATAAATAATTGCCTTAAGGAGAAAATATGTACATCACGAACATCATTTGACTATAGAGAAGAATAATTAGTCTATACAATCTTATAAACCCATCGGAGTATCGGAATAAATAGCAAAAATAGTAATATGGGACAAAAGGTGTTACCAAATATGGCCATCTGACTTGACGGTTTACATTGACGAGTAATCGCAGATCTACATTGATGAGTAATCGCAGATCGAGAAACTCCTAAACAGACTTACGTACAAAGTTCTCTAACCGACTTCAACAAATTGGACCAAGTGATACAAAATAAAACATCAAATTCGTTTGAACTCAGGTATTCCACAATGCTATCCGAAGAGGTAAAAAAGAAAAGGCAACAATCAAGCTCTCAAATTAGATATCTTATTTTTCAGTGTTAAAAAATTGAGAAGTTTTGGAATGCATCTAAACTGCTCGCAATCAAACCATCCAAGCCAATGCTGTCACCGCCGACGAAGTGCTTGGAGGGATGTGCGGCATACTCCAAATGCCCCAATGATTCAGTCTGTTCAAAATCAGAAAGAAAGTGGAGCTCGGTATGTGTTCAAAATCAAACTTCATGGATTCTTTTGAAACATATAGATGAAATATGTATTATGAAAAATATTGTAGGTACCCAGTATGTATGGCCAGCATCACTATGAGGTCCGGGAGGAGCCTCTGATTTGGGTCCCGCGCTAACAACATCATGCGAGAGAAGTTGCAAATCAACTTTTGATTGCAGACAAAGCTTCATCAGTTGTATGGAGTTGCTGACTGCTCGCACATAATAGATCAGTGTCACCCGCCAAATATTCAACCTGAGAACTGAGCTGTGGCCAACAAGATAACAAAGTAAACTCTTGTGATTTTTGAAGGAAATATAACTTATACAGTAAGAAGATTAAATTTGATGACAACTCTAATAACATCAAACAAGCGTTTACCACGTCATGAAGCCTCAGAGGACTAGTGCTAGCATCCTGTATGCATGAAGCAACAGGAGCATCTTGAGATTGAAATGAAGCACGCCCACTTGAAGAGATCTTTTGAAAACAAAAGGCATTGCACGCTTCCTCAGCGTCCAATATAGATGTTTGAGGCACAGGAGTAGACTGAATTGTAGTTTTGAAACGGGATATTGCAGCATCAAAGGAATCGCAGGTAATATGGCTGATATTTACATTTCTTGAAGCTTCAGATAATAAGGCTCCAAAACTGATGTTAGATAGATCCCATAAAATGCTGAGCTATTGGCAATACTCTGGTTATCCTTCTACAGAAAAAAACAATGAAACATAAAAGGAAAAATTTTACTTTAAGAACATTTGGGAGAAACAGGTATTGAGTAACAAGTTGAAATTAACAAAGATACCATGGGTTGATCTTCCACATCCACCTGAATGGGTTTGCCAACATCTTGATTTGCTGAAACATCGGCAGCTGCATGTCCATGATCTTGACTTGGCATGAGCCATGAATGCTTATCATAATCAGTAGTAATCTTAGTCTCATTTACATTATGTAAATCGTTTTGAGAAAATTGAGATATCAAAGGCATCCTGCTTTTCTTGGGCTCAATATCAGAGAACCACCAGTATCTTCAAGGAAAAGATGAGACTTGTCGAGACTTGTCACTTTCAGCAAGTACTAAGTAGCTTTTCTTAGATAGGATAAACTTATACAAAACAAAACAAGAAGGAAAGAGATGAACCTTAGCCGGAAAACAGCAGTGCTACCAATGGCAACATGCACATCAGTGGCGCTTATATTGCAGTCCTTCAAAGTCCACTTCCTATGGTTAGTAATAGTTTCAGTACAAGCATCATATGGAAATAGCATTAGCTCCCCTGATGCAATCTTTGGTTTGCCCCACTTGATGTTAAGATGCTTTACGACAGAAGAAATTTTCTTTCGAGGTCCTATCGTTAGCTCTAAGTAAGGGTTATACTTCTCCTGTGATATATGAAAACAAAGATGTGATGTCAAGACCGAAACAGCTATTAGCCAAAAGAACTAATAGCTACATTTTGAAGTAGTAAGAAGATATGATAAATTATATAAATTGTTGTCCTCATGAATTTACCGTCTCCAAGCCTCTGCGTGTAACTTCATCCATGGGAAACAACTGGAGTTTAAGTTTTTGAAAGCATAGAGAAGCTTGTTTTGGTATCAATGTTGAAACTGCAGGTGACAGAGATGGAGTTGGAGACAGCAAACATTGTCCACTAGATTCTTCCCCATTTCCCCCTGGTGAACAAGGTTGGTAATTCGAAAGGAAATACATAAACAAGAATCTGTCTAATAATTATTAGCAAATCACATTTGGGGAGGAAAATTTGATTAGAAACTTACAGACTGCTTTGCTGGTTCTTGTTTGGTTCTGCTGCTCGGACTGAAGAGAAACCAATTTATTGCCTTAAAAAATAAAGGTAGAAATAATACTTCTCTTAGTAATGCAACGCCTGGCAAATATACTATGTTCATAAATTTAGTTCTCACTTCACTAAAGTGAAACATAGACACAAAGGATGATCGCTCTAAGGAGTAGCTGGGAGGCTTTGTTGATAACAAAGATCTCATATCAACTGATTTAAAATATAAAATTCAGGAAAGTCTCGTAAACCAGTGAACACCACCAATGAATATAGTCAAAACACCAACAGGATATAAATAAGCAAATTTATTAGTATTAGAGACACATAATCATTACCTGCTGATTTCCGCCTCTGCTTGGTACCTTTATTAGCAGATATCCCAGATTTCATGCAGCTAAGTCCTTCAACTGTCTTTCCCTTTGTAGATAATGTGGAGGTTGTTATTGGCCGCTGCTCAGCCTTCATTGCACAAAAGACAGCCAGTGGTCACAACCTCCTTGAAAACAATTCCTCTAGGATATCCAGCGCTGAAAAAAAATTCTGAGAAAAATTAGTTCTTCTCTCGTACAAAGTTTCCTGGAAAATTAAACACTATAACACATTCTAAAACCCTAAAATACAGAATTTGGGATGAACCCAAGGAGATTTGATCCTCAATAAACCATTACAAAAGTTCTATGAAACTGTTAAATATATGCAATGGTTTGATCGTGAGTCAAATAGCATCACATTCTTCTCATATTTTGTATATTAAGGTTTTAACACATATAGATCTCATCCACAGAAAAAAATTTCTTCCAAGTTTTTGCGGCCAGCCGCACCGATGAAAACTTGTATACGTATGTGTATGTGTGTGTAATAGATCTGGAATTTTGTGTGTCTTAGGAGTGTTTTTGTAATTTTCATTTTTAGGGTTATTTCCTTAATTTTGTATTTTCGGTTTAGTATTTATATGGGGCTAGGGGATTAGAGGAGGAGGTTGAAACTGTTGAAATCCTATAGATGGCAGATAAGCACTAGAGGGTGGTGATTAGTGTTTTCAAAAATTAATACTTAAGTAAAACTTAAACCCTCTAGCGATAACTAAGTCTCCTAAGAGAGTTACCTCCTTAAGTAATTAATCAACAAGCTAACTACTTGCAATAAAGAGATGCAGATGAAATAAAAGACAAGTGCAAGTAAGAGAAAATGAGAGACAATAATCACAACACAAACACAATAAATTTATCATGGTTCATCCTCACGTGGGCTACGTACAGTCCCCTACCTTGTTGGGCTTTTCTCCACGAAACAACTCTCACCTAGAGAGCTACTTGTCTCAACTTGAGGGCTTCTATAACCACCTAGTTTCACTTATTATGACCAATGCCACTACTACAAAAGTGATCTTCCATTACTACTCAACACAACCTCACACAGTGATGACCTCAACGTTTGAGGCTTTTCACAACCAACAAATACAAACAAAAAATCTTACCACCACACCTTGTGTGAATTTACAAACCTTTCTTTTGATGCAGACTTACAACCATCATGTAGCCAAATAATTAAAGCTTTTGTGAAGTGAATGTTGCTAAAAAAATCTCTTTTTGATCTCAAGAATAAAGAAGATTCAAACCCTTAGAAATCAAAAGAAAACTTAATTGTGATTTCAAATGATCAAGATAAAGCTTGAGAAGATCCATAATTAGTAAAGGCCAAGATGCTTAAAAGCTTTAAAAGAAAAAACACAGGCCTTAAAACTTTTAGAGAGCCTGAGAGAGCTTGAAAATGCTTGAAAACTTAGATTATTTGCTCATAAAAATATTGCAAAATCCTCAACACTCTTAGCATAAATAGAGAAGAAAATTAGTTAAAAACAGTTCCCTAAAATGTCCTTCCAACAGAAAAATCGATAGTTTTCTGTAAAATACGGAACTGTGTTTATTCAGTCCATTGGGTCAAAGTAGTCGACTAAAATACTATCAATAGTCGACTCCCCAAACAACGGTAGTCGACTACCAATACTACTAGGTCGAATCCTTGTAAGGACAGAGAAAAATCCCTTTTCCCAAAGGAAAATAGTCGACTCCTTTAGAGAAAATAGTCGACTCCTTTTCTGATACGTGGGAAAATATCTCAAAAGAGTTTTAAAATCAATTCAAATCTTTTCAAACTGTTTTCAAAATATTTTTGGAAGTTTAAAATATGATTTTAAATATATCTAAGTATGTGTAGCTTCAATCCTAAGGCAATACAAATGTTCTAAGTACATGGACTAAATATACATCAAAATTACCCATTTTTGGCTTCTTGATGTACTTGAATTCTTCATCTCCATGCTTTAGCTTCCTTAGCTCCTTATGCCTTGGTTGAGCCTTCGCAGTTCATCTTGTTTAACCTTTGGTCGTCTTGGGCTTGAGTAGCATGTGTGATCAAAGATGATTTCCTTCCTTCATGGCTTTGATGGCTTTTTCCGTTTTCATTGCTTTGAACTACATTTTTGATATGTTCATTTAATTCTTACACACTTGATAATTGTCATTAGCATCCATCATTTGCTTGATCATCATCAAAACTATATAGGGATGTCCCAATATCCAACAGAAACTTGAGAGAAGAAAACTCTTTGTTGTTAGATTGCGACTTCGTCTCGAATAGACGCTTGAGAGAGCGGTCTACCTCTCGAACGTGGACAAGAGAAAGCGGCTCCCATCAAAAAAAATCCAATCTATCTTGTAATTTTTCTATTTTCAGTTTATATCAATAAAAATCCCACCTTTTCCCCCAATTCTCTGCTATTAAATCCTAAAAATCCCTCTTTTTCACTAAAAATCTCACATTTCCACTAAAAACTCTCAACTTTATCCACCAAAACCCTAGCGGATGCTATCAATTTGGAATCAGAGCGAGTTCGATTCATGGCAACGGCGGAAGCAAAGAAAAAGGTTAAATTTTTGAAGGAAAAATATGACGTCGAAATTGAAGGTTTGAAGAAATCTATAGAGGAATTCAAATCTGAGCTTCGGCATCAATCGAGGATGGACAGAGGGCATCGAAGGCAATTGAAGCTTTCTTGCAACCCCTAACTCAACAACTTTCTCAACCATTTCCATATCTAGGGCTAAAGGCGACAACTTTAGACCAAAAAGGCAGAAAGTTCGACAACTTTTACACTGATTTGCATCTGGACAATGAAATTCGACGCAAGGAGAAACGCAACGGACATGTCAACCAGCCCCAGGGGATCACTGGTTCTCGAGAAGACTGACAGGGCCCTGCCGCTTCCCTGCAGGGCCGGCTGGGCCCTGCCGCTTGGCCCTACATGCCACAGACAGCGAGCAAGCAAGCAGGCTTCGCTGCATGACCTCGAAAGTTAATTGGGGCCCATTCGAGACCAACGACGATCTTCGAGGCACGACGGAACCACGAGAAACTTTGGTGGTTACCGTAGCTTCCGTCTTGGCCTCGTTAAGGCCGATGGAAACCAATCCTATCCTTTTGACCCATGAAGAGGCAGACAACCCATTTGGAGCAGCATGGCACATTGCTTTCATGCACCACCTTGAGTACAAGGTGATTTTTCGGTGGCAAAGTGATGATAGATATGGATTTTTGGAAATCTTATGGGTTTTTTCGAAATTTTCAATTTTTAGATAGTCTTTTGTAATTTTCCATCTT
Organism: Scilla litardierei; assembly: GCA_030789695.1. NCBI lineage: Eukaryota > Viridiplantae > Streptophyta > Magnoliopsida > Asparagales > Asparagaceae > Scilla > Scilla litardierei. Next base: position 75,404,508 of record CM061135.1, read on the forward strand.
TAGATTATTTCTGTACTTTTTTATTTTCACTTTAGTATTTATGGATTAGAAAAGAGGTTGAAACTTGAGAGAAGAAAACTCATTATTGGGAATTACGGCTTCATCTCGAATAGAAGCTTGGGAGAGCGGTCTACCTTTCGAATGCGGTCAAGGGAGAGCGGTTTCCTCTCAAAAGAAACCACCATATCTTGTATCTTTTCCTATTTTCAGTTTATATCAATAAAAATACCACATTCCCCCAAATCTCTTCTGTTAAACCCTAAAAATCCATCTTTTCCACTAAAAATCTCACCTTTCCAAAAAAACCTAACTTTATCCACCAAAACCCTAGCGGATCATATCAGTGTGTGTATGAGCAATATGGGTATCAGTGGCCCAAGGAGGAAAATTTCCTCCTTGGTCGCGTGATATCAATATCCCTGTATTTTTTAAAAAAAATTGGGATATATTTTACACCTCATAGATGATCACATACCAAAAATAAAGTGAATCCAATACTATTTTACCCTCGATCCACCCGTTGCAAATTCAACGGTTCCAAAACCAGAGAACTTTTTGCAACAGATGGATCGAGGGTTAACTACTCCAAGTGTTCACCCATATTTGGGGTTTTGAGATTTTAAAATGTGTACATCAATTTTTTTATTAAAAAATCAAAAAAGAAGGGGAAGGGATAGGGTGTAAGCTAGCTAAAGAGGAATTTGACTCCCATATTCATATATGATGGATCGAGGGTTAATGATAGACGCTTTCGGGTCTAATCCTGCCGCAACCATGGGCCCAGGCCCATGGCTAGCCGCTGGCCCCCCTTTTGTGATGCGCGCGCGCCTCTTTAGCATAGGAAAACCTAGTTTCTTTTATAAATAGGGGATAGCCGCCTTTGTTAGGGTATGCTTAATGATTGAGATTTCTCTTGAGCGTCTTAGGGTATATTTAGATTAAACGAGTGCGGATGTTCTCTTTGGCGTCTTGGGAGGAGAATACCCCTCTCTGCTATTCAATTATCTTGTTCTTGCTACCAAATTCTCAATAAAAATCGTGTCTTTTATTAGCTTCTAACAATTTGGTATCAGAGCGTGACGATCCATGGCGACACCGACAACGAGATCAAAGGACAAATTCGACACCTTGGAGGAAAAGTTTATGGGAGAAATTGATGTGGTTAAAAATCACATGAAGAAACGATGAAGGCAATGAAGGCGTTGGCGGATTCCATCAATTTGTTGGCGGCTAATCAATCCAAGCAAGGGGAACAATTGACGAAGCTTCTCTCCCAAGGATCGACGAGCAATCATGGTGAGGGAAATCCCAAATCAACGTCAAAGGCGACATCTTTGGAGAAGGGGAAGGCGAAAGTTGAGGTTTTTGGCCCGGAACGCCCGTTTGAGGAGGTGGAAATTGAAGATGTTGAAGACTAAGATCCGAAAGGAGACGACTACCACGAGGAGGTTCGACAAAGAGCGGTGGCGTACCAAAGAGAAGGCGGCGGCCCTAGCCGCGCTTTTCGGGAACCGCGTGCCCACGAGGAAGGGCGGCCGGCCCCGCACGACAATTGGGGGGCGGCCGCCGCGGGAAAGGGTGGGACCCCCCCCGCCTGTAGCGAGCCCCAACAGGGGCGGCTGGGCCCTGTCGGGGCCCGCTAGGGTCCGGCGACCCTGTCGGCCCTCCGACAGGGCCCGTCGGCCCTGCCAGAAGGCCGGCAGGCCCCGGCGGGTGGCCGCAGGGGTTGGGAACCCCCTGGCAGCCGCCAGGGGGGCTGATGCGCACGGACAGGCCTCCGGGGGGTTTTCGAGCCCCCGGGCAGCGGACAGAGGAAAGAAGGTCGAATTTCAGAGGAGAGGACCCCCGTGGACAGCTTGTGGGAGGGGGTTTTGACCCTTCGGGACGGCGGTCAGCGGCAGAGGACCCATTTTTCGGGGACGGACTCGGTAGAGACCATTATTATGACGGCAGGGGGAGCTACGATGCGGAGTTCGGCGATGATGCAGGTTGGGACGATTTCGAGGGCCGGCGGAGAGATTACCAAGGAGATTATGGGGGCGAGGAGTGCCACCTAGGCGGTACGAGACCCAGGATAAGAGGAGACAGCACTACCGTCCGCATCACCAAGTAGAGGAGAGGCCCGAGCAAGGGCACTTTGGCGGAGAATTCAGTGTGCGGAAGCTGGAGATGCCGATGTTTACTAGAGAGGATCCGCATGCCTGGTTATTCACATCAGAGATGTACTTTGCAGCATACCGCATGACAGAGGCGCCGAAGTTGGAGGCCGCGGCTATTTGCATGAAGGGGAGAGCTCTGGGCTGGTACCAGTGGAAGGAGAGGAGGCAGCAGATTCGCGACTGGTAGGAGCTGAAGGACCTGATTCTGAAAAGTTCCGAGATCCCCGTCTGGGAAACCTGCACGAGCAGCTGTATGCCCTCTGGCAGGAGGGGCCGGTGCGGGAGTACATCGAGAGATTTGAGACGCTGACAGGGTGAGTACATGGTGTGTCGGACGAGTCACTGGAGGGCACTTTCTTGAAGGGACTGCGACCCAGCCTTCGAACCGCGGTGAGACCGTACAAGCCCAGGGGACTTTCAGAGGTCATCGAGATGGCGCAGATGGTAGAGGACTCCTGGACTAAGGATAGAAGATGCGGGGGCAGCTACAGTGGGCAGTTACAACTGGTCACCTCGACTGGAGCAGGCGGAGCGGGGGCCACTACTGAGGCAGTTCTGTTGGGACTTGAGAAGACGGGAGAACAAAACAACCCACCACCGGCTGGGGGCCCATTCCGAAGGATGACCGATGCGGAGATGAGGGAGAAGAGGCAAAAAGGGCTCTGTTTCAGATGCGACGAGCGCTTCACTCCCGAACACCGCTGTATGGATCGAAAGCTGCAAGTGGTAATAGCGGAAGTAGACGAGGATGATGACATGGAGGACGAAGGAATCGGAGGGGAGGACGACTCCCACTCGGATTAGCACCGCCGGGACTTACAGGCACCACCTTGAGGACAAGGTGGCTCTTTGGGAGGAGTATTGATAGACCCTTTCGGGTCTAATCCTACCGCAACTATGGGCCCAGGCCCATGGCTCGCTGCCGGCCCCCTTTTGTGATGCGCGCGCGCCTCTTTAGCCTAGGAAAACCTAGTTTCTTTTATAAATAAGGGGTAGCCGCCTTTGTTAGGGTATGCTTAATGATTGAGATTTCTCTTGAGCGTCTTAGGGTAGATTTAGATTAAACAAGTGCGGACGTCCTCTTTGGCATCTTGGGAGGAGAATACCCCTCTCTGGTATTCAATTATCTTGTTCTTGCTACCAAATTCTTAATAAAAATCGTGCCTTTTGTTAGTTCCTAACAGTTAACTACCCCAAGTGTTCACCCATATTTGGGGTTTTGAGATTTTAAAATGTGTACATCAATTTTTTTAAAAAAATCAAAAAAGAAGGGGAAGGGATAGGGTGTAAGCTAGCTAAAGAGGAATTTGACCCCATATTCATATATATATACACACACACACACACACGGCCATGATCATGTGCGAAATTTTCGCATTGAATCATGGTGCGAAATTTTTTTGAAGTTCTTTTCAAAATATTTTTCTTATGTTTAATTCATACATTTATATACCTCATGGAAAAAATAGGTAAACCCTAAGGGAATTTGACTCTTGATTAAGCCATTACAAATTCAACAACTTCATGACAATAGAACATTTTTTAACGATCCGATCAAAGTACAAATAAGGGGATTTTCATGATTTCTGGTATGTGTGTATTAACAAGTCTAGAAAACATTTAACGGTTTGGATTGATGAAAAACCCCCACAGAATACTTTTCTCATGTTTTTTGCATCGATGCCATTTCTCATATGAAAATTTGCATATACACAAGGAATATGTGCTTTAGCTAAATTTCCTTTTTGGCTAGCTACACAAACACATTCCCTTTTCTGACAATCAATTCCATTCATTTTGATCCCAAACCACCAAATATCAAGCGAACACGAGATTTTACTCGCTCATCCACTCGTTGGAGATTTAATGGTTTTGCAATAACAAAACTTTTTGCAACAGCTAAATGTATCAGCAAAACTTCTTATTCACTTAATAGTCGATGGTTGAAGTTTTAGAATGTGAAGATCAAATTAACGGAACCAATCATTAGAAAAAATAGGATAGGTGAGATTTTTGAAGCTAGCCAATGTGAAAATTTCTTTCTTCGCTAGCAAATGCTCATATTCCTATATATATAATGATGCAGGTGCAAAAAGTTTTTTATTTATTCTGATTTTTTAAAAAATTCTTAATGTTTAATCTATTCATTTATACACCCCGATAAAAATATAAGTTAACCCTAGAGGGTTTGATACTCCATCACGCAGTACAAATTCAACGGCTTCAAAACAGAACTTATTGTAGAAAGTCCATCAAAAGGTAAATAAATGAGGATTTACTTGACTGTTGATGTGTGGGTGTACTAGTATGTGTAGATCATCCAACCATGTGTATCTTTAAAAATATCAAAAACTGCTTTTCTATTAGTTTTTGCTTGGTAGAGTTTTTGCATAGTAACGCTTTCTTATACACATAAATTCCTATATTTATATTTATATCTATGTGTACATATGTATGTTAAAAATGATTATCATACGTCATATGAGCTAACGCCTCATATGTAATCTCGAAAAGTCCATCCTCCCATATTTTTCCATGCAATTAAAACCGTTGATTTCAATCTCCAAATTTTAAAACCTCAAAACACCAAATATCAAGTGAACCCAGTAGGTTTTGCTCGTCCATCCGCCTACCTAAAAAGTTCTTTTCTTAAGAAACCATTAAATTTGTTACATGTGGATAAACGAGAAAATCCCCTTTAAGCTAACATGATATTTGGTGTTTTGGGTGTTTAGAATATGAAGATCAAAATAAACAGGTCTAATCATTCAAAAAATATGGAAGGGTGGACTTTTCAAGATCACACATAAGGCATTAGCTCATATAGATCATATATATATTATTCTCATATATATTTTTTGAAGGGTAATTAATTTCATAAATAAAGTCAAAAGATACAATCAGCTAGACAGAATTTGGGAAACAAGTGGACTAGGAGAAAGAGTGAAGACACTCAAAAACCTAGGCCCCTAGCATCCCAAAGCTAGTTAAATCCAAATACGACCCATACATACCAACAGACCAACCAACCAACCATTGTGACATAAGTGATAATCCTAGATCAGGCCGTGTACTCGCGCCAGACTCGTCCCACCTTGACCCGAGAACTCTTGCAAGAAGGAAGTGACACCTGGAACTTATTCTTCACAGAAGCAGTAACCGGTTGCTCCCATTTGGGATTGTCGGTGACAAGGAAAAAAGGGCGGCATGTCGTTTTCATCGTGGCAGTCGTCATCGAGAAGCGATGGAGTAGAATGAGCAATCCCGTGTGTCTCAAGAGGAGCTGGACGAGAGGGTGTTGCCATAGCAGCACGCAAATAGTCACCCGTAGTAGAAGTCATCTCCCCAACATCATCCACAATAAGGGGAGCCGAAGAACTAGCTTTCCCAGACGAGAGCTTAGGCCAATGCTCTGCACACAAATCTTCTATCTCATCCTCATCAAATAGTGACTCCACCCCACAATCAACACACTTACCTTTGTCTCTAGTCACCTCAGGGCCAATAGGCTTAGGATCAACAATACAAGTGTCAGGGACAAGATCACCATCACCCTGCTCCTCCAACACTCCCCCACCCTCCATAGCATCACCATCACCCTGCTCCTCCAACACTCCCCCACCCTCCATAGCATCTATCCCATTTTTTTCAAAATCCATAGAGGGACCAGGCCCCCCAATGACTTCAACGGGCACTGAGTGGCAGTATGACCAAACAACAAACACTTGGTGCACATCGGAGGTTCGCCCTCATACCCAACCTCAAGAGCAAGTGATGATCGGTCTTCAAACAGCAGGTTGACTTTTCTATGGATTGGCAGTGAAACGTCTACATCAATGAAGCATCGTGCAAATTCTAGCCGCTCAAGATTGGCCGTCGCACGATCCATGCAAATAGGGTCACCAACCAAACTGGAGATAATGTTCAGAATCTCAGGCGACCAAAGGTTGAGAGGAAGAATGGGAAATCTCACCCAAACTGGGACGCGACGGAGTAGATCTCTCTCAAGCTTGAGCTCAGGGGACCAGCATCGCAGAACTATCAGACGACCATCGAAGAGCCACGGACCCCCTGTAGCACATTTTCACAATCTTCAGCCCGCTCAAATTTGAAGTAGAAGAACCCGTTGTCACGGGAGAACCCCGTAAGCCTGCCTTCAACTTCCATAAGCAACTACACAAGCTCGCACTTGGCTGTAGAATGGGTGATCGCCTACAATGTAGCCGACGAGTGTGTTATCCCAACGTTTCGCAGTGGCCGAAATATAGTGATCAAGTAATAGTCCCGCCGGTGCACCGTCTCCTCCCAACACGGGGGCTACGAACGAAAGTTTGCTACTTGGATCGCTAGATCTGATTCCTGAGCATATATCTTTCCAAGAACCCGTCGGAGTTACTTTACTGAAGTGGACAGGAATATTTGGCCTCGCCGCGCGTTTGACGAGGAGTTTATTCAGATCTGATTGGGCCAAATGAGCACGTCGTTTACCACCGTTGTCAGACGGCTCACCCAATTTCTCACCCGCGGATGTGGTAGATCTAATTTGGGATTTCCTACCTGCCTCTGGACAACCTTCCAAGCACCCTCAGCTCCACCTGACGCCATCTTCTTCAAGCAATAGTCACTGCATCGATGATACGGATTAGATACGTTGATGCATTTATCATCCTCACACTACATCCACAAATATCGACCACCAGCAACAATCAGCCAGAGCTGATAGCTACCGCAGAACCAAGTCACCGCCTGAACGCCGCAGCCCAGAAGACGCAGTCTTGAGGTCTAGCCGCAGCCTGGAAGTCGGCACAACCAGATCGCCGCAGCCTGGCCGCCGCCTAAAAGTCGCCTCAGCTGGAAGAGGAGATCGCCGCCGCCTGGAATAGATCGCCTACAGATTTGATCGCCTGGAGGTGATGACCGCCGCAGAACTGATCGCCTGGAAGAGGTGATCGCCTGCAGATCTGATCGCCGCCTGAAAGAGGAGATCGCCGTCTGCAGATCTAATCGCCGCCTGGAGGAGATCTAATCGCCGCTGCCTGGAGGAGATCTGATCGCTGCCGCCTGGAGGAGATCTGATTGCCGCCGCCTGAAGGAGATCTGATCGCCGCATGGAGGAGAACTATACCACCGTTGATGGCCGCTGTAGAACAAGATCGCCTGGAGGTTATGGCCATCACAGAACTGATCGCCTGGAAGAGGTGATCGCCTGCAGATCTGATCGCCGCCTGGAATAGGAGATCGACGTCTGCAGATCTGGTCGTCGCCTGGAGGAGATCTAATCGCCACCTAGAACATCCAATTCTATTATTCTCATATATATTTATATATACATACATATTCATATATATAAATACATACTTATACACACATACCGATAGATACATATATACATACATACATATATAAATATGGTCTTGTGCTGACAGCGTTTTGGGGTCTTAAAACATTTATTTTAATTTTTCTTGGCAGTGTGTTCTACAACTTGTTGGCTATCACCATACCAAATTTCAAGCGAATCTAACACTTTTTGACCCTACATCCATCCATGCCAAAAAACTGCGCTGAAAGATCCAGTTTTTGACCGGTTTTTTGAAATGGATAGATGGAGTATCAAAAAGTATTGGATTCATTTAAAATTTGGTGTGGTGATAGCCAACAAGTTGTAGAACATACTGCAAAAAATAAAAATAAAAAAATCTTTTTATACCCCGAAATCGCTGATAGCACAGGAAATTTTCCTGTATTGTCAGCACAAGTCCATATTCCTCTCATATATACGTACACACACGACATACATACATACATACATACATCTGCACATATATATACATACATACATATACATACATCTGCATATATATAAATACATTAAATGTGTGTGTACACACACATACATACATATGCATATGTATACATATATGTATACATGTGCGTATACACACACATACACATACATGCATACACACATGCATATACATACATAAATACATGTATACATATTTGTTAAGGTAAATGAGGGAAAGGAATAATCGCATTTTCCTTCCCAAGGGTCTCTCCAAGACGCACCGCCTGGCTAGGATTGTCTCGGATGTGGCTGTAGCCTTTCCTCCCTCTGCTCTAAAGGAGATTAGCCCTGATGAGTCTCCTGTTTTTGACAATTGGGATTTAGCGTAGTACCCTTTTTCATTGCCTTGATTTGGGCCTTGCGCTCTGGTTGTATTGCACTTGTTGATTGATTCCTTACCCCTCCCAATTCTTTATGTCCTATTGCTTGGCTTGAGAGTCATGTACATTGTACATTTTGTTATCATGAATATACTCACTTACCTTTCATATATATATACTAGAAATTTCCCGTGCCCAGAGGAAACGGAGGCAGCCGTCGCCCGGGTGCAAATGCGGAGAGAAGCGGTTGCCAAAGTGAAAAAAGAGTAGGTGTGTTTGTGAGGAGGGTCGGGGGGCAAAGGAGGAAAAGCAGGGACTAAAACGCAAAAAATCACCAAAACCCCACCCCAAACCCAAGCCCAGAAACCCACCTAACCCCCACGGGGCCCCCACCAAAGTCCCAGTCATCAACCTAAAATATAACTGGGACAAAACTGCCACGTAAGACAAAAAACATCGTCAATTGTATAATAGATATATATATATATATATATCAAGGTATGCGTGCAGCCGGTATAGGAACTTTCTTACACCAACCCTAAAAACTTCACTTTCCAATTTTTTTCAAATTTTTTTGTTTGGTGTTGTTATACACATTCTAATTCACCAATTATGTGTGAACTTTAGGGGAATTTGATACTCGGTCGACTCGTAACAAAAAAATTTACTTTTCTGAATTTTTTGACTTAAATCAAATTGAGGGTCAAATAGCTTTGGGTTCACTTGATTTTTGACATGTTAATCATACATGATGTGTAGATCAAAATGGACACTATTGATCATTGATAAAAAATGAAAAGTGAAATTTTTAAAGGCCGGTACATAAATTTCATATATATGATGCTCATATTTATTCTTATATACCAACACATATGCATATACTTATACATATATGAGAATAATGTGTATTGCATGGCATACAAGCTAAGGCCGCATATGCGCATCGAAAACTTCACCTTCCCTTATTTTTTAGATGATTGGAACAGTTCAGCTTGATCTTCATATTTTAAAATCTCAAAACACTAAATATAAGATAAACCCAAAGAGTTTTGATCGTTCATCAACTGTTGCAAATAGTTTTATTTTTGTAAAATAATTATATTAGTGACAGGTAGATGAACGATGAAAACCATATGGGTTCACTCGATATTCGAGAGTTCGGAGTTTTAGAATATGAAGATCACATCGAATGATTCCGATCATCCAAAAAATAAAGGAGGATTGAGTTTTTAAGGTTGTATAAAAGGCTTAGCCTCTTATGTCATATGGTACATATTATTCTTATACATATATATACATATATAGATATATGTATATATGCATACACATTTATACATTTTTTTTGAAAAGTTGGCTTAAAATTTTATTCATAAGTATACAATGTACAACCGTCATAGCGTAATAGGTAGTACTCACTAGAGAAAGGATGGGGCACAAGCGCCGTCACTCCCAATTAAGAGAACTCCCACCCCACACAGACGGATCAAGATCAAGCAAAATTATACAAAATCACAATCAGAAACAGGACCTCCTCCTTCAACCATTGTCTATGAAACCCCAGTTTCCAAAAATTTCCCGTTCCTCAGCAGTTGTGGGTTCTAAGTTGTATAGAGCTACTCTGATGTCAGCAGCAATCTCCTCAAACAGCTTAATCTTATCTCTCTTCTCATGCTCAAAAATTCTTCTATTTCTCTCCCTCCAGATGTGCCACACCAGAGACGCCAGGCAGGTTTTAGCAAGCAGACTAAAATCTCCTTTTCCACCACCTTTAGCTAGAATGATATTCCCCACCTCTGGAAGGGACAGTTGGGCGGGGACTGTCAACTTTAATTTCAACAGAGTCCTATGTAAAATATAGGCCGTGAAGTTACATTTGAAAAACAAATGACTGACATTCTCTGCCAAATTATCATCACATAAGGAGCAAGATGAATCGGCAATGAGATTCCAATGGCAAAACCTATCTTTGGTCATCAATTTATCCTTTAGAGCTCGAAGGAGGGTTAGTGACATTTTCGGGACTTGATGAGGATACCAAACAAGTTTCTGTAGGGGAAAAGCATCTGACCTCTTGCGAAGACCCTCCCAAGCAAGTTTGAAGCTGAAATTGTCGCTGGGTAACCATCTCCCAAGCAAGTTTGTGTAGTATCTGTTCTTATCAGTTTAATACACATTTATACATACATATGTATATACATATATAAACATACACATGCATATATAAGGTTGAAGTATGTAAGCGGTCAGTGTTAGCAATTTCCTACACTGCTCTCAAAAAACTTCATATTTCATTTTTTTCAAATTTTTTAAGGTTATTGTACACATTCTAAACCCCAACACCCTCAATATAGATGAATCCTGAGGGGATTTAACCTTCGATCAGCTCGTTACAAAAAGTTCTATTATTCTGAATTTGTTGACTTTGTAACAATCGGATCGACAGTCAAATAACATTAGATTCATATAATTTTTGAAATGTTGATCATCCATGAGGTATAGGCCAAGATGAACATGTTGATCATCTAAAAAGTAGAAAGTAAAGTTTTTGATAGCCTATGTAGAAAAATCCTTACACCTACTGCTCATATACGTTATTCTTTATACACGCATACATACATATACATTTATATAGAATAATGTAAAAAGGGTTGCACCTGACCAACTTGGGTCAGGTGCGCTGACGTGGCAGACTCCCATTGGCCGCCTAAAAGCAATTGTTTTTAGAAGACCAATGGGAGGGCCGCACACCTGATCCAAGTTGGTCAAGTGCCATCTGATACCCATTAATCCCACACACTCACACGCTCACATATCATATAAATGCATATATTTACATACATATATAAGAAATTATCTAATGTGGCCTGAACAAACCATATTTTTATTTTTATTTAAAAACATTCTACTAGACTTGCTGAACACACTCTAAAACCCTAAAATACAAATTTGGGGTAATCCCTAAGTGATTTGACCCTCGATCAAGCTATTAGAAAAGTTTTATTGTTCTAAAACCAATATATAGTAGCTTGATCAAGGGCCAAATAGCATCTATTCACCCAAAATATTGTATTTTATGGTTTTAGAACATATAGATGACATCCTTAAAAATAAAAAAAAGTTATTTAATGTTGGATGCCAAAAACCTTGCTTGAAAATTTGTTATATATAGTGCGGCATATGACATATGACATATGAGAAATCTTTTCATATATGATAACATGATATATTCTCTTTTATACAATAAAATGGGTAACATATGGTGTACTTTATATCTCGTATATATATAAATATAAATATAAATATATATATATAGTTATCTAATCAAGGAGGAAACCTATCTTTCACTATCATTAAAAAATTCAATCTCCGCAATTTTTTGGGTGATCGGAACTGTTCACAGCGATCTTCATATTCTAAAACCAAATCATTAAATAGCTAATGAAACATAGAGGTTTTCTCATTTATCCGGTCGCACAGCTTTAACAGCTTTAAAGTAATAAATTTTTTGCGATAAGAAAATGAACGAGCAAAACTCCAAGGGATGTTGGATGTTGTGTCACCCTACATAGTTTTGATGATTAGCAAACATGTTATCTAACTTGAGTGTAGGAATTCAAATCATATCATAGAACACTCAAGAGGATTGGTAAGCTAAACCAAGGCCAAAGAACCAATGAAACTAAGCAAGGAGCTTGGAGCATGGAAATGCATCTTTGGACTTCAATGTAAATTATATGATTGTTGATGTATTTTCATTTATTTTGTCTTATCATGTTAAGGCCTTGATAAACTCCCTCTCTCTCACTTAGGAACACACTAAAAATAGTTTTAAAATGTTTTAAAATGTTTTCACAAAGTTTTCCTAAGTTTTCATAGCTAAAACCCCATATCAGAAAAGTAGTCGACTGATTTTTTATTTTAGTCTACTGCTTTGAATGGGAGAAGAGCTTTGCTCTATGGACCCCGAAGTACTCCGTTATAAAAGTAGTCGACTTGCGTTATAAAAGTAGTCGACTACTTCAAACACAGCGGTCGACTAATTTGAATTGCACGACAAATTTTCAGCTTTTACGAGATGCTGTTTTTATAGTTGTTTAAAGGGTATTTTTGGAATGATTTTCAATGGTTTTTCATCCCTTTATTAGTGGATTTTTGCTGAGGGTTTGGTAGAGAATTAATTGCCAAAATCTTAAAAAGAAAAACATTTTCATCTCCAAACCTTTTAAGCATTAAACACTTATCTCTTGGCCAATCTTCTTAAAGTCTTCAATCATCTCTTGGGCAAAACTTCTTGATCTTTCCTAAGCTTCACTTACATCCTTTGGAGATCAAGATTCATCACATATAGCATCACTTCAACACAATGGCTTCATTCAAGGCTATAGATATTTGTAAACACTTCTACATCATTGTAAGTACACCTCACTTGGGTTGGTGAGTGAGGCAAAGTGTTGTAAAAGCCCTCCTATAGGGAGGCAAGGAAAATTCCTCATTGTAGATGAGGTGTTGTAACTATTTGTTCAAATAGTGCATTAAGGCTCGATGGATATTTGAGGTCTGGACATAGCCCTGAAGGTGTGAACTAGGATAAAATTGGTGTGTTTGCGAATTGTACCATTGTCCCTATTTTACTTGCATTTCATTTCCGCTACGCATCTTTATTATTGCAAGTAATTTTGATTGATTAAGATAGGGAGATATTACTAGAGTTTTATTTTTCATAAACTATATTCACCCCCTCTAGTGTCTCATTGCCATCTCAGGATCCAACATGTGGTACCAGAGCCTAAAACATGATGGCATCAACTGACGGCAAGTTTCCCGAAGGCGCATTCACTACTCGACCACCATTCCTCACCGGATCTAAATACAGGAGTTGGAAGAATCGAATGAAGGTGTATTTTCTCTCCAACTCTTATGCACTTTGGAAGATGGTGGAGAACCCCTACGTAGAGCCAACCCTAGAAGAAGAAAAATGGACCTCAAAAAAGACGAACATGATTGCATTCAATGCCAAAGCCATGTCAATGCTTTATTGTGCACTCGACACAACCGAGTACAACCGAGTCTCCATGGCCACCTCCGTACATCAAATTTAGAAAATGCCTAAGGTGACCTACGAAAATAAAAAAGGTAAAAACTTCCAAATCTTCTCTTTACTATGGCAGGTATGAACAATTTTCAATGGAGAATCCTGTTGGATATGGAAGACGTTTGTACACCCTTGTGGGGGATGTACGAGGGATTACGGACCTCGAACGTCGCATACACGAAGTCGTGTGCAAAGGGAATCTGTTCCCTTGCGGAGAGGATCTCTGGATGAGTGGGAAAGTCGCATTATATATGCATAAGTGCATGCGACATATGGCTAATAAAGGGGGAATATCTTAAGCTTATGTTGTACCATGCATATGGTACAACTTAAGCTTATAATGTGCCATGTATCATGGTACACCTTAATTAAGTTGTTCCAAAGGAACAACTTACCCTAAAATAACTACCTTGGGGGCTATAAATAAGACCCAAGGGTAAGCCATTTCTTACATCTTTTGCATGAAATTCATGCATGCAACTTCATCATAGCGAAGCTCTGCAGAAATCCTTTCTCTTCCTCTATCCAAGTTCTTAATCTAAAATAGAGATTTAGATTGTGGATTAGTAGCCTTACTCCGTTCGTGAGAAGACTCGATCCGTCGTGGCGAATCCGAAGGCGAAGTTCGTAGACTACTGTGCCGCATACGCAAGCGTAAGTCTAAACTTCATATTATCGATCCTAACTCTGTTTTGGACAGGATCCTACATTGGTATCAGAGCCATAAGGGTTCGCCCCGGTCAAACCGCCCCCCCCCCCTCGAAACTATGAACGAGTCGTTGTCTTTTTCACGAATGGGTCTCCTACTATTACGGATATAGTAGGAACGCTTCGTGACGGAGAGAACACAGCGGTTGTTCTTTTCACGTTAGGGTCTCCTATCATTACGGATATGGTAGGAACTCTCCGTGACGGGAAGAACCGACCGTTCACGTAGTATGTTATTTTTCATTTTTGGCACACGGCCATTAGGAAATAACTAATTTCTCGACGAACGGGTGCTTCATCGACGAACGGGTGCTTCATCGAGGAAGATGATGGTAGTTATTTCCATCGGGTAAGAGGAATTTGGTGCATGTGCACCATGGCCAAATGGGCTATGAAGGCTATGCACCCCCCCTTCACTTGCGGAGGGGGTTGGCTACGGCCAATAACCACCGGCGACCACCCCATCAAGGGGGAGGAATGTGTGCGGCAACCCCGTTCAAAGGGGGTGGCCGGCCATGGCCAAAGAGGCCATGGCCGGCCAATGCCAAATGGCCTTGGCCATGGCCGGCCATGGCCGGCCTTGGCCAAGGCCTGCCGGCCTGGCCGGCCCTGGCAGTGGCCAGGGCCGGCCAGGCGGCCCTGGCAGAGGCCAGGGCCGGCGCCCTGGCCTCGGCCAGGGCCTGGCCGGCCCTGGCAGGGGCCAGGGCCGGCTGGCCTGCCCTGGCAGAGGCCAGGGCCAAGGCCCTGGCCGAGGGGGCCAAGGCCCCTGGCCGGCCAGGGCAGAGGCCCTGGCCGGCCCTTGGCCAAGCCCCGGCCAGGGCAGAGGCCCTGGCCGGGAAGAAGTTGCAATTCAAAAAATTGGTCGACCAATTTAGTGTTTTTGGTCGACCAATCCGACAGAAGGTCTGGGTCGATTGCAAACTTGCCAAATGACCCATACGGGGTAACAAAAGGCCTCGGTCAAACTCGAATGTGTCGATTAGTCCATACGGGGCTAACCACATTGCCGACAAGTTCATACGGGACTAACGTTTTAATGAAGTTTTTTTTTGGGCTCTACTCCTTGAAGACTAGACATAGTGCTCTACTTCATGCGAGATTAGCCAGGTCATTGTGCTCTACTCTACGGAGATTAGCCAATGTACTTATGACGTTGTGCTCTACTCTACGGAGATTAGCCAATGTATTTTGAATTTTTGAAAAAATACGTTTTTCAAAAACGCTTTTCCGCTGCAAAGTACTATAAAAGTACTAACATTTGATAAAGTGAGGGAGAAATATTGAAAGTTACTCTAGATGGTGATTGGAAACATAGTGACCTTTCCGACTCTAAAGTAACATCTTCAATATTTTTCGAAAGTAACTTATCAAATTATGAATATCGTTCCAAGTGGGAGTTGATTTTAGAACTATCCATATGGGATATTCTATTGTCATTTCAAGTGGGAATTATATCTGAAAAATACGTTTTCAAACTCGTTTTCCGCTGCTAGTACTATAAGAGTACTATTGTTTGATAAGTGATGGGGGAATATTGAATGTTGTTCTAGATGGTGATTGGAATCAAAGAGACCTTTTCGATTCTAGAACAACATCTTCAATATTTTTCGAAAGTAACTTATCAAATATAATATAATTTCAAGTGGGAGTTATATTTTAAGAATTTTATGCAATGTGTTTTTTGATTGAACCTTCGGTTTTTTTTGTCTTTTGCAGCATTTTAAAGGTAAAATGTCTTCCGCTTCAAAGAATATCGTCGCTGAGTTAAACAAAGGTGAAAAACTCAACGGCGATAATTACAAACTTTGGTCCATTAAGATACAATACGTTCTAGAGGAGCAAGAAGTGCTCGAAACTCTAAAGAACGTTATGATTGAACCAGAGTTGGGCACTACGGCCCAACACCGAAGAGACAAGGAAGCTTTTGATGCTTGGTCTCGGAAGAATAAGATAGCGCGCATTACGTTATTAAGCAATATGGCTGATGACATAATGCGCATCTTCCGAGAACATGACCTAGCCATGGACATATGGTCCAAGCTAGAGGAGAAGTTCGGTGGCACATCGGTGTCCAAACTTCGCGCCTTAACTATAAAGTTCGATACATATAAGAAACGTCCAGATCATTCCATGGGGAAACATCTGCGACATATGGCGAACCTTATCTCAGAGTTAAAGGACGCAGGTCATGTGCTCACGGATGAGCAACAAATCCAAGCAGTCATACGTTCCCTACCAAATGGGTGGGACCAAATGAAGATGCATCTCACTCACAATGAGAGCATCAAGACCTTCAGCGATGTTTCCAAGCACCTCGAATTAGAGGAAGAGCGGCTTGCGGCTGCCAAGCCAAGTGCAGAAGTGCACATGGTTGCTAGTTCCTCACACGGGGGAAAGAAACGGAAAAATCGTTCGAAGTTCACTAATGAACGTAATAAGCAACCTGAGTCTACCAAGAAACCCAAACATAAGGGTGGACACAAGAAATGGCACAAGAAGAAAGACTTGAAGAGGATCAAGTGCTTCAAGTGCAACAAGCTCGGTCATTATGCTCGTTCGTGTACGAGTGGAGGCAACGAGGTAACTTGTAAATATACTAGTTACATATGTGTTTCTAGTTCAATATTTCTTGTGGAATCTAATCCATTTTGGATAATTGATTCAGGTGCCACCGACCACATAGCAAGGGACAGACGGTCCTTCGTGGAGTATCACCGGATACCCCAAGGAACGAAGTGGATCTATGTAGGAAACAACACACGTGTTGAAGTGAAAGGCGTTGGGACTTGCAAGCTAGTCTTGGACAACGGCCGCACCCTACTACTTCATGATGTCCTCTTCGCTCCAGATATTCGAAGGAATATAATTTCTGTGGTTGTATTAATGGGTCTTGGCTATAGCTGGTTTTTTCATGATTGTAATGTGGACTTAAGTTGTAATAATACTCTTATTGGTACTGGGTTTGTATTTAAAGGATTTATTGTAATGAGTACAATGTATGATTCCTCATGTAATGAAAATTTCCTTGTTGCAAATTCTAAGACTTATGAGTCTGATGTGAATTGTTGGCACGCAAGGCTTGGTCATATTGGACCAACGCGTATGGATAGACTTGCCAAACGTGGCCTTCTATCCAATGTTTCAAAGGTTGAAATGTCGACCTGCGAACATTGCCTTGTGGGAAAATCTTGTCGCAAGCCGTTAGGAACCGGCACAAGGGCCGAGGTTCCATTACAGCTTATCCATTCGGACATATGTGGTCCGATGAATGTCAAGACAAGACGCGGAAAGTCCTATTTCATCACCTTTATTGATGATTTCACCCGATTCGGACATATCTATTTGATATCCCACAAAAGTGAAGCTTTGGCTTGCTTTAAAAACTATATGAGTTTAGTGGAGAATCAATTAGATCGCAAGATTAAGGTCTTGCGAACCGATAGGGGCGGTGAATATCAATCAATAAGTTTTAAGGAACTTTGTGATGAAAAAGGCATAGTACATCAGGTAACTATGTCTTATACTCTTCAACAAAACGGTGTTGCAGAAAGGAGAAATAGGACTTTAATGGAAATGGTCCGTTCAATGATGGCGCAAGCTAACTTGCCAATCACCTTTTGGGGTGATGCATTATTGACGGCCGCTTTCATTTTAAACCGCGTGCCCTCGAAATCAGTTAGCTCCACTCCTTATGAGTTGTGGAACCAAAGGTCTCCTGACTTAAACATTTTAAAACCTTGGGGTTGTGCATCCTACGCACATATTTCCTCCCATAAGTATGGCAAACTTGGGCCAAGGGGAAGGAAATGTATCTTCATACGATACGCAGAAAACTCCAAAGGTTATGTTTTTGTTAGTCAGGAAGAAAATGGTGGGCTAATTGAGTTTGAGTCGAGGGATGTCACTTTCTTGGAAAACGAGTTTCCAAGACAGGGCGAGATAAGTCAGGACTTATCTCTATTTGAGATTTATGATCAAGAAGGATTACCTCATTCGAGTGGGAGAATTCTTGGTGAAAATGAAGATACGTTTCAACCTTCACCAATGGATTATACGAATGACGATTATCCTATTCCATACGTGAATAATGATCCAAGTGGGAGCAATTCTAACGACATTCCAAATGGGAGTGATATTAGAATTGATCTAAATTCAAGTCAACAAGGACTTGAAGAATCTCAAATACGACGTAGTAGTCGTACAAGGTTGGCTCCTCTAAGATTTGAGGATGAATTTCCGCAAACCTTTATGACTTTACTACAAGAAGATGACGAGCCTGCTACTTTCAAACATGCCGTATCTTGCCCTGCCAAAGACAAATGGATGGAAGCGATGCAAGAGGAATTAGAATCCATGAAAGTTAACCAAGTCTGGGACTTAGTTGACTTACCCAGAGGACGTAGAGCTATTGGGAACAAATGGGTTCTCAAGATCAAGCATAAGGCTGATGGCTCTATTGACAGATATAAAGCTCGCCTTGTCGCGAAAGGTTTTACGCAACAGGAAGGGATAGACTACGAAGAGACCTTCTCACCTGTTGTTCGTTTTACCTCAATTCGCCTGATTCTGGCAATGGTAGCTTGCTTAGACCTCGAATTACATCAAATGGATGTAAAGACTGCTTTTCTCAATGGAGAATTGGACGAGGAGATCTATATGGAACAGCCAACAGGGTTTGTAAAAGAAGGAAACGAACATAAGGTTTGTAAACTTCTTAAATCCATATATGGTCTTAAACAATCCTCGAGGCAATGGTATATACGATTTCAAGAGGTTGTCTTATCAAATGGTTTTTCCATGCTTGATGAAGATAACTGTGTATATATCAAGAGGAATAAGAACAAGTATGTTATTATGTCTCTATATGTAGATGACATTTTAATAGCCGGAAATGACAAGGGCTTTGTGATGGATATCAAGGCTTGGCTTTCATCAGTCTTTGAGATGAAAGACATGGGGAAGCCGCATATATCCTTGGAGTTAAGATTTCAAGGAATCGTTCGAAGAAACTTCTTTCTCTTTCACAGGAGACTTATATAAAGAAGGTTCTAGGACGTTTTAATATGCAGGACTGCAAGTCCATTGATACTCCAATAAGCAAGTGCGACAATTTATGTTTGAAATCATGTCCGAAGAACCAAAAAGAGAAGGAGATTATGGAAAAAGTTCCATATTCCAATGCAGTTGGTAGTCTAATGTACGCTATGATGTGTACAAGACCGGACATCTGTTTTGCCGTTGGAATGGTAAGTCGTTACCAATCCAACCCAGGGCAAGTACACTGGAAAGCGGTTAAGAGGATAATGCGGTATCTCAAAGGAACTGCAGACTTTGCTTTATGCTATCAAGGAGATGCCTTGAGGCTCGAAGGCTACACTGATGCTGATTGGGCGGGTGATCTCGATGAGCAACGATCGACCTCAGGATATGTTTTTCTACTCGGATCTGGTGCAATATCCTGGAGTAGCAAGAAACAATCCTGCATCGCACTTTCAACCATGGAAGCCGAGTTTGTAGCATTTAGCATGGCAGTTCAAGAGGCTGTTTGGCTTAGGAAGTTCTTAGACAGGCTAATTAATGCAAGTGACTCAGGTGTTGTACCTATACACAGCGACAGTTAAGCATCTATAGCCTATGTCAAAGATCCGAAATTCCATTGTAAGACCAAACACATAGATATCCGCTACAAATTTGCAAAAGACTATGATAAGACCAAGAAGGTAGACATAAGGTACATATCTACGCATGAGATGATAGCGGATCCGCTTACGAAGGCGATCCCCAGAGATGTGTTTTACAAACACTTATCATCTCAAGGATTGCGTAAGAGCTGAGTTGTACCAATGTAAATTCTCATGTCTGTAAATGATCAAAATTAATAAAAGAATAAGTTCTTTTTCAAATATTGCATATGAATTTCTTAAGAAATGTTTGTGTACATTTTTGAAACCTCAGCTGAATTGTGTGTATGTCGGACAGATTAAGGTTGGCTCTCTCACATGAGCAACCGCCTTATCTTATCAGATGGATAAGATAGAGATGAGACTAGTTTAAAGTCAAAATCATTAGACGAATGATTTAGAGTCATGACTTAAACAAGATAGTCGAATGAAAGATCTGCATCATATGGATGCTTACAAAAGATCTGAGATCTGTATCACAAGGATATTTGAAAGAGATCTCATAGGATTTTTTCCTATCTGTCTTATGCAGGATGAGAGTCCGTGAATATTTCACGAGTAGTAAGGGGACTCAAAAAGATAGTCACTGTGGTGTATGATCTTTTCATCCGTACAACATCATTAAGACATACTCTCCCTGGGAAAGGAGTGATGTTGTAATACGTGTTCATACCACGTATGCATTTTGACCACTGAGTTAGTAACAATAATGTTTGCTATTATGTGAGACTCAAAGGCCATATGGGTCTTAACTCTTACCCTCAAGGACTCCAATTGGTTCCTTTAGATTTGACGAAATGATCGCTATCTTAGCGTGTTACTTATGGGCTATGATAATTCGGCTCGGCGGGGCACGTTAGAAAAGCGAGTCTAGTCAAGATCAGAAGGTTCGCAAGAAGAGGAAGATTGATTTCATATTCGCATTTGGACTTTAATGATTCAAAGCTGGCCAGCCAATTGTAATCCAGATGGGATTCAATTGTTGAATATAAAGTATAAGAAATGTGAAGAAATAATCTAGGGTAAAGCATGCGTTGAACTACTCAACTTTGCACATTCGAGGTCGTTGTGTATCTCTAACAAGTGCACAACAACAGACTCTACGCGCATGACGGTCGCACGGTCTATTTCTCGGTATGATAGATGAAAGAACTAAGGGAAAGACGTTCTCTTACAATCCCCTCAAGTGTGAGTGGGAGATGTTGGATATGGAAGACGTTTGTACACCCTTGTGGGGGATGTACGAGGGATTACGGACCTCGAACGTCGCATACACGAAGTCGTGTGCAAAGGGAATCTGTTCCCTTGCGGAGAGGATCTCTGGATGAGTGGGAAAGTCGCATTATATATGCATAAGTGCATGCGACATATTGCTAATAAAGGGGGAATATCTTAAGCTTATGCTGTACCATGCATATGGTACAACTTAAGCTTATAATGTGCCATGTATCATGGTACACCTTAATTAAGTTGTTCCAAAGGAACAACTTACCCTAAAATAACTACCTTGGGGGCTATAAATAAGACCCAAGGGTAAGCCATTTCTTACATCTTTTGCATGAAATTCATGCATGCAACTTCATCATAGCGAAGCTCTGCAGAAATCCTTTCTCTTCCTCTATCCAAGTTCTTAATCTAAAATAGAGATTTAGATTGTGGATTAGTAGCCTTACTCCGTTCGTGAGAAGACTCGATCCGTCATGGCGAATCCGAAGGCGAAGTTCGTAGACTACCGTGCCGCATACGCAAGCGTAAGTCTAAACTTCATATTATCGATCCTAACTCTGTTTTGGACAGGATCCTACAAATCCATCAAGGACAAGTACACACGATTCACCGAGATTGTCAACATGCTTGCAGGTCTAAAAAAGAACATCTACACACAAGAGGACCATGTATGCAACATTCTTCGATCTCTCACACCCGAGTGGCAATCAAAGGCATCGGCTACATAAGAAGGCAACGACTTCTGTAAGCTTTCATTGGAAGAGCTCATTGGTAGTCTTATGGCATACGAGCTCCAAATGCAAGAGAGGAAAGACAAGGAGCAAAGCAAGAAGAAGTCCCTTGTATTCAAAGCGGCTCCGACATCCGAATCATTCGAAGATGAAGTTGAGCACTGATGCATCCAGAATTAACCTCAAAACCCTCCTAGTTATGACACGAATCACACAGAGATAAATTCCCGCTAACCGTGCCAAAGGCTAGATGTGTTCCTAAATTAACCCCAGAAATTACTGCAAGTGCACGGTGGCAGGCTTTGAAGTATAGAAAGATGTCGAACCCACAGGGAGGTGATGTTACTTAACTTGGATATTTTTCAGATCTCAGAACAATGTCAGCAGGCGTATTCAAATTGGTTGTCACAAAATTTCTCTTATCAAGATTATCAACAATATAAAAAGATTAGGGCAATAAGACTCACCACTAGGATAGTCAGATGTCGATGGTAGGTTAGGATTTTTACGTTGGATTGGCTTTATTAAGTGGAGATTGTCGCATCTAAGATGTAGAACTCATGACCAACTCTCGTTGTATCACTTGTCTAACGTATCCTGTGTAGTCCCACCTCGTGGATGACTTCACACGATGCATGCATTAAGGACGAAAACTATACTCAATCTCTGCTCACGCCACCTCGTGAATTAGAGCTTCGATTTGTGAATTTGTGGCTATTCATTGATGCTACTATCGTAGTCATCAATTAGTAATATAGAATGTCGGTAGATCCCGTCAAAGTGCACGCCACTATCGTGGTCACGAACCCTAATTGGATTCAATATATGTGCCACCTCGTGAACCACAAACCCTATATGGAATCTCTAACAAACTTGGCTAGATCAACCAAATCACACCCTTTTTGCACCAAAACAACCTAAAAATCTTAACTGTACATCTAATTCCTAAAATCCTAGTGCTAATCCATTAGCCCTAGATAAGACTACTCATGGATCATAGAGATGATAACAGAAAATTCGATAAAGACGAGAGAGATCAACATCGCAATTGAAGACATCAATTAAAGCATATAAAGAGAGAATATCGTTACCAAATCGTCGTAGATCAACAAGCAAACGCAGAGAATTAAGGGCACAAGATTCCAAGCTAAGGCAACTAATAAAAATATGAACTTTGTCTTCTACAAAATAGCGAAGGCTAAGAACTCTCTTTTTTGAAAACTAAACTAAAGAAAATAATCTCCTCCCTAAATAGGGTTAAAATTGTTCTTATATACAAGGGGTATGGACCCCACAAAAATCAGAAAATATGGGCACTTGCGCCCACTAACTAGTCTGGCCGCGGCGCCCTACTCGGTTGAGTAGCGGCGCCGCTCGGTCGAGCTGACATGCGGCTCCGCTTTGCTGCTTCTTTGGCTCTGGGCTGATATGGGCTACTCGATCGAGTAACCTCTCCCCTCGGTCGAGCTACAGTAGGCCTGAACTCTCCTCAAAACATTGTTCTGTTTGGTGGCGACTCGGGTCGAGTAGATGATCTGCTCGGTCGAGTACGCTTGGTTGCTCGGTCGAGCTACAGTGCTTGGAGAATGGCTCAGAATAGTCGCTCTGTTTGGATGCAGCTCGATCGAGCTGGGGTCTGCTCGGTCGAGTGGGGCGTGTCCGTTCTCACTGGAGTTTCTTCGTGTCAGCTCGGTCGAGTGCTGATCGACTCGATCGAGTGGCCTGGGAAATGGACTCCAATTGCCCCTAGAGCTCTCAACTCTCGCTATCTTCTCCTCCTCTCTTCCAATCTTCTTTCTTGCCTTGCCGAACACATATGGAACAGGGCCAATGATGCTCCGGACGTCTCGGATGTGTCTGTGTCCTATAATAGCTCCGATTCGCTCCAAAGTTCCTGAAAATCCACAAATCTATACAAAACTCGAATATAGAGTTAAAAGTGCGATAATATATGAAAATATGAATTTTGGATAGCAAATATGATATGAAATGATGCAGTAAATGTATGGAAAATATGGACACATCAAAATCCCCTAAGCTTACCTCTTACTCGTCCTCGAGGAAGACGAATAGGAGACTCGACGGGCGATAAAAATAAGAAATAGGCAAAGAATAAAAAAAGGAGGGAGGCGCTAGATTATTCGATCAGATCTCAAGCTATAAGCTACATATCACGATACTCCGAAAAATGAAACACATGCTATAGAGATTTCATATCTTATAAAAATTTCGATACTTGCAAGCTTTTAAGAGCAAAGAAATGGATTCTCTAAATTCATACAATCAATTCATATCCATTTCAGGAAATTCATATGATCTAATATACGAATGTTGGCAAAGCACTTTTCAATCAAAGGTTATAAGTGAAACATATAAGAATCACGCCTAGCATGCAATAAAGAATGGAATGGAAGTCATGGCATTCACAAATTCACGTCGAATCATAAGAAGTCTCCAAGCTAAGTTATTTCGCTAAGTTTAAGCATTATCAAACATCCACATTCATGCACAACTCCACTCTAATGTCGTACTCACTCATATGGTCAAAAGAATTCATCCACCCAAGCTTAGCTTGAGGCATCGTATTTAAGTGGAAAGAATAGAGAAAAAGGATTTTTGGCCTTGGTTTTCCCAAGTAATTTTTTGTAGCTCCAAGTAATGAAACTGAGAATTTTTCTTTTCTCCTTTTTTTCTTTTTTCTTTTTTCTTTGTTTCCTTTTTTGTTTTTGGATTTTTGAAGGAGCTATTTGATTTGTATTTTTGGACTTTTGGCTCCTTTTGGCTTTTTGGACTTTTTGGAATAAGCTTTTTCTTTTGCAATGGTTTTTTGGGAAAAGATGTGGTATAAGTAGCTACAAGGGGGTGAACGTGAATGATAAGTAGAAAAATAATGATATATGTGGAGAAAGAAATAATATAACACTCGGTTCACTCTAAAGTATGCATGAACGGTTCAATAAGATAATACTTCAACTAAAACTCATATGTAAGCATGGATATTCTTCATCATCTCAATGAATAATGAAGTCAGGCAGTAAAGACATCACTTATATCAAGCATGCAGCAGAAGGTGAAATAAGACAATAATACAGATGCTTCAGATATACAAATGATGCGTGAATCTTGGTGCATTTCCAACAAAAGCATACTAAATATTAATCCATACATTCAGCTTCAATAAATTTCATGCATTCATTTAGAGAAGGCATCAAAAGAGATATATATGCAAGCACATGGATAGCAAGATACTGAAATACTCTAAATAGCATGACAAGAGATATAAGCATCGTGAAAGCTGCCAAAGCTAAAAGAGATATCATCATTCGGAATATATCTAGCATAAAGGGAAAAGAAAAGCGGGATAATAAAATAAAAACAAGCATACAAGCATACCAAAAGATGGAAAATATGATGCTAAAATAAAAAAATAAAACGGTGTAAAAAGGGTGGAAAATAAAAATAAAGGGGGTAAAATGAAAGGGGAAAGATAAAGATAAAAATAAAAAGTGATAGTGCTCATCCTCCAAGCTAAACAAGCAGCGTCCTCACTGCGAAAACACGTGTGCAAGGCGGGAAAATGATGTTGTGGCGGGGTGGGCGGAAAATAAAAATAAAAAATAATCTTGAAATAAGGAAATTATAAAGAAGAAAGAGAAAAATGCATATGCATGTCCTAATGCCTATAATATGTACAAGCACACAGATGATGCGAAGGATGCAATGATGGTATATGCATGTGGAGCAAAATGGGGTTCTCCCCTAAGCTATGCAAGATCAAGGCCCCAAAAAGACAGATGGGCACAAATATATGGAGGGGAGCACATAAGCAAAAATAATATAAGGATCAAGCATGGGCACCACCCTCTGGAGGTGGTGATGGGTCCCGCTGCTGAGGACCAGAAGATGGAACAAAAGGTGCAGGCTCGACGTGTGTGTCGGCAGGCAGGTCAACAAACGGCGCATCCGGCTCAACGGAAAGGGTGACAGGCCCTGCAGTAGCCTGAGAAAGAGGCGCAGTGAGCGGTGCGGGTGTGACAGGAGGAACAAGATCGGGTCTGGCTGGAGGAGCAGGTGCGAGTATAACAGCTGGTGCACGCTGCGTCCTCAGAATATCGATAATGGTAGTGAGGTCCCGCTCTACTGAATGCTGGTGGGTGGCAACCGTGCGCACGAGGGTGTCAAAGGCACGCCTCAAGGCAGCGACCTCGGTCTCCATCGTAGTAAGGCGTGCGTCAGTATGACGGGAGCCAGGAGGTGGACGTGCACCCCTAGGTGCACCTCTCTCAGGATGGGCTCGGGCGTGTGCGCCACGAGGCCTGAAAGCAATATCTGGAGAGGGTGGCCTAGGGGGATCTCGGCAAAAGATGCAAATGGAATGGATCCGAGATCTGGTGCAAAGTGTGAAGAAGCAGTAGCATCAGAAATAGGAGTCGTCGTGGCAACAGAAGTGGTGACAGACACCACGATGCTCTCAGTGAAGACAGCTGATGCGGGTACAGAAGTAGTGCCAGGAAGTGTAGCTGTGGATGCCGAAGTGATAGGATCAAAAGTGATGGGGTCCACATGGATAGATAGGGTGCTGGCAGAGTCAAAAGTGGTGGGAACAGCAGTGGTGGGGACAGGCTCCGAAATGGTGGAAACAGAAGGCTCGGGAGCAACAGAAACAGACGTGCCCTCAGGTCCGGGCATGGAAGAAAGTGAGGTAGTGGCCTCGGGGATAGAGGTGTGGACAGCCCCAGAAGTCACTATGGTGATGGTGGGCGTGGAAGTGGTGGTGGCTGGAGCACTGACAGTTGTGGGGACAGAAGTGCTCGCATGCTGGGCGGCGGGAATGGCAGCGATATCGGGATCCTCATTAGAGCTGAGCACCCAGTCATCGACGTCCTCTGCGGCGACTGGTCCTCCTAGAGGCTCAAGCTCGTGGATGGATGGTATGGGGAAAATGCCAGGTATGACCCAGTCAAACATGACTGGGGCTACAGCAGTATGATCAGGGCGGGGCAGATACATATGGTGCTCACGGCGGGTGCCTAAGAGATAGATCCAGTGGCACTCACCATGCGGCCTGATGATGTGCATGCGAGCAAGCACATCTAAAGTCAGTCGGTAAGGCCCGATGGGTGCCACTAGACCTACAGGTAGATCAATGCCGAGCATGGCGGCGAAAATGGTGAAGCCGCCGCAACAAATATCTGCCGTGGCGGAGGCGGTCTGGAGAAGGCGGTGACACAGCCAGGCGGCTGCGTCAGAAAGTAGGAATGGGTGGATCTGGCCATCGGGGTGGTGGCGCAGAAGTCGGGTCATTCCCATAAGATAGACAAGCTCAGGTAATGAGAGGGTCCCGACCTCTGCATAGAGAATAGGGTGGTAGCGAGGTGGCGCTGGGCGTAGCAGAGGCATGGGTGGACTATGAACGAGGACTTAGCCCGGTTAGGGCTATATCCTCGGAGGCCTGTGATGCGACGCCAGAACAACTCGGCGTCGAAAGAGGTAATCTCCATGTCAGGGCTGTATGCCCTGGCGGGGTCGGGGTTGGGAGGGAAGCGAAAGTGGGCTCAGATCATGGCGTGTGTGACCGCGACGTCATGATCAAGCAATCAGAAGCGAATGTCGTCACCCTCTCGGACGATGGAGCTCATCGCCTCGAGGGTGAGGCGCGTGTAGGTGGGTGCGTGCATGGCGAGGAGGTGGTCAAAGCCAATGGTCTGTAGCCTATGGACACCCTGAAGGATGCCAAGGCTAAGGAGGGCAGAGACGAATGCAAAGCGGGTGGGATGATGGAACGGTGGGAGATGGCGGTGAAACGCTCGCGGGGAGCGTCGTCCCTGAAGACGATACCATACGTCCTCAGGGTGGGTAGGGGAGGATGTGCCGGTGGTGGTGGAGCGATAGTGGGAATGGAAGCGGTGGAAGTGTGTGGGGCCTCTATCGCTAGAGGCGTGGGGGAAGGGGAGCATAAGGGTGAGGAAGAGGACGTGGAGGTGTCCAAGTGCTCCTCAGGTGATGGTGAACGGAGGCAACGATGTGACATCCGAGAAGAGGAGAAACCGGGGTCGCCGGCATTCCTCTTCTTGGCTGGGGGCTTCCTAGGTCGCAACCTAGGCGGCATCGTGTGAGTATGGTGCGGCTAAGCTACGAAAACACCATATACTGTAATATAAAGTAAAAGTGGAAGGGGTATACCGACATCAAGAGTCGCGGCGAAATCGAATGTGATAGTACGCTTGTGAAGCCTCGAAACTAAAAATCCCCCAAGCTATCCCAAACCAAGCTCCTCCTCGAAAAGCTCCAATCGTACCTGCAATAGAATAATATGATAATATTATAAGCGGGTGTTGAATTAATTTTGGTTTACGAAGCTAAAATAGAAAAAAATTAAGATTAGGGGTTGATTTTGGGAGAAATGGAGAGAGAGAGAGAGAGAGAGAGAGAGAGAGATTTTGGGAGGGGAGAAAATGGGGTGGAGGGGAGTGTGGGAGCGTCGGACCGAGTCGGGCGGAGGGCAGCGCTCGAGTGGCGCACGGGGCGGCGATCGGAACGAGTGGGAGCGTTAGGGCGCTCGGCACTCAGGCTCGGGTGCTGGGGTTGTGTTTGAATTTGTGGGAATTAGGGCGAGCGGCTCGGTTTATATATGGGCAGCCCAACTCTGTTAAGAAACAAATACTGGGCCCCTCTCCCTTTAGTTGCTGCTCGACCGAGCAGAGCTGCTAGGGAAAAAAATTTGAAATTTGAACCCCCAAGCTGCGCCCAACTACTCGACCGAGCTGCTTACTCAGCTCGGTCGAGCTGAAATAAAACAAAGTAGTAATTTTCAGCTCTTCTTGCTCCCACTGTAGCTCGACCGAGCAGGGTAGCTACTCAGTCGAGTCCAACTGATTTCCAGAACAACTTTTTCAGCACTTTTGGACTTCTACTGTAGCTCGACCGAGCAAGGTAGCTACTCGGTCGAGGCCAATTGATTTCCAAAGCGACTTCTTTTAGCACTTTTGGACTCCTACTGTATACGGACCATTGCAGTATGTTCTACAACTTGTTGGCTATCACCACACCAAATTTTAAATGAATCCAACACTTTTTGATACTCCATCTATCCATTTCAAACAACCGGTCAAAAACTGGATCTTTCAGCGCAGTTTTTTGGCATGGATGGATGTAGGGTCAAAAAGTGTTGGATTCGCTTGAAATTTGGTATGGTGATAGCCAACAAGTAGTAGAACACACTGCCAAGAAAAATTAAAATAAATGTTTTAAGACCCCAAAACACTGTCAGCACAGGGAAACTGAACCTGTGCTGACAGCACAAGCCCATATTTATATATGTATGTATGTATATATGTATCTATCGGTATGTGTGTATAAGTATGTATTTATCTATATGAATATGTATGTATATATAAATATATATGAGTATGTATTTAAAAGCCTTACCCTTGGGTCCTATTTATAGGCTTTAGGGGTAGTTATTGTAGGAAATAACTACATATATGCTTATTGGCTTATATTAGCACCATTGCTTATCCTCTTCTTTATGCACTTATCAAGTATCTTTATGCACTTATAAAGTGACTTTTTCCACTTATCGAGTGGTCCTTTTCACACATGAAAAGTTTCCCTTCGCACATGCTTTCATGGACGCGACATCCGAGGTCCGTATACCCTCATACATCCCCTCATGGGTGTATACATGTCGTCCATATCCAACATCTCCCACTCACACTTGAGGGGATTGTAAGGAAACATCTTTTCCTTTAGTTCTTCTATTTATAATACCGAGAAATAGACCGTGTGACCGTCATGCGCATAGAGTCCGCTGTTGTGCACTTGTTAGAGATACACAACACTCTTTGGGGTGCAAAGTTGAGTAGATCAACGCATGTTTTACCCTAGATTATTTCTTCACATTTCTTATACTTTATATTCAACAATTGCATCCCATCTGGATTACAATTGGCTGGCTTCCAGAACAACTTTTTCAGCACTTTTGGACTTCTACTGTAGCTCGACCGAGCAAGGTAGCTACTCGGTCGAGTCCAATTGATTTCCAAAGCGACTTCTTTCAGCACTTTTGGACTCCTACTGTAGCTCGACCGAGCAGGGTATCTACTCGGTCGAGTCCAATTAAAAACAGAGTGCTCTTTTTGCCCTTTCCTCTAGGTGATTGTAGCTCGGCCGAGTAGGTCAGCTGCTCGGTCGAGTGACATTATGTTGTCTTCAAAGCTAGATTTGGCTCTCCTTGTCGTTTCTTCTTGGCTCCTTCTCCAAAGTTTCATAGTTTGGCGCACTCTCTCTATTTCTCACTTGTACAAGTCAGAACACATCAGAAATTTTTATATTTTTATATTTTTATGATTTTCTTATGAATTAAAAACGTTTTTATTTTGGTTTTTGAATAAAAGAAGAACAAAAAGAAAGAAATAAAACTAAGAGAAAGAAAATTCGGGTTGCCTCCCGATAAGCGCTTGTTTAAAGTTGTAAGCTCGACTCCCTCAAGATTTTAATGACGCTTGTCGATGTTGGGCGCATACAAAATACGTCAGTCATGCTTCCCAATGAGGCCGTGGTGGAAGTTGGCGCGCCTCTCCTCGTTGGCCTTCAGCGACCGAATAGATTGTAGCCTCCGGTTGTTGATCAAGCAATGGTATATCATGCGGCTCCTCGTCGAGTACTCGCAAGTAAGTGGTCAACGCCTTGTTGTGTAAGACGTCACCGTCGTCATCTAAACTCGTCCTCATGGGGTCTTTAGAGATCTCCTCCATGGTGTATTCGTCAGTAGCCTCGTCCTCTAGGAGTTCTAAGTAGCTTGTATCCTCGCGTTGGAAGCGCTCCTTTATCGGCCTTTGGAGATGGAACTCGACCTCAATGTTGCCAACATTTATATATAGCGTCCCCTCACGGACGTCGATCAAGACTCCGGCCGTCACCATGAATGGACGCCCCAAAATAATCTGAAAACTCCCCTTCTCCGGCATGTCCATAATCACGAAGTCTACCGGCACGCATAGTCCTCCCGGTATTTGTAGAATGATGTCGCGTGCAATACCGACCGGGTAGGTAATTGATTGATCCGTCAAATGGATGCTCATGTCGATAGGCTCGAGTTCCATTCCTGTACTCAACCTCTTGAAGATAGAAAGCGGCATCAAACTAATGATTGCCCCCAAATCGATCAAAGCTCTGTCAACAGGGGTGCCGCCTATAGAGCATGGTACCGAGAAGCTTCTGGGATCCAGCAACTTCTTAGGTAAGGAATTCTTAATGATGGAGGTGCAACTATCCGCTAGCTTCATCGTTTCTTGCTTGTGCTTTCCCGCTATTAGATCTTTCTAGAATTTGGCATAAGTGGAGATCTCCGTAAGCGCATACAAGAAGGGGATATTCAAATGGATTCTCTTGAGTAGCTCTATAAATTTGGCATACTTTTTCTCTAGCTTGGCCATGGCTAACCTCTGAGGACAAGGAGGTAGAGGTCGGCTTCCCTCGTTGACGTGCATTTATATTTCATATATTCGCGCACGTTTTATTCTGTGTTTTTCCGCTATTTTCCGTCGTCTTGTATTCATTTTCTTGTGTTTTCTTGTTTTCTTTCACTTTTCCTTGTTTTTGTATGTTTGCAGGAGTTTGCCGGCGTAGGGGACATAAAACGACGATATCATGAGTCCCTATCGCAACGAGAGGAGTCGCGCATGATCCAGGGGGTCAAACGACGAAGATCGCATCTTTCAGCCTCCCACCCGATCGGTTGGACACAGCCAACCGATCGGGTGATGCACGCGTGCACGACCCGGTCAGCCGCTGAAGCAACGAAAGTATCAACCGACCTGGTCGCCGACCGGTTCAACCGACTGATCTCTCTGGAAACTGGAGCTGAAACTCCACCGATCGGGTGATCTTCACCCGATCGGTTCACCTGTAGCCGTTTTCCCCGAAGAAGACGACCCGGAGAGCTCACCCGACCGTCAGCAGACCGTGCCAGAACGTCCGAAGTTAATGTCTTTTAGAGCAACAATTCCAACCGATCGGTTGATATATCAACCGATCGGTTCACCCGACGACGATCAAGATCCAAACGACGAGCAGCTTCCATCAACCGACCGTGTCGTCTGACCGGGTGAAGTCTCGAAGATGGCTGCCGAAGTTCGCAGCAGGTCACCCGATCGGGTGATTATTCACCCGATCGGGTGATGTCGTTTTCTATATATACAGAACCTAGGTTTCAAGATTCGAGAGAGTTGTTATTTTTGCTGTTTTTTCTCTCTCTTGACGGCTGTAATTTTTCAGATATTAGTAAGTTGTCTGATCTTTGTTAAACTTTAATATAGTGTTATTAGCATTGCTCTTACTACTTTTCAATCGCCTGATCATGTTTCTAATGGTCGATTTTGATTTAGATTGCTTTTTAGTAAATATGTGTGAGTAGTTCGCAAATCTGGGATTTTGGTGGAAACCCTTTCGTGGGTTCTCCCCGATGCGTCCATAGGACTAGGAAATCGATAGGGATTAGGAATCTATCGGTTACGCGGGGTGTTTTATTGTCATCGGCGGGAAAAAGACCGCCTTTGACCGTTGGGCCAAGGGGAATAAACTTAGCGGTTGACTCCCTAGCCATAGCTCACGCCCTTAGCGTAGACGTCGAATCCTAGCGCGCGGGAGCGGCAGGATGAGACGTTGGGAGTTATCGTTGCAAGCTTAGTGCTCCCGGAGTCGGTCAGTGTTAATGGACAGGGAAATGCCCACTGACCGAACCCGGGTAGTCCGGCGTATCATCCTGGGCACCGACCGGAATATCGGGCCCATGGGACGCTGATATCACTCTTAGAGGCAACGTCTCACCATTAGACCCTAATTCCGATCGTTTTCCTACCCGTAGGCCGTGTTGGCGAGAGTCGCACGATAGGGTGGAAACTGAAGTCCCGGATTTCCCTTTATATCGTTTATCCCTCGCATTCTATTTTCCGTGACAACCCATCTACCGATTCGGGCTAGCTCGCCCATGGGGTGAAACCGGTCCTTCTTGACACAAGCACAACCACGCCTCCCTGAGTTCGACCCCCAAGCCACACTACAACACCGTGCGCTTGCGGTTATAAATATTTAAATCTCACGCCCCCAATTATATATTGCACACATCTGACACGCAAAACGCGGGGGACGTCAAGCTTTATGGTGCCGTTGCCGGGGAGGCAACGTGCTTGTTATTTTGGGATCTCATGAACCCTTGAGTCTAGCTCTCATCTCTATCTCGCGATAATTTTCGCATTCTTCTTTTTCCTTTTTATTTTCTTATTTTTATTTTCTGTTTTATCTGTTTCTTTCCCACTTTTCGCTTCACGGGTGTTTGTTGCTTTTCATGCGCAGGAGTTCAAGAAGTCTCGACGACTTGATTCCCGTTAATCCGGAGATAAATGCCACCCTAAGGCGTCTGGCCACCGAGAAGCGAAGAAGAGAGGATCCTGAAACCATGGAGGAGAACACCCCACCTCACAATTCCCTGCTGGAGTACTCGATGCCATCCATCGAGTCCACCTCCGCCATCCGTCCTCCTGCTATTACGGCGCAAAGCTTCGAGCTTAAGCCGTCTTTGGTGACGTGGATCCAGCAGGATCAATTTTCGGGTGCACCCATGGAGAGCCACATCGAACATTTGGACTCCTTCTTGGAGAAATGTGACACCTTCCGGATAAACGGTGTCACAACTGAGGCGATCCGTCTGAAGCTATTCCCCTTCTCTTTGCGAGTTAAGGCCAAGCTGTGGCTTAGGGGGAAGGACCCAAATACGTTCAACACTTGGGAGAAGCTTTCTAACGCTTTTCTGACGAAGTTCTTTCCTCCGGGGAAGACCATGAAGCTGAGGAGTGAGATCTCCTCCTTCTCCCAAGCCAGCCACGAGTCCCTGCATGAGGCTTGGACAAGGTTTAAAGAGATGCAGCGAATATGCCCTCATCACGAGCTTCCCAAGTGGCAGATAATTAATCTGTTCTACAACGGATTGAGGGATGATTTGAAATCATCGATGGACGTCGCGGCTGGAGGGTCCTTCATGTCCAGAAGTGAGAAAGATGCCGGGAACATTCTAGAGAATATGGCATCTAACAATGAGCGGTGGTGTGACGAGAGAGCCACACCTAGATCTGGGGGTATCCACAGGGTCGAGGACGTCGACAAATTATCCAGCAAGTTTGACTTGCTGTCGACCCAGATCTCCGCATTGATGGTAGGAGCCGGTAGCGCCGGTACACAACATATTGCAGCGGTGGAGGCCGAAGTCGTGGGAGACTTCGGGGGTGGCGACATCTCACCACCGTTGGACCAAGCGAGCGCGTTATTCTACAATCCTACTGGAAATGCGCCATATCCACCACGGACTAGCTCCAATCTGGCCTACTCTCCAAATAACCGGAACCATCCCAACCTTAGTTACCGGGCGCCGTATCAACAGCCGCCTCCTCAACAACAACAGCCGCTAATATATCAGCCGGCTAGGCCTCAGCAGCAGCAGTTTCAGCAGCAACAGACTCCACAACAGTATCAGCAATATGCTCCCAGGAATCAGCAATCCGTTCAGCAGCAGCAGCAATATGGCCAGCAGAGGGCCATCTCTCCGGTTGAGTCCCTCCTGACTCAATACATCGCCAACCAGGAGAAGATAAATTTGAAGCTGGAGATGGGGCAGAGAGTTCTCACTGATCAGGTAACCCAGCTGGGGTTATAAGTGGCAAACCTTCAGAGACCGCAGAATCTATTACCGCCACAACCTGAAGTGAACCCGAGGGGAGCAAATCAGACTTTGGCACTCACGCACGAGAATGCGAATGTGTCCGCTATCGTGTTGAGAAGCGGGACACAAATCCCCACAAGAGTGCCCCCCCGGAAGCACCGTTGGTCGTAGAACGACCAATTGAAAAACTGAATGACGACGGTGCTTCGTCGCCAAAGCAAACGACTCCGGAGGGAGTCCCTGAAGAGGAGAAGAGGAAAACCGCGGAAGGGAGCCTCAAAGTGTTCAAGCCCGTTGTGCATTTCCCACAACGGCTAGCCCAAGCCAAGATAGACGAGAAGTATGGCAAATTCTTTGCCGTGGTCAAGGATCTAAGCTTGCAAATCCCCTTCCTCGAAGCTATCGAGACGATTCCCTCCTACGCCAAATTTCTAAAGGATTTAGTGACAAGAGGGTCCAGAAAGGAGAAGGTCGTATTGACGGCGAATGCAGCGCTCTCATTCAGAGAGCAAATCCGCCTAAGCTTAAAGACCCGGGGAGTTTCTCTATACCTTACGCGATCGGGGAGGTAAAGATCCATCGTGCGCTCGTCGATCTTGGAGCGAGCGTCAGTCTGATGCCCCTGTCGCTGTATAAGAGGATAGGGATGGGCGACTTGGAGCCCACCGGCATGACATTACAGCTTGCAGACCGTTCGATCAAGTATCCGGTGGGTGTTGTAGATGACCTCCCTGTCAATGTAAGAGGGGTGCATGTGCCGGTGGACTTCGTCGTCATGGACATGCCTGAAGATGCGCACACCCCCATAATCCTTGGACGGCCATTCATGGCCACTGCCGGCGTTTTAATAGATGTGAAAAACGGAAAGCTTTCCCTTAACGTCGGCAACAAGAAAGTCGAATTTAACTTGGGGTTGTCAATGAAGCACCCCGATCACCCGGATGATCCAAGATGCAACATGCTGGAGTTAGAAGAAGAGAGAGTTGTGGAGGCAAGCTCCTGGGAAATTCTTTCAAGAAATCCCCCCGATAGCATATGGGACTTAGAAGAACCAGTCGGCCTGAAGAATTATGACGTTACTGGGAAAGCGGATGCGGCACACACGGTCCCTCCCGGATTTCAAAATGCTCCTCCGACGAGGAGGAAAGGGAAAGAGCCCATGGGGCTCACCGGAGAAGAGGTTCGGATCCTGAAACGAGTGGCGGTAGACGCCAATTTAAGGGAGAAGCCCCCGGATCCCGTCAACAAAGGGAGGGTCGTCGAGCAAGTTTTCTTGTCACCACCGATGATACCGAAAGCCGCCAATTCTGAACCCGAAGCGATGCCGACTTTAGGGCATCACCCCCCGTCCACCTTGAATATCATCGACGGGCGTCGAGCAAACGACGTTAAACAAAAGCGCTTCATGGGAGGCAACCCATACACTAAAACTTTTATCCTCGTTTTTAGGATTTTTATTATCTTTATTTTTTCTATTTTAATAATTAAATTCAGCCGTGAGATCATCCGTCGAGAGACTTAGGCCATTTGTGAATTTTTGCAGGAAACAAGCCCTCACCCGATCGGGTGATTACTCAACCGATCGGGTGAGACGTATCAGACAATGGCCTATCTGAGCTCCAACGAACCGGTTGGGTGAAGCAAAGCCGAGACCAGGTGGCAGACCGTGTGATCTGTGCAGAAGTCTCGGGAAATTTGGGGAGTTGATCAACCGATCGGGTGAAGCTAAGCGTGACCGGGTGGAAGACCGGGTGAGCTGTACTAAACTTTCGGGAAAAAGTGTGAAGCGGCGAACCGATCGGTTGAGTTCTCAACCGATCGGGTCGCCTGTAGCCAACTTTCAGCAAAAATTTCGACCTAAAAGTCAACCGATCGGGTGACATTTCACCCGATCGGTTCGACTTAAACTCTATATAAGCCCGACCCCCTCACCCGTTCCTCTCCCTCGCCCGACCCCGATCCCCTCTCGACCGATTCGACTTCCTCTCCCTCAACCGGCCTCGTTTCTCACTCAACCGACCGCAAACCCCTCCCAATCGATCTCTTCCCTCTCTCCTTCCATCTTTCCATCGATCTTCCCCCCCTTTCTCTTCGATTTCACCCCCACACAAACCCTAATTTCCGCCCTAACACCCTCATTTTCGAAAGTTTGCTGCAAGTAGTTGCCACGGCTAAACACTTGTTCCCATTGAGTTGCGCTGAGACGTCTACGAGCAAGGATCTCCATCTCGCTTGGGTAAATTCGCTCCTTAGCTTAATTTCATATTTTGCCCTAGAATTTTGGTTTGCTCGATTGTGTTTGTGTGCATTCATCGCATTTCGCATTCACCCACATACACACACTCTCACATGGCCAAAGATAAGGGTAAGGGTAAGGCCATCATGCGAGAAGAGGGGTCGTCTCGCAAGAGACGCAAAACTACACGTCCACCACACTCACGCCCTCCTCCTGCATAGCCTATACAGCCCCAACCCCAACCCCAACATATCGTCCCAATTGCAAACCCACTGATGGGCCCGCACGGCTACCGCTTTAGGAACCAGGATCACAAAGACTTTTACCGTACACTTGATGCTTGGGGGCATCTATCGACCAAGTTTGTCCACACCCAATCGCTTATCGATCTCGGTGTATTCACCGAGGTCGAGACCCTCTTCACAAACTTAGGTTGGTTGGCCTTCCTAAACGCTAACGTCGTGTCCTACCATGCACTCACACTCAAATTTTTATCCACACTTGTCCCTGAGTCAGGGTCGGTCGTCATATTTCAGGTCCGTAATAGAACCATTCGCACCCACCTGGATATCATCAATGACATATTTGGTTTCCCCATCCTGGGGAACGACGCTATCCGCCACTCTGGGTATCCCCCGAGTTTGACGTCGATCAGTTTTGGTTCTGCCTCACCCTTCAACCTGACTATCCCCGAGGCAAGGCCAAGGCCTCCTCCATCATTCACCCCATCTTCCGTCTGGCCCACCGGATTATTTTTTCCACGTTTTCCCCCAGGGATGAGTCAGGTATCGTGACCATCCCTGATCTCTTCATTCGATGGGCCATAACCTTTCCCTTCGTTCGGGGAGATGAGGGGATTTCTTTTAGGGCCCCCACCGTTCCCGTCCATGCCGGTGCCTGGCTTATTTCCAAGCTTCTGGAGATTAGCCGTGCCGGCAAGGGCAAGCTTTGTTGCGGGGGCCTTATCACGATCATAGCTTCTGCTCCCCGATTTAACATTGTCATCCCCCGAGATCTTTCCACTGCCGCAGGACCCTCACGTCTAGATCTCGACGTCCTGCTGCATATTCACATGATTAAGCCCCGCCCCGATGGCCGCTTCACCTTCAATTACGGACACCCCCCATCTCCTTATACTATTCTGCCCAACCCTGCTCGCATGACTATTGCTTTGGCGGCAGATTGGACATTTCCCCCCGATCCCGAGTTTATGGAGGGGCTCTGTCTTCCATTCATTCCCGAGTGCGCTCCGAGACCACCTTCCACTGTCGCCCACTTCGGCGTGCAGGATATCCCTGCGTCCCGGGGAGACTCCGGGGCTGGTCCTAGTCATGCCATCCCGGCTTCTGTCCTGATCACCACCGTCGCCACCCCTACGGTCCGTACTACCACTACCTCCTCCTTCCGTCGAGCCACTTCCACTCGTCTCGCTCTCGAGACTGAGCTGGCTTCGCTTCGCGCTGTCGTTTCTTCATCCACCTCCTCGGTCCCACCCCCTTCGATTTTCTCTCACCCACGTTTCCTTGCACTTGAGAGGAACGTGACCGCCATCCTCCACCTTCTCACTCACGTCCACGGATCACCACCACCCACACCTCCACCTTCACCACCTCGACGATCGTCACCTCCCCCATCACATTCTTTACCTCCACCATCACCCCCTAGGCGACCATCCCCTCATAGCACTATTTCCATCCCCACTACCTCATCTACTCCCACGGTTTCCATTCCCTCCACTGTTCCCCCCACAGCTCCACTACCCTCCACTTCCGTCACCTCATACGTGCGCCGCAAGAAATTGCAGGTGCGTTCTCGATCACTTCCCCCACCATCCTCACCTACCCACATTCCCTCTTCATCCTCACCTACCCCCGTACCACCACCACTCACCACCACATTGGTCGCCATTTCACTCCCACTCACCGTCATCACCTCCACACCACCCATCGTCCACACTTCCTCCACACCGACCAATCCATCACCACGACCATTTTCTCCGCTTCTCCGCACACCAGTCACCTCACCCACCCACACTGCATCCCACACTTCTTCCACCGAGGAGGATGAGGATGTTTCCTCTTCTGCTTTTTGATTTCGTTTTTGTTTTATTGACATCCCCCTTACATATCTCTGCATTTTCACGATCACATCATATCGCTAGCCTTGTCACGTCTAGCTTGGGGGACATCAAATTTTTCTGTGTGATGTCGTGTGTCGTTTTTCTTTGTGTGTTTGTTTATTTGTCGTGTCGTGTGATTTTCTTTTTCTTATTTATTTTTATTTTCTATTTATATGTCGTGTGGTGTGATTTTTATTTTTATTCTTATTTTCAGTTTCGTTTGTGTGATTTTCTTGTCTTTCGTGTCTTTTTGTGTCTGTGCGTATTCCCCCCAAATTCATTGCCCTCCCGTATTTAATTCTATTGCATTGAGGGCAATGCAAGATTCAGCTTGGGGGAGTCGCACTTCGTGCGTCATTTGTCTCTTTTTCTTCGTTATTTGATTCGTTTTTCTCCGTGTTTTTCTTTTTCTTTTTCTTCTCTTCTTTCTATCTCTTTCTCCTAGAGATGAACCCTATGATGAATTGCCACGAAAATCACACGCACACCTAGCACAGCTTCGATAATCACATTCGCTAGCCTTAGGAAGTCGAGTCCTCTTGCATTTCATGCATCGTGGGTCACTTAGCTTTTATGTGAGTCGTGCGTCGTGACTAGAGTTGGGTGTGCTTCTACTTTGTGATTGTGTTTTATATACCTGTCCAGGAATGACCCCTAGATTATCATGCTTCGATTTGAATATGCGGTATTTGTTTATCTTGTCTTCTTCTGCATGCTTTATATATATCGTATA
This sequence comes from Scilla litardierei, assembly GCA_030789695.1. NCBI lineage: Eukaryota > Viridiplantae > Streptophyta > Magnoliopsida > Asparagales > Asparagaceae > Scilla > Scilla litardierei. The sequence goes on from CM061135.1 coordinate 75,444,074, forward strand.
CTTCATTTCGCATGTGTCGGGATTCCACAATTAAGGACTAGGATAACTCATTTAGCACATGCTCTAATTAGCGAGAATAGTCTCCTTTGCCCAAGTGTTTAGATTCCGATTTCTTTTTTGTTTTACTTAGTGCAAATCACCTCGTCGTGTACCGTTCTCCCACTTGGAAGAGTACACATGTATATATCCCAATATCCAAAAATCCAAAAAAAGAGAGAAAAGAAAAACCCAAAAAAGGAAAGAAAGAAACAGAAAGAAAGAAAAAAGAAAAAAATATGTATAGCCAAAAATCCAAAAAAAATACAAATACCCAAAAACCCAAAAATTTCCAGTGAATATTTTTCCTATCTACCGAGAATAAAGGGAAGGCGAGAGTTTGCACCGAGTGTTCTACTCCACATCATCTCAACCCCCATCGTTTTCGAAAACACTTGGCTTAGGAACTTTTTAGCTATTATCTAGGCTATAGTGTGGTGATTTCCTTAACCCTAGTTGTGGAGTCCCTGACGCATGATATGTTTCGATTCTTGCTCTATTCTCATGCATGCTTGAGCTATATATTCACCGCTTAATTCAAATCGAATCGATATTTGGGTCATTTCTTGGATTTGTGTATATAGAGCTTTATTGCACATCGTAGATAGTGACACAGACTGCTAGCACACGACCACACTCACTCGCGCTTCACTGCGTGGGCCCACGGCACTTGTCTGGACTCGTATTTCTTGGTTTAGTGATGTGATTTGGCGTTTGTCTGCTTGGTGTGTCGTTTTTGGTTTTGTTGGCCCTGACGGGCGATTTAGGATTTAGAGTTCTCTTCTTTCTCTCTTTCTCTCTATTTTCTCACTCCGAGCTCCTACTCTCACTCGTCTTCCTCGAGGACGAGGAAGAGTTCAGCTTGGGGGATTTTGACGTTCGTTTATATTTCATATATTCGCGCACGTTTTCTTCTGTATTTTTCCGCTATTTTCCGCCGTCTTGTATTAGTTTTCTCGTGTTTTCTTGTTTTCTTTCACTTTTCCTTGTTTTTGTATGTTTGCAGGAGTTTGCCGGCATAGGGGACATAAAACGACGATATCATGAGTCCCTGGCGCAACGGGAGGAGTCACGCGTGATCCAGGGGGTCAAACGACGAAGATCGCATCTTTCAGCCTCCCACCCGATTGGTTGGACACAGCCAACCGATCGGGTGATGCACGCGTGCACGACCCGGTCAGCCGCTGAAGCAACGAAAGTATCAACCGACCAGGTCGCCGACCGGTTCAACCGACTGATCTCTCTGGAAACTGGAGCTGAAACTCAACCGATCAGGTGATCATCACCCGATCGGTTCACCTGTAGCCGTTTTTCCCGAAGAAGACGACCCGGAGAGCTCACCCGACCGTCAGCAGACCGTGCCAGAACGTCCGAAGTTACTGTCTTTTGGAGCAACAATTCCAACCGATCGGTTGATTTATCAACCGATCGGTTCACCCGACGACGATCAAGATCCAAACGACGAGCAGCTTCCATCAACCGACCGTGTCGTCTGACCGGGTGAAGTCTCGAAGATGGCTGCCGAAGTTCGTAGCAGGTCACCCGATCGGGTGATTCTTCACCCAATCGGGTGATGTCATTTTCTATATATACAGAACCTAGGTTTCCAGATTCGAGAGAGTTGTTATTTTTGCTTTTTTTTTCTCTTTCTTGACGGCTGTAATTTTTCAGATATTAGTAAGTTGTCTGATCTTTGTTAAACTTTAATATAGTGTTATTTGCATTGCTCTTACTACTTTTCAATCGCCTGATCATGTTTCTAACGGTCGATTTTGATTTAGATTACTTTTTAGTAAACATGTGTAAGTAGTTCCCAAATCTGGGATTTTGGTGGAAACCCCTTCGTGGGTTCTCCCCGATGCGTCCATAGGACTAGGAAATCGATAGGGATTAGGAATCTATCGGTTACGCTGGGTGTTTTATTGTCATCGGAGTGAAAAAGACCGCCTTTGACCGTTGGGCTAAGGGGGAATAAACTTGGCGGTTGACTCCCTAGCCATAGCTCACGCCCTTAGCGTAGACGTCGAATCCTAGCGCGCGGGAGCGGCAGGATGAGACGTTGGGAGTTATCGTTGCGAGCTTAGTGCTCCCGGAGTCGGTCAGTGTTAATGGACATGAGAATGCCCACTGACCGAACCCGGGTAGTCCGGCGTATCATCCTGGGCACCGACCGGAATATCGGGCCCATGGGACGCTGGTATCACTCTTAGAGGCAACGTCTCACCATTAGACCCTAATTCCGATCGTTTTCCTACCCGTAGGCCGTGTTGGCGAGAATCACACGATAGGGTGGAAACCGAAGTCTCGGATTTCCCTTTATATCGTTTATCCCTCGCATTCTATTTTCCGTGACAACCCATCTACCGATTCAGGCTAGCTCGCCCATGGGGTGAAACCGGTCCCTTCTTGACACAAGCACAACCACGCCTCCCTGAGTTCGACCCCCAAGCCACACTACAACATCGTGCGCTTGCGGTTATAAATATTTAAATCTCACGCCCCCAATTATATATTGCACACATCTGACACGCAAAACGCGGGGGACGTCACTCGTCCTTGGCGGCATCCTTTGGAAAAGACTTTTCAGGAATAATAGCATACGTCGGTGCCGTGGTGATAAGAATAGACGGTATGGGATGTGAAGCGTCCTTCTCACCAATGGCATGTGGCTCCTCTGTAGCTTTCTCCTCGTTCTCAGCCACAATAGGCTCTGAAATAGGAATCTCTTCCTCTTGAGTAGGAATAGCTGATTTTTGGTTCACATTCTTAGAGACCGGCACCATTACAGTATCGGAACTCTTTCCTCCCATCATGGTGATCGTAACCACCGCGTTGGCTTGTCCCCTAAGATTAGGCTCAGGCTGAGAGGGCAACTCCCTTGAGTCTTCATAGTTGGGACATTTGGGCCTTCAGTTCATCAATGTATGTGGTTAGATTCCTAAAATGCGCTGAATTTTCGGCGTTGATTTTCGCTTGCCCGCTCATAAAGGTGTCCAATGTCGCCTCTAAATTAGGTTTTGGGGCCACCTGTGGGTATTGTTGCTGTGGTGGGCGATTGTAGTACTCCGACGGTCTATAAGACCCAAATGGCATAAACTCATACTGTTGTTACTGTGGAGGCGGCCCATGTTGTTGAGGAGGTTGTTGTGGCCTTTGTTGGGTTGGAGGTTGCAATGCTCCATTTGGGTTGCTACAAGAAAACCCGGGATGATTCATCACCGCCGGATTTTGCCATTGATTTCTTCCCTCTCCTCCCATATAATGGACTTGCTCCGCCGGTACGTCCGTTCCTTCGCATGACACTTCTATTGGGGCATACCCTTGCTCAACGTAGTCTTCACGTGTAGCATATACCGGAGCTCTAGGAGCGAGGGGAATAGCATCCAACCTCTGTTTTATCCTCGCTACCTGCTTGCAGAGGGTCTCGAGTTGCCCATCTTGGTGTGTAGCTATCTTCACCTCGGGACCCGTAAGTGTTGAGCGTTCATCGTTCCATTGCTGTTTGTTGGAGGCCATTTGTTCCAACAAAGATATGGCCTCCTCAGGTAGCTTGTTCAAAAGAGCGTCTTGAGCGGAGGCGTCGATGATCATCTTGGTATCTGGCTTGAGCCCATTATAAAAACTCTGAATAATGTCCCACTCCGGGACTCCATGGTGGGGGCACTGGTACTGCAGATCCTTGAATCTCTCACATGCCTCATATAACGACTCCTGTGGGAGTTGCTTAAAATTGATGATCGCACCTCTGATCCTCACCGTTTTGAACGGTGGATAGAACTTGTTAACGAAGGCCAGGGCCAACTGTTCCCAAGTTGTGAAAGTATTTGAAGGGTGCACCCTCAACCAATAAACGGAAATAATCTGAGCTTTATTGCATCGTCGCTCACGTCTTTGACCTGGAAGGTGTCGCACTTCGCCAAGAAGAGGTCATATGATGGTTATGGTTGTCATGTGCGTGCCCATGAAAGGGGTCTTGTTGCATCAGATTGATCAAGCCAGTCTTCAATTCAAAACTTCATGTCGCCAGCTGCGGCCTCAAGATAAAAGATGTACTATATATATTTGGCTTTATGTGGTCCCGAATGGACCAGTGCGTGGAGGAGTAGTATTGCCGTCTGTTATTGGTTCTATGATAATCTGATTCCTCTTTCAGCTCTGAGTCTTCTCACTGTGTTTTCAATCTTGGGGTCAAATAATAATTCTTCGTTAGAACCCCCGAGGCGAGTGTTCATGCACAAGCAAAAACTCTGAGAAAAACCGTCAGTAGCAAAGGAATAAAAAGAATAAAAATATGAAAAGATGAGAGCTGGTAAGAGTTGCTAACAAATTCTTCAATAAAGAAATAAACCCAAGTAATAACCGTTACCTCTCGGTAACGGCGCCAAAAGCTTGATGCGCCCAGAATTAACCTCAAAACCCTCCTAATTATGACACGAATCACACGGACATAAATTCCCGCTAACAGTGCCAAGGGCTAGATGTGTTCCTAAATTAACCCCAGAAATTACCGCAAGTGCACGGTGTCAGGCTTTGAAGTATAGAAAGATGTCGAACCCATAGGGAGATGATATTAATTAACTTGGGTATTTTCCAGATCTCAGAACAATGTCAACGGGCATATTCAAATTGATTGTCACAAAAATTTTCTTATCAAGATTATCAACAATATAAAAAGACTAGGGCAATAGGACTCACCACTAGGATCATCGGATGTCGATGCTAGGTTAGGATTCTTACATTGGATTGGCTTTATTAAGGGGAGATTGTCGCATCTAAGATATAGAACTTGTTACGAGGTGGAACTCGCGTACAATGAATTTGTATTATGGGGAACCAAGGGCACGGTGATTATACGGAAATGTGGGGTTAGGTAGGCTGTTTTACAAGTGATTAGTGGGATGAAGAGGTTGGATCCGTCGCCGGTGGAGCTCACAGGATCGTATCTCGTCGGACGTGGCTGAGGAAGGTCGGACGGCGGGAGGCTGACGCTGACTTTGGCCAAGGGGCGAGCTCTCCTGCAGCACGAACAACTCGTCAGAAGGGCGGGGTTGGGGTCCAACCCTTAGCCCCTCCGATGCCTAAGTCAGTAAAAGGGCTTAAATGGGGGGCTGGACACGCCGGCCGGACTAACTGTGTGTCCGCCTCACGTGACGAGCTATAGGTGGGAGAACAAAGATATCGGGGACCTTTGCTCTCGTGTGTGAATGATAGAAGATGAGAGAGTATTTCTAACCCCCTCTCCGTAAGAGGAGAGGGTGTATTTATACCTGACGGGTGATGACTAGGCGTGCTGAGCTGGCGCGGGTGCCAGCGGAAGCTTCGGACAAGGACATCGGGAACAGGAGTCCCTGACCCGCTTCTGTCAGGCGGCGCAACGGCCAGGGGGTGCTTTTGTCGGGATGTCAGAGCCGAAAGCGCTAACCGTCAGCTGGGCCAGCCGCCCAGGGGTGCTTTGTCAGGCGGTCGGGTGACGTATGCGTCAGTCATGTCCTTATCCTAGGCCGTTTGTCGTTAGCGTTGAACTAAAGGTCTGGCTCACCTTGGGCGTCGCGGTTCGCAGGAATAGGACGGGCCGTTCCGGTCGGGGGTTGTCCGGCCCGGTCGCGCCCGTCAATAGGCCTGGCCTAGCTACCCCGGCGTCCCCAAGCGCGCTACCCCGGCGGGTCGGGCGGTTGCGGTTGTTTGCCTCGGCCGGTTCGGGGAGCGCTGTAAGGCGCGCCCATCTCCATGATGCCCCGGGTTTTCGGGGCGGCGGCCCTTTTGCAAAATGGTGAGCTAATGGGGTATGTTAGCGGATCCGGGCGGGAGTCGGGCTCCTACGATCTTTAGGTCGTAACAATTGCCCCCGGCCTTCGAGTCTAAGGCGGTAGCCCGGCTCGGCTCGGAGGGCGAACCATATCCAACATCCCGGGCCATCGATATGGGCCTTGGGAACCACCGGGTAGTGATGGCGGCGGCTTCGGAACTCCCGCCTTAGTGGACAGTATTATGATTTGAAAGGGGGGGCAGAGGAAATCGAAACGTCTCCACGATTGATCTTGCGACACGTGGATGAGGTGACCTCTACGCCAGTCGAGGCGTCGGGGGCGTCTCGATGGGCGCCGCGTGGCGGAAGTTTGACGGCCGAGATGGCCCTAGGGCCACCTTTACCGCTAAAAGGGTCGGGGGAGGCGGTCGGCGGGAATTTTTGTCTTTCCCCGATTCTCCTCCGGCGCTCGATTTTTCTATTTGGAGCTTGCTGGCTAATCTGTCCCTTCCATCGTCGGTCATCTTCTTCCGATCGCCTTCCAGGTTCAAGGGAGCAACAGGTAACAACAATTAATTTCCTTCCTTTCCGATCAATGGCTTCTCGATTCGAGTGTGGAGGAAGTAGCCGGGCGGGGGAGGAAGAGTTGGCGTGCGAGGGGGCGTCACAGCCGGGGGTGCAGCGGTCCAGGGAAAGATGGTCATGGCTATCCATTGCACCGAGAGACATTGAGTCCCTCCGACCTAGGTTGGATAGGATCAACATCAGGGAGATTCGCGTGCGGTTTGTGCGGCATCCCTATGAAGTGCGGGTTCCCGGGCCGGAGGAAGCGGTGAGTTCACCGGGGGATAATGAGGTCGGGGTCTATGTCCGGTCCTTTGAGTTGGGGCTCCGCTTTCCGATCCACCCGTATTTGTTTCACTTGTTGAATTTCCTGGAGCTGCCGATATTCGCCTTAGCGCCTCGTTCCTGGGGCTTGTTAGTGGGGTTTGTCGTCTTGTGTCTTGCTTGCTCCTTGAGTCCCTCCTTGGCGTTGTTTCAGCATTTCTTCGTGATTAGGAAGTGGGGGGTGTATCATCGCCTTTGCGCCAGGAGAGGGCGAGAACTCATCCTCGAGGTGCCTGATGATGTCGGCGATTGGATGAGGGAGTTCGTCTTCGTGACAGTGCCAGGTGACGTGGCACTGACGTCGAATTGGGGGGCGCGGAATCCCTTCGTAAATGAAGGGGTGGAGCTGAGCGGGGAGGATATTGCCAAAGCTCAGATTTTGAGGGAGCTGCCCGAGGCGTGTCGTCATTGGGCGAGTCTAACGCAAAGCAGTCGGCTCGCCCAGGACTTTTGGGCCCTAGGTATCTTTGAAGTTTTGTAAACTTTGGGCTAGGCTCGCCCTGATTGTCTCTCTTTTCCTTTCGCAGGGGAAGACGCGATGAGGGAGCCGGAGGAGGTGTCAGGTTCGGCCAGGGGCCCGACCTCGGAGGGTACTGATCCTCGGGGAAAAGGCAAGGGGGCGGCTAGTGAGGCAGGATCCCCAGATCGTGGGGGCGGGGCCCCCCGGGGGGAGAGATTGCACCCGGGACGGACGACAGTCGTACAAGACCGCTCCGCCGGTGGGCCCGGCGAGGATCGCCACGAGGGCGTGCCCGCGCGAGGGGCCCGACCCTCCGTTCCCCCGCGGGTACCCGAGGTGGTCGCGCCCCGCCGGGCGCCTGTGGTTCAAAAGTGGCCATACGGGATTCCTTCGTGGGAAATGGGGGCGTCGTCGAGTCAAGCCTGTGAGAGCGCTCTCATTCGCTTTAAGAGGACCCGAGAGGAGGTCGAGGCGTACCCTGATGACCATCTCCGCAAGTTTCCCTTTCGAGTCAGCCGCGACGAGTCGGTATTCGAAGATGCGGGAGTGGCGGCGCGCCTCGCCGAGTACTGCGGGTTGCCGCGCGATCGTGAGTCGTTGGCTCGTGTGGGGGCGGAGCGGCTGTGTGGCTCGGCTATATGGCACGTCGTACAGGTAAGGCGGCTTTCCTTACTCGCACGCCGGCTTTGTGTGCCCGTGTCTCACTGATTCAAGGTTTATGTAGATGCTTACGAACGTGCTAGCTCTGCGGGGCCGTCCCGCAGCGGTCGCCACCAGGGCGGCCCTGCGTGAAGCGAAGGAGAACCTTGGCGAGGTCAGGGAGAAGCTGAGGGACACGGAGGCGGAGCTGGAGGAGGTTAGGGCGGCCCACGGCGTGGAGAAGGGGCGGGCTGCGTACTTCGATTCGTCCAAAGCAGCGATCGAGAAGCAGCTTCACGAAATAACGCGAGAGAGGGATGATATCCGGGCGAAATATACCTCGGAAGTTGTCAGCAATGAGTCTGTGATCAGGTTACAGAGGCAGCGGATTGAGGACCTAAAGAAAGCTCTGGCGGCCGAGAAGAGGGAGAAGGGTCTAGCGGTGCGGCGACTGGAGGATAAGCGGGACGCTGAGGGCAAACTGGTCGAAGCCGCTATCCGCCGGTATCATGACGAGCATGTTGTGCCGATGCTGCAAGAGGCTAAGGAGGCGGCGATTCGGCAAGTGGTTAAGGATGTGAGGGATCGGTAGGTCGAGAAGCGACGCCGCTAGAAACGTGGGTTCGGGGAGGGCCGTACCTTCTCGGGATAGGGTTATGAACGATGTATTGTTGTAGTGGGTGGAAAGTCAAATGGCCAATGTGCGGGTTAGCGGTTTGAGTAAATAAATTATGATTTTTGTGTGCCAAACTGTATTCGTGTAAGGTTTGCCCGTAGAATATACGATTTGTGCGGGATGTGATTGCCCCCAACTTCGCTCTGCCGGGGTTTCCGTAGAGGGGAGTTGAGATGAGTCATGATCTGTGTCCGTTCGGTCGGGAGCCCGTGTCAAGTGTTGGGATTGAGGTGCATATGAGGTGAGCAGCGGGCTCATGTGCCGGCCGGGCCGAAGGAGAGCGGAAATGGCAATGATACAACGGAAGCTCGTGCTTTGGCTGGACTGTCGAGTGTTAGACCAACTATTGGGTCCAACGCTGACTGCGTTTTGGCAGGACTGTTGGTGGCCGGACCAAATCATGGATATCGCGCAGATTTCACGCTTTGGCCGGACTGTCGGAGGCCGGACCAAATCCGGGATATGTCGTCGATTCCATGTTTTGGCCGGGCTGGCGGAGGCCGGACCAAATCTTGGATAAGGCGTTGATTCCATGTTTTGGCCGGACTGGCGGAGGCCGGACCAAATCTTGGATATGGCGTCGATTCCATGTTTTGGCCGGACTGGCGGGGGCCGGACCAAATCTTGGATATGGCGTCGATTCCATGTTTTGGCCGGACTGGCGGGGGCCGGACCAAATCTTGGATATGGCGTCGATTCCATGTTTTGGCCGGACTGGCGGAGGCCGGACCAAATCTTGGATATGGCGTCGATTCCATGTTTTGGCCGGACTGGCGGGGGCCGGACCAAATCTTGGATCTAGCGGCGATATCGAGGGGTAATTTCAAAAAAGGGTAATCATTTTGCAGGGATTTGGGCGGGATTCGTTGGCAGTCGTCTGACTTGACGTCATCCAGGCGAATCGTCGGCGGGCGGGAACCGAGGCGACCCGACCGCTGTGGTGACGACGCGTGGCGCCACTGACGGTTTTGACAGGACGCGAAGCGTCCGAACACGTGGGTTGGCGATGGACCGGACCCGGATTGGTGACGCGTGTCGCGGGTTCGACGGTCACGATGATGATGCTTTGCGGGAGCGCTTTAAAGATATATTGCCTGTGGGGGGTAGAAAGGTTGAATGTCGAGGAGCTAGGGCTTGTAAGAGGTTTAAGAATCCTTTCCAGAGTCGTTCTCGTAGGAGCGGACGGCGGAGCAACGCGAGAGGCCGAGGCGACAGCACCCGTTAGGTAAGACGCCAATTTGACTAATGTCTTCCTCGATGTCTCCGATTCGGGGTCAGGGTTCTGGGGTAGTTGGGGAAGGAAGTTCCGCCGCGGAGACTGGAAGGGTGCCCGCCGAGATTGCGGGGGTGAAGTCGGTGCTGAAGAAATCCCTTGGGGAGATCTTCACGAAGTACGTTAGGCCGCCGTATTCGGTTCGTGAACCGGAGCCGCAGGAAAGGGTGTGTTTTGCGGGTGACCGGGAGGTTGGAGTATATGTCTCTTCATTTGAGCAGGGTTTGCGCTTTCCCCCTCATCCGTTTGTGCTGGAAGTGTTGAACTTCCTGGAGCTGCCTCTATATCGCCTAATGCCCAATGCCATCAGTGCCATTGTGGGGTTCTTGGTGCTGTGCTTGAGCAACCAGGTTCGCCCATCGCTGTCCTTATTTCGGCACTTCTTCTCGGTCAAGAGGTTGGGGTCGGGCTACTATCTGTCCGCGAAGAGGACTCATCCGCTCATCAGGGGGTTGCCTAGCAAAATTAAGTTTTGGCGCCAGCAGTATGTGTTTGTGGAGGTGCCGGAGGAGGTGTTGATAAGGTCTGACTGGGCGGAGCTGAATCCCGAGGCGAGAGAGGTGGTGGAATTGGGGGACGAGGAGAAGTTGGTGGCCCAGATTTTAATGGCTATACCAGCGGAGGGCCGAGATTATCGGACGCTATCTCGGGCTGAGATGATAACGGCCTACATATGGCCCGAAGGTACAAAAGATTTGGGTGTTACGGCACCTGATATGCTTACGCTGAACTTTCTCTCTTTGGCAGGTGGCACGATGAGTCTATCCCTTGAGGAAATGATGCGGAGGGCCGCGGATCAGGCGGGGCGATCGTCGACAAGAGGTGGCCCCAAGAGGGCGCGAGCGGAAGGAGTGGCTGGGAGCTCGACTTGTGTGCCAGCGTCAACGAAGAGGAGGAAGAGGTCGGCGAAGTCGTCAGGGCATGACGCGCCAGGGGAAAGCGGTCCGTTGGATGGCGGAGCTGGGGGTGGCGTGGCGAACCCCATCATCGACCTGGAGGGCGACGACGAAGGGTCGAACGGGGGAGGGGCGGAACTGCCCCGAACGAGATCGCCTAGCCCCATGGCGCCCGCAGGGGGGGAGGGGGCGGATCCTAGCGGTCAGTCGCATAGGGCCGAGGCGTCGAGTGGCCAGACCGGATCAGGAGGATGGGACCCATGGCCTTATGGTTGTCCCATGTTTGGCCTCGAGAGAGCGCCAACCGACCCCCACTGTGAGGCCGCACTGGCCAAGTTTAAGGCCAAGAGGACCGATGTCGAGGGCTATCCCGACGGGGCGCTTCATCGGGCGCCGTACAAAGTGGCGAATAATGAGTCCGTGTTTGAGGATGGGAGCGTGGCGGCGAGGCTGGCGGAGAACATCTTCCTGCCTCGCGATAGAGCGGCGCTGGAAGCGGTGGAGCCTGAGGGTCTGTGCGGGACCGCGGTGATGCATGGCGTCCAGGTATGTTATGTAAGAAGGGTGGCGCATTTCGTTGGGTTTTAGGGGACGTCCTAAATGTGTTTATTTTTCGGCGTTTCTTTACGCAGATCCTCAACTTGATGCTCTGGATGATGCGGCACGTGTCGGCCATACATAAGGCCGAAGGCGCCGTGGCTAGAATGGTAGCCGAGGTCGCTGCCGTTCGTAAGAGAGCCGGCGAGGACCTGGAGAAGGAGAGGGAGCGGGGCAGCCGATATGAGGCTGAAGTAGAGCGCCTGAATAAGGTCGTGTCCGATTATGAGCAGAGGGCGACCGAGGCTGGAGAGAGAGCGAAGGAGCTGGAGGGGGCCCTTCGGAGGGAAGAGGCTCGTTCGGAGGATCAAGCGGGGCGTGCCAGGGCCGCCGAGGAGGAGTTGGCCCGTAGGGTCGAGGAATTCAGGACGTATCAGGAGACAACTGTCATACATGCCCTTACAGATTCGATGGTAGAGGGCATAAGGAAGGGCCGCGTGGAGGGATGGGATGACTGCCTGGCTCGGATGAAGGAGAAGGCGGCTGGCCTGGTCCCACTGATAGAGGTCGATCTTGACGGGCTCGCCGCAAGCGGCGGCGAGGAGGGGGATGGAGACGAGGAGGGTGACGAGCAAGAGGACGAGGAGGGTGACGAGCCAGAGGGCGGCGGGACGGTGGGGGATTCTATGGAGGGAGAGGGCGACGTGATTGGCGGGGGCGCCGAGTAGTTTTGTGTAGGCCCCCCTCCCCTCCTTTGTGTATGTTTAAAAAACGAAAGGAAGTAAAGGTTCGCCTGAGTCGCCCCCGGCTTTTTTGGACTTTCCGCCTATGTATGCATAAATTTACTTCTTAGAATTACGCCTTGGTGCGGACGTTTCTATCTTGGCGTGGGCTGAATCGTGTCGAGTACCTTTATTTCGCGTAGGGCGCCCGAGAGATTTACTGCGGGGTCGCCTCCCTTTTCGTAGGTTGTTCGAGTTTAGGTCTATCCGAGTTATGACTAGCGGTTAACCGGCATTTGTTTTTGGACTTTTCAACGGCTATTAACGAATGTTTAATAAAACGGGGTCGCCCCGTGGGCGTAACGTTGAAAAGGCCCGAAGGCGTAACATTGTATCGGCCCGTAGGCGTAACATTGTATCGGTCTAGGTAGGATGAGGTTCCCATCGCAGCTGTCCCGCCTTTCTCTGGTGTTATGCCCCTGATATTGGGCGTGGAGTGGATTTAGCGGGTTCCGCCTCGGCGGAGGGGCGGGTGGTCGCGTCGGAGCCAGGAAGTGGCTTTGGCCTTCGATCCCAGAATTGGGGGGAGAGGGAGTCCTTGGTGGTTGTTCTATCCCAAGGGGCCCCGTTGATCGCCCCGTCTGGAGTCTCCGCGTGGTAGGCGCGTAGGGACGTGGGCCGCCGCCCCCTGTGCGGCCTCCTGGCCTAAGCGGCCCAGGGAAGGCCGATGAGTGGAAGGGGGGTGCTGCAGGTGTAAGTGGAATAGCCAGTTAGGTCGGGCCGGCGCTCGGGGACACGTTCCCTTCGGTTGGGGCGGCGCGGGCGGCCGCCGGGGTGTCCGGCGAGGTGATTTGGCAGGTCTGTCCCCTCCATCGGGTTGTCTGCCGGCCCGCGCCTGCGTACGAAGGGCGTCCGTGGAGAGGCCTGGTGTGCCATTGGAGCCCCAGTTCCCCTGCCTTAAGTTGTCCAATGGAAGGAGGGGAGCCGCAGGCTGAGCAACCGTCGTGTAAGGGGAATATCCAGTTGGGGGGGTCGTTTATTTTGGAGGTCGGTGAAGCTCGCATTTTCCGCGTATGTTGAGGGAGAGATGGCGTCAAAACGATTAGTCTTTCTGCGCATCCTTCCCCTCGCCTCTCTTCCCCTCCTCAAGGAAGTAGGGGGGATTTATAATGGTGGATTTCTGCCCTTGTTTATTCTTTGGTGAGAGTCGGGGCCGTCTTGGAATTGCGTTCTTATGGGGCGGGGCGTTCCCGATGGGTGACAGGTGATGTGACCCCTCAGGCATGCATGCCATTTGTCAGTGGTGTTGGTCCCGAGTGTCCTTTTCGGGTGGATAGGTCAATTCGGGTGCCGGCTTTATGGGGGGTCAGGCGTTACTCCTCAGGGGTGGCTCTGCGTTGGAGTCGCCTTGATTCGAGGTCCTTGAGTAGCTTCCCGAGGTTTGAGAGGTGGGGTGATGGGCCCCTTCGGGGGAGGGAGGGTATCGGTTTGTCGGGTACCTCGCCTAAGGCGCTCCGGTTCGGGTGGCCAAGCTCGGGGAACTTGCCCCGGAGGTCTTCCTGGGGGGAGCGAGTACGCAGCTCGGCCTGTGCCCCTCTCTGGTTTGGGTGGCGAGGACTAGTCCTGCCCCGGAGTCTTTGAGAGGGGGGGTATGCAGCCCTCGCCTTCCCGCAATCTCTATAGTCGGACGGGTATTAGGCTGTCGCCTACCCCGCATATGGCGCTCCGGTTTGGGTGGCCAAGCTCAGTGAACTTGCCCCGGAGGTCTTCCTGGGGGGAGCGAGTACGCAGCTCGGCCCGTGCCCCTCTCCGGTTTGGGTGGCGAGGACTAGTCCTGCCCCGGAGTCTTTGAGAGGGCGGGGTATGGGGCCGTCGCCTCCCCGCAGCCTCTATAGTCGGACGGGTATTGGGCCGTCGCCTACCCCGCATATGGCGCTCCGGTTTGGTTGGCCAAGCTCAGTGAACTTGCCCCGAAGGTCTTCCTGGGGGGAGCGAGTACGCAGCTCGGCCCGTGCCCCTCTCCGGTTTGGGTGGCGAGGATTGGTCCTGCCCCGGAGTCTTTGAGAGGGCGGGGTATGGGGCCGTCGCCTCCCCGCAGCCTCTATAGTCGGACGGGTATTGGGCCGTCGCCTACCCCGCATATGGCGCTCCGGTTTGGGTGGCCAAGCTCAGTGAACTTGCCCCGGAGGTCTTCCTGGGGGGAGCGAGTACGCAGCTCGGCCCGTGCCCCTCTCCGGTTTGGGTGGCGAGGATTGGTCCTGCCCCGCAGTCTTTGAGAGGGCGGGGTATGGGGCAGTCGCCTCCCCGCAGCCTCTATAGTCGGACGGGTATTGGGCCGTCGCCTACCCCGCATATGGCGCTCCGGTTTGGATGGTCAAGCTCAGTGAACTTGCCCCGGAGGTCTTCCTGGGGGGAGCGAGTACGCAGCTCGGCCCGTGCCCCTCTCCGGTTTGGGTGGCGAGGATTGGTCCTGCCCCGGAGTCTTTGAGAGGGCGGGGTATGGGGCCGTCGCCTCCCCGCAGCCTATATAGTCGGACGGGTATTGGGCCGTCGCCTACCCCGCATATGGCGCTCCGGTTTGGGTGGCCAAGCTCAGTGAACTTGCCCCGGAGGTCTTCCTGGGGGGAGCGAGTACGCAGCTCGACCCGTGCCCCTCTCCGGTTTGGGTGGCGAGGATTGGTCCTGCCCCGGAGTCTTTGAGAGGGCGGGGTATGAGGCCGTCGCCTCCCCGCAGCCTCTATAGTCAGACGGGTATTGGGCCGTCGCCTACCCCGCATATGGTGCTCCGGTTTGGGTGGCCAAGCTCAGTGAACTTGCCCCGGAGGTCTTCCTGGGGGGGGAGCGAGTACGCAGCTCGGCCCGTGCCCCTCTCCGGTTTGGGTGGCGAGGATTGGTCCTGCCCCGGAGTTCTTTGAGAGGGCGGGGTATGGGGCCGTCGCCTCCCCGCAGCCTCTATAGTCGGACGGGTATTGGGCCGTCGCCTACCCCGCATATGGCGCTCCGGTTTGGGTGGCCAAGCTCAGTGAACTTGCCCCGGAGGTCTTCCTGGGGGGAGCGAGTACGCAGCTCGGCCCGTGCCCCTCTCCGGTTTGGGTGGCGAGGATTGGTCCTGCCCCGGAGTCTTTGAGAGGGCGGGGTATGGGGCCGTCGCCTCCCCGCAGCCTCTATAGTCGGACGGGTATTGGGCCGTCGCCTACCCCGCATATGGCGCTCCGGTTTGGGTGGCCAAGCTCAGTGAACTTGCCCCGGAGGTCTTCCTGGGGGGAGCGAGTACGCAGCTCGGCCCGTGCCCCTCTCCGGTTTGGGTGGCGAGGACTAGTCCTGCCCCGGAGTCTTTGAGAGGGCGGGGTATGTGGCCGTCGCCTCCCCGCAGCCTCTATAGTCGGACGGGTATTGGGCCGTCGCCTACCCCGCATATGGCGCTCCGGTTTGGGTGGCTAAGCTCAGTGAACTTGCCCCGGAGGTCTTCCTGGGGGGAGCGAGTACGCAGCTCGGCCCGTGCCCCTCTCCGGTTTGGGTGGCGAGGATTGGTCCTGCCCCGGAGTCTTCGAGAGGGTTGAACTGAAATTGTCATGCAGAAAAGGCGAAATTCGAATATAAACAGAAAGGAACAAGGTACTTCGTTCAGAGCTTACAGTTCCCGGCTACGTCGCGACCTGCGCACCGCGCCCCCTGGGAGTGATTAGCCCGTCCCTCTCAGGGGGGAGGGTGGTGGCGGTGGTGGGCGTGTGGTCGATCCTGTTTCCCTCGGCAGTGGCATCGGCCGGAGCTAACTCTGGCTGGTGGGGGTCATAACTCCGCCTCGGGGAGTCGATCTTCAGGTTCACCTCTGGTCCTTTGTGCTTGGTCGACCCTACGTAGCAGCTCCTAGACAGCTTCTGGCTTCCCCGTACGATCCCCACCCCTCGGGGGGTCTGGAACTTGACCATCTGATGGAGGAGGCTGGGGAGCGCTCCAATGGCCGACATGTAAGGCCGTCCTATGATCCCATTGTACGCCGACATAATGTCGACCACAACGAATAGCGTCATTCGAGTGACGACCTGTGGCTCTTCTCCGAGGGTTATCGGCAAGGTGATCACTCCCATGATGGGGGTTGAGTGACCGGTGAAACCGACGAGGGGTCCAGTGCAGGGTCTCAGGTCCGTCGGCCTTAACCTCATCTTCCCGATTGTGGACATGAACAGGATGTCGCAAGAGCTCCCTGTGTCGATCAGGAGGCGGCTGACGATGGCCGTCCCAATCTGTGCCTCGATGACGATGGCGTCGTCGTGGGGCTGCTCGATCCCCTCTAGATCCTCGTCGCTGAATGTAATGGGAGGGTAGGCCATCCTTCTCCCTCTCTGGTCCCCTCCAAGACCCGCCGTCATTACTTGTCTGGCATACGCCTTTTTGCCTGACGACGATGCCCCTCCTGACGATGGCCCGCCGCATATCGTGTTTATGCGCATGACGGATTTCGGGGGGTGGAGCTCTTCCCGCTCGTCATTTGCCGGAGGGTCCGGCCTCCGTGCCCTTCGGTGGTTCCCATCTTCCCGGTCCGGTCTCCGGCCTCCGACGAAGTCCCCCAGGTGGCCCGCCTGGATCAGCCGCTCGATTTCCCTTTTGAGGGTGAAGCAGTTGTCGGTGTCGTGGCCGTGGTCCCGGTGGTATCGGCAGTATTTCTTAAAGTCTCTCCGGGCGGGGTCCGACTTCATTTCTCGGGGCGGCTCCGGCAGCAGTCCGGCTCGTGTAGCCGCAGCCATCACCTCAATCAAGGAGGCATTGAGTTGCGTGTAATGTGCCCGTAGGGGGCCTTCTTGTCTTGGGAGGGCTCGAGGGAGCCCTTGGGCCGGAGCGAAATCGCGCGCCGGGCCAGGTCGATCCTGCGGGCGAGGCCCGAGCGGTTCCCTCCTTGGTCTGGCCAGTTGGTCGCGACCACGGTGTCCCTCGTCCAGCCTCGGCCGTGGGTGTGACCGGGGTTCGCCTTGGGGGGGTTTCGCCGGGGGGAACAAGGTCTTGGTGCCGAGAGTCTCCTCGGCCAACGCGTGTCTCTCCGACATAGCGACCAATGCTTCATAGTCGGTTGGTGGATCCCAGAGCAGGGACTTGTGGAGGCTCCGAGTCCGCAACCCCGATTTGAAGGCCAGCATAAGCACCTCATCGCCACACGTCACCACCGCTCGCCTCTCCTCCTGAAAACGGCGGAGGTATCTACCCGTTGTCTCTCCTTCTCCTTGGACTATCGTGCTGAGATAGTCTAAGGGCTTCTTTTTCGTCCGCCCGGCCCGGAACTCTTGGCAGAACTTGTGGGATAGTTCGCCAAAGCTCCCTACGGACCTCGCGGGCAAGCCAAAGTACCAGTCCAACGCGGTGTCCCTCAGGCTTTGGGAGAAATGTCGGCATAGGAACGCCTCGTCCACGTCCTGGGCCTCCATCGCCCCCCGGTATTGTTGCACGTGCGTGAGGGGGTCGCCCCTTCCATTGTACGTGGCCAAGTGAGGGGGTTTGAACCTTATGGGCCTTGGGGCGGACGTGATCCACCGTGCGAGTGGCGTGGCTTCCTCCGGGTAGGTTGGGCGGCTCGGTGTATCCCCTCTCCGCCATTCGGGGGTTCGGCTTCGATCGCGCCACAGCCGACGACGGTCCTCCGTCCCCGGGGAGTAGCCCGTCTGTCGCCCGGCGGGGCTCCTTCCCCGGGTCGAAGACTCGACGGGTTGCGGGCTATGGTTCTCCCAGCACCAGCGCCTCCCGGCCAGCTCTCCTCGGGCCTCCATCCGTTCTTGATTCTCCCGAAGGAGTCTTTCGCGCTCGGCGGCGAGGAAGCGTAGTTGTCGACAAACGGCTTCCTCATGCAGGGTATCGGAGGGGTGGTGCTGGTGATGCGGGCCGCCTCCTCCAGTCGGGGATCTGTTCAGCAACGGGTCCCGCCCGTTCCCGGGCCGCCGGCCCGCCGCCGTCTCTTCGAGGACTCCTTGGTTGCTCCTATTTTCTTTCCTTAGCCTCTCGCGCTCCGCGACGATGAAGCGAAGTTGGCGGCGGGCCGCCTCTTCTTCCTGGTAGGCCCTCCGGGCGGTCTCGGCCGCCTCGTCCAGACGCCTTTGCGCGGCGGCTGCCTCCCCCAGGCGCCTCCACCGCTGCGCAACTTCTATCTCCTCTTCCAGGAGCCTTTGTTGGGCTGCAATCTCCTCAGCGAGCCCCCTGTGCTCCCCCTCCTCCTCGAATTGAGGGTGGAGGTTCCGCCTCACATTCTGGGGCTCTGAGGGGCCGGGTGGAGGCTCCGTTCCAGCCGTCTGATAGCCTTTCCTGGCCAGGGGGACGGCCTCGAAGCTCTTCAGGACAGCGGGGGCCGTAGTATGTTCAGTCTCGGTGCCCATCCCCAGAAGGGGGTCGGACGCCGGGGTGATTTGTAGAGAGAGCGGTTCCTGACCCACGGGATCTTTACCGTGGTCAGGGTTCCGCGAGATCGGCATGGAGTCTAACATGGGTGTGACCCTTCGTTCCCACAGACGGCGCCAATTGTTACGAGGTGGAACTCGCGTACAATGAATTTGTATTATGGGGAACCAAGGGCACGGTGGTTATACGGAAATGTGGGGTTAGGTAGGCTGTTTTACAAGTGATTAGTGGGATGAAGAGGTTGGATCCGTCGCCGGTGGAGCTCACAGGATCGTATCTTGTCGGACGTGGCTGAGGAAGGTCGGACGGCGGGAGGCTGACGCTGACTTTGGCCAAGGGGCGAGCTCTCCTGCAGCACGAACAACTCGTCAGAAGGGCGGGGTTGGGGTCCAACCCTTAGCCCCTCCGATGCCTAAGTCAGTAAAAGGGCTTAAATGGGGGGCTGGACACGCCGGCCGGACTAACTGTGTGTCCGCCTCACGTGACGAGCTATAAGTGGGAGAACAAAGATATCGGGGACCTTTGCTCTCGTGTGTGAATGATAGAAGATGAGAGAGTTTTTCTAACCCCCTCTCCGTAAGAGGAGAGGGGGTATTTATACCTGACGGGTGATGACTAGGCGTGCTGAGCTGGCGCGGATGCCAGCGGAAGCTTCGGACAAGGACATCGGGAACAGGAGTCCCTGACCCGCTTCTGTCAGGCGGCGCAACGGCCAGGGGGTGCTTTTGTCGGGATGTCAGAGCCGAAAGCGCTAACCGTCAGCTGGGCCAGCCGCCCAGGGGTGCTTTGTCAGGCGGTCGGGTGACGTATGCGTCAGTCATGTCCTTATCCTAGGCCGTTTGTCGTTAGCGTTGAACTAAAGGTCTGGCTCACCTTGGGCGTCGCGGTTCGCGGGAATAGGACGGGCCGTTCCGGTCGGGGGTTGTCCGGCCCGGCCGCGCCCGTCAATAGGCCTGGCCTAGCTACCCGGCGTCTCCAAGCGCGCTACCCCGGCGGGTCGGGCGGTTGCGGTTGTTCGCCTCGGCCGGTTCGGGGAGCGCTGTAAGGCGCGCCCATCTCCATGATGCCCCGGGTTTTCGGGGCGGCGGCCCTTTTGCAAAATGGTGAGCTAATGGGGTATGTTAGCGGATCCGGGCGGAAGTCGGGCTCCTACGATCTTTAGGTCGTAACAGAACTCATGACCAACTCTCGTTGTATCTGTATTCTGTACAGTCCCACCTCGTGGATGACTTCACACGATGTGTGCATTAAGGACGACAACTATACTCAATCTCTGCTCACGCCACCTCGTGGATTAGAGATTCGATTTGTGAATTGGTGGCTCTTCATTGATGCTACTATCGTAGTCATCAATTAGTGATATAGGATATTGATAGATCCTGTTAAAGTGTGCGCCACTATCGTGGTCACGAACCCTAATTGGATTCACTAACATACTAATTAAGTTCATAGGAAATCCTTGCAAGATATGCGCCACCTCGTGGATCACAAACCCTATATGGAATCTCATACAAACTTGGCTGGATCAACCAAATCCAAGGTTCTAAATGGCGTGAGGCGTGGCGTGGCGGCGAGGTAAAGCCTCAAGCCTTAGGAGCCTTAGCTGAGCCAGGCGTTTTTCAAGGCGTGGCTTAAGTCGGCAAATATGTGTATATATTATATAATATATATATATAGACAGTAAACTATGCTCAACTTAAATGGATTAGTTTCCAAATCCTACCAAATCCATAGCCTTCCATCTACATTGAGATGTGTGCTTACAATTAACTAAAGTGTTACATAACTAAAAAGCAAGTGTTTACATAACTAAAAAGCATGTGACCTTAATACGTCATCAATATCAAAGCAATCGATTAACAAATTTGTTAAAGCTATTTGGATAATTTGATCTGAACGAAATTTGCTGATACTTGAAGGAACATTGATTTTTGCATGTCCTAGTTCAAAATCTTAAATAAATTTTGTTCACAATTGCTGTCTAAAGCCACAAAAGGAATAATATTGATAGACACAAATCAGCCAAGCAAGTAAACAAACATCATACAATGCATAATGCATATAATCATTAAATGAAGCTGATTTGTGGTGTATAATGCAGCTTGAGCTCATTAACCTTCTTCTCAGATTTGATGTAGACGCCATATATTTGACGAAACCATCATCAAAGTATCAGTGCATAGCTTCTGCACCAAACCATGCATTTCAAGTCACTAACTTTCGTTTTTTTGGCGCACCTTATGTTTTTGTGGCGCGCCTTGTGTCGCCATGGCGCGCCATGGCGACGTGCTGCCTCAAACAGCCTACATGGGCATTAATGGGGCGTGCGGGTTGCGCCTTGCCGCCATGGCGTCGACGTCGCGAGTTTTTTAGAATCTTGATCAAATCACACCCTTTTTGCACCAAAACAACCTAAAAATCCTAACTTTACATCTAATTCCTAAAATCCTAGGGCTAATCCATTAGTCCTAGATAAGACTACTTATGGATCAATAGATGACAATAGAAAATTCGATAAAGACTAGAGAGATCAACATCGCAATTGAAGACATCAATTAAAGCATATAAAGAGAGAATAACGTTACCAAAACGTCGTAGATCAACAAGCAAACGCAGAGAATTAAGGGCACAAGATTCCAAGTTAAGATGACTAATAAAAATATGAACTTTGTCTTCTTCAAAATAGTGACGGCTAAGAACTCTCTTTTTGAAAACAAAACTAAAGAAAATAATCTCCTCCTCGACTTAGGACCGGTCGGTGTCCGCGCTGGCTGGGGGAATTGCCCCCAGACTTGTGAGCGCTGGAGTTGGTCGGCGAGGGCGAAGCTCTTCGGCTCAGGACCGGTCGGCGTCCGCGCTGGCGGGGGAATTGCCCCCAGACTTATGAGCGCAGGAGTTGGTCGGCGAGGGCGAAGCTCCCCCTCCCCTTCCAGTGAGGCGGCGGTCTTCATCCTTTTGCACCCTTAGTGAAACGTTGATTCCGTCGAAGATTAAGAAAAGACCAAAGTGAATGCAATTGTACTCTTAAGAGTCCTGTCGGACTAGTACATTTGGAGGAAAGGAAAAAGGAAATAAGGCTAGACAGAGGAACGTAAACCTAGATAATCCCCTCGGACTAGGCTACGACTGG
This sequence comes from Scilla litardierei, assembly GCA_030789695.1. Lineage (NCBI taxonomy): Eukaryota > Viridiplantae > Streptophyta > Magnoliopsida > Asparagales > Asparagaceae > Scilla > Scilla litardierei. Next base: position 75,465,455 of record CM061135.1, read on the forward strand.
GGGGAGAGACCTCGCCCGCTCACTCTATGATGCGGAGGGGTCCTTGGACGGTGTTGATCTTCTTCCCCTTGTCCGGCTGCATGGAGGTCCCTTCTCCGTGGGCCGGCTCGTCGGCTAAACTCCTGGCGTGCCCCCGGCTCATCAGCTTCTCAATGTCCTTCTTTAAGTGCCAGCAGTCTTCAGTGTCGTGGCCATTGTCCTTGTGGTACTTGCAGTACTTCTCCCCATTCTTCCCACCTCTTTTTTCTTTCGGTGGGGGGCGATCGGCGTGCTCTTCCTTCTGTACTTGAGCGAGGACGGCGTCTGGGGTGGCGTCCCTCGTACCCTCTCCCCGCTGCCTGTTTCTCAGCCTCTTCTCGGTCCGGTACCCCTCGGGGCTGCCTCGCCCGCTGTCGCCGCGCTTGGTTCCCCGAGGGGCCTTTCCTGCCTCAATGGCCAAGGTCTCCTCGGTCAACATAAAGCGCTCGGCCCTCGCCATGATCCCTGGGTGGTCCTTCGGGGGATCGTTGTGAAGAGATTTCTTAAGGCCTCTATGGCGCAGCCCTTTCTTAAGGGCCGTTTGGACAACCAGGTCGGGGGGGCTGTTCACGTTCAGCCTTTCCGCGTTGAAGCGGCGCATGAACTGTCGGAGCGGCTCGGCTGGGCCCTACACTATGTTAAACAGATGTTGAGCATCAGGCTTTACCTGTCTCCCTGCCATGAACTGTTTGCAGAATAGCTGGGTGAGTTCCTCGAAGCTGTCGATGGAGCGGCTGGGTAGGCTGCGGTACCAGGTCCTCGCCGCACCCCTGAGAGTAGAATAGAAGCCTCGGCAGAGCAGGTCATCGTCGGCTCCTTGGAAGGACATGTCCCCCTCGTAGTCCATCACGTGGTTTCCCGGGTCCCCTATCCCGTCGTACTTCCCCAGCGCCGGGATCTTGAATGGAGAGGGGACCCGCGCGTCGGTTATCCTCCGTGATAGGGGGCACCGGTCTCCGTGGATGCCTCCGGGGGTTCGACACCCGTCTGCCTCCGGTTCGTTCGGTGGTGGTGGGGGCACAGGCGCCGGCGGGGCTGGCTCCACGGCCCTCGCCACACTGGGGGACGGGCTGACCCGGCGTTCCCGGCTCCTCCGGCGGGAGCTCCCGCTCCGCCGCGATCGGTCTCTCGAGTAGTGTCGATTGCTTCTCCTGCGGTGGGGTGACCGTGGTCGACGAGACGACGCGGTCACCGATTCGTCCCCCGTGCCTTCAGTTTCTCTTCGGCTCCCTCACGATGAGGGGAGGAGGCGCGTGATCTCGCCTGGCGGGAGCCGGACAACGTGAACCGACGCTCCGCGTTCGGTCTTTGGTTCCCGTGGTCGTCGACCACAGCGGATCGTAAGAGCGGGGGACCCCCCGCCCAACGATGGTCGTCGCCCAATGCGCCCCCGTTAGCTGGCGCAGTGCTGACGAGCTGATGTACTGCCGCGACCAGCGTATGGATGTTCGCGTTAGTCTCCTGGGCCAGGGCACGGAGTTGTCCCTGTGTGGCCAGTTCCGACCCGCCAATCTCTTCAGTTATGGGGGCGGGGTGATTGTTGACGGGCGTGCCTTCGAGGTTGCCGTTGGATGCGCCATTCCCCTCCTCCGGGATGGGGGGCATGCGTTTCCTTCCGTTGCTGGCTCGTGCCATTGCGGGTGTGGTTTGCTTCTTCGTGGGATAATTTGTCGTTCCCACAGACGGCGCCAGATGTTTCAGAGTGTTTTCTCACTACAAAAGCGTTGACCGTGGGCAACCCGGTCAACGTGGTCAAGGGGCCCGTTTGGGTCCCTCGGGTGTATCGAGTCGGTGCAGACGAGGCGCGAGTCGGAGTTGCAGACAGCGTGGAGCGCGTCGGCTGGGCTGAATCGGGGTCCTTGGTCGTTGGTAGGGCGAGGGGAAGCCTCGGCCCGGGTTGAGACGCTCGGCCTCGGTCGGTCTTGCTCGGCCTCGGCGGTCGGACGACGAGGGGTAGCCTCGATCGTCCAGCTGGTTACGTGGTCGGCGAGGGGCGGAGGGGAAGCCTCGGCCCGTGGATCAGATGTCCTCCTGCGTAGACGAGAACGCTCGTCAGGGGGCCGGACCTTGGTTCCGGCCAAATCCCCTCCGATGCCTAAGTCAGACAGTGATCTGAAAGAGGAGGCCCGGCGGAAACGGTTCGACTCGAGAGGAGATCTGAACGGCGTCTCACGGCGCGAGCGGGGGAGGAAGGAGATGAAATGGGGGAACAAGGTCGTTGATGGAGTACCTTAGGTTTTAGCTACCTGAGATGCGGTCTCTTGTCCAGTCGTCCTTCTAACCCTTTTATAGACCTCCCGCCGTGATTGCCCCCGACCCACGTCGCTCGTCCGCCCTCGATCGTGCCCCCTCAATCCCCCCCCGTCGCCGCTCCCTGCGCCATACCAGCACCTCCCCATAACAGCCATTAAGTGGCAACGGGATCGGGGGAACGATTATCGCTGGAGTGGGTGAGTGACTCGTGCGTTATCGGGGCCGGGTCGGATCGATATTTGGGGGCTCCCTACGGGGCTTTGCCGGGCGGGCCTGACCGCGCAGATGGGCTTCCGATCGGCGGTCGGGCATCCGGGCTCGTATCTTTCGGGCTTCTTTCGGTGGGCTGTGCTTCTGGGCCTATGTTGTTGGGCCTTTGCAAAATAGACGTATCACAAATAATTTGGACGTGTTTTACACATGCAAAATGTGTTGAAAAATTAGTAAATTATATGATGATTTTGAAACATTAATTTTGCAATCACATTTTGCATCGGTAAACTAAGTTCAAATCATTTGAAATTTTATTTGTAGATAGTTTAAACACATTAGATCAAATCCAACATAACAAATTTTCCATTTAGTTTAATTAATTTTTAATGTGGGTTGGATAAATCTGCATGTTTGGACCATTCGAATTGATCTTAGTCCCCACCCACACACTTACATTGAATTCTCGTTAAAAGTTTTCCAGAAATCTATAAAAATGAAAATTCTAATGGTAAATTATTATTCAAAGTGAAGGATTTGACCAAGTAAATTAAGATGTCGGCCGAAATGAGTTGGGTGCACCACCGATCTACAAGAAGAAACTCATATCTGGGGTTTATTCGATTCAATTTTAGGGTTTTTAGACAAAAATGACAATCAATTATTACATCTAATTTCTAGACTTAGGGTTTCCAGACAAAACAGTAACAAAGTTGACAAGAAACAATGCGTTTCGGTTAGCTCCATGCTCCTCTAATGGGTTGGGGCAATATCAATTTACAAAAAGAGACCGAAGAATCTACGGGTCACTCGACTAAATTTAGGTTTTTTTGAGGCGAAAATAACAATCGACTTACCGATGGAAACATAATTCGCACGCAATGAGCTAAAATTCTAACAGAACAAGAGAGCAGTGTACTAACCTTCGATTCGCCTCAGTGGATTCTCCGACCGAGAATATAAGCCCCAACTACTAGAGCGAATTTGTGAGAATGAACTCTAGGGTTTCTTTTTTATTCTGTATTTATTTATTTATTGAAATAGAAAGAGAGAAACGGGGACCGTCACGTTCTTGCGATTTAAAGGCTTTTTCTTGATCCAGGAATTTCAAAACTTGCCGCCTTTTCTCCCTTAAAAAAAATAAGATGGGGATGTGCACTGACACGTGGCGGTTGGAAGAACTGGGAAAACTCGATGGATCCAACATGGCCATCCCCCTGAATCAAAAACGAACACACATGGACATCCCCGTCAAATTTGTGACCCAACCCAATTACGTATGGGCTGTTCAAGGTTCAGAGCTATTAGCCTAGATTTATAGTATCGTTCCGCCCGATACAGGCCCAACTCAGTTGAGGACGGTCGGCTGGGATCCGGTTCGTGTAAGATCGGAATTCTAACTTCTTATCGCATTCGGATTCAATATGATCTTTTTTTTAATTCATCGGAAAAGAAATGCATAAATCAGAGGAAGAATCCCTTTGGTAACCTCGAACACGTTACATCCAGAAGTAGTAGCGGTGATAAAGAAGCTGGAGGTCGGTCCAAAACTTGAAGTTCCGCATCTAATTGGCACCCCAAGGTCGCCAGAGCATCTGCACAAAAATTCGCCTCACGTAGGACATAGTGAAAGGAGCATAAACGGAATCGTGAAGCCAACTGTCTATATCCAGAAGTAAGCCCAGCCGTGTATGTAAATAGATATCAGTTGCCTCAATCAAAAGAAGAGCCACTTGCGAATCTGATTCACGTATAATCTCTTGGAAACTGTTCTTCCAGGCAATTTGATTCAATATGATCTTTGTTATCAATTGAATTCATATGAAATAAACTTGTCTAATTATTAATTGAAAATATTTTTATGGTGATGATAATATAAAATTTATTCTCATATAATAAAACTTTGTTGTTTATAATTTTAGCAAATAGATTATAGTAAAACTAATCGTAACATGTGACCATATGTCATGTGGCATTTAAATTATACCCCCGAAAAATTTCAACACATACAAAATCTTTTCCCCAAAATAATTTGCAGCCTTTTCAAAATCCATTCAAAAAAATTTGCAGCCACATTCAAAATCGCCCACAAAATTTTAATCACATTCAAACTAAAATTTAGTTCCACTAAAAAAATTTAGTTTGCCCTAAAGTTTAGTTTCTGCAAATTTAATTCCCTCGAAATTTAAAATTTGTTGTAAATAGATAATGATGTGCGTGAGTGGTTAAGATTATATCTATTTGAGAGATTGTATCTCATCCATGTATGACTCTCGCTTCCTCTATAAATAAAGGCATGAGGTCTCCCCTAGGAGACTATGCTTCATAACACGTTATCAGCATTTCTACCATCTGAGAGAGAGAGAGAGAGAGATTAGATCGTGGCAGAAGCCTTTGGTGGACGACGGTGAATCGAAAGATCGTAGCTGTTCGGACGTTGAAGAACCAGATCCAAACCTCGCGTAGGCATCTTAACCGTCGCTAGATCTGAAGGCCAGATCTAGAGGTATTCCTACAAATCAAAAATTCTTATTTTTATCATGATCATGATGCATACAACATCGATCTCGTAAGATCGGACTATAAAAATCGATTTTTATTCTCCATAGATCAAAGACGACGACTTTCTACCGTTGATCATAGACAAGAACATCAAAAACCATATTTTTAAGGTTCGTAAAAACAACCAAACAAAAAATATAAATAAATAAATAAAAGCCCAACTCACGGCCCAGCTGGCGGCACCCCTGCCACCGGCCACCATTGCCCCCCCCCCCCCCCCCCCCCCCCCCCCCCCACGCTCCGCCGCCCCTCCCCCCTCCCCCTCCCCCTCCCCCTGACCGAAGAGGCACGCCGTCGCCTAGAGCGGCGACGTTACCCTTAGGGTTTCGTAATTTTCTTCATAAAAAATGCAAACCCTTGTCGCCGCCAGTACCCACGCTGCTGCCAGCCATGGCTGATGTCACGCCCCGCTTCCCATTCTACCGGGAGCGAGGACGCGAGCGGGTCCGCGATGTGCTTAAAACAAGGAGGAGTACTTTTTTTTTCTTTTCTTATCCTTTCTGAAATCTTTTCCTTTCTTCCTCCTTGGCTTAAACACACTAAGCGTCTGTATAAAAATTGCAGATCCTTGCATGCAAATTTAAGAAGCAGCTCAAACAACATTATTACATATCCAGCGTATAATAATTAAGATACAACTTGGGCCTAGTATAGCAATACAAACAAAGTACACAATTACATTATTTTAAATGTAAATAAACAGTCGCGAAGGGGATTGTCTAATCTTCTGTGGGTGGGTACTCCACGTGCTCGTCAAGCACTGGCTCGATTCCTGTGGTAGTGTCTTCAAAGAACTCACTATCGATACCTGACGGACATTTCGTAAAACAACAAAATGAAATGTCCGTCAGCGAGATTTACTCGGCAAGATATTCTCAAAACCAAAATATTGGACATTTTAAAATTAAACAACGATGAACTTTAAAGACAAGCAATAAGCTTAATTTACAAATAAGCAATAAAAGAGATAAATCAGTTTAAAGCAGTTAAAACAATTAAAGCAGTTAAACATTTGCAACCTGCAGCAATTTAATCATTTTGATAGCCATTTGCAATACCATTTGCAACCTGTAACAATTTCATTATTCAATAACAATTTGCAATGCCATCTGTAACCTGTGACAATTTAGCATTCAATAATCACACTGTAGCAACCTGTAGAAAAAGATGTTAGAACAATAATCAATAACCAGTCTATCCTAGTGATAAGTCCATGTCCAAGAGTACTAGAGATAACCAACATGCAGCCTGCGACGGGAGCAACTCCGAGGCTTACCCACCGTTCCGATATGGCAACGGTCAAGGTTCTAACCCCCGTAATGTGTTGGAGGTAATTTAGTATGGCGCATCCAGTCATTCTGTACCACTTGTGATCATAGACTACCCCAATCCCAGGTCAAGTCTAGTGTCGGTCAAAAGAATGTGTACTATCTGTCTATTATTGAAATTCCATCTTCCATTCTATATTATTAAAGTTCCATCTTCCATTCAATATTGTTGAAGTTCCATCTTCCATTCAATATTGTTGAAGTTCCATCTTCCATTCAGTCAATTCAATCTTGGTGTTCCAATAGTCTGTACAACAGTCTCGTGAAAGTTCACAACTTCACGACTCGATTAAATGAAAACATCAGGATCACTTAAATAAATAAAAGAACGAGTAAGATATGATTTTAACCAAGCAAAAGAGTTTAAATTTGCTTAAAATACTTTCTAAGACTAGCAGTTATTTTTCAAGATTTTTAAACAATTTTTAAACAATTTTAAATAGCCAAAAAGCAATTTTAAATCAAGAAATAATTTTTAGAACATATGTTCAAGGAATTGTTTAGAGCAAACCGTACATCAGAATTCTTCAAACAAGATGTCAAAATGATCGTATTCACTAGTACTACGACATATATTTTTATCGTACATAAGTGTATGTAAAAATAACAGATTACGAATTTTAAAAGGATTTTTAAAACAAGAATGTATCATTACAACATATCTTCAAAGATTTATTTCGGGCAAACCGTACGTCGGAATTCTGTAAACAAGATGTCAAAACGATCGTATTTACAAGTACTGTAACATATATTTTTATCATACATCGGTATGTGTAAAAATTGCAAGCTACGAATTTTAAAAGGATTTTAACCTATTTAAGTTTTGCTTTTAAAAAATTCACTGTGAGAAATATACTTGCCTTATGGTGACGAAACTAGCGCCAATAGATTCGTTTCGACGTTTCTGATTTTCTGGGACTAGTCTGGTAATTTTCTGAGGCCTGTACGAATTACTGGGAATTTAAATCCAATAACATCATTTAAAAATATACGAAAAATACGTTAATACGTATTTCAAAGCGTATTTTGTATTAAAACACTTCGTTCTTCGTTTCTCACCCACGTCAGCGAGAGAGCGGGCAGCGGCGAGGGGCTGAGCGGGCGACGTCGTCGTGGGGCGCGATCGGAGGCGGCGACGACGACGGGAGTGGCGGCCTGCGGCGGTGGGTGAGGCGTGGGGTTCGGGGACGTCGGAGAGGGGAGAAGCGAGCTGTCGGGCTCTCGGTGGTGCAAAGCAGAGCAACGGCGAGGCGGCGACTGCGGCGGTTGTCGGAGCGGGTTGCTGTGGTTAGCGGGCGATGCTCGGGGAGGGCGGACGGCGACGGGAAACGACGGTTCGCGAGGGCCATCGGCGGTGCTCTGTTTCGAATCGTGAACAGAGGAGGGCGTCGGAGTGGGGGAGCGAGCTGTCGAGTGCCGAAGGGAGCGGCGAGGCACGGTGTTGATGGTCGGAGCAGCGAGCAGCGTCAGGTGGTCGTCGGGCTTCTGTCGGAGAGGAGGGAAGCTCACGGCGGCTCACGGTGGCTCTTCGGTGGGCTCCAGGGGCTTCGGCGGCGGGCTCTTGGAGGGGCGGAGGTCGTCGAGCTCTCGGAAGCGGTGGAGTCGAGGGCGGAGGCGGCTTTCACCGGTGGTGACGAGCGAAGGCAGCAGCAGCGTGGGTGGGGCGGTGCACGGTGGAAGCGGGGGCTGTCGACGGCCTCGGCGGTGGAGCGTGGGAGCGGTGGTCGAGAGGCCTCGCGGCGGCGTCCTAGGGAGGATGAGACGCTGTCGGTGGGGTCTCCGGGCTTCGTCGCGAGGAGAAAGAGAGAGAGAGTCTGAGAGAGACGCGAGATAGGAGAGAGAGAGACTGTGTGAAAGGGAAGAAATTAGCCTGGCTGCTTTGGTTTGTGTGAGGGAGAGAGTTAAGGGAAAGTGTTTAAATAGGCTTATAACAATTATTTTAATATTTGATGCAATAAATATTTAGTCAAGTAAATTAAATACAAAGTTTGCTTTTTGACAAAGTGTAGGAAGCTAAGACCAAAACTCTAAAACGTGTGAGGTTGCCGACAGATGTGGGTGATTAACAATGGTGATTAGGAAAGGTAAACGTGATTAGTGAAGGTCGTTTGTAAAATATTGCAACTAAATTACTATTTTGCCCTTGGAGTCAAACGACTCCGAAAAATTATGAAAACATCATCACGGGTTCGTATCGTCACGAGGATCGTGACTACGAGATCCGTTTCGTAGTTTGGACTACGGAAATACATGTTTTGGGCCAAAACGTTTAGGAAGCAGGTTTGCGGGTTCTTTATTGATCCGACTTCGGAAAATTACGAAATTAATGTGGGAAGCACAAAATGGTCTTAGAGTGATACTGTAGAAGTTTGAAAGCATTTTGAAAATGTTTACTTAGGAAAATAATTGTTACGACTGCAACGTTAATACTTGAGTTTAAATAATTATAAAAATCATTTCGGGATTTAGGATGGTGCTCGTATACTCTAAAATAGGCTATAACTATATTGGTTACACGAAACATTTTTTTTTATATAAATTATTTAGAAACTATTTTGATATTCAACTCCTAACAAACCATTATAAAATATTATTAATTAAGAAAATACGTAGAAAATAGGTATGGATGAATACGGGTCATTACAGCCGAAGCCTCCATCCCCCTCCCTCCTTCACGGTGGATTTCCGCCGTTGGGACCGGTGGTGGCAAAGCCCCGCTACCACCTCCCCTCAAACTTCAAAAAAATTAGCCCGTGGGCCGAAGCCTGCAGCAAAGCTGCAGGCTTCGGCCCAACAAAAAAAACCAATGTTGTAGGCCGTAGCCAATAGCGATATGTGGGATTTGGCTCACAAACAAGCAAAAACATTGAAAGGTTGTGGGCTTGAAGCCCACAGCTCATGCAGCGAGCTTCAGGCCCGCAAACCGCTACTGCTTTTATAAAAAATTGAAAGGCTACGGGCCTGAAGCCCGCAGCCCACAGCGAATCAGGAAAAAAAATTTGTTGTTTGCTATGGGCATGAAACCCGCATCCCATTAAACATACGGAAAAAAGAGAAAGGGGGAGGAAAATGAATTTGAAGAGTGGCTTTTCCAGGGCCTAATAAATAAATAAAAATATGGAAAATATAGGGAAATTATCGGGATTTTTATGGGGGAAAATGAGGACTTTTGGGGAATTTTTGGTGCATAAAAGGAAACTTTCTTACTTTTACAAAACAAAATATAATAGGGCACCATTCAAATTTATTTGAATTGGCTCATGTATGCACAACTGATTTATAGCATATTTGATGCCTATTTTTGGATCATATTTATATGCCTTGCATCACACTTTACTGACACATTTTCTGGGATAAATTTATGCTATGTTGTGCGAGCATTAACTTAATAATTATGAAGATCTTGCGACCACTCTGCGGTTAGTTACCTAATCTAACGGTGTATGACATCGCCCTGTGGTCTAAATAATTATTAAGTATTAAAATTGATGTATTTATTATATTCTGAATCTGTGATGTCTGTGATGCCTTATGAACATGTTTAATGAGCACAAATTTTGCATGAATGGCTAATTGTGATTTTGGATCAGCTGTTTAGTCCCCACATTTTACTTTTCATGCACATTACTTTTTCTTTTGAGAGAAATTTTAATGAGGAAAAATATGTAATGCCCAAGACTGATGACCATTTCCATGAAAGCGGAGTCCACTCTTGAAGATGAAGATTTTAAATGGGATCCAAGTGGTTTCCAAAGTTGTAATTTTCTCCTTCATTTGTATAAAATGGACTGTAATATGGACTTTGTGACATTATTTTTATGTGGTGACTAGTCGATCCACGAATTAGCTTATTCATTTAAAATTGTCTATGCATGAAAATGTATACAATATTATTAATTCATGCAAAATTGTGCTTTTTTAGATAAAATGGCAAAAATCGCAAGCGTTGATTTTGAAGTACTGAATGCTTTAGAGAAAAATTATCTAAACTGACAGCTTGATATTAAAGTCTACTTGAGAGCTAAATCCCACATTTCTGCAATTACAAAATATATGACGTCGATAGATATTGAAAGGACGCAAGCCATTATATACATTCGTCGCCATGTGGATAAGACCCTAAAGGCTGAATTGTCACGGCCTGTTTAGTCCTATACGGTGACCGATACGGTAGCCCACTATGGGTAAGTAGGGGGAGTATTATGAGTTGATAAGATGTGATATAGCGTGGATGTGGCTCGTGGCAGTCGTGTAATTCCGTGAAAAGTGTAGGGGCATTTTGGTCATTTGGTCAGAAGAGTGGAAGTGTGTGTGTAGAGTGAAAGTGGGTGTGTAAAGAAATGTCAAACTTGCATAAAGTGGGCTAGTGTGAGAGGGGCTAGTGTGAAAAGGGATGGGTTTAAGGGCACACCCGTAAATTTTCAGAAAGGCTCGGGGCAAAACGGTCATTTGGCCAAAAATTGCTAAGTGTACATACTAAAGGAGTATGTGCATAAAGTAATGGCAAACTTGTAAATACTTAGAACTTGGGTGGGTAGTTTTGGAGGGGTATTTAAGTAATTTTAATCTATGCATGCTTATCCCAAAGAAATTTCTAGAGCTATGATTCTTTATTACATTTCTACACTCTTCTTTAATTTTCTTCTCCTTTCTTTTCTTATCTTCATTCATCCTTATCCCTCCTAGCCCTTTGGCCGAATTTCCTTTCCCCCTTTCCTCTTCATCCAAGCTCACAAACCCTAAATTTTCCTAGCTCACTTTAAGGAGAAAGGAAGGAGGAAGAAGGAGAAAGAGAACAGAGAAAGGAAGAGATTTCTTTGAGGTATGATTCTAATCTAGGGTTATGGATTTTTATTTAGATCTATGAGTATGTTATGATGATATTTATGATGTTTATAATCTTGGTTTCATGTTTGGTGTGTGCAAAAGACCCAAAAGATTGAATTTTTCCTTGTATTCCCTAGCCAATTTCCTTCTCCTGAAAAACAGAATTCTGCATGTGTGTTTGCACATCAATTTTTATTTCTGTAATTTGAATCACTCTCTGAAAAAAATACGTAGCTATAGATCTTGAAGTCCTACCCCAAATTCATATACAATTTGTCATATTTTGAGTTCAATAAGGAGGAGTAAAAATTCATTGTTTGCAAGATGTCTGAAATTCTGTCAAGCTGTACACATTTCAGTAAAACAAGCATTACTATATGCACACTCTATATATTTTGTTGATTTTGGTCTCGTTGGGAACTTAAGAAGTTTTTCTAGACGTTCATCAGAGTGCTCATATGTCGTAATTCTGGCTCCAAAATGCTTAAAATTGGCTTTGAAGACAGGTGCAGAAATCTGTCTGCAGAACAGATTTGACACACTTGACTAAATAATTCACTATAAAGCATATACTGCATATTTTTATCTGAAATTTTATCTGTGAATCCAGGACTATAATATCACCAACTGTAATTCTTTGAGTTTTGTCAAATTCACAAGAGAAATGGGTTAAACATGCTGTCTTTCTAGCTGATTTTGCAATTTCAGTATGCTGAATGGTGTTGGGCGAAGTTGGAAGTGTGTGATATTGCTAATGTTTCACTCCAAAGTGCATGAATGAAGTTGATACATGTATGTAAGTTTGGTTAAGCTATTTGTTACTAAATTTGATGGTGTGATATGTCTCATTTACATGACGAACACCATATGTTCGATAAAATGCCCAAATGAAATTGAAGTTGGAAAAACTTGAACATTGGGCTTTTAAAATGTTGTGCCATGTAATACTTTTGTCAGCTTGTGTATGGTCATTGAACATTATGATATCTGACATGTTAACTGGGATGTCTCGATCTGCTCTAAGGCGGGTGAGCATCCTAGAGTTGGGATGGGGGAAGTTTGGGTATAACTTAACTTTAAGGGGCTGGACTGAGAAGTTGGGAAAAGTGATATGTGATATGCGATACTTACACCCACTCGCCTTTACCGGGAGTGGATGGGACATACAGAGGTTGTGTTACTATGTAGAGAGCCTCACTCCTGCCAGGGACGGGGGAGCTGAGAGGCCCGGCGTACAGTGCCCGTGTCCACTGCGTCGTGTGCTATATTCACCCCACATTTGGGGTGAGGTCCAGGCCCTTATCGTTAGGTGATACCCATGCTTCCAAATATTTCACTAACATCAACTAAATAATGAAGCATATGTGTGTTGTTGTTGTGGTACACTTGTGTGTTGTACTTTTTACCTTTGTTGCTTGTACTCTTATTGCCGTTACACTCATAACCCTAATTGATATTTCCTGCCATAGTTAGTTTCCTACTGGGCACGTTTGACGTGCTCATTTTACTTTTCAGGTCTTGAGCATAGGTCACTAGAGCAGAGTCTCCCACAGGAGATTCCTTAGATGTGGGTTTGAGTTTGGGTATACCACTCTTTTGGGATGTGTCTTGTAGTGTGAGTTGGGTTGAGTGGGGAATGAGTTGTCTTTTGTAGTTATGTTATATGTTGGTGGCTTGTAGCACTTCTCATGTATGTACTAGAGACAGTTCACTTGTACTTGACGCTGGTGTGTGGTGCGTTCCTTAGTTATGTTGTTTTGTGGATATGTACTCTTTGTGATGGCTATGTATGTTGCTTCTTTCTTTTATATATCTGTGATGTATGATCCCAGCATACGCAATGGCCTGCTTATTGTGTGTTTACCTTACACGCTTGGTGTATATCGCGGCTTGTCTGTAACGACTCAATCTCGGGGCCCGTTACTGTTTGGAAATGCACAAGTCCTGCTAGGCACCGATGAGATCAATACAGGCTCTGTTGCAGAAATGCGCCAAAATACTCATGCATGAAAATGGTGTAAACCTTATTACAAACCAGCAGCGTACATGAAAGGAAATACAACTCGATAATACAAATACACACCAAGCAAGCCACTCTGATACATATAATAAATAAACACGCTCACACTCACACTTAGTAACCAGCGTCCTCCTGGTCAAATTCTACAGCAAACTCAGCGTCTGCAGTCCCCGGTGCAACTTCCTCAACCTGTGCTGTATCTGGCGAGACCACCACAAAAAGAAGGGTCGCCAGGATCAGACGTAACTCAAAGTAACTCTAGCATGATATTTAAACCAATAAACGAGCATGGCAAAAAACTAGCATGGCAAACTAATAAGTAAGGTGCGAGCAATAGAGCAGAAAAGTAACATACAGTCTACTTCTATCAGCAATAATAATATTTACTAGTTGTGCCTGAGCCTACGTGACTTATAAAGAGAAGTACGATATGCAACCAAGAGTCCACCTGATATCCCGGGTTACAACAAAACGATACGGTACATTCAATACGATACAATCAAAACGGTACTTTTCAACAAAACGATACTATTCAATCAAAACGGTACTATCCACTGGAGATCGGACTGGTCGCTCCCGCACTTCCACAATTATAAGTTACCCCAAAAACCCAGTGTGTGTGTGTGTGTGTGTGTGTGTGTGTGTGTGTGTGCAGGTTACCGTACTTAAAATTTACGAGTCAATCACCATTCTACTTTTCCAATTACATCTTTCGGTTAACGGTTAAGCATGTCACAGAGTCCAATTCAATTTACGGTACGGTGCAACTTATCAAGTTTAGCTAACTGTTCAAGTGAAACACTTTGTCAATAAAAGAAACTAATTTGGCATGCATCAATATTGTTTTTAAAACCCCATAGCTAGGGTACGATGAGTTATCGGTTTGCCTGTCAGGAAAAGGCGTGTTTCGAAATGTGGTAGTGATACCTGGTTTCACAAGTCACAAGTGAGTCAGTTTCATAATATAATTGCATTAATAATAACATCTAACTTATTATTAGTAACCTATTACTAAACTAACACCAACTAAAGATAGGGATATGAACAATTAACTTAATTTATAAAATAACTGATATAATAACTTAATACTAACTTACTTATAAAATAAATTAACTTATTATATTACTTAACTCTTATATACTTATATAACTTTATGTATTAAAACTTATATTTAATAACACCTTACCCCTTTCTCACAGTCTTCTCTTTTCCCCCTTCTCTCTCCCATTCTGTCTCTGTTCCCTTTTTTCTTTTCGTTTGCTGCAGATAAGAGTGGAGCCAAGGGGCGCACGGGGCCGGGCGGCTAGGGCGGCTAGGGCGGCGAGCGGCGGGATCCGGGGGGGCCGGCGGCCTGGTCGGCGGTGCGGTGCGAGGGGGGGCCGCCGGGCGGAGTGAGGCGGGGGGCCGACGGGATCTGGGGGCCGGCGGCTGCGCAGCTCAGGCGACGGCGGCGGTAGGGATGAGGGGTGGTCGGCCTAGGGAAGGGGGGAAGGAGGAAGAGAAGGGAAGAGGATGAGGGTTTTGTTGATTTTGGGTTTAATACAATCTGAAATTTTTTTTCAGATCTGAAGTTGTTTGGATCTATGGAGTTTTTTTTTGTTGATTTGAATCTTCAGAATTCCTCTCTTCAGGTTTTGATTTTTGGTGTGGATGTTTGAGGGTTGAAAATTTGGGTTCCTGTAGGATTTGTTGCGATTTGTTGCAGAGATTTGTTTGCAGGTTGATGGGTTTGTTTTGATCTCTGATCTGTTTTGGATTTCTGGTTATTCGATTTGGGTTGTAAGGAGTTTGTGGAGGGTGGATGATTGTTATTTGTATGGTGGAGGAGGTGGTGCCTGAGGGTAGTCGTGAGGATGATGATGATGTTGCTGGTGCATGGAGTTGTTGTGGAAGAGGGATAGACGATGAATCTGTGAATGGGTTGTTCTGATTTTGGGAGAGGGGAGATTGATGATCGGGAGGGGGAGATGCTGATGAAAATTGCAGACTGATCCTTAAAATGAAGAGGCAGGGGACAGGGTTTACGCTTAGTCAAGGATTAGGTGTTCATTTAATACGAGGAAGAAGTTTTGCCATGGAAACTTGATCGTGGAAGATACGTGTTAGAAGAAAAATCAAATTAAGCATTAATGAAGGAGGTTAGGGGAATGCATCTGGCTGAATGAGAAAATCGTTGAGGAAGAGACGTGTTTAAACGATTAGGAATTAGGTTGATAATTAATATGAGGTAATTATTAATTAACTAAAATAATTAGTAAACGTAAAAATTTAATTAGTAAAATAAATTAGTAAATTGAATTTAACTAAAGTAACTATTAAACTATGGTGAAAAATTTAGACGCGCTCGCGTCGATTCTACGAATAAAAACACGCGGACAATCAGAAGTAAAATACCAGCACACACATACCTAAAAATACCGGCCGTTACATCCTACCCTCCTTAGAATAATTCCGTCCTCGGAATTCTCTACAGGGCATGGAAAAGATAAGGGTAACGTTCTCGCATCTCGTCCTCTCGCTCCCAGGTAGATTCACCAGGTGAGTCGCGACGCCACATCACTCTGACTAGATTAATAGTCCGGTTCCTGAAGACCTTCTGACTGACCGGCGCCCCGTTTACGGTTTGGGCGCGGTGTCGTTTTACCGCAAGTGCACGGTTAGTGTAGGGTGCGGGTTTATCGAACACAGGGAGGTGGATGGCTTGAGTGGCTACTAGCCTCGCCTAGGTCGTGTGCTAGCTACGCGGATGATATGGGTGAAGTGTAGAAATATAGAGAAGAAATAAAAAGACACGAAATGAATCCCCGCTAACACGGGCTAGAGCACTCATGACACTTGGCATTTGACTTGATCCAGGGTGAGACATTGCCCCAAAAGGTGGTACATAGCGTCCATGGCCCGATATTCCGGTCGGTGCCAAGCACGCTAGGCCTACCCGGTTCCGGACGGTGGGCACTCCCGTGTCCATAAACACCTTCCGCAACCGGGAGCATTAAGGCCACAATGATATCTCCCAACACTTCGTCCAAGCCGCTCCCGCGCGCGAGGACTCGATGTCTACGCTGGGGGCGTGAGCTATGGCTAGGGGGTCAACCGCCAAGTTTATTCCCCCTTGGCCCGACGGTCAGAGGCGGTCTTTCTCCCGCCAATGACAATGAAACACCCCCGCATAACCCTAATGGCCAAATAGGTCAAATGTGATTTCTAGCAATACATCGAAGCGGATCTTGACAGGACAAGCACCGGACCCGAATCCCCAACACATCTAGTGTGTCGTCGTACGAATTGGACCCAGATTGCTAGAAATCCCCATTGACACATTTCATCGAACACGTGCCATGCAACCAAGTCTAATGTAAATTTCCAAGCATCAATCTTACCCTAACCCGTATTAGGGTTCATCAATACTACTCCATGATGAAAAACATATAAACAAACAACACAAAAGGCATACAAACATTCATCATGAAGCAAAAGAAATACAACACAAAAAATGGAGAACAAGAGAAAGAAATACTTATCTTGAGTTTGAATCTTCAATCCAATACACGATTTATTAACAAAAGACCTAATCTAATCTAACCTAAAGCTCACAAGAGAAAGGGGCAAAAGCCCTAAAAAAACTGAGAAGAGATATCCTTTCAGTCGGCCAACTTCGTGTATTTATACCCCCACTTCGAAACCCTAGTGGTTCGGGTCCAAACCCGCAGGAGAAGCGCCACCTGATCGGTTGACAAGTCAACCGATCGGGTGATCCGTTACAAATAGTAAACAGAAAACGGCGGAGCTTCACCCGGTCAGATGAACCGGTCAGTTGAGTTCTTGGGGTGACCGGTTGGATCTTGGAGCCGTCGGGTGAAGCGATCGGTTGGACGCCCGTGTCTTCAGCTCTTCAACATCAGCTACAGATGAACCGATCGGGTGAGAGTCACCCGATCGGTTGGCGTTTTGCTTCGATAAAACAGAGAACAGCCCCCGCTGAACCGGTCTACGAACCGGTCGGGTGACTTCTTTGTGAGCTGCGGTAGAGACCGGGTGGTGCACGCGTGCATCACCCGATCGGTTGGAGCTGACCAACCGACCGGGTGAGGGGCTGAAAGATGAATTCTTTGGCGTATGACCTCCTGGACCACGCGTGACTCCTCCCGTTGCTTTGGGAACACATGATATCATCGTTTTGCGTCCCAAATGCCAGCAAACTCCTGCAAAACACAAAAAATATGGAAAAGTGAAAGAAAACAAGAAAATACAAGAAAACACGAGAGAACGAATAAAAGACGGCGGTAAAATACGGAAAAACACGGAAGAAAACGTGCGCGAATATATGAAATATAAACGCACGTCAAAATCCCCCAAGCTGAACTCTTCCTCGTCCTCGAGGAAGGCGAGTGAGAGTAGGAGCTCGGATGGAGAAAATAGAGAGAAGGAGAGAAAAAAGAGAACTCTATATCCTAGATCGCCCATAAGGGCCAACAAAATCAAACACGCCACACGAAGCAAGCACACGACAAAACACAACACTAAACCAAGGAATGTGCGTCCAAAGAAGTGCTGTGGGCCCACGCGGTGAAGCGCGAGTGAGCGTGGTCGTGTGCTAGCAAACTGTATCCCTATCTATATTGTGCAATAAAGCTCGATATACACAAATCCAAGATATGACCCAAATATCGATTCGAATTGAATTAAGCAGTGAATATATGGTTCAAGCATGCATGAGAATAGAGAGAGAATCGAAACATATCATGCGTCAGGGACTCCACAACTAGGGTTAAGGAAATCACCACACTAAAGCCTAGATAATTGCTAAAAAGTTCCTAAGCCAAGTGTTTTCGAAAACGATGGGGGTTGAGATGATGTGGAGTAGATCACTCGGTGCAAATTCTCGCCTTCCCTTTATTCACGGCAAGCAGGAAAATATTCACACTGGAATTTTTTTTTGGGTTTTGGGTATTTGTATTTTTTTTCTTTTCATTTCTCATCTTTTTGGGTTTTTCATTTCTTTTCTCCCTTTGTTTTTTTTGGGTTTTTGGGTTTTTGGCTATACACTTGTGTACTCTTCCAAGTGGGAGAACGGTACACGACGAGGGGATTTGCACCAAGTAAAACAAAAAAGAAGTCGAAATCTAAACACTCGGGCAAAGGAGACTATTCTTGCTAAATAGAGCTTAGGCTAAATGGGTTATCCTAGTCCTTAGTTGTGGAATCCCGACACATGCGAAATGAAGTATACGATATATATAGCATGCATATAGAAGCAGACATTAGAAGCAAATACCGCATATTCAATATCGAAGCATGATAATCTAGGGGTCAACCAAGGATAGGTATATAAAACATAATCACAAGGTAGAAGCACACCAAATGCTAGTCACGACACACGACTCTCAAGAAAGCTAAGTGGACCCACGATGCATGAAATGCAAGAGGACTCGGCTTCCTGAGGTTAGTGAATGTGATTGTCGAAGCCGTGCTAGGTGTGTGTGATTTTGTGGCACTTCATCATATGGGGTCATCTCTAGGAGAGAGAGAGAGAACAAAAGATGAGAAGAAAAAGAAAAACACGATGGAAAACGACTCAAAAACGAAGAAAAACGACACAAATGACGCACGAAGTGCGACTCCCCCAAGCTGAAACTTGCATTGTCCTCAATGCAATAGTAGTGAATACGGGAGGGCAATGAAAATGGGGGGGGTTACGCACCGACACAAAAAATGAAAAACACGAAAAACACATGAGCGAAACTAAAAAATAAAGAAAAAGAAACACTCAAATAAAAGGTATAAAACACGACAAAAGACACACGAAAACATGCACACAAAAGTCGATTTCCCCCAAGCTGAACATGACAATGCTAGCAAAATGATATGATCAATGTGATGCAGAAATATGCTAGGGGAAAATCGGAAAAGAAAGATATCAGAATGCAGGAGAGACAGTCTCGTTCTCCTCGTAAGAGGAAGTGGGGGGAAATGGTAGAAGGGCACGACATGAAGGGTTATTAAGATGCAAAAGCAAATCCTAGATACGCTCCCCTCGCTAATGAGAGGAGATGAGATTATTCAAATCTAAACTAGAAAGCGGTAAATTTTTACACTACTGGATTAGGATACACCTGAGCATAGGCGGATCCAAGATCTGAAGTGGGGCAGGTAGCTGCTCTAACTGCTCCTTCTGTGGCTCCGCTAGAAGCGCTGTGCCACGTGTGCCAATGGACCCAAGCAATGCACCTCCAAGCATCCCTCGTAGGTGTCCACCTGTGACCTGCAAAGGACGAGGTGCATTAGTCCATGGCAAGAAATTATTTCCCAAAATAAATGTATTCCAGAGATAGTCGCCGGTAAATGATGGTAAAATATATGAAATGTGGCGAACACTCCCTGGAAATGGTATGCTATCCTCTGTGCTAGCGACGGTCAAATCCCCGCTCTCCATGTGAAGTTGCTCTCCAGGTGGTGACACACCGCAGCATACCTCAAGGGAAGTCGATCCTGTGTCCTGTGAGAGATATGGTGTGTCAAATATATATGAGTCTAAGGAAATATGACGTGAAAAGCGAGACTCAAATGTGGAGTGAGAGTGAGTATGAAAATCTCCCTGAATAGGGGAAATATGCTCAAGTAGATGCTCAGCCGCAGAAGAAGTGGAGCGTGACGGTAGAGGTAGATGTGGCTCGGGCTCCATGAAGTGGACGATCGTATCCAAGCCCTCATGCACATCCTCCTCGACGATATGCTCATGCTCCTCTATCTGCCCGATGTCCTGAATGACATCCTCATGGTTGACCACCGACCAAGGAGGAAGCTGTGACAGAGATGGCTCTGGAGGTGGATGTGGAGCGGACCCCTCGTATGTGGTCGTGGTGTCCTCGTCCTCACGCACATCCTCCTCGCCGGTATGCATAATCTCTGTAAACTCATCAGTGCTCTCATAGGACTCATGTGGGGTATCCAAATCAAGACAAGAAATCTCTCCCACAGATCCTAGATAAATCTCCCCATCCTCACTATCATCATCAAAAAATGCTTCGTCATCCAAGTGGTAGTGATGGAAAAATGGGGTATTGGCTTGAGATGTGTCTATGGTGGCCGATGGCATGGTGGTCTCAACCATGAAAGTGGGTATATCCTCTCCTTCATCCTCTCTCCTCGGTGTCGGCTCGGTGATTGGTACCATCAAGTTTTGTAACATTTGGCCTTGGTTAAACACGGCACTTTCAAGGAGAGACACGAGGCTTGATTCTTCTTGTGTTGGTGGAGGGATATAAGGTTGAGGAAATGGATGGGAGGTGTTCGGGCAA
Source organism: Scilla litardierei (assembly GCA_030789695.1). Taxonomy (NCBI): domain Eukaryota; kingdom Viridiplantae; phylum Streptophyta; class Magnoliopsida; order Asparagales; family Asparagaceae; genus Scilla; species Scilla litardierei. Next base: position 75,485,971 of record CM061135.1, read on the forward strand.
TGGTTGTGGGAAAATGTATGGCCTTGGTGTAGGGGGAGGCTCTCAAGCGTATATGGGCAATCATAATACACGTGCCCCGCCATCCCACAAGTCTCACAAACCAAAAATGAATAGGGATTGTAGCCTCTCATCTGAGCATCGAAATCTGATCTCCACATGGCCATATCAAAGATACCTGGACAACAAAAATAAGAAAACTAGAGAGGAGCGTCAATAGTGTAGTGCCCTGGGAAGCTACTGCACATGTACTAGAGGGGGGGTGAATAGTACTTTTAAATAATAAGGAGTGTTATTCCTAATTATCGTGCAATTAACAAACAACGATGCGGAATAACTACAATCAAGAAATAATGCAAACGCAAACACAATGGTTTAATGGGTTCGGATCCACCCAAGTCTCCCCGACTTGTTCCCGGTGATCCTACGTCCCAACCACCCGGATCCCTTCCGGATACTTGAGTTAGAAACCCTAACTCAAGATTTCCAATATGAACACTTGCGAAAACCTCACAAGTGCAATCGACCTACAATCGATGACCGTGAATCCCACAACCCGGGATCACGCAAAACCTCTCACAACCGAGAGTATACAATTCAAATAAAACTGAAATGAAATGCTTACCAACAAAATACCTATGCCTTGAGATTTCTTACCAAATTAGGGCAAAGAGGATTTTGATGGAGGAAGAGTCACCAAACCCTAGCTTCAAGAAGATAACCAGCAATGGAAGCCTAGGGATGAGATGGATGACCTAGAATCAAGCCTTTGGCTTGGAAGGCTCACAATCAATGAATCTCTCTTGAGGAATAAGAGTGAGGGAGAGATTCTTTGAGAATGGGAGAGCTTGAAGATGAGAGTTGAAAGCTTCTCTCTTTGAATCAATAGAACTCTGAAATAGCAGCCTTGGATCCTATGAAATAACCCCTTCAGGTATTTAAAGGATCAAGGGAAAAGGGAGAGAGAAACGTCGCTTTCAAAACTCCAACGGATCTAAATCTGAAGCAGACTAGTCGGTCAAAGAACAACCACTGACCGACTAGTTCATCAACTAGTCGGTCAGTCAATCAACATGGACCGACTAAGTGAGGAACTGAGAAGAGATAGAAATTCAGACCTAGAAATCTAGTCGGTCCAAGAAGACATTCTGACCGACTAGTTTCACAACTAGTCGGTCAGTCAATGAACGTAGACCGACTAAGAGGCAAAGTGAAATAGTCTGAATACAATTTGACTTAGTCGGTCCAAGAACAAAAGTTGACCGACTAGATTGTCAACTAGTCGGTCACCAAACGTTCGTAGACCGACTAACGATAAACAGTAGCTTAGGAGAAATTTAGTATGAACAGTAAGTCACAACTAGTCGGTCAAAGAAGCATCACTGACCGACTAGTTCACAAACTAGTCGGTCGGTGAGTCAACGTAGACCGACTAACTGTAAACAGTAAAGTCCAAGAAATTAAGGAATCAAACTAGTCGGTCCAAGAAGAGTTGCCGACCGACTAGATCACCATCTAGTCGGTCAGTACTTCTTCTTGTACCAACTAACATGCACATACAAGTCCGAATCGAAGCGCGACGCTTCGAGGAAGTTAGAATGAACTTGTACTAAGATCCTAGAGCTACGATAAGAGCGTTATGAAGATAGAAATGTAAGAATTACTCAAGGCTTAACATTCTATGGATCGAAGCAAAAAGACTATAAAATAAACCTTAGCGATCCGTCTTCAAAGCTTCGATCAAATCTTCATGACTTCCAAAAAGGTCCAAAAGCTTCAACGAAGCTTTAGGCATTGAATACGAGCTTTGAGAAGACTTAAGATGTCGCTTTGGATGTTCTCATGAATTTGGCGACGATCTCCATAACTGCGCTCACAAAGTTGTTAGTTCATGATATATTTATGTTTGCTCATCATCCAAAACCAAATCCGGGGAATCCAATACTCAACATTCTCCCCCTTTTTGGTGATGAAAAACCAACATAAATAATAATAAAAAATAATGAACTAAATGGAATATACTTACTCCCCCTGCATTGATGACACATTAGTTCCATATGAAATAATAAGCACATACATCAAGCAGACGAGGAAAGTAAAAAATTCAAATCCAATATTTGAGATTTAGGATTTGTAATCCATTTTTATATCTTAACTCCCCCTGAATCTAACATATCAAATTAGACTCATGGTAAATTATCATTTAGCACATGCCATTATTATGCCATTATTATATCTCTCCCCCTTTGGCATTATCCAAAAAGAGCGGGAGGAAGCCAATGATAATAATTCATTAAGCATGGGAGTCTAAGAATACGACCACGTTTCATATGACACCAAAATAAAATTCGAATAACATCAAAGCGTGTCAATGAGGCCATAGTCGAAAATCGAAAAATTAAAATCATCAAAATATCAAATGTAAATTCACTTATTGATGAAAGGAATTTATTCTCCAATATCAACATTCATAGCTATTTTAGTGCATGGAAAACAATTCTATGTTTTCATACAACTAAAGCTATTGAATCAAAATAAATCGTCGAGCGACGAAATCAATATCAGAGATATACATAAAATGTGCACAAAGGAATGAACCATCAGAAGAGTGGTGCACATCAAAGAATATCAAATGACACAATATCGATCGAAAATGAACATAAAATAAGAGCACATCAAAACTAAGTGAAGTGTGCGATGAGAAGTGACAAGATGATAAAAGTAATACGAAAATCATCATAATAACTTTTTAAAAACATGTCATGCCAAAAATAGATATGAATTTCAAAGCATTTATGGCATTCACAATTCTATCATGCTAGGAGAAACAAAATGATACCAATGTAAAGAAATAGATTCTAACCAAGCATGCATTCAACCCTCATGGATACCAAATGTAATATCATACTTACAACATTAAGCTCCCCCTACATTGGTGCAATACCTAAGCACCATCAACTCTGTTTGAATGAAAGTCTTCGCAAACCGAGGAGTTGGTAGGGTTGGTATCACACGGTGGATTGAACCTAGAAAACTTCATTTTGGTATCCAAAAATCCTTTTGGATCCAATGGGTTAGACAACAAATTTGAAATTCGAAATAAAAATTATTGTAACCCATAAATTAATATAATCAAAATCAATTTTATAAACATATGCCTTGGTACCCATAACATGATCATAAACTCATGGTACCAAGCATTGAAGAGTTAAAGGAACTAACCCTTCGGAAACCAAGTCCAAGAGGAACTTGACTTTCCAACATAATCATCATTCAAAATAACATCATTAATATAGGATTGCACATAAACATTCATAGCATCATCGCTAGTGTTCTTGGGACCCCAAATAGTGTACATTTTGGGAACCCTCTTCCTAGTGGTTGCATGCACAAAAGGTTGATTTCTATGTGGTGCATGTGGCCTAGGAGCATGAGATCTAGCAATAACATTATGATGAGCATGAGAATGATTATGAGAGAAGGCATGCACATGTGGATGAGATGTTTGAACATAAGCATTAGGATGTGCATGAGCATGATTACGTGCATGTGGGTGTCTCATATGAGTGTTCGCACGTGCTCGTGGATGCGGAGCATAAAAATCATCATTAATATTAGCATGCACCGGTGGAGTAGGATGTGTGTTCCTACGTGGCATAGCATGTGAGTACAAAAATGCATGACCCCTCTTTGGAGGTCTACCCAAAGTGGGTTTCTTTCCAATCGGGGGTGTGTACGAAGTGGAAGCACTATTGGTAGGAGAACTACCAATGGGGAGTTTGCTCCCACTTGTTGAGGCGTCGGAGGTAGGCCTAACAAAGGTTGTAGACGATTTGGATGAGTCTCCCATCTTATACCCCAAGCCAATGTGGTGTTTGGCCGGAAGTAAGTCATTTAGGATATTATCCAAATGGCCCTTACCTCTATTGAAATCATTGATACGGCCTAACGTGCACTCATACTTCTCTTTGAGAGAATGCAAAGAAGCATCCAAAGTGGATACTTGCGATGTGAGTGCATAAACACGTGATTTGAGATTCTTATTCTCAATACTCAAAGTTGAGTTTTGAGACGTCAAATCCGCTATCACATGTTCATCCGAATCCTCAACAAGAACATGCTCAAGTTGAGATTTGAGGGACTTCACCTCATTTCTCAACAAGCCATTATGAGTAAGCAAACTTGCTTTCTCATTGGCAAGTGTCTCAACAATGGTGTCATTGTTGGTGATGGTAGACTTAGGAGAGGTTTGGAGGCTAACAAGTTCATCTTTGGTCTTATTATATCTATCTACTAATTTAGTAAATTTAGACCAAATTTCTTGGTTTGCTAACCTCATTTCTTCAATAGTAGGTTCTCCGTTTTCATCCTCGCTACCATCCTCGCTTTCATCCTCGCTATCATCGAAGGAGGACTTTCGATCTTTTGCCTCATTAGCCATGAAGCAAAGTTTTGCTTTCTCCACTCTTCCTTCATCCGACTCCCCACTTGAGGAATCCTCTTCGGAGTCGGTGAATGTGCCAAGAAGCCCTTTCTTGTGCTTTCTCGACTTGTCGTACTTAGATGCCTTCCATTTCTCCTTGTGTTTGTAGAGAGGACAATCCGGTTTGATATGTCCTGGCTTGTTGCATTTATAACACACGGGAGTAGAAGCATTAGTCGAATTAACTTTAGATTTATTCAAAGATATACCTTCTCGGAGGAATCGATCAAACTTCCTTGCCATACGGGCAATGGATTCCATGTCCAATTCGTCTTCCGATTCTTCATCATCGGTAGATGGAGCGGCCTTGAATGCAATTCCCTTTTTCTTTGGCTCGTCTTGCTTCAAGTACGCCTTCATCTTTTCCCTCATCCGGATCTTACTATCCTTGCGTACCTCATAAGACAACAAGGTACCCATTAGTTGTACGACGGTATATTTATTCATGTCATTACCTTCCTCGATGGCGTAGGTACGCTTTTCCCAACATGATGGAAGACCGTCGATAATCTTCGCGACTTTCTCCTTTTGGGTATAGACCTTCCCAAGAGCTTCCAAGTCGTTTGATATATCCACGAAGCGAGCGTAATATTCCTTCATGGTTTCGCCCTGCTCCATATGAAACAACTCAAATTCTTTATTAGCAACGACGAGTTTAGAATCTTTTACCGTACTCGATCCTTCGTGCAATATGAGGAGTTGGTTCCATATTTGATATGCACTCTTACATGTGCATATCTTGTTGAAGTCCTCAGGCTCCAACGCACAATTCAAGGCATTCATTGCCTTGGCATTGGCAACTTCCGCGGCGACCTCCGCGGGAGTCCACTTTGCGAAATCATTTTCGGAAGGCTCGATATACTCCGTCATGGTGGCTCTCCATAGTGAAGCGCTCCGGAGGAAAATTTGCATCCGACATTTCCAGTACCCGTAGTTGGTACCGTTGAAGTGTGGAGGCCTGACGGAGGATAGTCCTTCCATAACTGAAGAAGCTCCATCGCGGTTCTTGAATACGTTGTAGTCGTTGTTCGTCATAACCTTGAACTTGTAGCTTTAACCTTGGCTCTGGTACCAATTGTAGTGCCCTGGGAAGCTACTGCACATGTACTAGAGGGGGGGTGAATAGTACTTTTAAATAATAAGGAGTGTTATTCCTAATTATCGTGCAATTAACAAACAACGATGCGGAATAACTACAATCAAGAAATAATGCAAACGCAAACACAATGGTTTAATGGGTTCGGATCCACCCAAGTCTCCCCGACTTGTTCCCGGTGATCCTACGTCCCAACCACCCGGATCCCTTCCGGATACTTGAGTTAGAAACCCTAACTCAAGATTTCCAATATGAACACTTGCGAAAACCTCACAAGTGCAATCGACCTACAATCGATGACCGTGAATCCCACAACCCGGGATCACGCAAAACCTCTCACAACCGAGAGTATACAATTCAAATAAAACTGAAATGAAATGCTTACCAACAAAATACCTATGCCTTGAGATTTCTTACCAAATTAGGGCAAAGAGGATTTTGATGGAGGAAGAGTCACCAAACCCTAGCTTCAAGAAGATGACCAGCAATGGAAGCCTAGGGATGAGATGGATGACCTAGAATCAAGCCTTTGGCTTGGAAGGCTCACAATCAATGAATCTCTCTTGAGGAATAAGAGTGAGGGAGAGATTCTTTGAGAATGGGAGAGCTTGAAGATGAGAGTTGAAAGCTTCTCTCTTTGAATCAATAGAACTCTGAAATAGCAGCCTTGGATCCTATGAAATAACCCCTTCAGGTATTTAAAGGATCAAGGGAAAAGGGAGAGAGAAACGTCGCTTTCAAAACTCCAACGGATCTAAATCTGAAGCAGACTAGTCGGTCAAAGAACAACCACTGACCGACTAGTTCATCAACTAGTCGGTCAGTCAATCAACATGGACCGACTAAGTGAGGAACTGAGAAGAGATAGAAATTCAGACCTAGAAATCTAGTCGGTCCAAGAAGACATTCTGACCGACTAGTTTCACAACTAGTCGGTCAGTCAATGAACGTAGACCGACTAAGAGGCAAAGTGAAATAGTCTGAATACAATTTGACTTAGTCGGTCCAAGAACAAAAGTTGACCGACTAGATTGTCAACTAGTCGGTCACCAAACGTTCGTAGACCGACTAACGATAAACAGTAGCTTAGGAGAAATTTAGTATGAACAGTAAGTCACAACTAGTCGGTCAAAGAAGCATCACTGACCGACTAGTTCACAAACTAGTCGGTCGGTGAGTCAACGTAGACCGACTAACTGTAAACAGTAAAGTCCAAGAAATTAAGGAATCAAACTAGTCGGTCCAAGAAGAGTTGCCGACCGACTAGATCACCATCTAGTCGGTCAGTACTTCTTCTTGTACCAACTAACATGCACATACAAGTCCGAATCGAAGCGCGACGCTTCGAGGAAGTTAGAATGAACTTGTACTAAGATCCTAGAGCTACGATAAGAGCGTTATGAAGATAGAAATGTAAGAATTACTCAAGGCTTAACATTCTATGGATCGAAGCAAAAAGACTATAAAATAAACCTTAGCGATCCGTCTTCAAAGCTTCGATCAAATCTTCATGACTTCCAAAAAGGTCCAAAAGCTTCAACGAAGCTTTAGGCATTGAATACGAGCTTTGAGAAGACTTAAGATGTCGCTTTGGATGTTCTCATGAATTTGGCGACGATCTCCATAACTGCGCTCACAAAGTTGTTAGTTCATGATATATTTATGTTTGCTCATCATCCAAAACCAAATCCGGGGAATCCAATACTCAACAAATAGTACAAGAGAATAACAAAAAGGTAATATAATGGTGGGGGAAAAATTTCTTGGTTATTGAATATTATTTTTAAAAAAAATAAAAAAAAGAAAAAGAATTTTTTTTTGTGTTTTTATGCGTAGTCTAACGAACCCAAGCTAAGCTAATATCAAACCGAACGCCTCCCCGGCAACGGCACCAAAAACTTGACCGGCGCCCCGTTTACGGTTTGGGCGCGGTGTCGTTTTACCGCAAGTGCACGGTTAGTGTAGGGTGCGGGTTTATCGAACACAGGGAGGTGGATGGCTTGAGTGGCTACTAGCCTCGCCTAGGTCGTGTGCTAGCTACGCGGATGATATGGGTGAAGTGTAGAAATATAGAGAAGAAATAAAAAGACACGAAATGAATCACCGCTAACACGGGCTAGAGCACTCATGACATTTGGCATTTGACTTGATCCAGGGTGAGACATTGCCCCAAAAGGTGGTACATAGCGTCCATGGCCCGATATTCCGGTCGGTGCCAAGCACGCTAGGCCTACCCGGTTCCGGACGGTGGGCACTCCTGTGTCCATAAACACCTTCCGCAACCGGGAGCATTAAGGCCACAATGATATCTCCCAACACTTCGTCCAAGCCGCTCCCGCGCGCGAGGACTCGATGTCTACGCTGGGGGCGTGAACTATGGCTAGGGGGTCAACCGCCAAGTTTATTTCCCCTTGGCCCGACGGTCAGAGGCGGTCTTTCTCCCGCCAATGACAATGAAACACCCCCGCGTAACCCTAATGGCCAAATAGGTCAAATGTGATTTCTAGCAATACATCGAAGCGGATCTTGACAGGACAAGCATCGGACCCCAATCCCCAACACATCTAGTGTGTCGTCGTACGAATTAGACCCAGATTGCTAGAAATCCCCATTGACACATTTCATCGAACACGTGCCATGCAACCAAGTCTAATGTAAATTTCCAAGCATCAATCTTACCCTAACCCGTATTAAGGTTCATCAATACTACTCCATGATGAAAAACATATAAACAAACAACACAAAAGGCATACAAACATTCATCATGAAGCAAAAGAAATACAACACAAAAAATGGAGAACAAGAGAAAGAAATACTTATCTTGAGTTTGAATCTTCAATCCAATACAAGATTTATTAACAAAAAGACCTAATCTAATCTAACCTAAAGCTCACAAGAGAAAGGGGCAAAAGCCCTAAAAAACTGAGAAGAGATATCCTTTCAGTCGGCCAACTTCGTGTATTTATACCCCCACTTCGAAACCCTAGTGGTTCGGGTCCAAACCCGCAGGAGAAGCGCCACCCGATCGGTTGACAAGTCAACCGATCGGGTGATCCGTTACAAATAGTAAACAGAAAACGGCGGAGCTTCACCCGGTCAGATGAACCGGTCGGTTGAGTTCTTGGGGTGTCTGGTTGGATCTTGGAGCCGTCGGGTGAAGCGATCGGTTGGACGCCCGTGTCTTCAGCTCTTCAACATCAGCTACAGATGAACCGATCGGGTGAGAGTCACCCGATCGGTTGGCGTTTTGCTTCGATAAAACAGAGAACAACCCCCGCTGAACCGGTCTGCGAACCGGTCGGGTGACTTCTTTGTGAGCTGCGGTAGAGACCGGGTGGTGCACGCGTGCATCACCCGATCGGTTGGAGCTGACCAACCGACCGGGTGAGGGGCTGAAAGATGAATTCTTTGGCGTATGACCTCCTGGACCACGCGTGACTCCTCCCGTTGCTCTGGGGACACATGATATCATCGTTTTGCGTCCCAAATGCCAGCAAACTCCTGCAAAACACAAAAATATGGAAAAGTGAAAGAAAACAAG